>OW388147.1:14277500-15477500 GCA_936450015.1 Meganola albula
TAGAAATGGGGAAAAGGCAAGGAATATGATGGTGATGTAGAATACCTAATTACATTTACAGCAATGTTATTATCGTTCTGACGACAGAAGCCATCGTGTTTATAGGGTATAAGTAACCTATGGTTTTACTACTCACGTGTACACACACTACACACTGTGTGATTGTGCCCTGACCTGAAAGATATGGGACTACAATGACATAAGCCCCACCACATGTGTAGCCACGACTGACTGAAGAAGAATTGAAATCGATCATTGTAATCAAAATGCAGGCGTAGATCCAGATTAAGGTTTAGTTCTTGTAGAAAGACGAAGACTAAGGTTGAGTTCAGATTGCTTCTGAGCAATCTGCACTCAGCTCCTGATGAGCTTATACCCACTCTAATCTAATTATTTGCAAGTGATGAGTAAGTTAATTACGATTCTTCGTAAACGGGACTCACGTTTATTTTTGTTTACGAAGAAATTTCAATCATCGTCTGTAACTCAGAGAGTTCTAAAATTTGAAAATTGTGACTATGTTTTAAAAATCGAATGTATTTAATTTAAACTTTTACTTCGCATTCGATATTTGATTTCAAAATAATATTATGTTTTACAATACGGTGGGCGGTCTCATACATTCATTCGGTATGTGCTCAGAATGTTGCGACACGGTTATTAATCTGAGCTCATTGTTATAGGCGCGGTAATTGATGCTCTATGACTCTATGCTCATTGTCTGTTGACAGGAGCACAATGTACTTGATGAAGTTCGACGTTCGATTCGAAGATTTTATTGTAATTAGTGATTAATTATAGACCTTTACTTATCACAACTAAGTTAACGTATGATAGGGTTGAAAACCTTTCTTTGATAGGATTCAATGACTTTTCATACCGAAATGGTGACAATGGAACTCTTTTAAAGAGAACTCGCGCCAATAAATAAACGAATCTAAAATGGCACTAATCATTCATATAATTCTCTCTTACACACACGTTTTGCTGTCTTATTCACACACGTAGGTAGGTACAGCACACAAAAATCCATTTTACTTATGTATTCATTATTGCATTTTTTTTTATTCTTCGATAGGCTGGCGCTTGACTACAACTTGCCTGATGTTAAGCAATGATGTAGTCTACGAAACGATAGCGGAATATCGTTTCAAAATAGGTCTAATCAACTAAAAAGGTTATACAAGGGCATAAGTTATAAAACTCTTAGTCTTCACAAGCTCTTAGCCTACATAAGTATAACATCCAGGAAACCTAGCCCTCTTCGACATTTTCACATTACCGGTGGATTAGTCGCGGCTCGCCTTGTACACTCAACAACAAAAGTACTCACAGACAAATATTTTGACATTTCTACCAAAAATTTCTTTTTACCGTTGATTGCTCTGAAATATTGATAAATTACTGCTTGTAAAAATATTTAACTTACGTAGGTAGGCTGTACCTAGTCAAAAATGTTTAAAATGATATATTGATATATTTTGACGTGATAACGTCTTTAAAATCGTTTTAGTCGGGTGACATGTTCAGAAACTTGTGTCACACCAAAACCTCACGAGCGCGATCGCAGGTATAACGAGAGAGAGACGGACCGATCTCCCGTCTCATCTCGAGCGCTGCCAGTCATTCCGTGAAACTTGTCACGCGGAATCCTCACGAGCGGAGGCTGGCATAGCGTTCGAGTGAGTGGACCGATCTTCCGTCTCTCTCACTCTAGCGGCAACAATATTAATTCCTTACTTCCCTAAAACTTATATCACCAATAAGACGTTATCACGTAAACATCTCGATCGTAAACCTACTTTACAAACAACCAATTTTTTTTGGGGACTGAGTCACCCTGGTCCGTGGGGGTGGTGCAAATCATGACATGTTCCGGTGTGATGTCTGGCGACACCATTTAAGAGGGTGGGTCGTAATTTTTGCTACTTTATGGTTTCTAACCATATATGGAGGCTCATTCCACTACCACTTTCACACCGAAAATCATTCGCAATCACGAGTGAATCGAAATACTGGGCGGGTGCGTCCCATCGTAGACTACATCATTGCCTTAACATCAGGCAAGTTGTAGTCAAGCGCAAGCCTGTCGCAGAATAAAAAAAAAACTAGCTGCCCTGTTAAACTTTGTAAGGAGTATTTCTCACCTACTCAATATTTTTTTTTCTCTAAACAGTTATGTTTTACGAATTTATTATTTGCCAATGCTAGACTTTGAATTTGCTAATTTTTTTTCTACATTGGGACCTAGAACAGTTACACATTAGAAAAAGTTAAATACACTTAAATTAGATACAAAATAAGTAAACGTGTAACTCACACCAATGCCCGCGAAATATACCAATGTGCGACAAGATAGCAATGTTGCGTGCAAAATACTTAGATATAGCAAACGAAGTGAGTAGGTTAGCGCTCTATACTTATATTACATAACTATATAAACATAATAATTATTAAATGATATAAAGAACCAAAACTAATGCTATAAACTATCTACTGCTAGTTTTTTAAATTGAGAGAGAGAAAGAGAAAATATATCGAGATCAGACAGGTAATATAGGAAAAATAGTGAACATGTTAAGCTTTTTGCCGCTAACTGTCGAAGGAAGTTCGTTTATTGCTAAGCCATATTACCACGGCCGGCTACATTGTTGTTTCCACAATGTGTACTAAAGTAACCGTATGTTACAGATTTAAACCGACCCAGGGTGACGGGGGAGCATTACAATTAGTTCAAGCAGGGCATTAACTTAGTTAACTCCTAACTACTAGGCTTCTTGAGGTATTTTACCCTAAAAAGGCATTTATTTCTATCTCCAAATCATATTATTCATCACAGAAAGAAAAAATAAAATAAGTAGGTATATGTAGTTGTTTAACTATTTTAATGTGTGAATAAGTTTGTATCTACTTAATTTTATCTTACTTAATAATCTGAACTCTTAGGAGACACAGTTATTTCGAAACCACTAAATTATGGAGTTAGTGCCTGTTCAGTTATTTAAAGAATTAAGATTTAATAAAGACAATTCAATAAGTACCTAGCACATTCTATTATTCTCATTGTTCTTTGCAATTTTAATGTTATTTAAATCTTATCTTTGAGTTCAAATTAAACAAGCAATGCGTTTATTTGTATAATTTAAACTGAAAGAAAAAGATTAATCAACAAAGAAAACAAAAGGAATGAGTTCCAAACAAAAAAAAACGAACCAAGAGTGTGACAGGTGCGGCGGATCGTCACGTGACACACACCTGTGCTGCCCCTCTGTTATAAACTTATTAATGACAGTTTGTAAGGTAATGATAATGTCACAGTATTTTCGTCCCTCACTACACTTCTGTCTGACACGAAAGCTTATTACTTGGCCCATAATTTTCAAAATCTATCCTAACTACATTACATTTATAATAATTAACGTTTTTACTAATAATACGCTTTTTATAACAGGTTTAAAAAATGTTACGTTGTTTTGTCTCTGGGATCTTTGTATAGTAAAAATGGATTTTGTCTCTTTCTTACTAGCATAAATGTGAAGATGACAGACAACAACAAACAAATTGTGCAAGCTACATATACATTATTTTCCTAGGACTGACACGTGTCTAACTGTGCCGTAGTATTATTTAACACGCGCATTAGTTCCTAATTATTGTGTAATCTACTTATATCTTAACAATACCTACATATTTAGTACAATAAAGAGCATGGTGTGAGAAGGTCAATGAAGTGATCCGACAGAGAACTAAAGTAATCGACGTAGCCCACCGGCTTAGTAAGCTAAAGTGGCAGTGGGCCTGTCATATCTGCCGCAGACCTGACAACCGCTGGGGTAAACGAGTTCTTGAGTGGAGACCACGAATTGGCAAACGTAGCGTAGGACGCCCTCAGATTAGGTGGAGTGACGATCTCAGCAGGGCGGTCGGTAAGAACTGGATGAGAAAAGTCGCGGATCGTGCTCAGTGGCGCACTTTAGGAGAGGCCTATGTCCAGCTGTGGACTAGAATAGGCTGATGATGATGATGATGTATAAATAGGTTGTCTCCTTCATATCATTTAGTAATTGTTGTAGGTACTATATCAATACCCTAGTAATTTAGGAACTATCATTACCCTCAGCATCCTATCATGGGAAACATGGGAATCCCCCAAAACTAATTATAAACCTATATATTATGTATTATATATATGTCGGAGAAGTCATTAGTACGGTAGCATACTTGACAGCGAGGCGGCAGCGCGTCGGGTCGACACGCTCGTCAGAGTCTAGCCTGAGGTCCGCACGGGCGACGAGTGGGGATTGTCGCTACACGAACTGTGTGCCCCAGTTCTCTACAGACGTCCGTGCGACCAACATCGGTCTAGGAACTGTTTTACCACTCGTTGTATTAGTTTTACATTTCGTAACAAATTAATAGTGTGATCAAGATAACCTTGCTGCTCGTAACCACATCCACTCAATAAGTTTTCTGGCGATGACTATCCCTCTGATCGGCCCCCTGCACCGAAATATATAACAGAAGAAACTGACTGACTGACTGACATATCAACGCAGAGCCCAAACCGCTGACTCTGGAGACTCTACATTTGGCACATAGGTTCCTTATGGGGTCTAGGGGTGCACTAAGAAAGGATTTTTCATAACTCACCGTTTAAGGTGGTGAAACGGGGTTCCAAGTTTGTATGGAGAAACATGATTAGTGAGAACAATTACGCGGGCGAAGCCGCAGGCGGAAGCTAGTGATATTATAAGTTCACAACACCTGTGAACTTGTGTACTGTATAAATTTCTTTCGAAACAATTTAATAGGTGTTGCGTGTAGATGTCCGTTGATGGCTCACCTTCGATAATGTCGTACGACGCTATTCCTGGCGCCGGAAAGGGGACTATTTCTAGACACCTATTTCCACTCGCTCAACTCTTGTGTGAATTATGTGTGTATCGAGATGTGTACCTATTAAATTAGTTTGTCGATTTCTTAAATCATATGTTAAGTTTTTTTGCTTTGTTTGACAGTGATTCTGTCATAATAATAACATATGTCATTCACTTCAACCCTTTTTAGTGTCTCACTGCTGGGCACGGGTCTTCTCTCAACTATCTTAAGAGTTCAGAGTGTTCAGGCCTTAATCCACACACGCTGGCCAATGCGAGTTGGTGGATGTCACATGTTCTTGAATTATTAATCCTTAGACATGCCGGTTTCCTCACGATGTTATTCTTCACCGATATTGAGCAGCGGAGATGAAACAATTCACTGAAAGATGTATGGGCACGACCAGTATTCGAACCCGCGACCTTATTTTCTAAGGCGAGGCCCGTACCGCTGCGCCACCGCTGCTCATCATAATAGATATCTTCACTTACGGCATTAATTCGTACTAATATTATAAATGCGAAAGTAACTCTGTCTGTCTGTCTGTTACGCTTTCCCGCTTAAACTACTGAACCGATTTGGTTGAAATTGGGTATGGAGGTAGTTTGAGACCCGAGAAAGGACATAGGATAGTTTTTATCCGACTACGCAAAAAGAAGGTAATGTTTTGGCGCGATAACCGACATACACGCGGGCGAAGCCGCTGTCGGAAAGCTAGTAGACAATAAGTTTGCAATATATCATAAAAGGTCTTACATGAAACTCGAACATTTGCTAAAGCAGTGTATCTAACAGGTGTAACACCTTAAAAGATAAGAGGTTTTTTGCTTTTTGACATCACAGCTTTTTCTCTGAGGTTCTACCCGCGCAAAATCATTGCTCACTTTCTGCGCAGTCGGATAAAAATTTAAAAATTGAAATAAAACTATTTTTTAACGTTGGGATCTAAAATCTAAAATAAACCGCGATAAAATCCGTTAAAAAGTAGTTTTATTTCAATGTGTGATATTCGCGTAACAATAAGTACAATTTAAAAATTGTATTTTTCTGAGCCTCTTACCGTCTCCATGACAAATTTTGCCTAAATTGTATCAGAAAAAGCATTAAAAGACAACACAGGTATAGAGAGGAAGTATTCGCCTTTATAAGTATCCACAGATTGACAAACAATTTCTTTAATAGCTTACGATCTGTGGAGGTTTAGATTGCTGTGATTGCGAACGGAATCAGAAATAAAGCCAACGCATCCGCCGCCGTCGCGCCGCGCCGTCACATCACACATGCAAACAGACACACACGTCAAAAATGACTCACTGTATAGAAATACGATTTGGAGTGTTACCCGACCGGGTTTGAACCCTGGTCTATTTGTGTGCTGGCCGTTCGCCAGCGTCGTCTGATCGTTTGACCCGTTTGCGAGTGCGAAGATGTGATAACATTGTTTTTGATACTTTGAATGTTAATGAGTTTTGTTTGGCGTTGACTGTACTTTTTGGATTTGTTAGTGTAGCACATGAATATTCTGAATGTAGTCTGCAACCTATGACTTAAGTTTAAACAAGAAGAAAACAAAAAAAGTTAAAAGAATAGAAACCATCTTCAGAAATAAAAATTAAGAATTGAATTTGAATTAAGCTATACTTACATAAATGTTAATTAAGTTCATTGCAAAATTTATTGGAGGGGCATCGTCAATTGTGACGAAACTCCCTAAATAAATAAAAAAAAATACGAACTTAAAAAAAGTTGATATCATTTATGAATTTGAATAATATACTCAAAAATTTTTAGCAGCAACTCGAAGTTTAGAATTGTGCCCGATGAACGGCAATAGGCTCGACCCCTTTTATCTAAATATAGCCAGCGAATTGTAGTTGATATTCACCTCTATCTATATCTTCACTGCGCGTAATTAATACATTGTAACACAAATTTTAATGTCATGTTTTTTTCATCTTTAAGACCCTACATTTTCTTCCCCAGGATCCTGGTGGGTGCTCCAGAAGACCAGCTGTACTCCTCTTACGAGTACAACGTGACGAGACCAGGCGCGGTATACCGCTGCGAGCCAGGGTATAGAAACTACGCCTCTGAAGGGAGTGTACGGATCCTGGACAGGTGTAGTCCTATGCAGTTCGATAAAAACCCACGTGAGTACATTATTATCTTCCTAATAATTATTACAATAATACTAGATGTATTGTATTTGTATTTCTCACCTGTTAAACGTTTCTTAAAATTGTTAAATAATGATTTAAAATAATAATAAATATTCTTTATTTGCAAAAATATTAATACACGAATTGTAAACTTAACGCTTGCGGGATTTAGCAATTAACATGCGAGTACAATTAAGGTTCTTATGTCATTTTATAAAGGTGACAGCGGTGTATGTAAATTACTTATATCGCTAGTTAAAATAGGGGTGGGTGGTAAAGAGGTGAAAATTTTGGCTTGTATGTATTTTTACAAAAAAAATGTTTTAAGAAAAATAAAAATAAAAATTTTGGGGTGGACCACTTAGGTGGTTATTAACACTTAGATAGGTATAAAAAATAGATAACATTATAAAATGTCATAAATCAGTCAAGCCGTTTCGGATGTGCTTGATCACATATACCGCGACACGAGAATTTTATTTATTAGATTTTCACACTAATACACAGCGCCATCTAGTCTCAATTATGCAATTATATGGTTTGTCGATATAGATATAGCTAGCTTTTACTACATAGTCTCCGTTTCAGATAGCGTTTTAGTTCTTTGTTAAAATTCTTGCTAAAGTATTAAAATATCTGTGCTAATATTATAAATGCGAAAATGCAAGAGTAACAAAGTACTCTGTCTGTCTGTCCCGCTTTCACGACAAAACTACACAACCGATTTGGATGAAATTTGCTATGGAGATAGTTTGAGACCCGGGGAATAACATAGGATCATTTTTATCCGACTGCGCAATAAGAATCTAATAGTTTAGCGCAATAACAGACATACGCGCGGACGGAGCCTAGGTCGGCCGTAGGAAATCTTATAATAAAATAATGTTTGTAATAATTTATTTATTTATTTCATTTTCTTGGAAAACATATAGTAAGACTATTTACCAATTAAATGTTTTCGCCAATAAATATTCTAGTTTTGTGCATGTTATGTCGAGTATAATAATAGCAGTTGGGTGTTGAGTCACGACTTCGGTGAACGTAAAGTGATTTTGATTGATATTTTGATTTAGATGTTATTAAATGACACACCTGGGTTTTAGTCATGATATTTGAACTAATCAGGCGTTTTAGCTAGATATATAAATAGAGCTAGAGCCCAAACCGCTGGGTCTGGAGACTCTTTAGAGTCTACCTAAAGGGTAAGGTAAGGTTTTTTCTTGAGACATCGCTGCCGCTTGCCAGTAGGTAGCCGTGTGTCAAATTTATTTGGCACATGGGTTCCTTATGGGGTATAGGAGTGCATTAAGGAAGGATTTTTCAAAACTCACCTTTTAAGGGGGTAAAACGGGGTTCCAAAGTTTGTATGGAGAAATAAGATTGGTGAGATCAATTTCACCGGCGAAGCCGCGGGCGGAAGCTAGTTGAGAATATATTGTTGTTAGAAGTCGTTATTTCTTGTCTTTGTTAGTTATTAGTACTTATTGAGTGTCGTATCCTGTAAAGGAATTCAATAGAATTTTATTTATTATTTCAATTTCTAATCATCTATTTATGAACTAGAAACAACGAAGTACAGTCAAACTCGTAATACTCGGAACATTGATCTGTAAACAAAAACATGATGTCCTACGAGTACGTACCAGTACCACACAGGAACACTGAACAGGCGCACGCGCAGGTGATTTATCTCAACTTTCTCGAGACATCGCTGCCGCTTGCCAGTAGGTAGCCGTGTGTCATGTCAAGAGTAATGTACCGTCAGATATTAGGGCTAAATGTTTGCTTACTGCACGACTGTATACGGTTTAATGAAATATGTATTTTGCTTGTTTATGTAGACAGTACTATTTATTATTTTAAATTGTTATATTCACTATTAACTGTAGGACATAGGACACAGTTTTTAAGAGAAGATACCTCTTATAAAACTGGTTTCTGTGTATGATAGATTCTAAAACTATATTAAAAAAGGTGGTAGGCTTCGGCCGTGGTTAGTGACCAGCCATCAGACAAATCCGCAACGCCAAGCGGCCTTGCCGTGTTCCATTGCGATGTCTGTTGACACCATTTAAGAGGGTGGGTCGAAGTTGTTGCTCCTTTATAGTTTCAACTTTAAGGAGCCTCATTTCACAGCCACCTTCTCACCGAAAGTCACTCGTAATCACGAGTGAATCGGTACATTAGGCAGCGCGTCCCATCGCAGACTACAGCATTGCTTAACACCAAGTAAGTTGTAACCAAGCGCTAGCCTATTCAATAATGAAAAAAAACCGGAAGTGTTGTTAGATTGAACGCGCTAATCTCAGGAACTAGTTTAAAAAAACTTTTGCACTGTTAGATACAATCCAGCCTGGTCACGTGTGTTGTCAACTGAGCTTTTTGAAAATTCCTACTTTTTTACCTGACTTTTAACAGTGTTGGTACATTTGATTGCCTAATAAAATTATCGACAGTGAATCACACATGCATTTCGGATTAGTCACTGGTTTTTATAGGCTTTCGTTACGGTAACACAGACCTCATCTTAACTGCGGTCAGTGGGGCAGTTAGGTTAATTACCGATCAAATTGTTGTTTGTGATTACGTAATGTGTGTGTTAAGATAAGTAGGTTAAAATGTACTGTTTTTAAGTAGGTTCCAAAGTTATATAAATACATATAACAGTTATATGTTTTAGCAGTTGTTTTTGCTTTGTTTTGGTTCATTTAGTGTGATCTAATATACTATAACATAGTGGGACTTTAACACACACGGTCCCCTGATCCCAAACTAAGCATCCGACCTCAAGGATGTCGTTTATCGCGCTAAACCAATAACTTTACTTTGCGCAGTCGGATAAAAACTATCCTATGTCCATTCCCAGGTCCCAAACTATCTTCAGACCAAATTTCATACAAATCGGTTTAGTAGTTTTGGCGTGAAAGCGCGACAGGCAGACAGAGTTGCTTTCGTATTTATAATATTAGTAAGGAAGTTATATATGGATTACTTATTATCACTATTACGTTCTTGAATTAAAAATAATTATAAATAACGTTTGTAATTAAGTTATTCAGTTGAATTCGTGGTGATTAATTAACCGCAACTATTTCATTATGGCGGCAAAGTTCAAATTAGTAAAATTCTATGAAATTGATAACATACCGGAAACTCTGTAGGTAATAAAACTTTAATTAATCAAATAGTCAATAACTAACTGTAGCCAGTGGCTCTGTTTAGTTGAAACGTAAATTTATCTTAAATTATCTATATGATTGCATTACAAGTTGAATTTATAACAATCGATATGGTCGTTAATTATCAAGTGAAGTTAATGTTTAATAAGTTTACAATATATTACACAATAAGATCAGAGGTTCCGGAAGCTGGACTCTTTCCCTCTTACTAGAGTTCACCTATGATAACAGTACTGCAGCCTAGGGATGTACAGTAGCTTATCGATATTTTACTCGAAATGCTTTGTTTTTACATCTATTTTATTTAAATAGGTTTGCACTTGATCGCTACTTGTCTGAAGCGCGTGACGTTGTCACCAGTAATGTAATAACGCATTTATGGGTTCGGAGATGAAAACACAAAACTACAAATAAAAATAAAAATAATAAACGTATTTTGTTATAGCTCCACTGTAACCATTTTAGTGTCCCACGGTTGGGCAAGGGTCGTTCCTCAAGTATCTTACGAGTGGAGAGTTTAGGCCTTAATCCATACTGGCCAAGTGCGGCTTGGTGGATGTCATATGTCGTCAAATAATTGGTTCTTAGACATGCCGGTTTCCTTTTCACGAACGAAGCGATTCACACAATATGTGTGTGCACGATCGGGAATCGAACCCGCGATCTTATATTTCTTAGGCGAGGCCCGTATTGCTGCGTCACCGCTGCTCCTATTATTAATAGAATAATAGAAATTAAGAAGAATAAGACTGCAGTATCAAAGTACTGATAATTTGTCATAACACAACACCCACGGGACCACACAGATTGAACAATTATAAAATAAAAACAACACATATACATTTCTACAAAACAACTAACAACAATGATAAAAAATTAATCAGCTATAATTAATAACACGTTATAATAACGGTACACGCCTTATATCACTACTGCCGACCTATTAAATTTCAACAAGATTATATGCGTGAGAAAGGCGGTGTAGTAAATCTACTATTTATTTGAAATTATAGTTATTATTTAAGAATTGTTGTTTAGTATTCAATCAGCTGCAGTTATCCAATATGATTTATATAAATTTCTATTTTATTAATTGCTACTAATATTTTTCGTTCACCAGTTAATTAACATCATATTAGTTAACCAGTTTTTAATAAATTAATATCTAATAAATTTGGGATTTTCGGAACCACACATTTATTTATATTTTGCTTGAGGAAATACCTTCAGTAATGTTTGTATGTATTCAGTAATATTTGTTAATTATGACGTAAAAGTAACTGAACAGATTGAAATTATATCTATTTGAAATCAAAGCAGATGAATAGTCGTTATTAAAACTATTTACGAAAAACTATTAACGTAAGTATATTTATTCACATTATATAACTTTGCTTATTAGTAATATACCTATATAGTGTATGTTTAGATGATTTGATGGTGCAAATAATTCTTTGTTATTAGGTAAAAATAGCTCAACAATTTGAAAAATTTTCAATGAACATGTCATTGCGATATCGAACGTGAACAATGACATTAAAAAAAAGTAAGTATATTGAATATCAAAGTCAAAGTCAAAGCGTTTATTGCATTCATGTGTAGGTACAGATGTTTAACAATAAGTTACAAAGTTTCAACAATGGTAATGGTAAGTTTCAATGGTATATACATGAGCTAGTTACAATATTAAGCTAAATATAATTACTTATTGCTATTTATAATCTTTAATATCTATATAGTATCTATAATCTACGAATATATGACTGTGTTATTTGTATATTAGACCGATAACTAATTGTAAAGAGAGGATTAATAATAACCTGTTTTTCATGCCAGCTCCCTAACTATTTTAAATTATAAGCCGAAATGTCAAAATAATTAATATTATAAAAATAATTAATAATAATTATTATTTAATATTTCGTTATTTATATTGTTTACATTAAAAATATTTATCGATATCGACAGTATCCCACCCCTATCCTATATCTTATCAGCAACGCGTTGTATTTCACAAGCGCCATTGTAATCGATGGTGACTTCTGTATACAATTTAACGCGGCTGTTTCTCTTATCAGTCACTTTTCCCCTTATCAGGAATGTACAGGCTACACATCAAGCTATAATTTTCCAGTATAAGTTGATCTCGCATTGTATGGGATTTCCGTACAACGAGAGGTCAGCTTATATTGGTATTGTGTAGACGTGTGTACAGTCATCTCGAAATAAAAGATCGTCAATATTTAAGATAATATCTAGTGAAATAACGTCGACCGTGTCGGAACTACATTGGCGACCTTTATTGTAACAAAAAAGTATTACACGTAAGGTGTATTAATATTTTTAACTATGACCTCGCAAATATTATTATAATATTTATCAAAACGCGCTCACCTTTAATTTGGCTTTACGTTTCGACACAGAAAAAAACGTTTTTCTTAATGTTGAACTCGTAACCACAGATAATATACCTATTACTATACTTTCGTAATAAGGGTACAGATAACATATTTTACTTTAAAAAAACAATTTGACAACATAAAATTGGAACGCTAGATTTACGCGAATATCACACATTGAAATAAAACTACTTTTTAACCGATTTTATCGCGGTTTATTTTAGATTTTAGATGCCGACGTTTCAAAGTCTTTTCAGACTTCATGTTAACAGGTGGACTGAGTATTTGACGTCCAAAAATATTAATCACAATTATTTAAAATAATTAATATTTAAGTTGCGTTCCGATATAAGCAAACTGAGCTCACAGTGTCTTGAATTCTGAGTTGAATAAGCTTGGGTTTTGGTCCGAGTAAATTAAGCACTGGGCCCCAAGCTGGTGGTATATAAAAAAGTAGTTTTATTTCAACACTATCTTTAGTTGTCAATGTCATGTTATTATACCAAACCAAACAATTGTAAAAACGAAGTAACCACAATAAAATGTCACACTTTATTGCACCTTACTTGACATGTATGTTTTGATTGCTGCTTATTAAGCCCAACCGTGGGCAGTGGGCGCCGCCGGGGCCTCGCGTGGGTTCGGTTCCCGGCTGCTGGTATGTTGATTTGTCAATGATACTCATTGATTGTTAATGTTGTCGAGTGAATTGAGTAATCAGAATTAAAATTAAAGGCTCAAGATCATGGTTCCGTAATGGAAAGCGAATATTTCAACCGTTTGATGTCTCTGTTGGGCACGGATTTCTTAATGGCGTGGTCGGTAAGATACTTGCTTTTCACGTCGCAGGCCGTGGGTTCAATTCCCACCCGAGACAAACATTTGTTTAAGTATGTCTGTTTGGGTGTAATTATCTATATTTAAGTATATATTTACAAAAGAAAAGTATTTTATGAAGTATATGAGTTGTCTGGTTACCATAGTACAAGCTCTGCTTAGTTTGGGATCAGATGACCGTGTGTGTTAATGTCCCACTGCCACCGTCAAATTTTTCCGTCTGCTCTTAATTAATTAATTATTATTAATAATAATTAATTAATTAAGAGAGTTGAGAGAAGACTCGAGCCCAGTAGTGGGACTCGTGCGTACCTATTAAAGTTTGTATTAATTGTAAATAAGCGAATTTGAGAGTAATTAGTTCCTAAACGGTATTTCCATATTACCTTCGTGACTGTGTGGTAATGTTTGATCGCCCACGACATATTAAATAAAGCCTGTTCTCCACTACCTGGGCCCCGATTCTCGTGCTATTACGTCGGAAAAAAATGGCGAATAAAAAATAATCGTGTGGTTTTATGAAACCACGGTAAAAGTGAAACTTTTTTTCACATTAACATTAGACATTTGACTAAAAAAACTAAAATGAAGTCTTTTCAGTTTTATTTCAATGTGTGATATTTGCGAAAATCTAAGACAATACTATAAAAAATTTTGGAATAATATTCTATTAAGGGTATAAAAATCGCTTTACCATCAGCTGCTGCGAACTATAGGCGCCGCCATATTGGCCTTGGCTGCTCTGACGCTTTTCACTTTATCCCTACTCCGCGGCCGACCGTCACGCGACATGCAACGCAGACGAAAAAGTTTGAGACGATGTTATAAAAGTTTCATTTTAAAAACAAATTTTTGTATTCTGAGAACGTCACGTTAGACAGAAGTCAACCACTCAACGCATGACTTACAATGAGTATAGTCTATAGCAATCGACATCCGCTATTTTCGTTGACTTGTTGAGTTTGAGATATATGTCTAAAACGCGAGGATCAGGGTTCAGAGCAGATGTTCTATGATCTAGTGTGTCACTTTCCTTTGATAGATCGTTACAACCCATCTCTTCATCAGCTCCAAAACCAGTCTATCCATGTAGGCGCAAGGGCACAAGTACCTATATAACTTGATGAGCAGGTGGCATGGTCGGCAAAATACTTGCTTTTCACACCGCAGGTCATGGGTTCGATTCCCACCCGAGACAGACATTTGAGTGATGAATGTGTCTGTTTGTCTCAATTCTGAGTGTAAATATTCAACGGTCAACATATACATAAAAAACTTAAAAGATTATTTAGTTAAAATGGACTTTGTCTCTTTCTTATTAGTATAAATTTCAAGATGACAGACAATGACAAACGAATAATAAACCTATTTTAGCTATAATGAGCTTATAAGACGTTTATGAATACCGGGATTAGTATATATTTACAAAAGAAATGTAGTATATGCATAGTATATATCAGGTATCTAGTTTCCATAACATAAGCTCTGCTTAGTTAGGGACCATTTGACCGTGTGTGTTCATATCCAAGAATATTATTAATTTTATTTGTACATAAACACGCAGATTCACGCGCCAAATAACCCAAACCTAACATCTATCGTTTTTGTCAGTGGTTAAAATGACCTATACTATGCGTCTAAAGACATTACAAAACTTAACAGCAATACAGTGACCACCTTGTTAAGTAAACCCATTATAACTTACACCTTTGTGCATTCAGTCTTAGACTCCATTCAACAGTTTACTGCATCTTAAGTAGCCATGAAATCCTCACAAAAGCATTAAAAGTTATTTTGTAGACCATCTTTTTAAGCTGTATATTATTAACTGCTTTTAGTACGTTCAAACTGTTAAAACATCGTTATATTTGATGTATGCAGGTGTATATGTAAGAAAGTTGAAGTTTAAGACCGCTTATTTTCTGGGGACTGAGTCATCTTCGTCAGATGTTCAGCCATGATGTAGTCTACGATGGGATGTGCTTGCCATATATACCGATTCACTTGTGATTACGAATAATTTTCTAGAGTATGATTGTGGCAGTGGAATGAAGTTCCATATGGTTAGAAACTATAAATGAGCAACAATTTCGACCGACCCTCTTAAATAGTGTCACCAGACATCGCACCGGAACACGGCAAGACAGTTTGTCCATTTGTCTCAAATCTGTTCTTTTCTTATAAAAATGAATGGGTTTAGAATTAGCTTGACTTCAAAAATATTAATATATGTAGTTTATTGAAACACCTGTACTGTTTACTGAAACACAATATACCTGAGTATAAGACTTAATGATTATAAAATAAATAAATAAATATTCTGGGACAATAACACACACGGTCATCTGGTCCCAAGCCAAGCAGAGCTTGTGTTATGGAAACCAGATAACTGGTATATACTATACATATAATACTTTTCTTTTGTAAATAAATACTTATAATAGATATTTACACCCAGACTCGACACAAACACAAATGATCACCATTAATGTTTGTCTCGGGTGGGAATCGAACCCACGACCTGCAGCGTGAAAAGCAAGTATCTTACCGATCACGCCACCGGCCCGTCTAATTACAATGTTCTTTACAGTGATTATAATATTGCAGTTTTTTAGTCACAGTGCGGATTGCAATTGTCATCTTAGTTAAACGTCTTAGTTAAACATCTTAGTTTAGTTAGTTAACGGAGTAACCTATGTTAAAGATGACAGTCCCTTTCCCCAAGGATACTTTAATATTATTCACTTTACATTTTAATAAAAGTATAATCTAGTAAGATGAAGAGAACTAAATAAACTTTTAAACCTTCGCGTTGCATCCCTACTTTACTATATATTTTATATATAACATTATAAATGCGAAAGTAACTCTGTCTGTCTGTCTGTTACGCTTTCCCGCTTAAACTACTGAACCGATTTGGATGAAATTGGGTATGGAGGTAGTTTGAGACCCGAGAAAGGACATAGGATAGTTTTTATCCGGGCGAAGCCGCTGTCGGAAAGCTAGTTATTAATATTTATCATACCGGGCAATTAACGCGGTCACCTTTATTTTGGCTTTACGTTTCGACACGGGTTGTATGTGGTAATATAAATCAAGAAATATGCAAATTTCAATCGGGAAAGTGGCTACAAACTATCCTCGGCGTGGAATCCAGTTTTAGAGTTAACTCGACCTCGCTATTCAAAGATCGAAAATTCGGACATAGTGAGTGTAGTGTGTAGGCTATCTAACAATAGTTAAATTATATTACAAGTGACAGTAGACAATGTTGTTCTAAGGCCGCCGTTATCAACGGAGCTCTTTCGCTGGATCAGTCTGCTTGCGACCACGACCGGTGCAACCCGTGTCGAAACGTAAAGCCAAAATAAAGGTGAGCGCGTTAATTGTCCGTTATGATAAATATAAATAAAGAGAACTAATGAATTAAAAAAGAATGACATAATTATGATGATTATTCAAATTTATCGCTTAGCTATCAGTGGGTAACCATCAGCATTCTTATATTTGTCTAAACGCGAATAAAAGCGTGGGTTTGTTTCTCAAATAGGCCACATCCGGCCACAGTTGTTTCCTACAAATCTTGTTTCTGACAATTTTGGACAATTGGTATGCGGTTCGCAACTTTCCCACCCTGTATATGTATGTTGTGTAGTTTTATGATTAATTAGTTAATAGTTACTATCCCTACTTAATATTATAAATGCGAAAGTAACTCTGTCTGTCTGTTACGCTTTCCCGCTTAAACCTCTCAAATTAGTAATATATGTGCCTGGTGTAAACTGTTAACTTATATTTTTATGAATAAATGATTGATATTATATTATTATTATATTGACGGGCCGGTGGCGTGGTCGGTAAGCTACTTGCTTTTCACGCCGCAGGTCGTGGGTTCAATTCCCACCCAAGGCAAACATATGTTTAAATATGTCTGTTTGTCTTGTGTCTGGGTGTAATTATCTATATTTAAGTATGTATTTACAAAAGAAAAGTATTTTAAGTAGTATATTACCAGTTATCTGGTTTCCATAGTACAAGCTTTGCTTAGTTTGGGAGCAGATGACCGTGTGTGTTAATGTCCCACTATATTATGATTATTATTATTCATATGATATGCATAACTTCTGATTGTGTTCCTGGGTTTGAGTGAAGTAGGCAACCTAAACATAATGAATTAGACGAGTACATAAACTAAAAATATATACAAAATTTTGTAACAATTTACACCTAAATCTATCATCGAAGATTAAAGAAGTCGGCCGACTTCAAAGTTTGACGTTCCCTTTGGAATCCGACACCTTCCGCTGAGCTATATCTTGCAAAGTTTGTTTATTTCCGGTTTAGGAAGAAGTGCAGGATTTTTGGTCGATTTCCGAATAAGATAAACGTTGTATTGTCTTAGATTTACGCGAATACCACACATTGAAATAAAACTGACTAAAAGATCCCGACGTTTCAGTCTTTTTAGACTTCCTAGAGTCCACCCGTGAACATGAAGTCTGAAAAGACTTTGAAACGTCGGGATCTAAAATCTAAAATAAACCGCGATCAAATCCGTTTAAAAGTAGTTTTATTTCAAGATAAACGTTTTTTTAACCCTGCAATAGTTTTGCGTTTGACTACAACTTGCTTGATGTTAATCAATGGTGTAGTCTGCGATGGTGTCTATCTTCAAGTCACAAGTGAATCGGTATTTACCGGGTCAGCGCGTTCCATCGCAGACTACATCAATGCTTAGCTATAGGCAAGTCTTGATCCATAAGTGCTGTAGTAGGTATTTTTTAGATTTACGCGAATATCATTGAAATTAATCTACTTTATAACAGATTTTTTCAAGATTTAATTTAGATTTTTATATACCGACGTTTTGAAGTCTTTTCAGACTTCATGGTCAAGGGTGGACTAAGGTATTTGACGTCCAAACTTATTAATTACTACTATAATATTATAGTACCGATATAAGCAAAAACGAAACGAAAAAAAAAACAATAACGTAACGAATAGAAAACGATAACGTAACGAAACGAAACGAAAATCTAAATTAAACTGCGTCTAAATCGAAAATCTAAATTAAATCTAAATTAATCTGTAATAAAGTAGTTTTATTTCCATACACTCTGCTTTAATGCGAGCCAAAACATTTAATATTTCACGTCACGTTAATTTGAAATATAACAGGTAGGTACTTGATAGTTTTAGGATCACTTGCTTGTAAAGGACCTCGAAACCACAGTGTAACCGCGACCCAATTATTGACATTTTGACGTTGACATCTCGGGCCGACCCACCGCGGTTTAACATTTCAACCACAATTAGAACACGATGTTTTACTAAACTACTAAAATATTACCCCCGTATTCATAAACGTAATTTACTAAAATAGCTAAAATAGGTTTATAATTCGTTTGTCTTTGTCTATCATCTTGATATTTATACTAGTAAGAAAGAGACAAAGTCCATTTTAACTGAAGAGTCATAAGATTTTACCGTAAATCTATAAAAAATTAACGTAACAAGTAACGTTCTACGAGTAGAATTTTATGGCACTGTTTTTCTCTCAACTTTGCACTGGTAGGCTTCGGCCCTGGTTACTGACTGGCCACGAGACAAAGCCGCAGCGCCAAGCGGCCTTGCCGTGTTTCGGTGCGAAGTCTAGTGACATAATTTGAGAGTATGGTTTTTTTTTTGCTGATGACCTAACCCAATTAGCCGGAAGGGCCTCTATTGGTTCACCGGACTTTTTCGGTGAGCCGTCCGAGGACGGTCGAACCGATCAAGTACTATGGCGACTGCCATGACGGCTCCCTATGTGGGGATGAACCTCGGCTCAGGACGTTGCCGGACACTCTAGTTTTCAGGGGATCGGGGGGCGAGAGTATGGGTCGGATCGTTGACCTTTTATGGTTTCTATGGAGCCTCATTCACCAAAAATTACTAGTAATCACGAGAGTCACTCTAACAGTAGGGTATATTGTCATAACGCGACGCGACAAGATACATTGCACCCAAAGCGAAGCTATAGTGAGCACTATAATGCACCAACATTTTATTTAGCTGCATCACTTATTAAAACCGGATATAAAGCATCCATATAGAGGTATCGATATGCCGACGGGCAATCGTAAACAATCGAGTACCCAGTACTAACAAAAGGACTCATATCGAGTGCGCATCGATTGTATTCGATTATCGTTAAATCGAGAAGGCGCGCATTAACGCGTCGAGTTGCTATATGAATCAGAAGTGGCTGTTGTTTGTTATGTAAATTGTTTTTACTTGTTTATTGTTTGGTAAACAATTCTTTAGGAGTTGTTACCCACTTACTTATTTAGCGATCTTTAAAACTTACAATATAAATCGCCTACTCGTCGGTAGGTTTTATAAAACTGGGTTCAGACGAAATGAGCTAATTTTTTTTCCAATTTATGAAATTATCGTTGCGTCAACAGAAACCGATTTGAGGACTCGCACGTTTTGATTAAAACCTATTTTTTTTCTGAAAAATAGAGGATAAAGATACCATGGTAAAATTTATCAATTTCTCATCGCCAGGCCCATATTATATTATTTCAAATAATTCCATGTCTTGATAAAAGTGTAGTAATATCAAGACGGCGTAACTCGTCATGTTTGTTGTTGACGCTTTTAAGCGTCGCTGGCGGTCAATCAGTCAACATTCGTGAATTTAATTTGAAAACAGTCTAAAAGAATTGGTGGTTTATTCTACCAGTAAATATTGATATGAATAAAACAAAATCATGTCAGCAAATTAAGTATAGGTACCTTGAGTAGGGCGACCTCTAAAATTTGTGCAAGTGGGACAAGACGCGTGAATGTTTTGAGTTATTGTTGAAGCATTGAAGTCGGTTTTCTTTTTTAAAAGCTATTATTTATTCTTAAAATAAGTCGAAGAGCGCACAGTGGCAACTGCGACGAAAGGGGAGGGTGTATTTAGCAAGTCGTTTCATCGGTTGATCACAGCGTGGGGGCACAGTGCGCCGATTTTCGCGTTTTAGACATCGCGTCTCTATTATAAATGATATACAAAAAATGAAAACTAATGAAATCGACATAATGATGTCAATTCCAATAAACTACTCGTTGCATGTCGTGCGTTGAGTGGTAGACTTATTTCTACGTGACTTTCTAAGAATACAAAAATTAGTTTTCAATCGTGTCTCGCCTTTTTTTCGAAATATTATGTTTATTAGAGATTAATGTCTAAAGCGCGATATTCCGATCCAGTGTCGCAAGCATTTTTTTTGTTTTTTTTTTTTGCTGATATCCTAACCCAATCAGCCGGAAGGGCCTCTTTTGGTTCACCGGACTTTTTCGGTGAGCCGTCCGAGGACGGTCGAACCGATCAAGTACTGTGACAACTGCCACGAGGGCTCCCCATGTGGGACGAACCTTGTCTCAGGACGTTGCCGGACACTAGTTTAAGGGGATCGGGGGGCATTTCGTATTCACGCGGTCCGGTCCAGACCGGAACCGTAATCGACTGGAAGTGTCGCAAGCGGCCGACGACTAAATAATTTAAACCCGGTCTACAAATGAAACCCGCCCCTTCTCGAATGCTTTCTAAATTAAGAGACGGATGGCAACCCTAACCTTGAGACAAACAAGCATTGTTCAAACATTGAGACAAACAGACGCATCCGTATTTAGTATTACTTAATAGCGCGTAACTGTGAATTCATGCATAAATCGTAATTTACGTTTTGTATTAAAAAACACGCTGTCATTTACCTATGTAGTCATCCAGACATTTAAAGGCTAAGCAGCGAAGCTGCCTCTGGTGTTACAAACGTCCATACAATGACTGCTTCTTATTAAGTGGACCGTATACATAAACTTAAAAAAAATGAGTAAATGTGTCTATTGTTAGGTACTTTCTAAATATACGCGTACTTCCTAAGCTACGATGGCCTTTTTTTAAATCTAAAATAGGCTTGCGCTTGACCACAACTTGCCTGATGTGAAGCAATGATGCAGTCTACGATGGATCGCGCTTACCCAGTAAATACCGATTCACTCTTGACTTGAAGACCACCAGATTATAGCTATCGGGAAACATAGATGCCGGCAGCGAATTCCACAATTTGGTAGTTCGCACAATAAAATGCGAAGGTAGGTAAATACCGATTAAATTGCTGAAGGCTCTGTTTAAGTCACGAATAAATAAATAAAAAGTTTAAAAATGTCATTGTAATTGTTCTGTCACTTTTACGGGGCTGAATTGGCTGCCATGTTGTTTATTTCAAACTAATCTAAAAATTCTTAGAATTTTTTTTATAACACCTGGTCTTACCTACTATGTCGCGTCGGCTACTGGTTTCCTACAGGTTTCGAGGTTTGATGGCAGTAGCTCGTTTAATTCTGGTAATATTAGGTTAGACGGGGGGCCGGCCTCAATGAAAGTGGGAAACAGGCAAGGGAAATGATGAGTTACAACAGCGTCCCTACACTAGCGACGAATTTTCTCTCATCTATTTTAAAGTGTCGAAGAAGTCTAAGTAGGTATTTTATACTCAGTTAGGTAAACTTCTTCGACACTTCAAAATATATAAAGTCTAGAGTTGGTGGATGTCACATGTCCTCGTAAAAGTAGGGGGACCATCAATCCTGTACCAATTACAGGATGGTCCAAATTGAACGGTGGACCACTTGTCACTAATTGGACTTTAAACAATGTTGATAATGTTCTCTATTGGTTGATTGATTGGTACTTTCTGTGTTTTCATGCAACTGACTGACGAACGCTTGGTGTAATTGATTTATTTATTGCGGTCTCGTGTCGGATGCGCTTGTCAAAATATATTCGGGGATAATTTTGTGTGATTGAGTGGGTTCTTAAAGTTATAAAGGAGATTTCTATTACGGACTAACGTACAATTTAATAACGTTGATGAGTTTAAATATTTTGTGAACTTAAATTTATTAAAAATATGAAGAGTAGCGGTGGCGCAGCGGTATCAGCCTTGCCTATGGAGTATAAGGTCGTGGGTTCGAAACCCGATCTCGCCCACACATATTTGTGTGATTTGTTTCATTGCCGCTGCTTAATATCGGTGAAAGACAACATAATAAGAAATCGGGCACATCTAAGAAGTAATCATTCGAGTACATGTGAAATTCACCAACTCACACTTGACTAGCGTGTGTAGATTAAGGCCTAAACTCTCAACTCGTAAGACTACAATGACCCAGCATTGGGACACTAAAAATATCGAAATGAAAATTAACTTTAGAAATAGGTTTTATTTCAAAATAGCATATTGCGTTGGTTGATTAGAATAGTAGGCGTGAATTAAAATTATGTAGTCTGTTACTTGAATATAAAAACTCCGCTTCGAAATTGTGTGTGTTGATGGGAAATTGAATAAACACACACACTTACGGAATAAAACGAGATATCAACTTTTCTATAAGCCCAATAACAGAATAAATATTTGAGTGATGTCAGGGAATGAGAATTTACTTGAAGCGTGTGTTTGTTATGTGTATTGACAGACATCTTACGTGATGCAATGGAATAAATAAAATTACTATTTCAGTGGCTATTGCCTACCGTAAGCTGATATCATGAGAGATATTAATATACATATTTTGTATGTAAATAGTGGATTTTGATATCACATTTTTATAAATATCAACTACTGTCCCACGCAGTTGTAAAATCGCTGCGGGTACGCTGCATAATTATTTTAAGCTGCAATTAAATAAGACATATCCATAAATTAAAACTATAATGTAATCCTAGATACATAACCAAGCAGATTTTCTCCAAACCTAACTAAGAATTTGGAATTCAGCTTTTAAATGAAGAAAATCGTATCAAAATCGGTCCATTTAAACACCACGATTCCACAAACTTGTTCACGGATGTACGGATACATACGTTAAATTGATAATAACCTTTTTTCTCGTATGGGGTCTGCCAAAGCGTGATGGTGAAAATACGAAAAGATCAAAGTGTATGGGAATGACAAAAGATTGTCAAGTGACTTTCACTATGTCACGCGTCACTATGTGAATTTGCCTTAGGGCTCAGTAGTTTGGAGTGACAAATATACGCCAGTATCAACATTCTAGCTTGAGTGTCTAGTAAAGTAGAATTTAATAACACATTTCATATCAAATGATTGCTGAGTAATTATATTACTCAACACATTAACACCACGAACAGCTGTTTTCAACTATAAGTTTAATTAATAACATTACTGGGGCCTATCGTTAACATGGGTTATATCGCGGTTAATGCACAATATGTAATTAGGGGCTGAGCCCTTCACGTTATAATAACTGGCATCAGGTTTGATTTATTTGCTTTCTCTCTGAGGTTGCATAGTGTATCTACATTAATGTATAGGAGTCTTTTCTGTATGTTTGTTACCTAATTATGCCTTTAACCACTGAAGCATAAGTAATAAATCCTTACTTAATATCATAAATGCTAATATAACTGTGTCGGTCTGTCGCGCTTTCACACCAAAACTACATAACCGATTTGGATGAAATTTGGTATGGAGATAGTTTGAGACCCGGGGAAGGATATAGGATAGTTTTTATCCGACTGCGTCAAAAGAGGTTTGCTGCTGTTTGCTTAGCGCGGTAACCGACATAAGGTGAGGCTGTGGTTGGAAAGCTAGTATCTTAAATAAATAGTTTGGGACACAAGGCTTAAATCCAGGCTTAAATCTATAGCATTGTAATAAAGCTGAAAAGTTTATTAGTATGGTTGAACTTGCTAATCTCAGAGACTACTGATCCGATTAGAAAAATTCTTTCACTGTTAGATAGCCCATTTATTGAGAAAGGGTACAGCCTTCATTGATATCCCATTGCTGGGCATGATATAAAATGTAGGTCATGCTAGCGAAGCCGCGGGCGGAAGTTCTTTATTCGGATATCAATACATATACTATATTTTAAGTTTCTACTGGTGTCAGCCAAATTAGATGGATTTGTACTATTCTGAAAAGGTCCTATTTAAATAGTAAATAAACTGTTATTAGTTAATATGTTTCTCTTGACTAACGTTTAAATGCCTATAATCTTTTATACATAAATCTAAAGGCAACCTTATTTTCATCAAACTTATAACGCTTAGGGCTCTTTAAAATACGATTAGGCAAAGAAAATCTAACTATAGCACGCCTTTAGATGTGTTATAAGTATTTATTAATACGGTGATTATTAATTTAGATTTCGGTTATTCATAGACTAAAGAAAAACTAAACTTTACGAAAAAGTTAAGACAATATGAATTTTAAAATTATAATAATGTTAGATTTGACGGTAAGGGTGACCATTAATTACGGAAGTCCCTTAGGACTTTCATTCATTGGACCGGATCATTACAGGGTACGGATACCATCTATTTCACGCATCGGCGGCTATATTCCATAGCTGGCGGAGTATTATGATTGAAATATAATTTTTGAGTAATAAAAATGTTTTTGTGACACCAGGTAGCGTGTCACTGTAGAATGAGAATAGTTCCCCTTTTCATGGTTGGTTGATGCGAAGGGGTGTTTGTGAAATATGATGCACATTATGGAAATCCTTTATAACATTTATTGTTCATCATATTTTAATGAATGAAGATTGATAGGACAGTCTTAAGTCAGGTATATCTGGAGCAGTAGATAAAAGTAAATATTAACCACCTTTCGTTGATATGTTTAGATCCTATACGTAATAAAGAGCACGTCTTTTGCCGTTAGTCTGTATGTAATAGGTAATATTATAAAGCTGAACGCCCTTATTCATTAAAACCTTATTAGCCTAGAGGCTAATATGACTAAGAGATAAGATTAAAGAGACAAAATCCATTTTAACTGTCTACAGTTAAAATGGGTTTTGTCTTTCTGCACTAGTATAAATATCAAGATGGCACATATAGATAAAAGAATTATAAATCTATTGAAGCTATTATAAGCTTTTAAGACGTTTATGAATGGGGAAGAGTTTGTTTTTTCATTTGGTTGAATGCGCTAATCTCAGGGAGGTACTGATTCGATTGGAAAAATTCTTGCAATATTAGATAGTCAATTTATTAAGGAAGATATTAGACTTTTTATTCTACTGCTAGGTATGATATAAATGTAGGTCAAAGCTATGTACGAGTACATAATAATTTTACAACCCAGAAATCAAACTTGGGTTCTCGTTGTTACTAAAAGCTTCCACGTTAACTTTTAAAATTTTGAAAGATTATTATAAATAAGTTTGATGGATGTTTAAATATTTCATTGAAATATTAATAAAAATACCAGTTACACTTCAATCTAAAAACCACAGTCTCTTTGAATCAGTGCAATCCAGTCTTCCTATCAACTTTTTAAAATTAATTGGCACATATCATAATATATCAATCGACTGCACAAATAAGGCCCGACAGCCACTCACCGTAGCAACAAAAAACTAACAAAAACCACCAACATTGATATTAAGACATCAATCACTTTTAATAAAAAAACATTGACGAAAATGTACGCATCCGTTCCGTTAACTATAGTTTTCGTGAAATCTGACAAGATTGCCAGTTATGGTCAAACATCAACCATATTAGAGACCATATCTGTCAAACCGTTCAATTACAACCCATTTCAGTTAAAAAATTGACATCATAACGTCTTCATGTAAAGAAAAATTGGGATCTTTTATCTTGAGTGTTCCTCATTTTTATCTCGTGTATATTTTTGAGAGATACCATAATTTGCGCCTTGGGTTATCATCAAGATTTATATGGTAAACCATTAAGAATATCGGCAGAGATAAAATCGTGAATACAGCTTTTGGGTGATGTTTAAGTAGTAAAAACAAATATGAAGAGGTCACTCACTACTGGGATTTCGTTTCGTTTTCAGTTATTTATGTCTTTATTTTATGGTTGGTGATAAGCGTCTCTCAATCTTAATGGTTGGTGGTCGTTCGGAGAAATCGCATTCAGTTGATTATATTACTTGATTTTGATTCGTTAATCCATTTTATATCTGTAATGCACTAATGCTATCCAATTACGATAAAGTTTTCTCAAACAAGTTGCTCTTTTTACTGTCATGACATTATATAACATAGCACTTACGTTTCTATTACACAAAAGTATAGTTAGTGAACATCATCCATATTTTGCTAGCATGTTGAGATTCCATACGTAAATATAAAAGGCCAGCTTAATACCATTCATTGGGCATATTCCCAACTTTGAGCTTCTAGTATTATTATTCTAAGTATATTGGAAACGCATTTTTACGGAAACTGAGGACTCCAATTCAGGACCTAGTGTTTAGTTTTCAAAAACGCTTACCGCTAATCAATGAGACAATTTTATTGTGTTTTTATTATTATCGTTTTTATCGGTTTTTGAAAACTATATTGAATACAATATAGTTTTCAAAAACCCTTTATTCACTGACCAACCAATTTTTTACAGTATTACTTCCAAAAATTCAAATATAAAATAATTAAGCCAAACGGTGTGCTGAGTTTTCAGCAACCAGTTAAGTCAGGTTGTCCTTCGACATAGGCCTCTCCAGCCTCTCCTAGATTTTTCCACTCGTCTCTGTCTCGAGCAAGTCTTCGCTTTTGGTAGGTCATCTCCCCATATTTTTATTTGTCGTAACTAAATGCTATGCGGAAGATTTTTGTGCAATGACTCATGTAATAAATAATATAATAGTTTAAGATACGTGTCTACAATTAGTGTTGGTCATCACAGAAGCCATTAGAGTGGCCACACAAGCAATAAAACATAAAAAATAGTCTTTCTGATATGCAGTAGCGGTTAACTAGACAGTCGCGTCATTGTGCTGCTGTACACTTGTCAACGGAAATAGACTGAAAGATTTCATTTAATAATTTATTAGTAAGTACGTATTAAGTTTATCACTAAGATCTAGAACACTTTTCGGGGCCACTTATTACACTTATTCTTATACTTGTGATTGCGATTTTCAAAACGATCTAAAAAAATTATTCTCGATTATTTCGAAGAAGTATGACAACATGTATTTAATAGACAGTGGTTAAAAATTGTGCCATGAGAAAAGTCGAAAAGTGTTTTGACCAATTGCCGTTCCATTTTGGTGCCGAATACATGTGTATCATTTTTATTATTACGAGTATTATCAAATAAAATCGAGGACAAACATGCCTTGTCATGTATAAAAAGTAGTATAATGAACGACATAATTAATCTTTTTTAGTCGATTATCAAACATTATTTGCCATAAAATAGAAAAAAACAAATCAAGTAGTTTATTTTCATTAAACCCTTTTGCTATTGACTGTACCACGCAATCAGTTTAAAAGCTTAACCCCAGTGTGATTAGGCGCACGCTACACGCGGGGAGTGAGGGAGGGGTCATTAACTCGTTAAGGAGTGACGTCATTACCCATCACACGTCAGAGGTCACGGTAATGATCATTTTATAATGTCTCTAGGTGACCATGTAATGTGCTTACCCTAATTATTACAAATATATTTCCAAACAAGTGCCAATATCATTGAATAATGGTTTATGCATTACGAAATGAGGTTAATTAACTTGGAGTTACTAGTAAATGCCTTGTAAACGCTGTAAATGCTATCTAAAGTTATGAGAGTTTAGACCTTAATCTTACAGACAGAAATAATGCCTAAATGCGGAATGGTTGATGTCACATATACTTAGGTGACACGAATTAGGGTGGCCTACTTCGCGATAATTTTAATACGAACGATAATTTCACGAAATTTTAAGCAGTGATATTTACATATTGAACAGCGGAAATGAACAGATGGACATTCAACATATCCACTCTATGTACCTCTATGAAAGTCTCCTCTCCAGTACAGTAGAAGTGACGCTCACTGCTGCTGTGTAAATCTGTGGAGTGTCACAAATCAGTACTTCCTATGATGACAGCCGGACATAACGACAAAGACGATGAACGTACATGACCGATATGGATTTCTTTAATCTTCTTCGGGAAATGATAACTACTGCGGAAATTTTCTTAGAGAAACGAAGATTAAGCGAAGAGTAAGCGAAGGTAACTAAAGTATGTTTTATCACTGTCATGTGACATACAGAAGAAAAAGACAAAGCATGTACTTGTAGACTTTATCCTCATAATACCTAATTCTATAATACAAAAATGAATCTTAAATGAATGTACCGCGTATAACTTCCGATCGACTGCACCGAATGAATTTTGATTTTTATTTTGTTTGTCATTATCAAATGGTTTCTGTAACCAAAAAAATCCGGATTTTACACCACCAGGCGAAGCTGCAGCTAGTGTGAAATAACTTTATAATTTAAATTATAAATCAGTAAAATTACAAAATCGCAATAAATTACCGAAAGGCCCAAAGGCGTCACTTGTGCAATCGAGATATCTTAAATGATGATTTATACAATAACGATGAGTAATGTTTATTTAACGTTTGGTGTCTGATGCTTTTTAAATTATAGGTATTTAATTCAATTTGTGTCATATGTCAAGTACGTACCCATATTTAGAAATCGGTTACATCTTGAAAGGAACTTACTGGCTAACTGATGTAAAATTACATATTTAATTCAAGTTTCTGTTTTCGATTCGATTTGGTTTGGTTTGGTGTTGCTTTGTATCAAATCCAACCTTTATCCTTCCACCTTTCCTCATTCCTGGCCACTCTATGTTTCTTTTTAGGGTTCCGTACCTCAAAAGGAAAAAACGGAACCCTTATAGGATCACTTTGTTGTCCGTCTGTCCGTCCGTCTGTCAAGACCCTTTTTCTCAGGAACGCGTGGAGGTAAGAAGCTGAAATTTATATCAATTACTCAGGTCTACTGTCCCTTGAAGCTGTGAAAAAATCAAACTTCTAAGCCAACGCAATCAAAAGATACAGCCGTTTATGCCGCAAATTTTCGACACTTGCAAGGGAATCAAAACCTACAGGGTGCTTCCCGTGAACTCAGAATCTTGAAATTTGGTACGAAGCAACGATAAAGGAAAAATTACGAAAACCATAAATTTTTAGTTACATCACATAATATATATTTTTTTAATAATTTTAAACTTACTACCCATTTCCTCATAAACGCGTAGAGGTATTAAATTGAAATTCATACCAAATACTCAGGTCTATAATACCTTTAAGCTGTAACAAAATCAAACTTCTATGTCAACGCAATCAAAAGAAACAGCAATTTAAGCTGCATATTTTGAAACTCGCAAGTACTCGCAAGGGAATCAAAACCTAAAGCGTACTTCCAGTCGACCTAGAATCTTGAAATTTGGCATGAAGCAACGTTTTATAGCACACATAAAGGAAAAATTCCGAAAACCTTAAATTTTTAGTTACATTACAAAATATATATTTATAATATAATATACAAAATATAATAAAAATACCATAGTTATGACTCGATTGTCGTAATGAACGAACTTTGTAAACCTTGCAGGTTTGTACCGAACCCTCGGTGCGCGAGTCCGACTCGCATTGACCGGTTTTTTTATTTAAATCTTTGCAAATTCAAAATTATTCCCATTATTTTGATTTGTATCAACTTTACAGCAGTCTGGATTTGAACTTGAAACATAACGGGCTACTGGATCTCGTGTCCTTGATTTTTCTAATATATTTGTTTCTCAAAAGTAAGAAAATGCTATTTATTTTAATTTCAATAGCAAATTACCCACTAGCGTCACAATTTGTTTAAACCACAGGGCAGCATATTAATGGTGGATGTCACATGTCATCGAGTGATTAGTTCTTAGACTTGCGGTTTACTGATGTTTCCCTTCACCGATATTAAGCAGCGGTGATGAAACAAAACACAAATATGTGTGGGCACGACTGGGAATCGAACCCGCGATATTTCTAAGGCGAGGCCACTCCAACACCACTGCTGGCATAAGTAGGTATAATCCGTGATTTATGCTAGAAAGTAGAGATTTTAAGAATTCTGTATTGTCTGCAGGTAACAACGCAGATCGGCAGGGTCGTACCATAGATCAGAAGTCTAACCAATGGTTCGGCGCAACGCTCACCAGTACGGGGAGAAATGGAGCTATTATGGTGAGTTATTTTAATATCAGTTTCTGCCTACACCTGTAGGACAAAGGTGGGATTGTGGCTGTGAACAGTGTTTATGAAAAAAATACAGGGTGTCGTTTTGCGAGGTACTTATGGAAATTTAAGAGGCCGTTTCCACTAGCGAGAGAATCGCGGCGATTTTATAGTCGTTCGTGTCACGCATACAGAAAGCAACGATTTTGTATGGGACGCGTACGTGCCGTTCAGCGCCGTTTAAACAAACGCTGAATAGAGCTGAATAAATGTGCGTAGTCCCCTTATGATTTCAACCTTAAGGAGCCTCATTTCACTGCCACATTCTCACCGAAAGTCATTTTCACCAGTGATTCGGTACATTGGGCTGGCGCGTCCCATCGTAGACTATATTGCTTAACATCAGGTAAGTTGTAGTCAAGCGCCAACTTATTCAAGAATAAAAAAAATCTAATTAGGAAAGCAAAGGAAAGCAGTGTTGTCTATGCAATAAAGTCACGTAAAACAGTAGGCAGAGCAACGTATCTCTGCTTCGTTAGTCTTACTGACCTGATGTAACAGTGACCTATAAAGTTTGCGGTGTCTCGGCACACCCTTCCGGCCTCACCCTGCAGGTAGACCAATAATGTACCTTTCTTACTTGTATGATGTCATCCCTTGATCTTAAACATTTTACATCACCGCTAAAATATCGCGAGGTTATTAAAAGTTTAACCTGCTCCTGTAAGCCAGGATCTACAGCGGCGAGACTTGGGATTTAAACCCGGCCAAGTCCCAGGACTCGAAAAACTGTCTTAGATCCCGAACGAAATGAATCAGTAATTTAATAAGAGGAGTTGGAAAGTTAGATTGTCCATTTTTCTCCAGGGACCACATAGAGAAAAAAGGAGAGTTTTGTAGTGTCTAAAATTAATTAATTACTTAGTATTATTTTTAACAAGCGGAACCCGCAGACGTCGTCCTGCCCTATAAAGCAGTGCCACCTACCGGGTCCGAAAATAAATTACGACCGATTCTCAGACCTATCGAATATAGATATAGAATTTCATGAAAATCGATCAAGTCGTTTCGGAGGAGATTGATTATCTATTTCAACTTTTCTGCATAAGAACCATCCTCGTACTTTAAGGAATATTCTAAAAAAAGAATAGGCGAAATCTGTTCAGTCGTTCACGCTTGATGGCGTGACCAAGGGAAATAGGGATGGATTAGTTAGTACATTGTGGAATTATGTTCCTATGTCTAAATTGTGCTGTAAACTATGTCTAAGTTTGCTGATGAAAAAAGAGGCAGAAAATGCCATCATTCATTTAAATTGCGTTCCATCGTAGACTACACATTGCTTAATATCAGGCAAGTTGTAGTCAGGTGCAAGCCTTTTGCAAAATAAAAAAAAACAAAAATTTTATTATGTACCTAAAGGGTGGATTATAAGGTACTACAATGTTGTGTCTCTACTAATTAAGTTTTATATAAGTTTATTAGCAGACTATAAATCTGCAGCACACTATCCATGGTTTACGATCATCCAACAATGGGTGTCAAGGAATCCATTAATCCTCGATGACATTTGGGAAGTGGGTCGGTCCAAGGCTGGTGGGGTTGTTGTTAGGTTACGAGGTCGGGTTATAGAACCGTGATCTGCAAATTGGGTGGGATTGGCTTATCTTGACCCTTTTTTGTATCTAATCAACGCTAAGATTTATGAATTACTTTGATTCCATTTTGTAAAAGGAAAGATTAGACCAAATTACTTACTGAATCAGTGTTTAGATTTTTTAAGAATTGATACCGCACAAATTAACAGCGCACTTTTTAGAACTGGAGAGATTTTAATGCCAAAAAAAAGTATCCGTATAAGGTCTAATGACATACAAATTTTCCTTGACATTTTCACGTTTTCCGCTGTGATTTCAAACTCATTGTGACTAAACATGGTCCTAATTTTGACATCTATAGCGACTAATTCTTTAGTATTATAATTTGTAAGTAGTTTTAGTTTAGTAAATTATACATTGAGAAATTTTCTAAGTTAGTACATTTTTACAAATTTACATTACTAAGTCACAAAGTTACAAATTTTATTGGTAATTACAAGCTATTAAATAATAATATTATAGAATTAGCCGCCATAGTAGTAATTATGATTATGTTTAGTCATAATGAGTTTGAAATCACATCAAGAACAGTAACTAAAAATAACAAGCAAAGATTGTATGGAAAACATTTATTCTTAATGTAATAAGTACAAGGTTTGCACACACACACACACACACACAACATGTGTGTGTGCCACAAAAAGACAAACAACGATTGCCGCACAATTAAATGTGCACACAAGATACAATCATTCATCGTGCGACTCGATGAATAAATTGTAACGCAAGCAGTTGCTGCACTCCCTACTCAGTTTCAAAAACCTTTTTTTCAATACCATATTTGTGATCAGTCAAAGCCTTCGACAGACTAAAGCGTACAGCTTTTTGTTTTCTGCTTAAGGAGTTGGAATTTTTATTTCGGAATGCCGAATTAGTGCAAAAAGTAGTCTCTCTCAGGGTATGCAATTTGTTTAGACGTTTTGTTCCATTTGTAAGGCGACACATGAGGGGAATTTATAATTGTTCCAACGCATAGGTTGTAACTAGATGGGTCTGTTTTTATTTAATATCGATTAAACGTTTAGCATTACAAATTTGTGATTCACTTATTTTGTTTTGTTAGAGCAGTTAATTGTAGTTTTTTTAGTTTCTTTCTGCATTAATACATGCTTCAGATGCGATAAAATTACTCAATATTTCTTTTTGAAATAATGGCCTTGCTTTGAATAGAGCGAAAAAGAATTTCAAACAGAACTGTAGAAAGAGAACGGTATTAGGTACTTATGAAACCTATAGTCTATACAATGAGGCTAGTAAATCCAGAGCTACACGGCTGCGCTTATCAAGGGTAAGGCGGTTCACCTATGTGTCTGCCTATGTGGGATCTAACTTACTAAGCTGGCATTATCAGCGTAATATTCACGATTACCTACGTCCTCTCCTCCACCCTCTGTACTCCTAGTGCGAATTCGTCAAAAATACTATCTTGAACCTGCCAAAATGCTTTTTCAAATGAAATTTTTTAATTGAAAACATTCTTTAAACAGAAAGTATAATTCTAGAAATACTTAACATAAAATTAATTGGAAATAAACTAGTTAAAATTATTTGTATATAGTTTTGCATTTTCACTAATCATCTATACATGTCAATCACCTACTGGTAGTATTGGAAAACTTGTACAACAACTCGTAAGTAGGTACGTATACTCATATTGTAACAAAGGAGCTATGCAACTAATAAAGAAATGTAATTTTGTATTGCAAAAGTTAACACATTCAGTACCACTGACACGCCTAGCGTGTTCTCACAAATCCTCATCCTACATCATCACGTCAGTCCCGAACACGCCAGGCGTGTTTTCGGTTTTACATTGATATGTCAAAGTTTGGCGATATTTTCTCTCGAAAAGCTCATAGCGTGTTTGCGTTGTATGTAATAGCGCCATTGCCAAGAATTTGAAATAAAGCGTATTGAACCAAACGTATTGAATTGATTTATAATTAGCGCGAACTTCACCAACTGTTTTTATTGAAACATTATTCTTGTAGCACTTTGTACGTAATTGTTTTCTTATTGCCAGCTGTCTGTGGAATACAAATAGGAATAGTTTTTGCAGTTTCGTATTCTCACGATTATGCAGGATCAGAATGTTTGCAAATCTTTGAAGGTTAATCTTATCATTATCCTACTAATATTATAAACGCGAAAGTTTATAAGGATCTTTAGATATTTGTTTGTTACGCAAAAACTACAGGCCGGAATTGGATAGAATTTAGCACAGAGATAGATTGTGGTCTGGATTAACACATAGGCTTTTTATTCCAATAAATACCACGCAGGCGAAGTCGCTAGTTTACAATACTTACCTGTAGGTAAATGTGTGCATCCTTAAATACAGCCTAGGTAGTAAGGATGACGAGAATATTTTTTCGGGTTGTCAGATAAATAAATTAAAAATATTGGGCATGTATTTTTTTTTCGTTAGACCTATTTCACACATAGTTAAGTTTTATACCTCTGTATGACGTAGCGCAATCCCACTCCATGTCTATAATGCATTTTATCCTAATATTGTTTTATTTCATTGATAAAGCAAGAAATACGTGTTGGTTGAAGAGAGAGAAACGGATATTAAAAATTCAAATTCAAAATTCAAATTCAAATTCATTATTTTTTAATTTTTTTTTTAAGAAAAAGAGAGGGAGAGTAAAATTAATAAAAGCAGATTCAAAACTACCGATGTTTCATATCTGACCACAGATATAATAAACGTCCAGTTCTGACCATGTATACTATTTCAATGTCACTTAAGTACCGTTTCCTTGCGTAAACTGTCATCCATTCCCGTAAGTCATATTCTCCATATCAATAAAGCAATTCATCATTATAATTGCAAATAAATATCCCGTGATAAGTCTCGGGATATCGTTGTCGTGGAGGCGCACGACGCGACATGCGCTTGCGCAAGACGTCCAATAGATTAATTATTGCGACTGATATTTATTGTGCATTGAATTATCGTCGAACGTCATTCACAACATGATTGGACGATTTGATAAAAAAAATAGGTTCGAGTTATCTATCATTTGTCAAAATTTTGTAATTTTTATATTATATATTTATATTAGGTATATATTTATTATATATATTTCAGTATTTTATTTTTATTATTGTTTCATAATAATGATTCTTGAAAAAGTAATAAATAAATAATTTTATTAAACTATGTCTTCAATGAAATGACGGTCGTGCTTTGACATAAAATACAGATGAATAGAGAAATGATAATAACTAACTAATAGAAGGCCATTTTGTGTTAGTATTTTAGCGACTAAACAAACAAGTACTTAGAGTATAATTCATAGTTTTTTGGTTTTTTAAGGAACATAAATGTTAATAGATAGGGTTGATTATTTTGAGTTATAACAGGGAATTATTGCTAAGAAAGCCGTTTAAGTACTTTTATGATCACTGTAAACATTACATCAACATAAATTTTAAATGAAAACCAACCATATAGATATAGAATGATAAAAACTAAGTACCGTTTCGCAACACCCTTTATCCTGAAGTTTTCAGCTAACAAATTGTCCGGTGATTTGTCAGCGTCGAATGCTTGGGTTCTTGCGCGCGCGCACCTAATATGGCGGCCGTCTGACAGCTACACCCGTCCGATTTGGACTTCGCCGTATAAAGACAGTTTCTTTTATTGTCTCCATTTGCCGAGAATTTTTATGTGAAATTTCGGTAAGCTTTTTATATTTCCAAGCATTTATCGTGTCGGATCGTTCTTTTATGTTGAAAATTGTTCAAAATGTTCAAGTTATTTGACCACCTGGTCCGAAAATGTGGTCGAAATGTAAATATGTAGCATTTTTGTTTTGAAATTCAAGACAATTACCATGTTTGTAATGTATAACCTAATTATAATATCATGCCCATATATCAATGTCGGTTAAAACAGGCATGTTCTGCATTTAATTCTGTACGAAAAAAGTGTGATGCGTATTGTTCAGCGAAAGGAAAACTTAACCTTAATAATACTGTTGTGTAATCATGCGTAAAATCAACAAGATAATCATTTGGCGGTTTTTTCCGAAGAGTGTAGGTACCTGTGTTATAATTAATAAAGCAAACTTCAGTGTCTTTTTTATCGATCTCAAAAAGGAGGATATCAACCGATACCTTTTCTTACTTTGGATACTACTTCTCTTTTGTAAATATATAGGTACTTACTCCTGTAATCACAATCGTCTTATAAGCTCATTATAGCTAAAATAGGTTTATAATTCGTTTGTCTTTGTCTGTCTTTTGACATTTATACTAGTAAGAAAGAGACAAAGTCCATTTTAACTAAAGAAAGTTATAAGATTTTATTAATAAGACTTATAATAGGTAGAATAAAAAATAGAAAACAAGATAAGTAAGATCAATAATGAATCATTTTAGCTTATAGGTACAATTAAAAATACTTGTATCTTTAGATAAACAATCCTATCATTACTGTTTACCAGCCTTCTATGAAGTCTAGATAAGGAATAGACATCGGCAGATGTACAGTATTGAAGATTAGATGGTCCGTCGTCTACAAGTACTATCTTCGACATCGCCTTTAGTTCCGCGTTCCTATATTATTGTAGAATTAATTCTACTCTTAGAAATGCTTAAGTTTTTGAGGATATTTTTATAGTAATCGCTAAAACTATCTTCCACTAGCCGAATTTCGAAGCCTGGCCTCTTAGTAGATCTTGGTACTCAGATAGCTTATTATAATGTTACTATTACTACTACTATTTTTAGTTGACCTTTTTAAGGTGTGCAATACTGTAGTACATTATTTTGATATATCTCACAGGGTTTAGCCAGCGTTTGCAATGTAAGCGCAAAAACTGCGTTAATTTATCAGAAACCTCTTAAATTATCAGTGTTTCTCTACTATATTATACATGTATTATACACATAAACTTTCCTCTTGAATCACTATCAGTTAAAAAACCGCATGAAAATCGGTTGTGTAGTTTTAAAGATTTAAGCATACATAGGGACAGACAGAAGAAAGCGACTTTGTTTATACTATGTAGTGATACCTCGGCAAAAAGGAACGCGAGCAACACCAATTCCGTGTTTTAACCAAGTTTTTATAACTATTTATAGATCACAAAATATCATGAATAGCACTTAATTTCGTAACGTATTATATAAAAACTGACAATGGACGTATAATTGAATTACCTTTAATATACTGAGAGCTAGTTGTTCATTAATATCACGGTACTTAAGATCCTATTAACTTTTGTGAGGACCCGAGATCAGTCACGCACTCTGTTAAGGAAAAAAATACGGCCAAGCGTGAGTGGTTACAGAGGTGATATTTAACAAGCGTTTTTATTTTTTATTCACTTCAACCCTTTTAAATATCCTACTGCTGGGCACGGTCCTTCTCTCAACTATTTCTACAAGTTAAGAGAGTTTAGGCAAAGCATCGCACAAGTAAAGTTTCACCGACTATAGGCCGACCGTTTAACTAGCGTATCGCCATCTGAGGTACAAAGTCATAAAACATTAATTAAATCTCTTAAAGAACTATTTAACCACAGATAAAAGTAATGTAAGACTATTCGTCACTAATATCCATATCGCTTGAATCATCATCACTGTCTGTGCAGCTTGAGGAGTCAGAATCTTGGCGATAGGCGATAAGCGAGTTAAACGGTCGGCCTATATTGGCATAATACACCCGAGACAAACATTTGTGTAATGAACATGTCTTCCTTCCAGCGTTTCCACTTACCTCCTATTTGTGTACAAGTTAGTGGTATCCTAGCGCGTAAATTTACGGTAGCTTAGCTTAGCTTAGTAGGTTAGCTGCATTGTAACTACATACTTTTGTAAAGTTTTGACTTAAATCACTTTTCCATACATTTTAAAATAATATTTATAATATTTTATGCTGACGCTACGTTTGCTTGGTTTTTGGTATGAAGTTAGCCACGAGTCCAGTCCTATTCTTATTTTAAACACATTGTACGTACGTATACATTAAGTTGATCGTTAGAGAAATTATTTCCGTTCCCGGCAGATCTCGACTCATGACGTGGAATCATGTTTGCACTATGGGAATCGAACCCCTATCGTGCTCGGAACATGGAATGTCGGCATTGTCTTTGACCAACGATTGTTTCGATTGGAAAGTTAACGTAACTGTGGTTGGGAACTATTAAAGAGCTTACAGGACGTTAAAACAATAAAAAAAAATACAAAAAAGTAATTTAGCCCCAAATTCGTTAAGCTCTTGAGTTTGTTAAACAAATCTTACAATACCATGATAATAATAATCCCGAGTCAGTAAAAAATCATCATTCATATTTTTTTTAACCTTGGCAGTCGGGTGAAAATCTGTTGTCATTGCTAATGTTTGTAATTTTAAGTTTAAAGACAATAATTTATTGAAATTTATAAGATGCTGGTACACGCTGCTACGCATCATACATTTCCAGTATACGCTGATCTCGCATTGTATAGGATTTCTGTAAAACGAGAGGTCAGCTTATACTGGATTATTATAGCTTGATTTGTACCTTTGTGTACAGGGGTGCGAACATTAAAAAAATACTTTAGATAGTAAATGGGGCTTTGTCAATGTTTTACGGAACCCTAACAGAACTATTAAGAAAACTTTAAAAGTGAGTTCATTAAGCTCTTCATTTTTTATTCTCAAATTTTTAATATTTCTTATTTTTTGTTCAATTAATTACGGTTGATTAAGTGTGATATATTGATGTGTGGGATTTTGATTAATTTTTCTATTTAGCCATAATAACTTTAACTATTTAAATAGATATGTGAAGATCTTTTTTTTTTAGAAATTTATTCCATAACAGTACCATACACAATGTATAGGTACCTACTACCAATTTTAAGTCGTTTCTTTCTGTAAAAAAACCTGGCTTTTTTAAGCTATCTCTACTAACAATATATGGATGTAAATCTGAAATAAAATATTTGAATTTGAATTTGAATTTATCTATTCTGTGATAGACTTGACTATAACTTGCCTGATATTATGCAATGATGTAGTCAACGATGGAACGCGGAGGCTACGGTTAGAAACCTTAAAGGAGCAACAATTCCGACACACACTCTGCATAGTGTCACCAGATATCGCACCGGAACACGGCAAGGCCGCTTGGCGGTTCAGTTTTGTCTGGTGGGTGGTCACTAACTTACAAGTTACGAAGTGTCTTTCTGTCGTATTCAAAGCGCAAACTTTGAAAAAATAATCTTAAACAAATTTAAATGAACACATATTTTTAATTTGATATGATAGATGTTTACTATTACACACTGCCGTATCAGCTGAGCGCTCGCTAGGGTCACTGACCGGTAATTTTACACCGCGCACTTTTATCGATATTATTACGAATAGTATTTATTTTCAAATAAAAAACTTTAAATAATGTCTTGAATAATTACGTCATCAACCTTTTCAGTGTCCCACTGCTGGACAAGGGTCTTCTCCTATCTTAAGAGTTCAGAGAGTTTGAGCCTTAATCCACACACGTTGGCCAAGTGCGGGTTGTGGATGTCACATGTCCTCAAATTGTTAGTTCTTAGTTAGACATGTCGGATTCCTCACAATTTCTTCCTTAACCGATATTAAGCAGCGGCGATAAAACAATTGACACAAAGATGTGTGGGCACAACTGGGAATCAAACCTAGCAATTAATGGAAATGTTAATGATACAAAATTACTAAAAAAATTTGGCGCACTGGTTCATAAATTTTCCTGTAGATACCTACTCACTATAAAGTTGAGTTAAAATTCCACACCTGCGCTTGCGCATAGTGCTGCTCGGTCACAGCGGATTAGCCGATTGATGTTCAGACGAGCCGATCCTGTCGATACCATCAGATCACTATCTCACTTCTAAAGTCCCGACACGGACACTAATTGCTATGTACTTTTATATGCAATTTCACACTAAATGTAACCTTATGTGATAGTTATAGAGTTTAAATTTAAATACAATTATGGCTGTAATAGGTTAGTTGTATAGAACAGTGAAATAACACCCCATTGGGGTCCTACTGCTGGACAAGGGTCTTCGTTCAACTTTGTTTCAAAAGTCGTTACTTTTTTCCATAGTATAGCTCAAGGAGAGCTTGAGGTTCAAAGTTGAAATATTAACTATGTACTACCCTTGCGCGATAATTTGAGACTCGCCTGGAATGCAACCCTCCTCCCGCTAACCCTGTAAGCATAAGGGAATACGCACATTTATTCAGCTCTATTCAGCGTTTGTCTATAGAAAGCTACGATTCTGTATGAGACGCGTACGCGCCGTTCAGCGCTGAACGCCGCATTTCTACAAACGCTTACGTGAAAAATATATAAAAACTACTAGTATAGTACTATTTGTCTGTGATAAAAACTTAAATAACATATTTAATTATGACTATAGGCCGACCGTTTAACTCGCGTATCGCCATCTGAGGTACAAAGTCATAAAACATTAATTAAATCTCATAGAGAACTATTTAACCACAGATAAAAGTAATGTAAGACTATTCGTCACTAATATCCATATCGCTTGAATCATCATCACTGTCTGTGCAGCTTGAGGAGTCAGAATCTTGGCGATAGGCGATAGGCGATACGCGAGTTAAACGGTCGGCCTATACTTAACACAAAGGGAAGGTGGCGTCGTATTGCGTTGCGTAATGCCGCGTAGATATCTCAGGGAGAGACACCCTTTGGCCAAAACTTTTGTTTGAGGAAGGTCTCCAGATGTTGTCTCGGAACTGGCACTACGAATGATTTGAAATTCCTATTGTGACGAGATTCCAATTGTTTAATCCTCAAAGTAAATCTGGCCTTCACCTTGATGTAATCTACGATATCCTCAGCTTTAGTGTAATGATGTAATCTAGACACTATACATACCCCGTATTCATAAACGTCTTAGAGCAGTAGGTTTATAATGATAATAATAAATCATTTATTTCGATCAACAAATTGGATCATAAAATGCAATAAAATACAATGTCACTAAATAAATAAAACACAACAAAATCAATAAATAAAAATTAGAAATAATCATATATTATTTAAAGGTTATTTCAATTATTATTATAGTTAATAAATGTTAAAATTTAATTATTAATTTATTATTATTTAATTTAAACAAAATATTATTATTATAAATATAACAGTGACTAGATAATTATTGTTTATGATTATTTCGTTATTCTGTTATTGTCACTACATTAAGCATCCAACAATGATTAATTAATTAATTATAATTCGTTTCTCTTTGTCTGACACCTTGTCTTTATACTAGTAAGAAAGAGACAAACTTCATTCTAACTAAAGTCTTTTAAGATTTTTATGAATATTACCGTATATATTTACCTACTTGACATAAATGCTTCTGGTATGTCACGTGGACATAATATTATCAGTGTTCTTTACACACAAGAGTCGTCTAGGCAAATAAAATTACAATACTAAATCGTAGAGTGGCGACGTGCTACGAACGATATAGGTATACCCCATTGTCCTCCATCACAATGGGCGAGATGCGCATGAGCATGCTCTCTGTATCTAGTATTTTTTTAGACTACTCGCTTGTAAGTCCATGTTAGATCTATAAGGGTTTTACTACAGTCATTTTTTGTAACAAAAACAAAACCGATTTTAAATTATATCCATTCCAAAATCTATAAGAGGAAGTTATGATCGGTAAACAATGGCTTAAAATCTTAAAAAATTTAAATCCGATTTTATATTTCACTAGCGGACCTCGCAGACGTCGTCCTGCTCGGTAAAACAGTCTTTTTAAATTTTTTCTCTGCGTAAGAACCATCCTCGTATATCTAGGAATATATTATAAAAGAATTAGCGAAATCGGTCCAACCGTTCACGCGTAATGGCGTGACAAAGGGAAATAGGGATTTTTTTTCTATATAATTTATATAGTTGGTTTGTGATAGAAGAAGAAGTTACTTTGTGTAAAAAACTACTCAGTTATATCGCTAATTTAGTGAGTGAAAACAATTTTGTTTAAGCGGGTTTTGAGTTGTTGGTTTGAGTTGTAAAAGAAGAAAAATTATTGTCTACTCTTTTCGGACATCTACAAGATGGGCTCAATAATAAACTTTAAACGTCTTTTCTATTTCATTGAAATTGGTTGTTAAGGTCGAAAATTCCTATATCTCCTTATATATTCCTTCAGAATGTCTCCAATTGCAGTCGGTCAGTGGATAAGCAAATTGTTATGGCACCCTCGTACCGTCTTTATAGCCTTTTGTCTTAGTTTTTGTGAGTATCTTAGGCTATCTGTGGTGTAGAATGCTTGTAATGTAAGCTATATCCTGTCATCGCCAAATACCTACACAGCTCAATGAGTTTTATTGCTTGGAATATTGTATTGTATTATATTTTGGATGTAATGTGACAATCCCTACTAATATTATAAATGCGAAAGTAACTCTATCTGTCTGTCTGTTACGCTGTCACGCCTAAACTACAAAACTGATTTGGATGAAATTGGGTACGGAGGTAGTTTGAGACCCGAGAAAGGATATAGGATAGTTTTAATCCGACTGCACAAAAAGAAGGTAATGTTTTGGCGCGATAACCGACATACACGCGGGCGATGCCGCTGTCGGAAAGCTAGTTGTAATATATAAAGTAAAACGATTTAGGTTCAAGAATTGTTTCGGTACTTTTAGGAAAAAAAAATGATATATTGTGTTCACGGTTACTAAAAGAAAAACAGTAAAGTAAGTAAAGAGAATTTATAAATTAAGCATTTACAAATCAATTAATTAATTAATATATAAAAGATAAAACTGACTGACTGACTGACATATCAACACTGAACCCAAACCGCTGGGTCTGGAGACTCCAAATTTGACACATAGGTTCCTTATGGGGTCTAGGGGTGCACTAAGAAAGGAATTTTCAAAACTCACCCTTTAAGGGGGTGAAACCGGGTTCCAAAGTTTGCATGGAGAAACAAGATTAGTGAGATCAATTTCGCGGGCGAAGCCGCGGGCAGATTACTAGTTAATTAATAAAAATTTGTAAATGCATCTATTTAGTAGGTAGGTACTAACTACCTAAGTACGGGAAGGTATATTCAATTTAAAAGATCTTTATGTACACCTTTAGTAGGTACCATCCACATGTTGACCTTTTTAAACTGCTGTAAAGTTCAAGAGGGTGTGGCAGAACCTTTGTTTATAGCGAAAGTTATAATTAATGGGCTTTCGCCTAGCGATTTATTTGTTGAAGGATGCTCAATAAAGTTATAAAAGCCTTCATGAGGCAATGAAGTTTTATTTAAATTATAACAAATAGCAGTTGTGGCGCAGCGGTACGGGCCTCGCCTTTGAAATATAAAGTCGATTCCCAGGATCGATTCCCAGTCGTGCCCAAACATCTTTGTGTTAATTGTTTCATCGCTACTGCTCAATGTCGGTGAAAGAAAACATCGTGAGGAAACTGGAATGTCTAAGAAATAATTAATTGAGGTCATGTGACATCCACCAACACGCACTTGGCCAGCCGTACCCAGCTGTGGGACACTATAAGGGTTGAACGTGAACAAAGGCCGATAGTCTGCTTCACATATATATTATACCTACATTAGCAACTTAGTTAGAATGTTATCCTCAGTATCAACTGTTAATGTGTGTGTGTGTGTGTGTGTGTGTGTTAATAAATTAACCCGTCAAATGCTACGACACTACTTATTGAAACAGCCACAATAACTGGGAGCGTTACCCACAATTTAAGCATGATCAAGGTACTAGATCAATATCAGCAGGTAAATACATAGTGCCCAGAGTAAGTAATTACTATGGAGATAGAACGTTAGAAAAAAGAATACCTTATCTTCTTAACAGCTTGCCAGCCGACATTAGAGATATGGACGATAAAAATAAGTTTGTAAAATCACTAAAACAATTCTTACTTAGCCGTTTGAATACTGTATAAGTGTACACCTATATCGACCTATAATATAGTTTGTTAAAATTTCACGCACCGTTATAATAATTGTTAACCTGAATGTGTGTACCCACAGACAACACACAAACAATGTGGAAACAGTTCTATGGGGCAATGAAATATTGTAATGTTGTGAAATTTGATAATAATGATACATACATACATACATAAACATTTACAATGAAATGAAAAAAAAATTTTTTTGCGATAAAAATATTTTAACTAACTACTAAGAAAAATGCATTTATAAAAATTTCTTTCGCGTATAGAAGATACCTGACTCGCTGGATAAAAAAAATAATATCTTATTCTTATTCTTTATTGTACACAAAACACTTACATAAACAATTTATAAATAGGAAACAGCACATGTACACAGGCGAGCTTAATTCAAATGTGAATTTTCTACCAGCAAACCCTAGGTAAGGAAACATTGTGGAATGGGTAGAAGTGCACAACAAATATTTTAAATACATACATACACCTACATACTAATATTCCTTATATATATACGAACGTGAATAAAACATCATATGTATATGTTTTGGAAACTGCTTACAGTATAATCAATGTAAAATCCTTTAGGGTGATGGATTTCCAAATTCTTTTCTGTGTTCAATACAAAAAAACTTGTAGGTACCACTATTTTAATAGGCAGCAGACTTATATACTTAGGCCCTATTAGTACCTACTTCCAAGTATGCTGTATTTATTTCAAACAACAACATAATCAGGTAGAAAGTCGTAGCTATCAGTTTAATAAATCAAATTCACCGCTACCTTTAAAGGTAATCTTTTGTGAAAATCAAATGCTATGTTCACGCCTGTAACACGGCGCTTTATCTGAACATCAGAGGATGAATATCAACGATCTGGTTCTTATCGGATATCTAATGGGCATTATGAAATCCAAATGATCATAAACTATACTATGGGTTTCTTATAAGACTGGACTCGCGGCTAACTTCATACCAAAAACCAAGCAAAAGTAGCGCCAGCACAAAATTTCAAATCACAAACAATAATGTTATTTTGAAATGTATGAAAAAAGTGATATATGTATGTAAAAACTTTGCACAAGTATGTAGTTACAATGCAGCTACCTACTTAAGTAAATTTACGCGCTAGGATACCACAAACTTGCACCCAAATTCATAATACGGATAAAACACACGTTTTAACATATAGTTAACTCCGATTTTAATAAAATATGTTCGTATCTAAATATTCGACTCCAAATGTTTAATCTTACTCAAAAGACAATAAGACTGCACGTTATCTTTTATTCGGTAAAAGATACTTCAGAAAAACAGCTATTAGGGTTGCACGACACGATTTTTTTTTTATTTAGCACATCTAAAATAGTATTTAAATAGTTATAACTAGTGCAAATTATTTTTTGACTTACCTATGTAACTTATGTAATGAACTATGGAACGTCTGGTTTCAAGTATAGAATACGATAATAGCCTTTCCTGTTCAGGTTGTAGTATTTTTATTGTTACAAGTCAATCTTTTAACACCCCACCATTTATATCGGAGGTATAAAATAAAATAAATAGAACAGTGGAAACATAACACTGTTCTATTCCCCATAACACTGTTCTATTCTTCCAGCCTTCAGCCTCATGACCTATAAACCCTTTTGCTCCATAACGGCTTCTCATAAAAGGGCACACAGTTACGTGTTAAAAACTCCCTTTCCCTTGTATAGTACGTTCAATGAAAATAACGGTGTTCCAAGTAAGTGTACAATTAGACGCACTAAAGCTAAGAAAAACGGATTACAAACAAATATGGAAACAGGAATGAGGATTAATTGATCTAGAGCTAATCTAGATGTGTTATAAATATATACTTACGTATTTATATATCCGAAGGTGCAGGTAGGTGAATACATCATTTATTTGTCAGAAATAGAAACAGGAAATATTTCTTGAAGTTATGATAATCCTTACAAGGAAAAAAAGCTGCTTGTTACACAATTTTTCTAAGTTAATATCCTCATCATATCCAATTGACATACGCGCGGGAGTAGCTGCGCCAGAAGATTATTATTTTAGATTTACGCGAATATCACACATTGAAATAAAACTACTTTTTGACGGATTTTATCGCGGTTTCAAAGTCGGACGTTTCAAAGTCTGTTCAGACTTCATGTTCACGGGTGGACATTTCAATGCGGGCAGAATACTAATAATAATATAATTTTGGGAAGATCGTCATAGCTAATTTGGACCTTACTGCTTTTAGAAGATAGAAATCAATATGGGTTATCATTCATTTAGAAACCTATTCATTCATTCAATTGTACCTAATGATCGTTACAAATATGGCCGAAAGATATTCATCTCCTTATACATAAATATCTGCGATGCGCCGGCGCACGATGTCACATACTGTAACGGTTATATTCGTGAGTAGTACCGTAATATTTCATTATTTACTGCTTGTAGTAAATCATTTAGTAGTTGTGTATCATTTGATTGGATGGGAGTATATACAGGATGTGTGCGAAAGTAAAAGTCATCGTAAACTCTAACTAATGGCCATCTAATGGATAGCGTACGTTGTCATTTTAGATAAAAAAAAATTTTAAAGATATTTTGGCACAAATAAAGAAGATGGTTATTAACATCAAGTAAACAGTTAAAGCAGAGGTGGCGCAGCGGTAAGGACCTTGCCTTAGATTTATAAGGTAGCGGGTTCTATTTCCAGTCGTTCGTGCTCGCAACACGTACGTGTTGCGAGCACTGTCTCTCTCTTTCTTGTCTTCCCTTAGCGATAGAGACAGTTTTTCTTGTGTGTGTTTCTTTAGTGCGAACCTGGAATAAAATTTAACCATTCTTTGGGTACCTATCTCAAAGATCGTGTGAATAATTATACTCACTACTATCCAAGAAGTTCGCAATTCTTTGGTTCCACATAAATTCTCAACTGCCTCATCTAGTTACAAACAAACCTGATATCCTTGTCCCAAGTAGATCACAGCATCAAGAACATTCAAGGTACAGTATGAATGCAGTTAATTTTGAGAATCCCGCGGCTTCTGTTTAGGGAGACAGAAAAAGTCGTAGTCCATTGCAACTGTGCGGTGCTGTTTATGGAAACACGGATCTACCCGATCTTGATACTTCGCATTACTCGCGTAGATTGACAGTTACTTGGTTGAAGTTGCTACATCAAATAGTTATGTAACAAGCTAAGCATTGTCTTTTGAAGACTATTACTGGTATTACTACAGTCGGTAGGCTCAGGGTCCCGGGGCACCGTCAAAGAGTTTAGAAAACCTCCCGGGATGTAACAACACGAGAGAATTCACTTCGGTGACCTCCCACAGCGGGATCGCGGTTGTGTCTTACAGATCCCGCTACTCCGCTGTGCGTGGTTGCTAGGGTCGATTGAGTTCAGTGGGTATGGCCCTGCGCAGGTCACCTTCGACCTGCGCGTGAAGGGGTGGCGTTGCCTTGAGTCCCACACATCCCCGCCTAATCCTCTGAAAAAAAAGCGGGGAATGCGTAATGCATTTTCCACCGTAAAAATCAGGATCCCGGGCCACAAAGATGACACCAATTGGAAAGTTAATTGTCCAAGCAAAGCAGAAAGGGACGGGAGAGCAAATCAAATCAGGCTGAAACAGTCACAGCATACTAAGAAAAGAAATTGTACGATTTTTGTAGACTCGCATCTAAAAAAATTAAAATAATAACCTTTAGTTACTTTGATAGTGTTCTAAGTATTCACGAGTCGAAAGTTTTACCATTCACAAGGTATAATAGGCGCATCCTCTCCCTGTGTGAGACAGCAGGCCGATTCCCTAAGTTTTAGAGATATCTGGATATGTCCCCTGCTCATGGGGAGCTCAAGGCAGTTGTCACAGTGAACGCACGAAAAGTCCAGTGAACCAATTAAGGCTTATCCGGCTAATTTGTTACCATCCGAAAAAATGCTCTGTAAGATTTTATCAGTGTATACCTATTTCGTAAGACATACCTTGAGAAATTGGTGTTGTCTATACGTAATAGGTAATTGATCGTTATTTGACTTGATACAATAGCACCTACTACCACAAAAGAGCACCATAATTCAGATAATCCTAAGATCTGAAACAATAGTAGTAGAAAGCAACACTTAAAATCGATTAAGTGCGCAAACGCAGAATCATAGTTATGTAGCTTATGTAAGTGGAATGCGATGTTCACGCGCACGCGCAGATTTATGTTGTTTACGCTTAAATGAGCGAGAACAAAGGGGTCCGAAAGTGCGAATACCCTTTGTAAAAAAATAATTGTAGTTTCTTGAGAAATTCGAGCAACCGGAATTTGGTCGAACCTTGCTGAAAGAAAATTTAAGCTCTGGAAGCGAGGATAAGTATAGCAATATTTTGTAGCTAACTGTTTTTAATTTAACAAGATATTTTTTCAAATAAGTACTCGGGTTTGTTTAAGAAATTTTTTTTTATTTTATTTTACAGGAACTCTTTTTATGAGATAGGTTTTTGTCCAATCATGTGGATTTAGTAACTAAAGATAAGATTTATGGTTTATATTGCATAGTTAATAATTGGACCGTGTTGTGCAGAAATGTTCCAAGCCACAAGAACACAATATTGTAATTGGAGTTTTCAATCAATCAATAAATCTACTTTACATTTTCCGATTTGTACGTTCGTATGTATTTTCGTACGTTTTAAGTACGTAATCGTCAAGGGAATCTTTTTGTCATTAATACATTATAGTTCTTCGAAAGTTTAGCATTAATTTGATATCTAACATTTTGTCCAGCGGGTTGGATCATTTACGGTCCAATTTGTGTTCATGAAGCATACTTCGGACTATCTGCAACAAGTTTATTATTATTCCCATTGAATTTAAAGCGAATTTAAATATTAATAGATATCTAGAATGGTTTACTCATTCATTAGTTTAATACATAAATATTATTTATTTAAAAAATAAACTTAAATTTTTATAAAAAAAAACTTGCATTTGAAACATTTCAAATATGTATCAAACATATTGAAATAAAACTATTTTATAACGGATTTGATTTCTATTTCTTTTATAATAGGTACGTGACTGTGAAGTCTAAAATGACTTCATAGTCACGGATTTGAAATCTAAAATAAACCGCGATAGAATTACTTATTACATATTACATATTCACTTCAATTTATGAAAATACTAATAATACATATTTCCACCAATATGCCAAAACGAGTAATTTACAGCTTGTTAATAAACTAACTAGTTGAAACTATAAAAACAAAGTAAGGCTTAGAAAGTGATGTATATTTTAAAATTGAGAATTGAGAATAAGAATTAACAAATTCTAACCACAAATCTTTTAGAAACAAGATTTAATATGAAAAAACAAAGTATTGACAATGCAACAGTTGACACAGTTGACATGGTTCCGTACACAATGGAGTTCGTTTGTCGTAAATCAAACAACAATGACTTTCGACTACATACTAAATAGAGTTGTATGACGTAATATAAGTTCCTACATACTATATTCTAGATATAATATGACGAATTTACATGACATGTGCTAAAACATTGAATGATATGCATAAAAAAAATTACAAAAAATTTAATTTAATTTTAAATTTAATTTTTTTTGATCATGTTAAGGAAATGTAAAATTTTAAGAAATAAAGATTTTTATACTTTTTTTTTTATACCGTTTTAGAAGAAGTTCTTTGAAACAAAGAAGAATTTAGTAAAAGATACAATTTCTATAGTACATATTTAATTGAATTTACGCGAATATCACACATAAAAAAATAAATAAAAAATAAAATTAAAATAAAATCAACGGAACCCACGATTTTCGTCTAGCAATCAGGGTCACTAACCACTACGCCACTACGACAGTCAAGTCTCAAAGCATGTTAAAATGCAATTCCTTCTGTAACTGTTACCAATTTAAATCAGTTCCTGAAACAACGTGCGACCTATTTCTCTGTTAAGGGACTTCAAAGCTGTCAGTGTCAATAACATTAACCGAGATGGTTGCCCAATGGTGCAATGATGGCGGAGCAACCCAGTTTAGTTACAAAAATAGTTCTACTTATGTAGGTCAACGGCGAGTGGAGAACAAAACATAGTATCAGGTACCTTGATATTTTTAATGCATTTGTAAGAAAATTAAAATCTCTTCTAATACAAAAATGTTATTATTCTATAAAAGAATACATAAATGATAAATTTTAACTACAATAATAATAATATGTCATTTAATTTTACTATATTTTATTTATTTTATTTTAATAAAAGTAAGTAGTGCTCTTCTTCCTCTTTCCTACTTTTTGCTGTGCCCTACAGGTCCATAATTGAACACTGAAATTTATTTGTAACCTTTTATTGTACAGTATGGTCTGCAATAAACTATTCAGTTTTGAGTAGATAACTGTAGAAACTTCTAAATAAAATAGACCATGTACAGCTTTAGAGCTAAAACATAAAATTATCTAGACATTAATCCAGCGTTTTAGCAATGAAATCACAACATACAGACAGAGCTAGTCTCACTAAATACCTCAGATCAACCCTTTTTAGTGTCCCACTGCTGGGTTAAGTCTTCTCTCAACTATCTTAGGAGTTGAGAGAGTTTAGGCCTTATTACACCAATGCTGGCCTAGTGCAGTTTGGTGGATATAGATTAAAATATTAGTATAGATTTATAAAATTATTTTTAAGAAAGTGATTTGTGTCGTTATTTACCCTTAGAGATCCTTTTTTTGCTAAGTATTTTAGTTAATGACAGTTTGCCTTTTCCTAAATACTGCTGTCCTACAATGACTTAAGTGTCATTAAAAATTGCTGACGTAAAGATTTGGTGTATGACTAAGCTCAATATATCCAAGGATTTTGAACAGTTTTTTCTTTGTTCGTTGCTAACCACGTACCTGATTCATGCGTGATTCACTACCAAGGTGTTACACACTGACATTATATATAACTTTACGGCAACCGTATGAAGGTTTTCTACTATAATCAATTTATCTCATTTGATGATTCATCTTGTATTGTACAAATATACATTAAATAATACGAAATATTTTGATTGATTGAACGTAAAAATGACGAAGCGATTGTGACGAGTTGGTACTAACTAGAACTGTGTGACAGTTTTCTTATATCATCACCAGATATGAACACTAGGGATATTAAACTATAGGTACTACACTCTGTTTGCAATTAAAAATACCCGACTTCTTACTCTTTATTACTATTAGGTATAAAGTATTATATTATCTGTGCTTGAAAGTCTACCAAAAAATTCTTTTTAGACTTTTTTCCTAGGGATTCATTTACAAGCATTGGTCTGAAAAAACGTAACAGCGACTTCCTTGGATACTATGATTAATTGATAACATTACAATTTTTTAACATTTCAGTAAAAATTAACTATGTATGTAGATATACCTTTAATTAAGTGAGTGTATTGAAACTGTGGAGAAAGTCCTTCAAGTGGTGGATTGGCTTAATATTCTTGTTTGTCTGTAGAGTGTAAATTAATCTTGACTGTATGAGTCAAAGGGTTTACGATCTTGAGATGTTTCTCACATTGCTCATCTCTTAAAGCTTCGGAAGGATTATTTTATTTGGAAGCAAGCAGTTAATTTAACATGTAAACAGAACATAATAAAAATAAATACAGGAATCTATATGTTGTATAATTTAGTTTTGCCTTCTAAGCGATCTTTGATGCCAATGGCGCAGTTTGGATTGATGACAGTTTAGAAAAATGGCTATTTGGGGCCGTCCATAAATTACGTGAAGCTTAAAGGGGGGGTTAGGTTTGACAAAAATCACGAAATGTCACAATGGGGGAGGTAGGGGGGGGGGGGGCGGTTTTAAAACGCGCGAAACAACCTGCAACCTTTCTGTCTACACATTTTTATCATGTTCCTTAATTTCAGAATAAAATAAGATTATACTTTATACTTGTATTTAAGATAATATTCTAAAAAATTTAAGGTTTTTTGTAGATACTAAAAATACACGTGATGTTAGGTACGGGGTGGAGGGTATTCTTAAACCTCACCATGTATCACCAAGAGGACTCCCTCTTGGTGATACATGGTGAGGTTTGAGAATACCCCCCACCGGGGTTAAAAAATGTTTAAAAAAAGATCACGTGATTAATGGACAGCCCCTTTATGCATCTTTATGTGAATTAGTGTCTTAGAATTAAGTACCTACCATGTTTTAGAGAACACATTAGATATCTGTTAATCTTAGTCATGCATCAGATGAATGAGTTTGTATTTGGAAAAAAGCCTATGGAAGCTAAAACAATCGACATTTGTAAAATGTACATAGGTGTAGTCATATTAAAAGTTAATAAAGTCACTAAAACATAATAAAACTTAACAAATAACTAATAAATTTTTCCAATAGCGATATTAAGTTATTCCGTAGGCGCGTTATGAACTTCGTAAATTTGTGACTTTTTGAGTGGCCTGTGTTTTAAAACAAGTTGACTGTGTTCTTAGATAAAGAATATTAAAAAAACATTTTAGAGAATGGGACCTCTTTGTAATAAAACTTTTTCGATACAATACTACGCAGTCAACACACACGACTATCAAAGACGCATCTTTGATCATTCTGTAACGTTTTACGCATTTTAAAAGTATAGTGAAGACAAACTCATAACGTCCAATCGGCTTGTGCAACTATCCAGCAATAAAGTAATGTTTGTCCAACTTTACGATCAGATCAATGGGCAGTAAAAGACCAGCCACATTGACCCTAATGGCGCCTATTTTAAATCCAATCTCGATACTTGATAGACGTAGTGTTGAAAGGTATTATGTAGATAGTTTATTGATGTTTGATTGACCGTTTTCTTGATAAGTGTGTGAATTAAGTTATAATGCTTAATTTCAGGTGTTTATCAAACAAGTTTTATAATTATTTTGTTTGTATAATTTCGTCCAAAATTTTTGGTGTTAGTTTTTTTTTATTTTGCAAAACCGTTACTGGATACTTAGTCTGTTTAAAGGTCCACATATATTGTCCTCTACAGGTCAAATTGATAACCTCTCTTTTTTAAGTCGGTTAAAATAGTATAGAAAGATCTATCCTTTGATATTTACACATAGGAGAGACGAGACGAAACGAGAAAAAATAATTACGCCAACATTAAAGAATGCACTGTCAGCAAATATTTAGCTTCCGCCCGCGGCTTCACCCGTGATCCCCGTTTCAGTTTCGAAAAATCCTTTCTTTGTCCAACCCTAGACGTCATACGGAACCTATGTGACAAATTTGAAATCTCTAGACCCAGCAGTTTGGAGTGTGCGTTGATATGTCCGTCAGTCAATTTCATTTTTTTATATATTTAGACATATTAAAAATGTCAACTCTGTCTAAGTCACTGAATATTATACTGTAGGGAGAGTGTGTTGAAAGAGCCGATATGATTTTTACTCCCAAAAAATATGACAGTTCCACGGAAACAAATTTTGTGTTCGTAGAACTGTCATATTTTATTGTGTAATAGTTATCCAGTGTTGCTAAGTAAAAAATAAATTAAACTATGGTAGTAACTATATAGGTAAGTTAGAAAAAATCATATCGGCTCTTTCGTACACACTCTCCCCTACGTTATCACCTACTATTGTCTCTATCTACAGCAAAACTGTTTTGTTGAGACGTTGAGATCCAAAACTTCAATGAAAATGCAATTGCAAATGTTGTTTAAGTAAGTTCTTTTAATACCTCAACTATTTATTTATAGCCACAGGTAAAAATAACACACAAAACTGTCTAATATTTACATTATCTCACGAGACACGTTAAAAGTAAGTTTACATGGATGAATATGAACCGCGTCAGTTTCCGCCAGATGGCGTAACGTTAGTTTACTCTTTATTAACTCGCGCGCAACTGTTTTCTTTCCATTTTACACTCAATAGGGTTGTCACTGCCCTTTAATTGAAATGTATGTGGCTTCTGGCCCTTATTAATGTTTATTGAGGGAATTGGTTGCTGAGTTTTGCTATAATTAAATTAGGGTGAAGATTAAAAACTTTTTTATTTTGGGGTGAATTTGGTTGGTATAAAAAGATATTTTTACATTTATTCACAACACAAATATACAATTGGACAAAAACAATGACCTAACCAAATAACAAATAAATAAATAATAATAAATAAACATTCTGGGACATTAACACACACGGTCACCTGGTCCCAACTAAGCAGAACTTGTGTTATGGAGATCAGATAACTGGTATATACTATACATATATTACTTTTATTTTGTAAATATATACTTATATTATAATAGATATTTACTCCCAGACTCGACACAAACACAAATGTTCATCACTAATGTTTAATGTAATGTTTCTCTCGGGTGGGAATCTAACCCACGTCCCGCGGCGTAAAAACAAGTATCTTACCGACCACGCCACCGACCCGTCTACTAAATAATATATAATACAAACTCAACACGAATAGATATTATGAATCAATACGCTTTTGCCATCCAACGCAGCAATGTTGCTAGCCTTCTGGGTACGATCCCGGAAGATAACGATGCGGAAGAATTTTTGACGTGACAACGTCTTAAATTAGGTTGCGGCTGGGAGGCACTTATGAAAAAGTGTAACGCTCGGTAACGTTACGATGAGTCACCGAACGAGAGAGAGGCCCGCCGAATGCCTTGCGTCTCTCTCCCACTCAACTATGTTTCATCCTTCTTCCTGCTATACGAATGAATATTCACATTAAAATTATTTTACCACTCAAAGTCGTTGTCACGTAAAACTTTCGCCCGTATACCGAATTTACAGGCAACCAATTTTTTTGACGTATTAATTTAGGTCAGGCTTGGCAATTTAGTTCGTAATTTAGAATTTTTTTTATAAAGTATTTATTATTGATGTTTTAAAAGTATGGTTTCCCTTATTTAGGTACCCACCTACGTTTTACCATAGTATATTATCTGTGGTATTACGTACCTGCCGTTGATGTACGGGAAAGATCCGAATGAATTATTTTACTGAGAAAAAGAGCTTATAAATCAACAAAATCCATTTAGCCGTTTTCCCGGGAAAGAAAAAACGTTCATAAACACAATATTTTCTTAAATTTACTCGAATATCACACGTTGAAATAAAAATAGCAGATTTTATCGCGGTTTATTTGAGATTTTAAAGCCCGACGTTTCAGTCTTTTCAGACTTCATGGTCACGGGTGGACTGAGGTATTTCACTCCCAAAATTATTTATTAGAATTATTACTGACTACCTACAAACATTAATATTTAAGTTGCGTTACGATTTAAGCAAACTGAGCTCAGACTTCACAGTGTCTTGAAGTCAGTTGATTTTGGGTTTTGGTACCTACAAGTAAATTAAGCACTGGGTCCCGTTTTCTTTGACAAGTATCTGTGTTTTAACAATCTCAGGTAATGGTTGGAGCCTTTTGGAGTATGTTAACATACTGCAAGTGTCTGTGTCGGGGTTTGAAATCTAAAATAAACCGCGGTAAAATCCTATACATTCTCACAAACTTTCGTATATTTTGTAATTAGTAGGACAGTATAATGAAACTTCGTTATAGAAACAGAAGTGATATAAAATTAGATTCTGTATATGATCAGATAAAAGAAGGTAGAGAAGGGTTTCAGAAGGTATTCACCGAAAAGACTTATAGTGACAACCCTATTACGAGTAGGATTAAGGCTCTGCCACGTGTTATTACAGTAGGTATTACAGTTATAATTAACTGCGGAACCCAAGTTCATGAGATTGTACATATGCGTGAAAGAATTATTTTAAGACCATGTTTTAATAACATTAGTAAATAAACAATAACAATTTTTGAATGAAAAGAGCGGATGTAGAAGAAAGTTTTTAATGGGGGTTTTAGATTTTTTTTTCTGTTAGACATTTTAAATTAATTTTAGTTGTGTCTAATTTTAACAAATAATAAAAGTGTTTCGACACTACAAATTAGCAGAGATGCAATTTTTATTTGTACAAAATTGTATTTGGACAAACTTAATTATTTCGACAAAAATTGTGCTGTAGGTACTCAACGAAAAGGCTGTATGTTTTAAGTTTGTTACAAACTTGTTCATAGACGATACACAAGCTTTTTCTTTTGACTACTACTTGCCTGATGTTCACGCGCTAGCCCAATATACCGATTTACTCGAGTTTACGAATGATTTTCTTTGAGAAGGTTGCAGTGGAATGAGGCTCCTTAATTAAAAACCATAGGTAAAGTAGCTACAACTCCGACTCCCTCTCTTATACGGTGTCACCAGATATCGCACCGGAACACGGCAAGGCCGCTTGGCGGTGTGGCTTTGTCTAGTGAGTGGTCACTTACCACGGCTGAAGCGGACAGCGGATTTTTTTATAAAATTTAAAAGTGAAATAGAACGATAACGTTCTTAGCTAAGTATGGGTTTTATTTGTTTGTCCCCAGGCTTGTGCGCCCCGTTACGTGTCTTTTGTATCCGCGAAGCTGAACCAGCGGGACCCGGTGGGCACGTGCTTCGTCGCCAACTCACCGGACTTGAACGAGGTTAAGGAGTTCTCACCGTGTAGGACTTGTGAGTATTGTCATTTAATTATCATTATTGAGCGCATGCGCGATGTGATACATGCTGACAAGTATGTATTTCTTAGCTCCCCCGGATAATTGAGTAGGTCATTCCTCGAAAACTTATAACTTACGCCCGTATTCATTAACGTCTTGCTCATTATAGCTAAAATAGGTTTAAAATTCATTTATCTTTGTTTGTCATCAAGATAAAGTAAGAATTAGTAAGAAAGAGACAAAAGTCCATTTTAACTAAAGAGTTTCATAAGATTTTTGTGAATAAGGCCATGAATGATTTTTCGTTCTATGGATGCGTAATGTATACCCGACATTACAATTTTTATGAATAAAACTCATTAAGTATTTAATAAAATATATTTTTCTTAAAAAGTCATTTGCAAACCACACATAAATAAAAAAAGATGAATCTGCTTGGTTTTGTTTAGTACTTACTTAAAGTATAGATATTACACTTAGAAATCGAAATTCAACATATTATTATCTTCGCGCTCGTGACCTCGCATTACAATTTTATGATGCTTTCCTTAATTAAGTACGCAATTAAAATTGACAACATTACAAAGAATACTAATTATTCGCAAACGGTCATAAAATCTCCACATAGCGTGCTAAGGCGCCAAATGGAGCCATCATGCAACAATGGAGGTGCAAAAGCGCGCGAAAATCGACTCACTTCCGCCGGTAATGGCGACGGGTAACCATGACGTGCCTCGCACTAAACATGATTTACGACATTTTGAAGAAAAACGATAAATTTTAGGCTCACCTTACGAAAATATCGTTCTTTACTTTAATGTTTCGTAATACGAGACTTTTAAATAAAGAAATACACGAGGGTTAGTACACAGCTCAAAAAATTGTGATTGATGTTTTGTTTTTAACAGCCGCCATCTTTTTTTTAACTCTAGCTCCATTACATTTATAATTTTTCCGTTTCTCGTATCATTAATTACAAATTTTGTTGTTTATTTAATTTTTATTTTAAAATGATTTGTTTTTACCCCTGAAAAAAAAATAAAAAAAAAAAATAATACAAAACCCTCCTTATCCAAATTATTTGAATACTTTTTTTGAGCAATTACATCTATTAAATTTTCACATTGTCTGAAACCGGTATTGTTTATAATATCTTTATAATACGTACTATTTATAACAAGTTGTGCTTTCTCTAGGGTTCCGTTCAGCGGACGAAGGTGAGTTAGACTGTGAGGAGAGGTAAAGTTCGATGTATAACGCACCTGTATAGCCACTCACAACTAGTCATGACACTTCATGTAATACAAAAATATTCATTTCATAGTATTTCCAGTTTATTAAATCCTAAAGATCCCTGCATTCTCATTTGCCCAATGTATTACAAGATTTAAAGAATTTGGCAACCTTAATACATTAATTAAGTAGCAACCCTGGTTATGTATACAGGGTGAATTTTTAATTTACCTTAATTTTAAGTTTAATATATTTATTTATATACTTACGTAGATATTTAAAGCGCCATTAAACGTCGTCGTAGTAATAAGTGAATCTAATTTGCAACAGGCATTTTAAATATTTGCATGTACTTATAATATATTGTGTATGTGTCGTAATGTGTTATTTATAATATTTAACGTCAACATAAACGAGGTTAAAGGCATAGGATTGTCGAAATTTTTTATCTGCTTACTTAAAAATATTATAAAAAACAATACGTTTCTGAGATCTCACATTTAAGATTATTCACAGCAAGTTTCAGGTTTTAGATAGCTCACAAGCTCCAAGATCTTATTAGTTTACCTAGTAAAGACTTAATTCCTTTAAAGTAAAACTAGATAGAGATTCAAATAAGACAACCTTCGAACAGTTAAATGTAAATGCATACTACACTGATATGCAAACTAGTCGCATCCTGTATATAAAATGTCCGTGCACAATATCTCAATGTAACATAAATGTATAATTCATGTTGATCTCTTATTGATTGTTAATTGATACGTTTTTAATTCCACAGCAAGCCACGGGCAGCGCAAGACAGGCATGTGCCAGGCCGGTTTTTCGGCTGCTATATCAAAGGTAAGCGAAAACACGAATTGCATATCTTTATAGTACGTTTAAGGAACAAAGGACATGCATTTAAAGCTCAGCTTTGGACGTTCGTTCAATATTTAATTTTCGTTTATGCGTTCCATTACCAATTTTGTTTTTAACTTGATTACTAATAACCTATCCTATCGTCGTCCTATCAAACACTACATCATTGCATAATATCAGGTAAGATGTCGTCAAGCGCCAGCCTATTCAAAAATAAATTTATCGTTCCTTTACCAATCACTAAGTGTTTAGTCGGTTTTGTCATAATTATTACTGAGTTCAAAGATACCAATTACCTATTTCATTAAATAAATACGAGTGAATCTGAATTTCCTACGCTTCGGTTCGGCCGTCCTCGGACGGCTCACCGAAAAAGTTCGGTGAACCAATAGAGGCCCTTCCGGCTAATTGGGTTAGGTCATTAGCAAAAAAAAAATCTACGCATTGTTGATCGTTACTTACAGGGGTAATATCAGTGATTAAGGTGATAGATGTTATTCAAAATAAATAGAGTAAATTGTGTCGACGGTAGATAATACACCAATAATACATCCTGATGTTTATAATCAATAAATAATAAATTCTTGATTGTCCTGAAAATTAAACCAGTAACAGTAACCAGTGTTTTTAAACGAAAAATAGTAGAGTATACTTTTACGGTGTTGCCAGTCCGAAATATAATGACAGCTTATTATCATTTTATCTCGCCAATTATGCTCACTTACCGATCATTACAAGTAAAAATCGTTAAAATTTCATAAGCGATGGTGGCTGATTTTGTTAAGTGGTCTTATTAAAATGTAATTATTGAAGCTGTCAATCATTATTGTACTTTGACATTTTGGACAGATAATTTTGTCTGGATATGGAGGTTGCGAAATTATGATAACTTGAATTATCTTAGCTAAATCTTAATTGACTATGTAGGGAGTTCACGAAAGAATAACATTTGTTAAAGACCGATAGTTCAATATCCTGATGACTTAGAAGAATAAAATGTAACATCTTATTTAATTTTATTTATTTGTAAAAAGAATTACAGTAGGTTCCTACCCTCTTATTAATGAAAACTTAAAACGCAAAAAGACTTTTAGGTGCGTTATAAGTTCTGTGAATAAGGCCCTTAATATAAAAGATGCCACAGTAACTCATTCGAGATTTACCGTGCATCAATATCATCGAAATAACTTATATTATATCGATATAATATTAGTATGACGTTTTTACGGATTTTGATACATTAATTGTTAAAATTATTCCTTTAGTCACTTGGCCATTGAACCATAGGCCGCTGAAATTCCAAAAAATTTAAACTGTAAGTAAAATTCAAATTTAAGTGTTGGCAACCTAAATTCAATTGCAATTCGCAATTCAGTCCCGTACACACATTTTTTTCACAAAAACCCCAACTTTCATGTTAAACATCGTGATTTTACGATCGTGGGAATAGAAATATTTTTGCTCATAGTGGCATTATCATCGTGATCGCAACCGGGCACGTGAGCAGCATGCGCCCGCGCAGCCTCCTGCGCAGCCTTATGAATTATTTATTTTTTATTGTTTAACCGCAAAAAAATAATACGTATAAGAACCACGAGATTTCTATTTTCAGAATAGTAAGCGAATTTTATTGAGGTTTTATTATGTCGCTGTATTTGGGATACAATTGAGATTTACTGGTAAATCCTGACAGGACAATCCAACGTCTATGTATGGAAGGATAAGCTAAGCCTTTATTTGCTACTACATCTACTGCTGTTTTAAAATTACATTAGATTCTGATGGGCACTTGCATTAAAAATGTACGTAAGAAAAAAATTTAAGTAAGTACATATTTCAATCTACTAATTTCGATACAAAATTTATTTAATGCGTACCTACTTAGTTGCTATGTACATAATAGATCTCTATGATCGTATTATCAGAAGGTGTATGCAGAGGAGAATATAACCGGCGAAATGCCAATCCTGTTGGCCGTTTAGTTTTACGACCCCAACTTCGAGCTAAGATATTTCTTTATCAAAGACAGTTTAGTTCGACCCAGGATTCAAACCCAAGACTACGCTGTTATTAAGCGAACACGCTTACCATCAAGGTAAATGTCCGTTTTCTGAAAATAAATATTTCAAATTATATATAATTTGAAATATTTATTTACGATATTTACGATACGAGTACTAAATTCAATCACAAACCTATTTCCAAGTCGATTCTTAAAATTATATTATCGATTCTTTATTGCTTAAATAAATTTGATCCAGAGCTTATGAAACATCTCAAACGATTAATATAACGGTAGGCAAACAAAATAAATTATAATAAAATACTATCCCACATTAAATTTAATTAACAAAATCGTTTAATAACCATAAATTGAGAGTTAAATTAAATTTCTACGAGGTGATATTTATTGCACTATACACTACGCAGCCTCCGAATAATCTCTACCAGTAATCGAGATTGTTTGAGATCAATTTAAATTCAAGACACAGCCACAGAGGCAATTAATTACCATTATCTTAGGAATAACAATAAAGATGACACAGAATGACTACCCAACGCCTTTGCGTAACAAAAAAGGTAATAAATATTATCTGATTCGTATTACGGAACGTTTTTAGGTGTTGCCAGGTGGAAAAAAATATTGTATGACAGATGTGTACGTGTCTTCGCCTAAGTTTTTTTTAAATTCTGTGACGATAATATACGGGATTTAGTAACTGTAAAATAGAACTTTATTGAAATCTATCTAAGAACTATTTTGATCACCCCAGCTAAATAAAAAAACAGTATCAAAATCAGCCTATCCTTTTTAGCGCCACGTCAAATCTTTGGTAGTTAGTTCTTCTCTTAGTCGTAGGTTAAAAATAAAAGTTTAATTATTAGTTTAATTGTCATGTGTTCTTGGAACAAAACCACCTACACTATAAAAACTTCTCACGTAAATTTCACAAATCTACAGAGTAAATAAAAATGGCTATTAAGTTATCATTTAAATAAACAACAAAAATATAACCTTAAGGTCAACTCTAATTTATTAACCTCTAAAACCAATGTACAAGACTTTTACGATCACTTAAATTAAAAAACGATTAAAGTTTAGAACTGGCTGTTAATACAAAAAAGGTTTTAACTACTTACCTATTTTATATATTCTTGGAGACGAGATATGGAAACACCTGTCTATTTTATTCAACCTTTACACGCCAACATAACAGGGTAGTTTGGGTTTCTTAACTCTAGACTAAAAAGAGAGGTGTAACTGGGCGTTAGCACTGCACAAAAAAACATGATACAAGCATAGTCTTATCTCTTTCTACTCATCTCTAAATGATAGAGATAGAAAGTGCTTGCAACATGTTTTCTTGTGCATGTTTCGCCAGTGGAGACTAGGGGTTACATTACAAGTTTGACGATTAGTCCGATATTTACTCTGTTATCTTTAGAAGAAAAAAACTTGTAAATTTTGCGGCGGTCCGGTGTTCGCGTTCGCTTAATAACCGCGAGGTTGAGAGTCTTTTCTATTGTAACCTTAGTTGCACCTCAAAGTATCGAATTAGGCCTGATGAACGGCAATACCCTTGCCTTATTCACACCTTCGGGTAATTGACCCATGACGTTCATCATGTCTACCCTTTTAGTCTCCCACTGCTGGGCATGGGTCTCCTCTCAACTATCTTACGGGTTGAGAGAGTTTAGGCCTTAATCCAGACTCGCTGGCCAAGTGCGGGTTGGTGGATATCACATGTCCTCCTTAAACATGCTGATTTCTTCACAATATTTTCCTTTACCGATATTGAGCAGCGATGATGAAGCTTGTTATAACTATGTTGCTCTAAATTTTAAGATAGGCTTCTAAGCATTTAATAAATAACCACGCCATCTAGTGGTGAAGATCAAATCGGTTTCCTAGAATATGAAACTTGATACATTAACAACAAAATCTTGGAGTGAACTGAAAACGTGACATTTTTGCTAAACAGTTTATAACATCGTGTTCTCATTCGTCGTACCTAATTTTAATGTGTTATGTATTTAAAAGATTAGTTTCAGCCTTATTGTATCGTATAAATTGGTCCTGCCCTCAAGTTGTTTTAAAAGCCCGAAGTCCTTTTATTTTGAACTTTGTCCGCATGGAATACTTATAGGAGAATGTTAGAGTTATAAAACGCGCTGTCTTTCGGACTCACAATTGGAACAAAGTTTTTTTTAGAATCACAATGCGGATTGCAACTGTCATTTTAGCTAGATTACGGAGTAACCTGTGTTAAAGACGACAGTCCCTTTCCCCAAGGAAACTTTATGGGATTATTCCCATAAATTGCCTTATCGTCATCTTTAGTGTTACGGATATTTGACTTCAATAATGTCACTACATATACAATTTTATCGACAACTATAAAACTTAAAAACGTATTTTTGAATTGAACTACCAAATTTATTACATTCATAGATGGCGTTTATTTAAATAAAAAAAAACTAAAATAGAAATTTCCATTTAGTTCTCCTGCGCCAAGCGTCAATGAAACGTGCAAAAAAGAACTTGGTTTCAAAATTAAGCCTATGCACACTCGGCTACACATTGATCTATACAAATCCAGTAATGTTGACCTCTCGTATCACGGAAATCGTATACAATGCGAGATCAGCTTATACTTACTTGAATTTTTATCCATATTGGCTTGTTTGGATAACAATCACTTATCCATTTCAAACTTGCTTTTACCTTAACCAATCAATTTGCAAGATGACATTTCACTAACAATATTATAGATTTCATTTGCATTAGTTAACTAGTAACTGATAAATTCCGTTAAAGGTTAGTGTACAATCTAAAGATTAGCAATTTCAATAGCATCAATTTTATTGAAGCGTACATCAGCAAACCAATAAATTTATCCACCGAGGTGCGAACCAGTCATTACTATTCATTGGCACCGCCGCGCATCCTAATGTCAATGGTTCACTTTTCTAACATCGTTAAATGGTGTAACATTTGTCGTGGAAGTTGGAACACGCTGTATAAGGTTATAGTTTAGACGGCTAGATTGTAGGGTTGCCAACTTAAAAATTTACTTGTAAACTTTAGTTATGTACTATTCAATAAAGGTTTTAGTGCTATGGAATAAATTTTTGATGGTGGTGTTTTGAGAGCAGCGGTGGCGCAGCGGTATCAGCCACGCCTTTAAAATTAAAAAGCCGCGGATTCGATCCCCGGTCGTGCCCTCAAATTTTTGTGTAAATAGTTTCATCATCGCTGCTCGACATCAGTGGAAACCATTGTGAGAAAATCGGAATGTCTAAAAACTAATCATTCGAGGATATGTGACATCCACAAACTTGGCCAGCGCGTGTGGATTAAAGCCTAAACTCTATCAACTCGTAAGATAGTTGAGAAAAGACCCGTGCCTTGCCTAGCATTGTGACACTAAAGCGGTTGAAGTGAAGTGAGTGACAATTTTTAGCCACTTAGAGGTTGTTGAATTAATCACAATATTTAACATTCAGTAATATAAGAAGTTAGTTTTTGTTTTTTTTTATTCTTTATTTAGGTGAGTGTTGAGATTGGTAATTTTATCTGTGAATGAAAAAAATCAAAAGTTATCAAACAATATTGTCACAATGTTTAGTAGTATCTCTATTTGATTTTAAGTCTTATGTTTTAGGTCTCATGTATAATACAAAAATGCAACCATCTTTGCACTTATCTTAATGTTTATCTTAGCATAATTCCTGCCTACCAAACATTCTTGTAGATTCACAAACATGGTTTTGGAATCCGTAACTGGTAACCATTTGCAGACAATGGCGAATTGCGCGGGAAAATCAATGCAACCTACATTTACTGTACCTCCTTTTGTATTTTTTTCTTCTTTTTTAATCTGTGGATTGTCTTCAATTTTTTAAATTTTACGGTAGTACTTATTAATTATTTTCTATTTTCCTGATAAATCAAGGAAGTTTTTTTTTTTGCGCGTATCTTGTTTGTAGATATTATGTAAGTGTAGGTATGTTTGTAACATTGGTTATTATCTCGTATCTTCTCAACGGCTGAATGTAACCCACCCAAGTGATTGATTTTTAAAAAGTAACGATTTTTTGGCGCTATATGATTTCTGCGGTGATATTTTTATAGAAAAAATAAGTGTATAATTCGTTCGTATTTTGTATGTCATCATGACATTTAAACAAGTAAGAAAGACACAAAGTCCATTTTAACTAAAGAGTCCTATACGATTTTTATGAACAAGACCTTTGTTAAGATTCCTTGTTGTACAAAAAACACTTACTTAAATGAGAATATGGTTTTTGTTAAATGTTTTTTGTAATTTTAAAATACACCCATTTAATTCTAAAGTATTTAGGTACATACCGGTGGTGAAGGGTGGAAGTCTGAGCCGGAGCAATTCAATTCAATTCAATTCTTTATTTGCTCTAGACATGCAGAAATACAAGTTTATGATGTCTTGCCGACACAGCGGCATGCAAATTCAATTTATACATATTACTTAAATTACTAATATCTATTATTAAATACATGTCAATTATTACATTAAAATTATATAATTATATATTAAAACATTACATTATTATCCATTATGTCACATCATTAAATCATAAAAATATTATTATCATTAGAATTGCAGATATGATCAAAATTAATTTACTTTTTATATTTTAATGCGAGATCAAGAGTATAATGTTTACATGGATTTTTGTTAAAGAATTCATTGACAGAATAAAAACATTCTTTTAACAACCACTTTTTTAACTCATAGCAAAATTTTTTGAATGGCAGTTGAGTGATGGACTTCGGCAATGCATTATAAATTAAAGGGGCCATATAGATGCAGCTTTTACGAAAGAGTGCTTACTTAGAGCAAAGAAGTTCTTACTTAGGAAAATAATATCTCTTCACTACCGTCACCGATCGTTCTTACACTTGATGCTATACTTATTTATATTGCTATTTAAAACTTTTAGGCGTTACATAACAATTATTAAATATGTGTGATATTGACTATTTCCTAAAGGGAAGATGGGGATCAGCTTGTATGGACCCTTCGTCACTGATAGCTAGTAATTCTTAAATTTTATATTCCAAGCTTTTGCATTCGAATGGGATCGAGGCTTGTAAATGCAAAACTTATACGCGCCATACAGTTAATATTCAATTATACATAACAAGCAACAAAGGTACCGCTTTAGTTATTTACATTTTAGTATCGTAGTTTAATGTTTGTGGGAGAAAAGTATTCTTTTAAATTTTTCTACAGACAATCTTACAAGGCACAGCATGCCATTAGATGTGTCATAAGTTCGCCCACGCATTTTTTTTAAATCCTACAATAGGCTTGAGCTTGGCCACAACTGACCTGATGTGGAACGCGCTTACCCAGTAAATACCGATTCACTCGTCATTCTACAACTTGGCAGTTCGCACAATAAAAGTCGAAGCAAAGCGCTTTGTGCGTACCCGTCGACTTTTCAACAATTAATCGATGGCGCATAGCCGTACCTGTAGGTATAGTACTAATCCGTTAAAAGAACGGGGATGGAGGAATAAGATCGTGTAATTCCAACGCACGCTCTCCGAAGTGTATCCGATAAAAGACCGAAAGACTAGCAACTATGTGGCGATGCTCGAGGCTTTGCAATTTAGCCTTGACGAGGGATTCGTTGCCAATAAGCCTAAAGGCTCGCCTTTATATAGACTCCAACTTTAGTGTTTAGTTAGATATAGGATAATTTTCTACAACTGTATTGATTTGACATTCTGCCCCCGTTGATACTGGATGCGCGTGCGCTTGCGCATGTTCTCTATATAAGGCGCGAATACTTATTCATCGGCCATACGCTGATTCAATGCTAAATCGACTAGGCTTTTATACAGTTTTTAGGGCTGCCACGAAGGCTGCGCACTACCATTTAGGGGTTATGAATTACGCTAAAATGGCGACAACATTTTGTTTTTTTAAGCAGTGACAGATTCTTTAGGCTATAAGTTGTAAGATTTACATAATCGAGTTTAATATCCACCAGTTGGTTTCCTTACCTGGTGGGTCAATAAATTTGCTTAGTCTGAATCTATTAGGATGATTGTAAGTTACGCGATAACTTGGAAATACTTTGTATTGGCACGGATATTTTTAACTCCTACTGGGCCTTTGCATTGCACAACGAAACATAATAATTATAATAATATTCTGGGACATTAACACACACGGCCATCATCCCAAACTAAGCAGAGCTTGTACTATGGAAACCAAATAACTGGTAATATGCAACATATAATACTTTCTTTTGTAAATACTTAATTAAATTTCAATAATTAGACCCAGATTCAAGACAAACAGACATGTTCACCACACGAATCTCTGACTTGAGTGGGAATCGAACCCACGACATGTGACATCCACCCGCACTTGGCCAGCGTGTGTGGATTAAGGCCTAAACTCTCTCGTAAGATAGTTGAGAGAAAACCCGTCCTCAGGAGTGGGGTACTAAAAACAGTTTAAGTGATTTTTGTTACCTGCCACCTACTTAGTTGTTTTTTTAACACGACATATACAAAATCTTGATTTATTTATTTATCTATTTATTTATTTATTTATTTATTTATTTATTTATTTATTTATTTATTTATTTATTTATTTATTTATTTATTTATTTATTTATTTATTTATTTATTTATTTATTTATTTATTTATTTATTTATTTATTTATTTATTAATTTATTTATTTATTTATTTATTTATTTATTTATTTATTTATTTATTTATTTATTTATTTATTTATTTATTTATTTATTTATTTATATGGGAACAAAAAACAGTTATATGTTATAGAAATACTGTAAAAAAAAATATAATAAATTGATAAACATATAACCCACACCATTGTCCACGGATTAACAAGCAGAATAGGAAACACAAAATAGATCGCGTTTAAGTTTTTGATGATAGTATGTTAATTGTCAGTGATTTAAATTTCGTGTTATGGATTTGATTTTCGGTATTTATTAGGTAAGCACGTTCCATCGTAGACTGCAACATTGCTTCACATCAGGCAAGTTGTCAAGCGCAAACCTAATTATAGAATAAAAAAATATATATATCTAAGTCCATGAAGTGTGTGATGTGTGTACTAATGTCTTGAACTCTGGTTCATGTCACCACATCTTCTCCATAAAGATTTGCAAACTATTATCATACACGTTGACATGTTTTTTGTGACATTTTTACAACTTGTAACTTGAAACATAACTGCTTATCTCGCGCGTTCACACGAACAAATTTGTAACGAACGTCTGCTTTTTGTCTTCATGATTGTATGGTACGAGACATAAGCGGTAGCGATTTGAAATAAATTTCGGAACAAGGAGTTATATCGTATTGTACGATATAAGCTGATCTCGTATTGTATAGGATTTCCGTACAATGAGAGGTCAGCTTGTTTTATATATCTTGTTGTGTAGCCGTGTGTATATAGATAATCTAGAAATAGTATTTACATAACATAGCGTCACGCCGTTATTACACAAACACCACCATACATCATAAACAAAGCCGGAGAAAAGTATTTCGCCGGCTTTGCTTATGTCCCATATGCAATAGCGGGTGAGCCTAAAGCTGTTCTTCGAAAATATAGTGAAAATATTCACTCTATAATTTTCTTACAAAATAGCAAAATTTTTTGTGAAAAATCACATTATTCTGTTAGGTTTGAATTTATAGGTATTGAATAACATGAAAGTATAGCCAAGGCTGAATATCACCACATTTCTGTCCTATATGTAACAGGGGGCGAACCTATTGCCATTCATTAGGCACTATTCCAAATTTCGAGCTGTAACAAGAAATTATAAGTATATTAGAAAAGTTTTTGCTCGGCTAGAGAATTGAACCCAGGACCTCGCGGTACTAGACCACCGAGGCAATGAAATTTTTTAAAATTATATAATCAGTAATTATCTTTCACTCGAGATTATCACCTATATACAAGTCTTTCGTAAACTATAAAAGCTTTTATGGTGTTGAATATTTGTCCTAAGACTAAGTTAAAAGATTTTTCAAATGAAACTAAAAATAAAATAACATTATTTGGTTAGAATTGAAAGGAGATTGACATATTATTTACTCTTTTACTTTATGACTGGCTTCATAAATCACTTGCAACTCTTTTTAGTGTCCCACGGCTGGCTTCTTAATAGTTTGACAATAAAAAAGAGGTTGCATTGAACACAGCTATACTTTCCCCATAATATTTTAATTTGTATTTACGGAAGTAAGTAAATCTTCCTTGGATGAACACAGCTATGCGGATACTAAGTTAAGTACAAAGTTACAATAAAAAAAATTCTAACCGCTTTCAATTCCCGCTCTCAGTCGCGCCTTACTTGCACCACACTAAAAATCGTCACCAGTCCTCACACGGTTTACCGAACAGAAGTTTTAAATACGATACTGCGTTTTGGTTTACTTTTTATTTTGTTATGTCAAGTCAGATCACAACATCTTTAACTGAAATACAAACTTCGTGCTACCTACTTAGGATTTTAGAAAAACTTTTTGTCCAATGTATATGGAAACTTACCTTTTTACCTAGCAAACGCGACCATTCACTTCTAATTTTAACTAAAGAGTACAGGTTTTAGCTACGATACCTACAGCCGCATTTAGAGTCATCAGTTAACATTAATTATCACAAAATACTGTCAACATCTACACAGAAATAGGTATTTAATTTTAGATTATAATTAATTGACTTTTCTTAGTATGACAGTAAGTTATTTTTAACTATAAAAGTATAGTTTAGCTTATAACAAATGATATGGCTTGCTAAAGTACTCAGGATTTGACAAACACATTCTAACTATAGGTTCGTTAAAAGTTTTGATTAAAAGTGTCTTGATTATTACTTTATATTTATGGTATATAAATAAAAACTCGAACAAAAAAATTGCCTTACCTTAGGCCACAACACTTAAACAATATTATGTTTAATAAAAAGAATCCATTTCTTTATCACGCAATCCGCTTTTGACTTGTACTATCCACTCTCACCCAATCCTTAATGACTACATAGTGACATCACATACTAAGAGACCGATACACTATCAGCTACAATTAGACCGGCTCTTAATACATTAACATAAGTGCACTATATTGAACAATCGTAAAACACTGATCCTATAATGTATTCAAGTCAATATAACATAGATTTTGTTGGTTTTATTGTTTGGGATAACAATTAAGTTACTATTAACACTGTTTGTGAGTAAGAAAAAAGTCGAGCTAAAAAGATTATAACTATTCAACATTTAACTTGACCACGCAAGGTGAAAAAGGATTCGACAATCGACAATCCTACCTCGCGAGACTTACCAAACTTGTAATTTACACATTCCTATTATGTATAAATGCTCTATGTATTCACCTGTTTATCAAATCACTTGCTTTCTTATTTGGAGTTACGAAATCATCAATACTTCAGAAGTATTTACATTTGCCCATCTCAATATTGTATGTACTTCTGATTACCTGTCTCAAGTAATTGTGATTGATACAAATGGTTTTAAAAAGTTATGACGGATGCTTATTTAACATTCAATTTATCTTGGTTACAGGATGGACAGAGGTTGTTCATGGGTGCCCCGGGCAGTTTCTTCTGGCAAGGTAAATAAAATTTTGATTAACTAGCTATTTAAACTAATACAGATTGCATAAGTTTTCATAGGAGTTTTCTATAGCGGAATTATGACAGCATGGTTGATGATTAGTTGATATGCAGATCATCTAGACTGGTTTGCGATAACTATCACCAAGATAACATAGTTGAAATAGAAGCAAATAATGTCAACTATATGCCTACAACCATTTCGGCAAAAACGAGGGTTAAGGGAAATGATACGATTTTTACTACTGTCGAAATTGAGATGACAATGGCTACCGCTTAACAAAAACGATGAACAGATTAATATGTAAGACTTTCTAATAAGGAAATAACAGAAAGTTAATAAATAGTAATAACAAAGCATTTTCAATGTTCACAAATGTTGTAAAAGGCATCACATAAACTGATAATTGACAATGAAATTATTCACAGGGCGAACGTTATCGATAGATCCAAAAGAATCATTCTTCTACTATATGCCGAAAATACCGGAAGAAGGTAAAAGTCCAGACGTGTCGCCGATTGATTTTAACTCTTAACAGCAATAACATAGAGTCTAGAAAGGCTTAAAATCGCCTAATCCTTCAACGCCTTAAAAACAGTTGTTTTAAATTACATTTTTGTTGTTCGAGTATAATGATTAATGATATTAATGATCAGCTTTTTAACACAGATAACATTGATGTCTCTGAAATACATCGCTAACTTACGCTTGCTTTCTAAATTATCATATTCTAACTGATGTTCATATTTGTGCTTTTGTTAAATGATTTGTAAAACATCAACATTTTTATTACTTAGAATCTTGTTCTACGTAAATATTTCTATTTCGTAAAGTTTTGTCGAAAAATTTGTTTAGGAGAGATAATTTTAGTTTGATGCTTGCCAAGATTCTTCATTTTTTGTTGTATCTAGTATATAGGTATGATACTATCTGTGGTGGCCCACAGATGTTTTTATACTTGAACATATAAAATGAATTTAAAACAATAACTGTTTGTAGCTATCGATGACAGTTATTTAGGAATAATCTGTTATCAATAGTGAAGTCATTAGCTTTCCTAATTCATGGTATAATAAGGTGACCTAATGGGTTATGCCGCCACCTTCCATGCAACCTTTAGAAAACCCATTTTAATCTCTACGTAGAATGAACCAAATATTGCACGAGAAACTAGATTCTATCCATTGTCATATTCGTTTTAGTACAGTATGTACTAACTTTTATTTTATGGATGGCTTTGTGGAAACCAACACTCATTCAAGAGATGCTGATACAGTTTCGAAACGTTTACGCACAAAGATTCTTTAGGCATGTTGACTTATTAGAAATAAAGAATGAACTAAAAGAAATAAATAATGAAGTACATACTTCTGTAAATACTAAATGGTAAATAATGATTAAAGTTATATTAGATTTAGGCATAAAAATTAGTTCCTTAAAACTAGCATAGTTTAAACGTTGTTTTGTCCGATGTTCTTAACATTAGCTGTAATTGAACACAACCGCACGATTTAGAAGAGGTAAAAAGGAAATATTTCTTTCTAACCATGTAGTTGGTTAAAGTGCTTTAAAGTATGGATTATAAGATTATTGGATTATAAGTGTGTTCGGTTAAAGTTAATTCTGAAATTAATCTTCCCATTGTACATTGCCGCAGCCATTGTAACAGGATTTGGTGTTAAAGTTAACATTTATTTCGTACCCCTGAAACCACATGCTTGATATGGTGTGTTTCGCATTATGGATTCATAATTTATCTATGCTAATAACCTAATCAGAGGCCTTAAACACTATTTTACTAAGACACGATGACATTACAAACCCATTATCTATTGCCTTTGAAGTCACTGGAGCGCTTGATATCATCATATTTGACAAATGCAGATCACGAAACATTTACAACATCACCTGCGCTACCTATTACCATTTGGACGATTTTGCATCTATTAAAGTACCCCTTATTCGAATTGCGAATGACTCCTTGATCACTTTCATAATTTCCTGAAATCGTTCAAATGTGTTAACAATATAATTTTATTTAATCACCTGTTATTAAAACCCTTTTCAGGTCAGTTAATGACTCAAAGTGTGAGCGGTCGTCCAGCTATAATAGCGACTCCCGAAGCTAGTCCTAAATACGACGATTCGTATATGGGTTACTCCATCACTGTTGGTGACTTTGCTGGTCAAGGAATCCAAAGTGTTGCTGTCGGAGTTCCTAGAGGCGCTGAATTGAGAGGATTGGTAAGATTTATTGAAGATCGTAAATCCTTCTTCTATCCTGGTTATGTATTTTTCATAGATTGTCCTATTACAGTAAATTGCATTTAATGCATAATATTATCTTTTTTTCTTTATTAACTCGCCTTTTAAAGTAACTCATGTGTTTTGAATTATCTTCATTTTCTAGGTCGTCCTTTACACATGGGAGTTACAAAACATCAAAAATATCAGTGGTTCTCAAATTGGTGCCTATTTTGGGTACAGTCTTGCCTCTGGTGATATTGATGGTGATGGATTCGATGATATCATTGTTGGTGCTCCTATGTTTACGAAAACTAAAAGTGATGGCTTCGAGCATGGCAGAATTTATGTCATCTATCAAGACAAAGATAGGGTATGTTATTTCTTTTTTAATATTGCCTTTTTAAATATTTGACTATTTTGTTTATTTCAATTAATCATATAGGTAATTAATATCAATTTAATAAATTATCATTTTATCATAATATTTCGTGGTTTTGTTGCAGTCATTTACAAGAAGCCATGCTAGAACTGGTGAGGTATCTCAAGGTAGATTCGGTCTTGCTGTCACATCACTTGGAGACATCAACTATGATGGATTTGGAGGTAATCACTTTGTCATTGCTTGTATCCTCCTGATAAAATAAATTATCAGGTTCTCTTAAAATTTTCCTTGGAAAACAATTTGCTAAATTATCAATAAACTTATTTATGAGGAATACAGCAAATTCATCTTAATTATTTCCAGACATTGCGGTTGGCGCACCCTACGGCGGTGAAAATGGTCGTGGCGTGGTCTATATCTACCACGGTAGTGAGACTGGTGTTCATGAGAAGTACTCCCAAGCTATTACCGCAGAGGAGATCTCCCCTACCTTATCGACCTTCGGATTCTCGTTGTCTGGAGGCGTCGACCTCGATAATAATAATTACACTGATCTCGCTGTTGGCGCGTATAAGTCGGATAGTGTTGTGTTTTTGAAGTAAGTTTATTTGTTTATTTATTATTAGGTATTCCTTTAACCTATACTGATCAAGATACCCTTAGAAAATCATCTGCATGATTGCTACCTTCAGTTTAGTAACAATATTTTTCATATATTTCAATTGCTTTTTTAAATTGAAGCATTCATATCATTTTTAATTTCGACTTCTGTCACTTAATTGTTGACAGCCAGAATCTCATGTAACATATTACTGTTAGCAGCAATGTTTCTAAGCAAAGTTAATATAACTTTCAGATCCCGTCCTGTAGTAAAAGTATCAGCGGATGTTAAATTCTTAGGAGAGAGCAAACTGATTTCTCTTACAGACAAGAAGTGTCAGTTAGCGAACGGTACGAATGTTACATGTGCGCGGCTTATGTTCTGTCTTACGTATGGTGGCGTTAATGTGGACCAACAAATTAGTAAGTATTTGTTTATTTCTTGACGAATCCTGCATTGAATAGGTTATCCGTTGGTTTAGAACAGACTTTTTAGTCTTAGCAAAGATTTGACTTTTATCATTAATACACAATTGGTTTTTACTCCGTGCCTCGGAGAGCATGTTAAATCGTCGGTTGCGGCTGTCATTTAACACATCTATGACAATCGTTACATGTAGTCAGAAACCAATATAATCCGACACCTGGTCTAACCATCTCGGCTACTGGTTCCCTATGGGTTTAGAGGTCTGATGGCAGTCGCTCATATAATTCTGGTAGCTAGCCGCATCAGGTTAGACTGGGAGCCGACCCCAATGGAAATGGGAAAAAGGCAAGGGGAATGATGATGATGACACTTATTTGTTTTTAAATTTAGTTTCAAATATTTTGCTCAATAATTAAGTATTGTTTTTTAAAAATTCGTTGTTTACAATTGGAATTTGTTATTTGTTTCCAAGCGGAGGGATATATCTGCTACTTCGGTGAGTGGTCGGAATTGATCGGCACTTCACAACACTACATGTCACAACCTAGATATTGTACATACCTGTTAATACAAATATTGTTGTATTTGGATCTCAAATTTTCATATCTAGCGACTTTATTACAGACATTATCTAAGAATTAAAATCAGGTTCTATTAAGCTCGCTGTAGTGTTTACGTTAGAGAAAATTACGTGTTTAACACGTTAGCTGCGGCACCAATTTTTGCATACTTTCCGTTCCTGCGGCACGAGGTATAATCGGCCCGTACCGTGACCAGACGTTAGGGCGACACGCGGTCTATTAGACCCCACCTCCTTTTACAAACTCAAATCCATTTTCTGGCGCGAAATCAAAGATAAATGAGAATTTTGGTCCTTATTGATATAGATAGTGAATTGATGAACCCTAATCCACCGTCGCCCCGGGATCTGATGGCTAGTTTAGGAATTATTAGCAAAACAAAATATGGGATCTTATACACCTCGTAACGCACTGAAATAGGGCAAATTTTCGCTGCGATTAGTGATGGGAAAAATAATATCGACGTTTTTAAACTGTCTTAACTACGCAACGACTTGACCGATTTTGATCAATTATATCTCATTAGATCGTTTTAAGGGCAAAACCTGGCAAAACAACACAAAGCTATCAAAGCTAAATTGTGCTTGAAGGCGCCATAAAGAAAAAAAACCCGGCCAAGTGCGAGTCGGACTCCCGCACGAAGCGTTCCATTCTATACCATTAAGAGGCACCTATTACAGACTTATTATTGGAAAATATATTTTTTTTTTATTCTATAATAGGTTTGCGCTTGACCACAACTTGCCTGATCTGAAGCAATGTTGCAGTCTACGATGGAACGCGCCTACCCAATAAATACCGATTCACTCGTGACTTGAAGACAGGTAGATTATAGCTATCAGGAAACAGCGATGCCGGCAACGAATTCCACAACTTGGCGGTTCGCACAATAAAAGTGGAAGCAAAGCGCTTTGTGCGTGCCCGTGGAATTTCCACCATATAACGGTGGCGCATAGCCGTACCTCTACTTGTACGATGGAAGAATGGGGATGGGGGAATAAGATTGTGTAATTCCAACGCACACTCTCCGAAGTGTATCCGATAAAAGACCGAAAGACTAGCAACTATGCGGCGATGCTCGAGGCTCTGCAACTTAGCCTTGATGAGGGACTCGTTGCCAATAAGCCTCTTAGCTCGCCTTTCAATAGACTCCAACGCCTCGAGTTAGTATTTAGCTGACCCATCCCAAAGATGCGAGCAGTGTACTCCATGCAGGAACGAACTTGTGCTTGATATAGTTCGAGCATTTGTTTCGGTGTGAAGTACTGACGCACCTTCGCGAGGACACCTAGCTTTTTGGCAGCTAGTTGAGCCTTGGATATACGGGATACGGGCCAAAATTGAGGGTCGAAGTCATATTGACGCCAAGAAGCTCCAGGTGGTCTGTAATTGGCACGGACACACCTCGAAAAGTGGGAGCCAATAGAAATGGCCTTTTTTTGGCGGGAAATAGGCACGCCTGGGTTTTAGCAGCGTTGAACTTGACTAGATTGGCGTCGCCTCAGTCGGAGACAGCCTTGAGAGACAAGTTCAAGCGCTCAACCATGGCTACTCTATGGGACTGAATCTCAGCCGCACTGGCACGGGGACTGGACGTATAACTCTCTACAACTGTGCTGTCGTCTGCATACTCAAAGGTAAAGGGTTTAAGCAGATCGTTAATATGCAGCAGAAAAAGAGTCGCAGAGAGCACTGAACCCTGAGGAACACCGGCATTAATATCCATTTGATCGGAAGAGCAGCCATCAATGACCACTCGGATTGATCTATTCCTCAAGAAGTCCGATATCCAATCGCAGAAACCAGTGGGCAAGCCGTAAGAAGGAAGCTTACTAATAAGACCATCATGCCAAACCCTGTCAAAGGCCTTGGAGATATCAAGAGAAACAGCAAGTGCTTCTCCGTACCTCTCCAAGGCCTCATTCCAGATGTATGTGGCGTACGCTAAAAGATCCCCAGTCGACCGATTCTGGCGGAATCCATACTGTCGGTCGCTGAGGAGATCATTGGCATCTAGGTACGCCAGGAGCCTGCGATTAACAACACGCTCCATGCTCTTACAGAGTATGGAGGTGACCGAAATAGGCCTATAGTTGGCAGGATCGGCACGACTGCCTTTTTTGGGCACGGGCTGCACGTTAGCAAGCTTCAAAGATGTCGGCACTTGACCAGTCCTTAGAGATAGCCTAAAGAGGCGTGTCAATACAGGAGACAACTCAGGCGCACAAGTCCTCAACACTATGGCTGGAATACCATCAGGTCCACTGGCTTTGTTCACGTCAAGATTGCGTAGCGTATTGCGAACCTCCGTTTGGCGTATGCGAATTTCCGACATATGAGTCGTACTGCCAAGTGTAGCAGGAGGTACCGCGCTACCAGCATCTAGACGTGAAGCCTCTGCAAATAAAGAAGCAAACAAATTTGCTTTATCCTCAGCAGTGTGAGCCAGTGTTCCATCAGGTTTCTGTAGTGGAGGCAGTGAGGGATCTTGCTTACTTACTGAAGATTTTTTCATTAAAAACTTACCTGTTTTGGCTCTGTTTCTGGGTTTTTTAAAATTAACTTCTTCCGACATCGTTTAGACATGTTCGGCGCTGTAAAAGGACGTGCTCTCCAATCGACGTGATGCACAACACTGGTCGCGGGAAGCTCGCGTTGAGTGCGGTACGAGGTCAGGGGGGATATGGGACGTTTTAGCCTCGTTCCGCACTGCATTAAAATTATATTAATTCAGTGCGGCACGAGGCCTAAGACATCCGGTACCAAGGTAGGTACACCACCGAGTCCGGAACCATTAGTGATCTCAAATATATATTTATCTCTTTCCTACACTGGACCAAACCAAAGCTATGCCATTCGCACGACAGAGAAATTCACTTTTTTGCTTGCCGCACCACAAGGAAGTTGCATCAGGGGTGATTTAGGCCTCGCTTCGCACTTAACGTGTTAAAGATGCACTAGATGGATGTAGGTACTTGCTGTAAATAAGAACCACATGAGATATTAAATGTTAGTTGTGTTAAGTAGTCAAGTGACAGTATTGTGTTTATGGGCAATATCTCATTAGGATAGCATGGTTACACCATCATAATACAAATCTAGACCAGGTACAATTATGATTTGTTGATCGTGCCACCACTGGTGTTTAATGAGATACAACCCCAAGAGACTGTTTCACCAGTTGCCAATAAAGTTCTAGATAGCCTATTCGGAACTTATGAATCACATTTAGAGCAAATTTGAGAGCAATAAATAAATTAACTTAAAAGAATAATAACTCACTCTCAAATGGTAGATGTGGTAACTGATGAAATAACCCACAAATATTATTGATAGTAATTTTCAGGCCGGTACAAAAAGCTATGCTACATGTCAAAACCCTGGTAAAAACTAATATTAATACCTTTCAATCCGCAGAATTCGAAATAACTTTGGAACTGGACTCCCGCCAGAAAACTACGAAGAGATTGTTCTTAGCAGAGACAAGGGAGACGACGTACAAGACGCAAATTATGTTGACTCAAGGACAACAGGAGTGCAAGGATATTATTGTTTATTTGGATGTAAGTAGAATTAGAAAATTATAATTATATTAATACGATAGGTCTATCTAGACGAATTTTAACATTGCAGGTAATTATTTATATTTAAGAAATATGACAATAACATGCATTATTTTATCAATAATATTTTATTTAAGGAGGAAATTCGAGACAAACTGACCCCTATCGAAGTTAAAATGACATATGACCTGGTAAACCAGCCATCTGGGACAATTGTACCGCCAGTTCTGGATCAGACGAGAAGCATAGTACACGCCGACTCGTTGAATATACAGAAGAACTGTGGGCCCGATAATGTGTGCATACCGGACTTAAGAATGGCTGCTACTACGTTAGTATACCTTTTGTTAATGTTTTTTATGGACAGCAAAAAAGAAGGTATTTTGTGTAACTTCAAATTAACTTAAAACGAAGTAGATCAAAATAAATTATTAAAGGAGGTGTGAAATAATAATTAATTCAGATGGAGTTACACATTGATGTTGAATGCTAGCACTAATTTTGTTCTAAATTATTTTCGTATGTCGGACTTATTTCCAACATTGAGTTGAAGTACAAAATTCAAAACTAATTATGATCTAACTTTTTCAACAGTCCCACGGTCAATTACGTCCTCGGTTCAGGTGAAAACGTCAACATTGACGTCAAAGTGGAGAACTCTGGTGAAGATGCCTTTGAAGCTGCATACTACCTTCTCATGCCTGCTGGAGTCACTTACTCAAAAATGGAACGATTAGATAAAGATAATACAGACTCTCAAATTATCTACTGCTCGATTATAAATAGGTTATCTGATGGAAACACTACACTGAAATGTGATTTGGGAAATCCCATGGCTAGTGGACAAAAGGTATTATTAAATCATTTAGAAATGAAAAAATAACGTCTTTAGAAATATGTACGAAAATTTATTAATTTTTTTACTATTTACAGGCAAACTTCCGAATCATCTTAGAAGTTGACGCTCGTGTGACAGCCCTGAATTTCGATATGGAAGCCAACTCTACCAACCCTGAGCAAGGCACTACCTATGATAACTCCATGCATTTGAGGATAGGAGTGGTTGTGAGAGCTCAACTATCAATTATTGCGTAAGTTTATGAAATATTTTAGTTACAGTTCCCCTGTTTCCAATGCTTACCTACTTATTTGTTAGAAAAAAATACTACTACTACTAGGTATTTTTGACTTAAATCTTGAAATCTCTCGAATCCGTTTTATGTCGCTTACAACGCGATAGAAGTTTGGTAAAGGCCAGTTTTGTCAAAGAAATTTATGATACAACTCGACTTACTGTTTTACTTTTACCAAATGTACCATCATAAAGAAAATAAGTAATGTATTTTCGGTACTATCGGTCTGTATTTGAATTTTTACTTCTACAATGCGTAATTATTTCAAAACAATAACAAATCAATTTAAAGATGATTACTCATTGTTTAAAGTGAGAAAATGAGTTTTGGAATTATTTTTTATTTAGATGACATTATTGACATGTCCTACTACGAAGAAAAATCTAAGTAATATATTTTGTGCTTATTGTTCTATTTCTTTGTACCCAGAACTTCAGACCCACCAGAACTGCACTACAATGCTTCCCTTTACGAAACTGGTAGTGTGGACATTGAAGACGACACCAAGTTGGGCCCACAAGTGATTCACAAGTACAACATAAAGAACGAAGGGCCCTTTACTGTGGAGGAAACTGAGATATTCTTCATGTGGCCTTATAAGACTCTTGATGGTAAATACTCTGTGATATATTAGTAAACTATTGTCTGTAAGCTCAGTTACTTGTGTCAACACGTCGCCAAGTTAGCAAATAGTCGTCAAGAGTAACTATAAAATAGCGGAGACAGGATTTCTAATACGAAACAAATTATAATTTGAGATCAACAGAAGAAACAATTATAAACAACGTGTATTTAGTAAATGTTTTGTATTCCAGGCGAGAATTTGATGTACATGTTAGTGCAACCACAATGGCTGGGCAACGTGCAGTGCGACGTCGCAAGACATGTAAACCCAAGCAACTTAGTTGTCCAAAACCCCTATCAATTCTTATTGAGCAAGGAAAAAGAAGGTGCGTATATGGTGTAGTAAAACCCTATAAGTGCAAAAATACCTTCTGATTATTATAAGATCTATAATTACAGAGAATAGAAAATGGTTCAAAATATAATGGCTGGTAATTTTAGATAGTGAGGCATTGTTCAGAAAAAATATTGCTATTCAAAATTGGCCGTTTTTTTTTTATTTTAGTAATAAATAATTAAATATTCTGGGACATTAACACACACGGTCATCTGGTCCCAAGCTAAGCAGAGCTTGTGTTGTGGAAACCAGACAACTGGTATATACTATACATATAATACTTTTCAAAATGAATTGAAGATCCTCCTTTTAATTTCAGCAATGATGAGTAATGATTACTTCAGTGCATCGCAAACTTCTGGTGGTAGCGGATATTATGGACAAGGTACAAATCCATGTCATTAAGAGTTATGTTAATAATCTTGCTTCAGTTTGTTATGACATACCTAATGTTATCTTTTTCTTATAGTTAACTGGGATACATCATCCAGTAGCAGCCAGTTTGGATCACAAGGTTCCTCAGGCCAGTTTAGCCAGGGATCCGGTCAATATGGCACTGGCCAAAGCGTCAGCACCCACGGTAGTAGCAGTCAGTCCGGTGGCAGTTCTAGTCATTTCAGTGGCAGTTCTAGTGGCAGTATTACTGGACATAGTAATACTCAAGATAACGGTAGATTTCATGCTGAAAGTGGGCATTACGCAGGTGGTAGCCAGTCCGGCCAATATGGCAGCCAAGGTCATTATGGCCAAGGACAAGGGCAATATGGCCAAGGTCAAGGTCAATATGGTCAAGGTCATACCAGTGGTAGTTCTTCATACAACAAAACTTGGGGTAACTCTTATGGAGGTGGATTGACTGCTGAAGAACAAGAACAGTTCAAGCAAAATGTAGCGGGAGTTTACGGAAGTTCTGGAAATTTCCAAGGTCAAGGAGGATATGGCCAAGGACAGGTTGTCAAAGTGAAGAACAAGACTATAGTTTACGATGAACATCATAACATCATATCAGAAACTGAAACCAGTACTGAATATGGAAATCTTGGACACGAAGGCGAGGCTGGTAGCTCGTTTAATGTGTAAGTAAACTTTACTAGTACCAATTGTAATGAGCTCCCGCTCTACCCATTCTAGAGTTAAAATGAGACGAACGAACAGTTTTTTATCTTTTTGGCATTTAAATTAATAAAGCTTACTGTTAGTGACCTAAAGATGTAGGCAGAGGTAAATATTACTGACATTAGCTGACATGCTACAACCCTCAATTTTTTGACCTGGCCACAGATCAGCATATCTATTCTTCTATCGTATTAAAGGTAATCAGCTATTTTTTTTAAAGATAACAAAATTTATGCCTTTTTGCAGATATGCTAACCAAGGTGGAGTAAACCATGCATCGTCACAAGGCAATGCCCAGGGCTCCTGGTCCGGTTACTCTCAGGGATCCGGAACCTACTCTCAAGGATCAGGCAATTACGGACAAGGTTCCAGAAACATCGGTTCACAAGGTTCTAATTCCGGTCAAGGTTTTATCCACGGCAATTGGGCTACTACGGAAACTGTTAACCCTGATGTGATGAAAGCCGGTTCTTCAACTTTTAGAGGATCCTCAAGTGTGACCGTAGTTGGTGATGAGGACGAAGACAAACTTGAAGGTTTTGGGTCTTATGCTGCTTATAACCCGAATAATGAGTTCAGATATGGTGTAGCTGATGTTAGTGGTAGTGGAAGTGGTAGTTCTGGAAGCTCTGGCGCTGGTGTAGGCATGCACGGTGGAAACTATCAAGGAGGCAGTTACCAGGGTGGCAGTTACCAAGGTGGTGGCAGTTATCAAACCGGAGGTGGTTCTTATCACAGGAGTGGTGGGAGTGGATACTCTTACTCGTCTCAGTCAGGTGAGCTTATTTAAATATCTTGCTATTATATATGTTTTTTTTTTCTATTTTTTTATTCTTTGGCAAGTGGTAACACTGGCGACTTAACAAAAGGACTTTTTTTAATTGAAGCGGCCTTCCTTTCTTACAAAGGAGAAGATTCTCTATACGTTTTGTTCTGGCATAACTACTTCATAATAATGTATATGACCAGTGATATAGGGTGATTGGTGATAAGTGCAAAATATTATACAACGTGGCTCTTGATTACATACAACTTTCGCAAAGAAAAAAAATTGTGTAACTTTTTTAAAGTGATTCCGCTAGAATTCTCTTAGATTTACGCAAATATCACACATTGAAATAAAACTGCTTTTTAACGGATTTTATCGCGGTATATTTTAGATTATACATCCCGAGGTTTCAAATTCTTTTCAGACTTCATGGTCACGGATCTATAATTTAAAATATACCGCGACAAAATTCGTCATAAAGTAGTTTTATTTTAATGTGATTCCGCTATTCAATATTGCTCCGCACAGTATCGCCGACGATCGTTACCAAGACAGCGTAAAACGCTACCCTACTCTACACCGCATTAACGTCGTCTCTACTGCTCGATTCAAAATAATATAGCTAATTTTATTTTTAAAAAAGTTGTTCATAGAACACATGACAAAGTTTTTTAAACTAATCACCAATCACCCTGTACAGCTGGATTTTCAAAATTCTTCGTTTGAAATAAATTTATCCTAAATGAAATTTATAATCTTTTTTAAAACCTTTCATTATCCTTTCCGGAGTTAATAAGGTTTGTTCTTGTTTTAGGAGGTCAAACATCTTACAGCAGTCACGCCGGCGGTGGTTATAGTTCCACTGAACGCCGGGAGAACACGAGGCGGAGACGACAGGACGAAGTAAGTGCCTTCGTTTTTACTTTTCATTACTTCACTTCAACCCTTTTTAGTGTCCCACTGCTGGGCACAGGTCTTCTCTCAACTATCTTTGAGTTGAGAGAGTTTAGGCTTTAATCCACACAAGCTGGCCAAGTGCTGAATTGTTTCCGCTGCTCAATATCGATGAAGAAAAACATCGTGAGGAAACCGGCATGTCTACGAACTAATCATTCGAGGACATGTGACATCCACCAACCCGCACTTGGCCAGCGTGTGTGGATTAAGGCCTAAACTCTCTCAACTCATAAGATAGTTGAGAGAAGACCTGTGCCCAGCTGTGGGACACTATAAAGGGTTGAGGTGATGTAATATCGCGAGGAAACCGGCATATCCAAGAACTAATCATTCGAGGACATGTGATATCCACCAACCCGCACTTGGCCAGCGTGTATGGATTAAGGCCTAAACTCCAGCCAGTTGTGGGACAATAAAAAGGGGTGAAGTGAACAGGGTTATAGACTGCGGTAGAAGGCATTTCTTTTTAGTTAGAGATATTGATAGAATGATACTCAAATAGAAAAAAAAACTAAAGTTAAATAAGTTCCATGACGGGCCGGTGGTGTGATCGGTAAGATGCTTGCTTTTCACGCCGCAGGTCGTGGGTTCGATTCCCACCCGAGACAAACATTTATTTAAATATGTCTGTTTGTCTTGTGTCTGGGTCTAATTATCTATATTTAAGTATATATTTACAAAAGAAAAGTATTATATGTAGTATATTACCAGTTATCTGGTTTCCATAGTACAAGCTCTGCTTAGTTGGGGATCAGATGACCGTGTGTGTTAATGTCCCACTATATTATTATTATTATTATTATTCCATAAAATTTGGTGATTTTACTAATTGGGAAATTTTATTTTCAGGTCGACCCAGAGTTGAAGAAGATTTTAGAGAAGTGTGAAGAGAAGTACCGTTGCGAAGTGCTGCGCTGTACTACCGGGCGTATGGTGAAAGGGCAGGAGGCTTGGTTTGCGCTCCGGTCTAGGTTCAACGCGTCTGTGCTTACTGAGGTAAAGACACAATAGTTATAGGCCGACCGTTTAACTCGCGTATCGCCATCTGAGGTACAAAGTCATAAAACATTAATTAAATCTCTTAGAGAACTATTTAACCACAGATAAAAGTAATGTAAGACTATTCGTCACTAATATCCATATCGCTTGGATCATCATCACTGTCTGTGCAGCTTGAGGAGTCAGAATCTTGGCGATAGGCGATACGCGTGTTAAACGGTCGGTCTATAGTAATGTACCGTCAGTTCATACTGTATAAAACATACTAACTATTTCCAAAAAAAGTGCGTGTCTTTTTATAGTGTGCGAGTGAGACAAAAAACTTGTGTGTACCCTATATTTTAAATGTTCCAAAATTATTGTATATAAATATGTGTCGTTGTAAAATAAATTCATTCCAATTTTGTTTCACTTCTAATCAGCTGTTTTATTTTACTAAGCTCCTTAGGCCATACGCTACAGTAATTTATGTTAGCATAAGGCCTAAATTCCCTCAAATCTTAAGATACTTGAGAGAAGACCGGTGCCCAGATGTGGGACACTGAAAGTGTAGGAGTGACGATGTGGCATTTTTTTTTTAATTCTTCGATAGGCTGGCGCTTGACTATAACTTGCCTGATGTTAAGCAATGATGTAGTCTACGATGGAACGCGCCAGCCTTGTATACCGATTTACTCGTGATTACGAATGATTATCGGTGAGAAGGTGGCAGTGGAATGAGCCTCCTTAAGGTTAGAAACCTTATAGGAGCAACAATTCCGACCCATCCTCACTGCATGGTGTCACCAGACATCGCACCGGAACACGGCAGGGCCGCTTGGCGGTGTGGATTTGCCTGGTGGGATTTGTCCAGTTGATTGTCACCTGATTGTCACCTGATTTGCACCACCTGGAGACCACATGTAGATATTTCATTAAAGGTGTACACCCACGGTCGAAGGTGACTCAACCCCCATACGTTTAGTAAGTCAAATTGTTATTCAAAACTAATTCTAACCTTCAAATTGCTTTATTTTCAGATCTCCAAAGATCAAGCAGTGATTCTCTCAACGTTGGCTGCTGCGCGAGTGTCTCGCTTGCCGCTGGTCGGCCGAGCGAGTGGTGCGTGGCGCACTGCGCAGGCGCAGACTGTCGTCACGCCGCAGCTGGAGGCGTTGGACAGCGGTGGAGTGCCACTCTGGGTGGTTGTACTCGCTGCTGTTATTGGAGCATTGTTGCTGTTGCTGCTTATCTTCTTGTTGTATAAAGTGAGATGTTATTATTATTAATTATTTATTCTCTTGTCACGTTTGTCATTTATATGGCACTGATGATGCCACAATAGGATATTTTTTTTGTTTTGACCTTCAGCACCCTTAATACGAGTAGTCAATAAATAAATAAATAAAATAATAATATATAAAAATCAATTGCTGTTCGTTAGTCTCGCTAAAACTGGAGAACGGCTGAACGGTTTTATCTTACCTTGGTCTTGAAATGTTCGTGGAGGTCTAGGGAAGGTTTAAAAGGTGAGAAAAAGAAAATATACAAAGTTTAGGACTTTTATTTATCGATTGAGGCAGTACGAAGTCTACCGAGTCAGCTAGTAATAAATAGATATTCTGGGACATTAACACACACGGTCATCTGGTCCCAAGCTAAGCAGAGCTTGTGTTATGGGAACCAGATAACTGGTATATAATATACATATAATACTTTTCTTTTGTGAATATATACTTATAATAGATATTTACACCCAGCCTCGACACAAACACAAATGTTCATCACTAATGTTTGTCTCGGGTGGGAAACGAACCTGAGACCTCGTTGTTAGTTTCCTTCGCTATTGAGCCGCAGCGATACAAAAATCTCGTTAATGTTTCTCTGTACAAATTCACTGCATAAAGTCTTCTAGTTGTTAACATTAACATCGGGCGTGGGCAGTAAGTTGTGAATTTCCCGAAGGAAATAAAAAAATGTATAAAAAAACTAAAAAAAAAAATTAAATGTATTTCAAAATAATTGTTTTTGATTTCTAGTGTGGATTCTTCAAACGCAACCGACCATCAGACCACACTGAGCGACAACCCCTGAATGGTCGCGACGAACATCTTTGATATCCGACCACAGACCTCGGCGTGACGTCCGACACGGGCGGCACGTCCGACGGTCGGACGTCGGACACCACGTCGGACAGCTCGACTGACGCCGCCAGTGACGTCACTAGCCGCGACTCTACCAGCATCGATCGGTACTGACATCACAAAGTCATTGTTTATAAGTTCTAAGTGTTGCCAGCACATTTGTTTTGTTTTTTTTTTCCTTAAAAAACAGTGTGGTGGTTAATATTTATTTAAAAAAGAAATCCTAAATGCAATGTTTTTATTTTAAAATTAATTTTCATATATTATAAGTAACGGTAAAAATATATTTTCTTAAATTTATTTATTAAAAATTATTATTTACGGTTAATTTATAAATGTGAAATTTAATTTTAAAATAAATTACATTAAAAATAACTAATGAACTGTGAAATGGGGTTAGGTACGTGTACCTAGTACCGAATAATTTCACCTCATGATAAACATTCTGAAAATTAACTTTCATGTCTTTTTAGAAAGAAGATGAAAGGTTTTAACAAAAAATTGGTCCGATTATGTTGTAACATTAACTATTTACCTATTAGTGACTAAATAATTGATCATAATTAATTTTAATCTGTATTCTAAATGTCTCTAAACAAAATGTAATAACAGAATCGGACCCAAAACCTATAAATATATTTTTTTAATATTGCCTAGTCACGATCATCTTTCGGACGCCATATTAGAAAATTAAAGTGCGAAATTTAGAATAAAACAGTTACAACAAGATAAACGGTAGCTGAGCGAAAGATTTAATCTTGATGTGTGATAGATAATGATAGTACATAACTGGTAATTCAAAAAGTCTAAGTATCTAAGTAAATCTAATAAAATCGTATGTTTGGTACCCACCATAATGGTAATGATTTAAGACAATTGATGGTAATGGAAGTCAAAAATACGTAGTTTGTAAGTGTTATACCCGTATTCGTTTTATTAGATTTACTACAGATATGTACTTGTTGGTTTGAATGAGTGTATGTCTATGAGAATTGTGATCTAATAATAATTAGGTATTAATGACGTGGAATGTGGAATTGATTAAATGTATCAGTATTACACTGTTGATACATTGTTAATCATTGAATAATTGTTGACGATCGAATCAAAAGTTAATAGTTTTAACTAATAAATAACGCTTTATTATATACTTACATAAATATTTTAGGAGGCATTATCTCAATCAAAAATATAAAATTAATCAATAAATATTTATAAATATAGAGCAATAAAACGCACATGAAATTTATACAAATATGTTTTAAAAGTACAGCAATAATTTTTAAAATAATTACCAGAAAGTATTTTTGCAGAAATTTGCTAGCTAAGTATATGTATATGCGCTGGGCTGTCGATGCTGCTGTCAGGAGGAACTGAATATAATTTATGTCTAGTATTAAAACCAACAACGTTTGACACGCTGAGATTTGCACATGCCCGCTGTGAAGTTAATATTGGTGCTAAAAGAATTATTGTGTTCCGAGTTCAAATACGCAATAATTTCTGCATTTTTATTTTGAATTCACGGATGAAAATAGTCTCACGTAAATTATATTTAGTGACTTAAACATCAGAATCGCCACCTAATTACTTTGCTGCAGCTAAATGAGCAGTTGTAATCTAGCAATAAATAAATGTTTTAACTAATAGTGCCTTAGCAATACATATCGTATTGAGTGTAAAGCGTGACGCAAATGACGGACTTTCACCTACGGACAAAAATGTACACTCAACACTGGTGTCTATTGACGCATGGAGGATATTAAGTAAAGATGACCAATTAAAAAAATATATGAATTAGTATTCAATCAATAACGTTTTCCTTAAAAAAATGTTTGTCGAGTTGTCAAATTTCAATTTGAAACCAATTACGCTCTGACCTAAACATGCTATACGTTACTATGCAGTAATTGAATGACATTTACTGTCACGTGACTATTTGAATGTCTATTTTATTTAACAAATATGTTTTCATATTAATAATATTTTTTTATGGTTAATTATATATTTTTATATATTGTACCTACGCCAAATCTCGTTGGTTTCAACCATAGAATTTAAAACTTATGGAAATTTATAATTAATACTTTTATTTATTGAAAATTAATAAAAAAATATTTTAATTTATAAATTAAATTTTTACTTTACTTTTATTTTTTTTACTTTATGTCGGAATTTATCGCGGTATATTTCAGGTTTTATATCCCGATGCTTCAGTCTTTTCAGACTTCATGGTCACGAGGGTACCAAATATTATTTATTTATATTCTTTAGTAGCATGCAACTTGTGCATCATTAACCGGGGTTGTTTCCATCAATGTCCATTGTTTGCGTTGCGCTTAAGGGTTCCTTTTGTAAGGAAATCTAGATTTACATATTAGATGTGCCTTTTGAAACTGCCAGTTACTAATTAATTATAATTAATGTAAATATTTTAGAATATCAATTTACAAAGTGTCATTTTTTCACAGAATTAGTGGTATTTTGGCTTGGTGTGTAATTAAAAGTACTTAAATTAACTCAAAATTATATATTAAAATGTACTTATTATAACTAAAATTGTATAGTAATAGATAAGTAGATGGTGTATAGTAATAAAAAAGTTACAGATTTTTTTACGATATAATTTATTTTATTTCAAATTTATGTTCTGTGAAAAAATGCTTAGTCCATTTATAATTTTAAAATAAGCGATTGTTACAATTTGTAATTATTTTTAATTATTTATTTTATATTTTTAATTTTAACTATTAAATAAAATACAGCTTCTACTTATGGTTAATATTAACTCCTTAGGATGCCATAAAATTATTTAATAAATCGTCTTTGGTTGTTTTACTCGGTATAACTATTTCTTTGCATTTACCAAAAAAAATGAACTCGTAATAAATTCTTTGTTTTTAATTTTAGTTATGTTTTATTTCAATCCTATTCACCTATTTACATCCTTAAAGTACCTATACTATACGTGAACGGTCACTCTCACATCACTTCAAGCCTTTTTGGTGGCCCACTGTTAGTTACGAGTCTTCTCTCAACATTCTTACGCTAGGTTCTCTGAGTAGTCTGTGATTCTTACTACTTGAGAGAGTTTAGGCCTTAATCCAACACTGGCTAAGTGCGGATAGGTGGATGTCACATATCCTCGAATGATTAGGTCTTAGACATGAAAAAAATATTATTGATTAAAAAAATATATATTATACTAGCTGCCCCAGCGAACTTCGTACCGCCAGCGGACAAAATAATTGTGAATCTAAACCATTCCCAGATCCCCTTGAACACACACAAAAAATTTCATCAAAATCGGTCCAGTCGTTTAGGAGGAGTTCAGTCACACACACACGCACACAAGAAATATATATATTAAGATTAGTAGAAATTCTCTATTTTTCCCCTCGTACCTACCAGTGTCAGACCGATAACAGACCTTGTTAGTATTTTCAAGCAATAGTTCATTTTTTTAATTAAAATTTCCACTAATATAATAAACGCGGGAATTATGTGCGTACGTTTGGTATTTCGAATTCTCATACATTCGTTCATCTCGTACATTTTCTCTGGTTTGGAAACAAATGGACATAGAGATAGATAATAGTCTAGAAGCCACTTTTTGTCTTAAACAAAAAGGTTAAGGAAATAAAATATGAAAAATAAAATACTCATTGGTTGACAAGTGCTGCCATCTATGTATTGTAGGAAGGACTGGTATCTCAAACATTTGATCAACCCTCGAACTAGTGAAATACGTTTGACAATAGATGGCGTAAACTTGTATTTACGCACAACTATTTCTTTTCTTTTCTGAATTTTACTTGTCTGTCAACTGAACAGCCAACGCATTACCATCTTCAGGAAATAAACATCAATGTATTACATATTCACAATTATTACTAACTACCTATAAACATTATTATTTAGGTTGCGTTCCGATTTAAGCAAACTGAGCTCACAGTGGCTTGAATTCATGTCGTAAATTAAAAAAGAAAATAATAGTTGGTGAGCCTATAGCCGTTCATGCGTCACAATTCTTAACTTGGAGCTGCGATTAAATATATAAAATACACCACACAATTTTAAAAGTTCAAATTACTTTAAATTAATAATAAAGCTCCACAGGCTAGAACTTTTTATTTTTATTTTTATGTAAAATCAGAGCTTCCTCTCGTCTAACACTTTTGCTGTGCCCAACAGGGTCCATAATGATTCTATTATAATAAGCACCTACCACCTAAGCATCTACTTAGTTATGGTAAAGCAATAAAGTTATTGAGTATGTATGTTAAAAGTTTGTATATGTACATACTCACTTACACTTGAAATTCGCAAAATTGCGTAACGTAGTGAATAATTAAAGTGGCATAATAATAATTTTATTTTTTCATTGAAATAAAACTAGGTACTTTTTGACGGATTTTGTCGCGGTTTATTTTAGATTTAATATCCCGACGTTTCAATGTCTCGTTTCAAAGTTTTATTTCAATGTGTGATATTCGCGTAAATCTAAGACAATAGGTACTATTGATTTTTTAATTTAAAAAAGTTATTTGACTTTTGTTTGTTTCGTTAAAACTCGAGAACTGTTGTACCGTTTTGACTGATTTTGGGTTTGTAATATTTGTAAAGGTCTAAGAAAGAATTGAAAGGTGAGGAACAGTACAAAGTCGCAGGGGCAGCTAGTTACTAATAATATACAAGCTGTTTTTTTTTGCGGATGACCTAACCCAATCGGCCGGAAGGGCCTTTATTGTTTTACTTTTTTACTTGCCTGATGTTAAGCAATGATGTAGTCTACAATGAAACGCGCCTGCCCAGTATACGGATTCAATCGTGATTACGAATGATTGTCGGTGAGAAGGTGGCAGTGTAATGAGCCTTTTGGTTCATCGGACTTTTTCGGTGAGCCGTCCGAGGACGATCGAACCGATCAAGTACTGTGGCATATACAGTTTGGTATGTACTTTTCTATAAGTAGGAGATTGGACTGAACCCCTTTGTAGAATGCGACAAGATAAACCAATGCTCTACCACAGATTAAATTAACTACAAAGTACCGTCAGCAGATAAAATGTTTTATTTCTTAATCAAGACGGTTTAGGTGTCCCGGGACTTGGCCGGGTTGAATTCCAAGTCTCTTCACACCACTGCTGTTGATCCTGGCGCACAGGGGCACCAGTAGCGGGATTGTGGTGGTAGGTTAAGTCCCACAAAAAAGATAAAATGATTACTTTTAATACTTACATACTTGTGAAATCCTCCTACTCTAAAATATTTGATCTTATTACACCGTCCGTCTATCAGAGACCACGTTTACAGAGGTCTTATTTCTAATTTGTTATTAATTAAACTTTGTATGAATATACCTATGTTTGTTACTCTTTCACTCAAAAAGTACTAGATAGAATTGGATGAAACTAGGCACAGAGATAGATTATTGTCTGGATGAATACATAGGCTACTTTTTACACCAACAAGTACCACATGGGCGAAGCCGTGGGCGGAAGCTAGTGTAATATAAATTAAAAGCTATAAATTAAAAAAATATACCCCCGACCGTGAAATCCTTCTTTTTACATAAAGGAAACCGCATAAAAAAAATCCATTTATCTATGCGTTGCACTACTTACACTTGTACACAGATACACAGAGTAAATTACAAGCTTTTAACACCCCTCTTTTTGTATACAGTTAAAAATATTAAGCAGAAATTCTATAGTTTTATTGAAAGAAATTGCTTGTTTCGCAGACCGTACCTAGCAATTGGATTCGTAAATCTTAGCTAGGTCCGTGTTTCTCAAACGTCGTTCGTGTGATGGGGCGGAACAGAAAGAAAATTAAATTAAGATTCAAATATACTAGGTATTATAGGTACCTACTAGAAATTATTTATATCAAAACTATATTAATTCTCAGACAAAATGGTATCTATAAATTTTTTAGAATTATTATAACACTCCATGAATCCAAAAACTTATTCTACTGGTGTACCTAACTATGTGCAGTCAGCTACAAAAGTTGATTATTGAAATAAATCTACTTTTTGGAACGAAGTTCCTTATCGCGCGTTGTGAAAGGGGGCTAGACGGAAAAAATTCTTACGAAAAGTTGTCACGACATTTTTTGCTATAATAAGCTATTGTAAGCTGTGCGGCGTGCGCATGTTTCTCTGTCTGTCTGTCTGTCTGTCTGTCTTTACGAAAATTGAGCCTACTGATTAAGTTTATACATTATATTTGTTAATAATAAAAAAAATATTATAATAACTTAAAAATAAATATTACAATTCCTTCACTAATTAATCGAAAGAACTTCGTTCGTTCGGGTGTCCCTTGACACCTCTCAAGATTTTAACCGATTTTATCACGGTTTATTTTATATACCGACGTTTCAAAATCTTTTCAGACTTCATGTTCACGGATGGACAGTCCACCACATGAAGTCTGAAAAGACTTTGAAACTATAACATTAAAAGGACACTTTTCTTTATTATATTATCATTTATAAATGACAGTAGGCAGAAATAGCATGTTTAGTTTTTTTTTAATTGGTCACGACAACACAAGGTTAAACGTAAGTGCCGAATTTGCTTTCATTAGATAATAAATTAAATCGATATAAAAATAAAACTTATTCATGGAAATCAAGTTGCAGCGCTTATCGACAGGTACGAAGGTATTTGTTACATTAGGAATTAATGATTAATACATGAATCACTTGTAATTATTTGTTATTGCCTTAAGTACAAAGTACTATCGATAAGCCATTTAACTATAAACTCACGATAAGATTGAACATTTCTTTATAACTATTCGTAAAGTTAACAAAACTATACTATGCTAATGTAAAAAAAATCCCGAAAGTTCTTCAGAATGCAGTCTCTCAATATAGTAGTTTAAAATAGAAACAGCAAGGTAATACTTTTCTCTAGACACGTGAGGTTATATTTATGTTATTAATTTTGATGAAAAAAAAACAAAGGCTGACTACATTTTTCAATCAAACATCTATCAAACCAAATGTAAATCCTTATAAGTATACTAGCTGCCCCAGCGAACTTCGTACCGCGCAAAATTGTGAATCTAAACCATTCCCAGATCCCCTTGAACACACACAAAAAATTTCATCAAAATCGGTCCAGTCGTTTAGGAGGAGTTCAGTCACATACACACGCACACAAGAAATATATATATTAAGATACCTACACACAAATATAAAAAACATATAAATATTATTCTTTGAATTGACTTCCTAAAACTAAGTAAGTGACTTGCAAATAATTTCTAAATTAAAAATGACTTACAATCCGAACACGCATAGTTGGGAACTTAATGTAGTTTATAGTACCGATAACACCGCACTGTACCACTGACCGTTATTAATTGAACCAAAGGTCAAATAAACAAATACCTAGTTAGTCACAATACGATAAACTGCTAAGAAGTGTCTGGACGTCCTGTTCCATATCAAATTTGTCAACAACACGTAGAAAATATGTACATCCACGTTAAATAGTGAATCACTAACACTAAATAAAATAAATAATAAAAAGAAGGAAGAAAGTGAAAAAACAGAAAATATTGAAAGAAGTAAAATGAAGCTTTATTTACTTATAAGTGTACTCTTAACCTTAATAATAGGTAATCAGTGTGGACTTATAGAAGGATTTTATAATACTGTCAGGAACACTACAAACACAATTACAGATGACATTGGTGGTGCATTTCAATACGGCAAACATTTTGTTTTCGGTGAAAATAAACCGGACAATGCAAACGAAACTCAAGATAAAGGAGTATTTAATGGAATGACTCGGAGAATACACGACGTTTCTGAAAATGTTAAAAACCAGATTTCCCGCATATTTTCAGTACCAAATGGAAATGAAAATAGAGGTATTCTTGGAAAACTAACAGACCGATTTAAATACTTTGTTATTAGTGGCAAAAAGTTCATTTTCGGTGATAAAATACAAGCAATAGACAGCACTGACAATAATTTTCACAATAAAACATCTGTATTCAGAGAAACTGTTAAAAAATATTTGTTTAGTAATAAAACAAGACAAGATTTTGGTCTTAGCAAAACTATAGCAAACTTAATAGGAGCGATGGATGAAATGCGATTTAATTGGACTAAAAAAATTAAAGAGGGTGAACGTCCAAACACGGATGGTACAGGATTGATCGACCCCAGAGGTTTACGGGTAAATGCAGATTTTGATAAAAACATTGCTAATGGAATTGAAGGTGAGGGAGAGAAGATGAAGAATTTATTTGCTAAAGTACAACAGAAAGCTAAAAATACTATAGGCAGTACAAAACAAAGCACTGATGATTTTATAGAAAAACACAAGAGTGAAGTGCAAGTGGTTTACGATAGCGTGAATAACGATTGAAAATTACTAACACTGATTCCTTAGAAAATTTGTTAGTTGAGATATTTAATTTTATAATACTTATACAAACGCTGAAACCACAACAAAATATGATAATTACCTATTTACTTAATTACCTGATAGTTAAAACCCTTAATTCGATAGCGTGCAATATACTGAACATCAATTTGGAAAAAATATACAGCCTGATTTTTTAACTACATTTTATTTATTATATTTTTAATGGCTAGGTTGTTTAATAAAGTAATACATATAAAATTACGACCCTGATGTGCGCACGCTTGTCTGGTTAGTTTCCGGCGAAATGTCAGGGAGGAAGAACGTCTCGCGACTGGTCTCGGTAAGTCTCCATTTACTAGTTATTTTAATTTGCAATAGTTACTTATTAGCCCTAAAATATTTCATATAACTTGTGAGTATATATACCACAAACTAAACTTATAAAAGCACTTAAAGATTTTTCGTAATATTCTATAAAAATCGCGTGTCCAGCATATTTCCCATTGCCAAGTACCGTGCTATTTCAGTAAGATTTGTGATGTGTAGTATATTGGACACTGCCAATTAGATATAAAAATAACTACTAATATAATTTTATTTACATATATGCTTATTTCGTGTGTTTCATATTATTTTTTTATCTAATAATGATATTATTTGCAGGTTTTCAAAAAATCATCACGTGCGTTAAAGTTATTGGCATTAGTGCCACCAATTACCGCTACGTCAGACGTACAAAATCATACAAGAACTGATAAAGAGGTAAATCCTCATAAAAAAATTAACGCAAGCTGCCTAGATGTTATCAGATTGTCAACTGACGCATCATCTGTACGTCATCATTACAAAACTTATAGTAACAATAATAATAAAATTGCGGTGGTCAAATGGTATGATAATAAGGTTGTCACTCTACCCAGTGCTGATGTTTACCCAGTAGGAAAAATAAAGAGGTACAGCAAGGAAATCAAAGCCCGAATTGATGTAGACTGTCCAGAAAAGTATAAAGCACTACAACAACCACTAGGGGTGCTTGGATCTCGCTGATATGCTGACTGCATTGTACCAAACTACGTACAAGAGTCGACATTAGTATACTGCAATCTTTGCTTAAATGAGTGACATTTGTGTGAATAACGCCTGGTTAATTTATCGCAGGGATTGCAATGTCTTTGAAGTCCTTTTGGTGTCAATTAGCAAGAGAGTTACAAAATAAAGCGAGATTTCGAATATCCGAAAACAACAACTGCTGAACAGACGATGGTATCTGCGATGATGATATTGGTCTCTCCAAATCTAGGATAGATTTGGAGAGGGATACGGTTGCTGCAAACAGTGTATGAAGAAAAAGATTGATGTTTAATATGTAAAATGCAATCAAAGGCTGTATTTAGCAGTACTAAACACAGCCTTTGATTACTAAATTAGTACGCAAAAGCAATCGTTTTTATGATTACCATTCCAAGTAAGAGTTCCTAATTATGTCGACTGTATTCGTGATTATTACGAATCTTTTTGTTTGGGCTGATTATAATATCTACCATTGATCTACTATATTATCTACTATCTATATCTATGTAGTATTAGCAGTAAAGTAGATAAATAAGAAATAGGTGAAAAGTTACCTATTGGGAGTTATTAGATTCATAAATAAAGATTTTGTAGGACATTTTATATCAAAGGTGACTATTAATTTGACAATAATAAAAATATATACTAATTTTCTTACGTTTAAATAAAAAATAAAATATATATGTTACTTATTTATATAAGTTTTGCAAAGTAATAATTCGACAATGTACATTATACTGCACATCAAATTTATATACAACTTTACAGCAAACCTGGCAAGGTTCAGGATACTGAACACGCATTTCCAGAAAATGGGAGTACACCAGATTTTTTTTTATATATTTTCATGTTTTAGAATCTCCTAATAAAGCTAAAAATATAAAAAGAAACATAATTATTCATATATTTTTCTCTTGCCGAATTAAGGGTTAAAATAATCACAAATAAAAACTACCTAGAACCTATACATATAGTTTAAAGTGTGTAAACCAAAGTTTTTTTGTTTAACTACCTGCCTAGTTTCGGAGGACACGTTAAGCTGTTGGTACAAGCTAAGAGTGACAAATCAACATGGACCTATGCTGCGCTGTACTGTGCTGTGCTGTGCTGTGTTTCTCAAGCTACGTTTTTTTTAACAATCAACATCAAGCTGCGCTGCGCTTTGCTTAGCTCAGTATAAAGTAATCAGCAGATCGTGTAGTCGCTTATCTCGTCCATAACAAAACATAGCACAGTTCGGCACAGCACGGCGCGGGTAGCACGCCTCGCTCGAGACTGCTGCGTTTGTTAACAGAGCGCAGCCTCACACAGCGCAGCACAGCATGGTTTGTTTGTTTCCTCATTAAAATATTATACGAGCGAGTTTACCAAACATAGCACAGCGCAGTACAGCGCAGCATAGCTCGATGTTTATTTGTCACCCTAAATCATAAATCCATTTATTTAGAATGTTCAAACAGAAACAGTTTATTAGGCATTAACCAACATCAGAGGGCTGCGGGCAGTTTGAACATCTCTGAGCCAACGACAACCAACGTAAAACTATTTATTTAGTAATAATTTCTTTAATTTTTTAAAAATATCAGTATTATTACTCTAATGGCAGAGAATAACGTAGTTGTAGGTAGTTATTACAAAATTGAAATACAATTTGTACTTTGAACGTAATGTTTTTTTATGAGACGGCACTTTTAGGAAGATGTTCGAGCACGTTTGCTACTCTGGGATCCCGGTAATACATATTCCTTTGTAGTCATTTTTCTGAGTCAATATAATATCGACCATTACAATAATTAAAATATTGACCTCTTGTCCCATCATATCATTATAGATTCGGTAAAGAACCACAGACTACTGTAAACAACTAAATGTCAGATGGTTAATGGTCAGCGTAAACGTTTATATGCTCTTTGGTTAAAGGTGAGTCTCATTAAAATATGTTTGATACGCTATGCTTGAACCTCAGAGGTAATACTCACCAAAAGGGCCCATCTAGGTAGAGGGTGGAGAATTTTGATGATCTGTAGGTAGTTAAAACGAAGTCGTAAATAAATTTGAATCTTACAAAAGCCATACATTTTCAAACAAATCTTATACCAACAGGTAACCATATTACCTACTTACTATATAGAAGAAAAAGAAAGAAAAACATTTATTTGACTAATACAGAACACACAGAATAAGCAAGCTGGTATACGGAACTAGAGCCTAGCTTGTTATGTTATATAGGTCCCCAGCCAGGTCCCGAGGTACACATAAACAAGTAACCCAAAACCAATGAAGAAATAAAACGGCTTCACCTCATAAACTGGAAGCTTGGGACCACAAGATTACGTCACGGCCTACCCACAAACACTGTTAATTAACCCCGCTATAAATAGTACGGCTGTACGAACATTTGTGTAGTTCCCTACTTATTATATACTAGCGAACCGCCCCAGCTTCGCACGGGTGCAATGTGTTATACTTATAAACCTTCCTCTGGAATCACTCTATCTATTAGTATAGTAGGGGAGCCCAAGAGGGGATTTTGGGATTTACTCCAGCGCGTCAGATTAAGAGATAGGGGACACTTAGCACTTTGTTGAATACCTACACCAAATCTTAGCTTCGTGTATAGAGGCGGGAGTTTACAGTAGCCAATCAAAATATTTCTAAGACATATTTGTTAGGTGAAAATACTCGAATTCGTCAGAATAATATATGATGAGTACATTAGATGTTAATAAGTGTGAATTTCAACAATCAGGCGATTTGAGCCTGGAGCAAGGAAAAGGGAGAGCTTCAAATTCAGGATGCTTTCAAGTCACCTGGATCAAGTTTAGTTAGGTTAATTCATTTTTTATTTGAAAATAATTTGAAGATGCCAGGAGAAGCACACACTGTATTTTTTTTTACGCTTTGGAAGTAACGAAATCTTAAAAAATCTGAAAAACCTTTTTCCACCGCTGAAGAGATGGACATAATGTAACCTTTTTTTACTTCCACTTAACCTTTAAAGGCGGCTAAGTATCGACAACGCTCGAGTAACTACACATTTAGCATCTTCGGCTCCCCTACTATTAAAAAAACCGCATCAAAATCCGTTGCGTAGTTTTAAAGATCTAAGCATACTTACGGATTTAGGGACAGAAAAAGCGACTTTGTTTTATACTATGTAGTGATTAAACCAAGGATATAAGTTAGCTTAGAGTATTTAACAGAAAGGTGTTATACGCGACTAGTACTAAATGGTTTCTGCCAATTCATAGGGGAGGCGGGGTAACCGCGTACAGCACACATGTAAAAGTTGAAGCGTCTTTACAAATGCACACGTAAATAAAAGCTACACACGAACACGAAACGTGAACAGTTTATGTATACAAACTGTTCATGTGCGCACCGTGTTTTTTACAAGTTAGTAAGTACCTAATAATAATCTCTTATAGCCGTTTTTCACTAGAGTAATAGTCCGGAGAGATCGTACAAACCGACACGACCTGCTAAAGATCGGCTGCAAGGCTTTATAAATAAATATCTTGATATTCGCTCCTCAATCTATTTACTAAAAAAAATAGGAATATTTCCCATAAATATATTAAATAATTAAAATAATATAAACAAAATACTTAATGTAATCACTAGAAATAAGAATAATCTTGGCACATCATGTAAATAGATAATGTATACGGATCCTCGGTCGTGGAGTTTGCCTTAATCCACAGACGCAGACTAAGTGCAGGTCACATGTCCTCGAATGATTAATTCGTAGACATGCCGGTTTCCTCATAATGTTTTCCTTCACCGATATTGAGTAGCGGCTATGAAACAATTTACACATAGATGTGTGGGCACGAATCGAAACGGCACCCTTATATGCCTCCTTATATGGCTCCGCCACCGCTGCTCTGTCAGTCAGTATCATCATCATTCCCCTTGCCTTTTTCCCATTTCTATTGGGGTCGGCTCCCAGTCTAACCTGATGCGGCTAGCTACCAGAATTATATGAGCGACTGCCATCAGACCTCGAAACACGTAGGAAACCAGTAGCCGAGATGGTTAGACCAGGTGTCAGATTATATTGGCTTCTGACTACATGTACCGATTGTCATAGATGTTTTTAAATTACAACCGGGACCGACGGCTTAACGTGCTCTCCGAGGCACGGAGGGTAGTTCCTCAACCAACCAGACACCGAAACAAATTTTAGTTGTTACACAAATATTGTCCGGGGCGGGAATCGAACCCGCGTCCTCCTGGGCACAGTATATCCCAATCGGACAGCTTACACCGCTCGACTACCGAGGTCGTCCTCTGTCAGTCAGTATATCATCTTCCAATACCCAATAACACACATTCCGGCGATGTCTCCGGCCAGTACCGACAGCAAAACAAAAGTACTATAAAACCATAAAGTTGTCACAACGGCGCCGCCAACGACACGAAGACAATATAAATCATACACATATACTGCAAGACACAAGAACACACTATTCAAATTGGATTCACGAGTTATTATTGGAATCCTGAAATAGATTTTAGTACATCATCGTCTGAAGCTAAGCAGAGCTTGTGTTAATAAACCAGATAATAACTGGTATATACTATACATAAACTATTTTTTTATTTAAATATATACCTATCAATACTAATATTATAAAGCTGAAGAGTTTGTTTGTTTGAACGCGGTAATCTCACAAACTACTGGTCAGATTTGAAAAATTCTTGCACTATTTGATAGCCTATTTGTTGGGGGCATGATATGTAGTTCACGCGGGCGTAGCCGCGGCGGAAACCTCACCCAGACACGAAACAAACAGACATGCTCATCACACAAATGTCTGTCTCGGGTGGGGATCGATCCCACGACCTGCACCGTGACAAGCAAGTACCTTACCGACCGGCTTGTACTACTCTTTTCCGGTGTAGATAAGCTAGAAAAGGCTAGTCGATTTTGGGATATTGTCAAAAAACGTTCGAATTTTTGTTTATAAAAACTGTGATAATAATGACAAGGTTAGGAAATAAAAATAAAAATAAAAACTAAAAGTTGTGATAATTTTACAACACTTTTACCCCGTTTTATACTTAGATGAGTATTATGGGTTAGCTGATTATTTATGTAATCCGTAAACAGTGTCACTTAACTGTAGGTATCCTAAATACGAGTTCAAGAAAAAAGTTTTCGAATACGATCTTGAACTTGTCAAAATGCGTTTTCAAATTTTGCGTGGACGTATCGCCGTAATCACATAAATCACATAATCTTTTATAAAAATAATTGTCGCTATCCCAATACGGATAATAAACTGCAAAGGTATCCTCGTGTAATAGTAGTCGATAACTTAACTAGTGCTTACTTAAGTAATATTAAATCAAACTTACTGTAACTTAGCTTTTGGCTTTACTTGGAAACCAAACTTGTATTAGAACTTAATACACGTTGACTATGACTGACTTCGGTTTACCAATGTATAAAGTTAGTTTTGGAGTTGATTGAATAGGTTTGCGAACTTTGCGATTGTATGTAATGAAGTTCCACATTGCGTGTGTTGAGTTAAAAGTAATTATCATAGGTAAGTGTTAAATCAACAAAAAGACATTGTGTGGACATTTCCATTGTGTGGTCGCTCAAAGAAAATCACTACTTTTTCACGAAACAAACTCATTTTCACATTGTTATAATAGAACACTACCGGAGGTAATTTAATTCTTTGTATTACTACCAAAACTCTGTTCAAAAATAACTCCTAAGTCAACCAGCTAAGGTAGATAATAAGTTTTTTGTGAAAGTAAATCAGAAAATAAGCAACACATTTTCAAAAGCGATATCATATTAAGAGCTCGTTCGGGATTCTGCTTGTGTTATGTTCTGTTTCTGTGTTGAGTTTGTTTCCATTGTTTACTATTTGTAGTCAACTAGCAGCCCACCCCGGCTTCGCACGTGTACAAATTATACATCTAAACCTTCCCCATGAATCACTCTGTCTATTGGTGAAAACCGCACGAAAATCTGTTAAGTAGTTTTTGAGTTTATCGCTGACAGACAACTGAAGCGAATTCATTATAGAAGTTTGAAATTTCTAGGCGCTTAATAGACTCTTCACGTGACGAGAGGGCTGGCCTACATCTTGTTCAAAGAATTAGCATTGCCATACAACGTGGCAATGCTGCCAGCCTTCTAGGCACATTCCCCCAAGGCCTCGATTCGGAGGAATTTTATGACGCCTTATCTAGTTTTGAAGTTTAGAATTAGTTTATTTATTTTATTATATTCTAAAGAAGTTAATACTTATAAAATGAATTCGCCTCCGCTATAAAGATGACACAGTTTATGGTTACCAGTGGCGAAGAGTCCTACAAGCCGATTGCAATTGGCTTCCCTTTAGGAATTGATCAATATGTTTACTTCATTAAAACTATGTAACGCCTAAATTTTTTAGATAGCATCAAAAGTAAGTACCTTTAATACGAAGGTGCTGGTCGCCGTAGAAACATCGCTGACGGTATTGAAGAGATATTATTTTTTAAGTAAGAAGTTTTTTGCTCCGGCTTCCCTTTTACAGATTTCCACCGTTCACCGCTGATGGTTACCTATTCTTCTAGCAGTATCTATGCTATGGCTATGGCCAGTAGCTGACTGCAGGCAAAGAGTGGGGAGTGTATTTGTTTACGCAACACAAGGAGAATTATCTCTCTCATCTCATTTCAGATATTAAATTATATTTAAATTAATATATAATAAATATTCTGGGACATTAACACAAACGTTCATCTGGTCCCAAGCTAAGCAGAGCTTTCCATAAGAAACCAGATAACTGGTATATACTATACATATAATAATTTTCTTTTTACACCATTCATTATATTTATTTATTTATTTTATTTTTATTTAAAAAAATACTTTTGTTCTTTCTGAAATTAATTTTCATTCAGCTTTTTTATTTATTGATTCTGAGGCGATACGAAGTTTGCCGGGTCAGCTAATATTTTTTTTTTACTTACTCTTTTAGTCATGTGCTGACGAAACGTGTCTTGCGGAAACGAGCTTCAAACTATAACTGTGTATAGTGGAAACAAAGTTAACCCTCTCCTAAATATTAATATTCAAGTCACGGAGCGACCACTGCGACCGATCTTCGCACTTATTCTGTCAATAGTAGGCATTGTTTATTGCTTTAAGTTAGCACCATCCCATATCTATAGTTTGAACACCATATTCGGTAGGTCTGAGAATCGCTCGTAATCTATTTTCGGACCCGGTAGGTGGTACTGCAGACGTCGTCGTACCCAGTAAGGGTACGACGTCTGCGGGGTCCGCTAGTTTATACTATTTGTAAGGACAGTCACCTTATATTTAGGTGATACGCTTTTTTAGGATAATTCAAGGGCAATTTCAATAGTTTAAAAAAAAACATTACCTTTCTTTGTGTCTATATAAATGGTGTTGATTTGTATACCTATAGGTAGACCGCTCGCGTATCGCCTATCGCCAAGATTCTGACTCCTCAAGCTGCACGACAGTGATGATGATTCAAGCGAAATGGATATTAGTGACGAATAGTCTTACATTACTTTTATCTGTGGTTAAATAGTTCTCTAAGAGATTCAATTAATGTTTTATGACTTTTTACCTCAGATGGCGATACGCGAGTTAAACGGTCGGCCTATAATCATAATTGCATAATAATAATAGTATTAAGTAGCATTAAATATTATTAGTAAGTATAAGAATCAAATCTATTGTAATTGTACCTAATTAATTTTAAACTAGAACTACTGCCGACAAACTGTTATTATGCAGTTTGGCAGAATAGTAGTTGAGTAGGTACCTAACATGTATGCAGATTTTGAGTAAGTAAATAAAAAAAAAGTATTTGCGGCCTAAGTCGCAAGCAAAGAGCTAGTAATCTCATATTCCTGTCACGGCGTGGCTGTTATTATGTCAATATTGTTTATTGGTAACACATTGCGTGAGACCCTTGTGGGTGTATTGGACAATATTGAGCGGCTCGATAAAAGGCCTACTATTACAGAGATCAGATATCAAATACTTTACTAGTGAGGGTCTACTCTGTTAAAACACGGAAGGTGTTATACACAACTTCTGGTTTCAAATGGTTTCTGCTAGATTTGGGGAGGAAAGGTAACCACGTACAGCAGACACAGTGTTGCCAACCTTAGGCTTGGTCTCAATTTACCCTAGAATCTGAATTATAATTAAAAAAATACCCTAAAAATATCCTTGGTTTTCCTTCTTTACAAATCAAACAACTGTATTTTTTACAAGAACACACATGAAAAGAAAGAGCCACACAATTTACAGCTCTTGGTGGTAGTAACCTACAGAGGGAACCAAGAGCGCTCGGTGCGTTTTTTCTTTTAGATAAAATTGATTTTTAATTGTAAATAATAATGAATTGTTTTAATGTTGTAAATTATTTTTATTATTTAATGAATTGTTTTATAATTACTATTTTAATTTCATTTATTTATTGACTGACCTTTCTTATTTCATTTATTTACCATTTTAATTTATTTAATTTATTGACATTGTGTATAATCGAAAATTGCATGCTGTACGGCAGAATGTGGCGATACTCCCTAAAATGTAATATCTTTATGTAACACCCATGTTCGCAATAAATAATTTAGATTTTTTTGATTTGATTTGATTTGATTTGCGTTGATGACACTGAATTTTAGGCTAATTCACGTAATAAGTTTAGTTGTAGTGTTGCAGTTAAGTTTCTAACAAAACAGCCCTTTTCTTATTCTCGTGATTTTGACAACCGGTGTCATATACGCTAGCGCTTTAGCGGTTATGTTATTTTTGTGACAATTACAAGAATAACATTTTGCACTAAGACTTAAACTTAATTGCAACTGCACCGCAACTTCATCGGTGTGTAAAGAAATAATGTGAATTAGCCTAATGTAATGAAACAAAATCGTTCACAGTTATTCTATACTGTTACTATTACTGACTGTTACCCCAAAAATACTCAAAGAGAATTCATACTCTAAAAATTACCCTTCAGGATTACTTTTACTCTAAATATAGGGTAAATTACCCTAAGTTGGTACCAGTGAGCACACATATAAAAGTTGAAACGTAAATGAAACCTGCACACAAACAACACATGAACAGTTCACGCATATGAACTGTTCATGTACCTCGGTCAAGGGGAATGCGCGCAATACCAGTTCCGATTTAAATTTTCAAAGGTCTACTCTTGTAGATTTCGAGACGTGACACATTGGATTCGAAAGTTAAACCACAGACAAGGTTGATCCGGCACTACTATATTCCGCGGTCGTCCTAACACAAACATCTTTGTGTAAATCGTTTCGTCACCGCTGCTTAATATCGGTAAAGGAAATCATTGTGAGGAAACCGACATGTCTAAGAACTAATCATTCGAGGACATGTGACATCCTCCAATCCGCACTTGGCCAGCGTCCACGATTAAGGCCTAAACTCTCCGGCATAAAGACCCGTGCTCAGCTGTGGGACACTAAAAAGAGTCGAAGTGTAATGACTTAATAAGTAGGTGCACACCAGTGGCGAAAGGTAGAAATTTGAAAAAGGGAAGATGGAGAAAAATAGTGACGAGTTTTTCTTGGTTACATAAACCGACTTTCAAACTTACTAAGAAGTATTTACTGCATTTTTTATGCCATTTAAAACTTTTAGGCGTTTCATTAATTAAGTACGTTATATTGACCAATTCCTAAAGGGAAGCCGGTGGGAATCGTGGTATACACCAATCCGCGTATTCATAAACGTATTATAAGCTCATTATAGCTAAAATAGTTAATAATTCGTTTGTCTTTGTATGTCATCTTGACATTTATACTATAGGCCGACCGTTTAACTCGCGTATCGCCTATCGCCAAGATTCTGACTTCTCAAGCTGCACAGACAGTGATCATGATTCAAGCGATATGGATATTAGTGACGAATAGTCTTACATTACTTTTATCTGTGGTTAAATAGTTCTATTTATGAGATTTAATTAATGTTTCATGACTTTGTACCTCAGATGGCGATACGCGTGTTAAATGGTCGGCCTATAGTAAGAAAGAGACAAAGTCCATTTTATAAGATTTTTATAAGATGCTTGTTATGAACAAAACTATGTTTATAGCACGTAAGGTTTTATATTAAGCAAGATGTAACAAGTTAACAAGTTGAAGCTCTAATTACTCCAGCCAACTAAATCCGATCCTTCATAACCAGAGAGCTAGCTTAGTGCTTATAAGTTTGACAACTTTGAAACTAAGTTACGTGTTCTGTTACAGGAAAATGCTTTAGTGGGATAATTAGAAGGTTAATATTGTCTTAAATTTACGCGAATAACATTGAAATAATTTATTTAACAAAATAAATAAAAAAATAAAAGACATCCTAATTTCTACAGAGAATTCGGTTGGAATATACCACCTACTTGGGACCCAGTGTTTCATTACGGAGTTCCTATGGCCATCTTCCAGCTCCATCATCAGATCAGCTTTATGTCATAATAATATTGCATTGTCATCCAATTTTTACAAGCATGCTAAATTTGAGCTCGTTTGGAAACTGGAGAGTGGATCAAATTTAAGGCCACGTTATAGTGAAAATCCGCACAAACATGTATATAACACTTTTTGAAGCAGTGAAAAACAAAATAAAAATCTGAAATAAAATGTATTGATACAGACAACGTTATAGGTGAAAGTAAATAAAAGCTTGTAAAATGTATAAATGAATGGAGATAAAAAGATTGAAGATGGTTAGGTATTTAGTATCTCACCTGGGCCCCGATTCTTACGTTTGACACATCTGTCTCGAACTGAATATGTCGAAAAAATGGCAAATCTTGATTGAAATCTAATTTAATATTCTTTTAATGTCACGTTACAAAGTCTACCTACCACCAACGAGTCTATAGCAACCGCAATGTTAGAATTTGAAGTTGGATAAACTAGGACATTTCAGTTTAAAAACAGGACACGATATTTGAAATGTAATAGTTAAGAAATCGATTCTTTCGACCATATTGGGAATTTTTGAGACAAAAGACTCTCTAGACATTGATCCAGAATACTAAATACATATTCAGTGTTATCAGGGCGCTTTAAAAACTAAGAACGCTGCTGAAAAACTACCCAGGACCCCCCAAGTCGCTGTAAAAACTAGGACGTGTTCTGTGACAACAGGACGGTTGGCAACCCTGTAATATGAGACCAGTTGGTTTACATGTATTAGATGTTAATTATTAACCTGTCACACTTTGCTGGGGTACTTGTCAAATAAACATAATACAAAGATAGAGAAAAATTGCATCTGTCAATAATTTTTCTGCGTACAGTACCTAACATACTTGTTAGTGTCTGGTTCATAGAAACTTACCGTACCGATAGCATATTTAATAATTTTGAATGTTAATCATTCCATTTATTTAAAAAAGTATCTACTCGGCGATTATTCATGGAATAAATAAATTTTGAAGATTAAATTTATTAACACCATAACACACCACTCCTTATTTTGTTAATATTGTAAAAGTTTAATATTAGAGGCATTTCAATACCACATTCTAACTACCGTCTACAGATAAAGCTGTACATACATTTTTTATTCTAGCTACTATCTGGGGAGAATGGGTAACGCGAGTATGTAATGGAATCGTGTTTAAATATTTATTTTCTATTTCTGTTTTATCTGTGTTTTTATTGCTAAGAAGTACCTACTAGATAACCTTTTGCGTGTAAAGGATTTATTTATGGTATTTAATCAGTAGATTACTAACCACCAAGGTTTACAGTTCATCAAATCTAAGAAGTATCGTTTGACAGTTCTACACGTAGTAAATTTAGAATTTTATTTTTTGTGTGAAAATTGTTTATGCTATGTTAAAATAAAAATAGCTTCATAATTCAATTATTTTACAGGAAAGCTAATAAAAGTAGTGTGAATTACGCCTCTATAAAGCTAATTTAATATAAAACAGTGAAACGTCAAAAGGTACTTCTTAGATTTGTTCAATTGTAGAACTACATGTTCGAGTAGGGTTGCCAACTGTCCTGTTTTCCCAGGACATGTCCTGCTTCTTAGGGTATCCTGGGCTGTCCTGGATAGTTTCTAAGCATTGTCCTGAGCTTTTAAAGTGTTCTGATAAGGTCCTTTGTTTTAAAATTGGCGCACCACTACTAAAAACGGCCTCCAATCGTTTCACTGGACATATATATCAATTAGAAACTGATCTTATGTCTATCTGTTTAACTTAAGTTGTGTATCTTATCTGACTTCAAAGTATGGAAATGGCAACCCTACATTACAGAATTTGTGACATCCGAACTTGTTTATTTACTGCCCCTAGTTACCACTGGCGTAAAATGCACAAGAAAACATGTTTTATGCACAGTCTATCTCTTTCGTTTAGTGATGAGTAGAAAGAGATAAGAGTATGCTTGTATCATGTTTTGTTGTGCAGTGCTAACGCCCAGTAATGCTTGTACAAACATGGCATGACCCCATATTTAATTAAATAGAATATATATTATACAGCCTACCAGTTAATAACTTCAGTTTTAAACAGGTCGGTTAGACTAAACTTTGGGGGCTGAGTCACCATCGTCCGTGGGTGTACACCTTTAATTGAATCCCCACACGTGGTCCCCGGGTGGTGCAAATCAGTTGACAATCAACTGGTGGTCGGCTTCGGCCGTGGTTAGTGACCACCCACCAGACAAAGCCGAACAGCCAAGCGGCCTTGCCGTGTTCCAGTGCGATGCCTGGTGACACCATGCAGAGAGGGTGGGTTGGAATTGTTGCTCTTTAAACCATATGGAGGCTCATTCCACTGCTACCTTCTCACTGATAATCATTCGTTATCACGAGTGAATCGGTATACTAGGCTGGCGCCTTCCATCACAGACTACATCATTGCTAAACATCGGGCAAGTGGTAGTCAAGCGCCTGCCTATCGCAGAATAAATAAAAAACTTGTTTCAAATTCAAATCATTTAATTTTTTACTTGCGTTTGTGTGTTACTGAGTAACTTCGACTGATGATACTTATTAATGATGGCTAAATACGAACACTGGCACAGGTAGGTACTTATTCTTCTTATCTTAACACCTATATAACTGTCCGAACAATAACTTTAATCAATATCCAGGTAAGTACTTACAACCAGGATCTTGTTTTAGGTGGAAATTTGAAAAAGGGAAGATGAAGCAAATTTAATTACAAATATTTCTTGGTTACCTACGCCGACTTTTAAATTTACCAAGAAGTATGATGCATTTTTTGATGCTGTATAAAACTTTCAGGCGTTGCATATTTAATTGAGCACGTTTAAATTACCGATTCGTATAGGGAAGATTTTCTTTCGATTTTCCGGTAAAAATGTGTGAACTGTATTGTTTGGGTTTCCTTGATGGACGCTGGTGGTTTGAAGCAAAGAAACACTTTTTGCACGATTTGTCTATTTTACTTGATTTTACAAAAGCACACGAAGTTGGATACAGTTAAACCGGGAGGTTTGTTTACGGAAGTGCCAACATATTAAGAATATATTAAAATGTGGCCAATACATAAAAATGTAAGCAGAGCTGCCAACAGCCGGTGAGAATCGTTATAAGACTCTTCGCCACTGTTACTCACAATTTTCTCCATCGTCGAAATGCGACATAATATTATTTGAACGATAAAATAAATACAAATCTTTTTAAGTATCCGAAATGAGATCCCATCTTTACGAGTAGCAGCGGGCAAAGAGACACAGCAATATAAGAGCAATAAAATAAATTGGACGCAGCCAAGTCTCGGACGCGATCGTTCGCGTTATAGCGTTATGTTCGTTTGCCGTTTAGCCCCAATCTCCTCTTTGTGATGCGAGCTAATTTTCTTCTGAAAATGAGAGAAAAACATATTTTCTTTATATTTTGTTTTTTTTTTTATAATATAATAATATAGTGGGACATGAACACACACGGTCATCTGATCCCAAACTACGCAGAGCTTGTACTATGGAAACCAGATAACTGGTAATATACTACATACAATACTTTTCTTTTGTAAATATATACTTAAATATAGATAATTAAACCCAGACACCAGACAAACAGACATATTTAAACAAAATGTTTGTCTCTGGTGGGTATCGAACCCACGAAATGCGGCGTGAAAAGCAAGTATCTTACCGATCACGCCACCACCGGCCCGCCTAAAAAACAGCGTCACGTGTTACCTGAAGGGGTGGGCAGAGGTGAATATCACCTAGTTTTCGCCGGCTATGTTTAGGTTATACGTAACAGAGGGCAAGTTTATTGTCATTCATACGACACAATTCTAAACTTCGGGCTTCACCTCTGCCTATACGGTACTTCACTTCAATCTTTTTCAGTGTTCCACCGCTGGGCACGGGTCTTCTCTTAACTATCTTACGAGTTGAGAGAGTTCAGGTCTTAATCCACACACGCTGGCTAAATGCGGGTTGGTAGATGACACATATCCTCGAGCGATTAGTTCTAAGACATGCCGGTTTCCTCACGATGTTTACCTTCATCGATATTGAGCATCTGTCATGAACAATTCACACAAAGATGTGTGGGTACGACTGGGATTCGAACACGCGACGTTATATTTCAAAGACGAGGCTCGTACCGCTGAGCCACCGCTGCTGCTGCATACGAGACTTAGCCGGGTTTAAATCCCGAGACCTCGGCCGCGCACCGCGATCCTCCCCCTGCGCCCGCGCATCTTGCATGTTCAACCTTGTCTGAATTGTAGGTACTGTCTGTACTATCGCTGCTGCTCTAGGTAGGTATTTGCACATTTATCTCGCAATTAAAACGAAGAGAATATTATATTATTTTTTAGTAACAAAATGTATACCAATGTTAAAGTAAATAACAGAGCGCGATAGCTTCGAGCTCTCAGGTCAAATAGCTTGATTTACGATTTGGTAGAAACCATCGTTTTATTTGCATTTAGTCAAAGAGCTCGGAGTGTTCTTCAAACCATACGTATTGTAAAGACGCGGGCAGGGTAGAGTTGTTTATTCGCCCAGGATAGAGTTGTTTATTTCGCCCAATATATATGCCCTACAAGAAGCAACAAGGGGCGACCTATTCCGATGGGCTAGAGAAGGGGAGTAGGTATGGCAGTACCTAGGTCATCCATAAAAGTATTACACTTCGTAGGTACTTTTGATTTCAATTTGGGTAGTTTTCACAATAATGTTTACCCTATTTTATTCGAATAATAATAATAATAATAATAAAAATATCTTTATTGTTTCACGACAATGTTCCTTATAACTAGTTGTTGAAGCCTCCTTTTAAGCAAGTAATGCTTGTGTTAGGAGACTCCGCTCTCCCTTTTTACATAAGTATTGTGTGAAGCAATTATTATCCTACGTAAGAAAAGAAAAACAACAAAACCAAAAGCACAAAATTCCATTGCCTTTACATTTAGAATAAAATTTGGTTTTTTCGGATAGAACAATCACCTAATTTACTTAATACCTATTTAAAAATGCTTAAAGCTGTGGTTATTTATAACTAAATGAACACAGCTGTCCAATCTTTTTACAAACTACTTATTTAATGTAATTGTGTATGATTTGTTGGATTGAAACGAAATAAAATAAAATTTGAGGATTTTCAAGTAGGTCCCATTTTATTATACTACCTACATACTACTACTACCAACCGCCCCAGTTTCGCAAGGGTGAATTGTGTTATACTTATAAACCTTCCTCTGGAGTCACTCTATCTATTAAAAAAACCGCATCAAAATCCGTTGCAGGTTTTAAAGATCTAAGCATACATAAGGACATAGGGACAGAAAAAGCGACTTTGTTTTATACTATTTAGTAATTTTAACGGATTCAAAAGAATCTCATGGTAATCATACCCTTACAATTCCTCTCAACACGAAAACGTCGATAAAGTGTGCGGTACGCTATTATAAAACCATTTGCTTTCACAAAATCAGATCTTCAGTCAGACTCGTATGGACGCGCTTTACTTGAGCTTGAGAATCGTTTGAATATATATAAAAGATTCTACATTATTTTAGTTTTTACTTCCGATGTTTATTTCGTTCGCTTGCCTCATTGGCCCGATAGCGATATCCGTTTTATAACCGCAGTGTACCCGATTTGAATCCAGAGACGAGCAAAAATACGTTTTAAAGTAGAAAAATTTTAGAGTTGCAGGTTGAAGTTGGACATTGTGCGATGAACAGCAATAGTGTGGGAATAGGCTTACATGCTTACGGACCTACTAACCATGTGCGAATATTTGAGACTCGCCTGGAATGCGACCCTCAAGCTTCCGTGTTGTACTGTAGGCAACGCCATTTTTTAACATCTTAGTCTCGTACTGACTTACGTCACGCAACGACGACGCGCTCCGATTTTATAATTTTAATTAATACTGTTTATTTTTATTCTGCTATAGGCTTGCGCTTGACTACAACTTGTCTGATGTTAAGCAATGATGTAGCCTACGATGGGACGCCCACCCAAAAAAATGATTCACTCGTGAATGATTACGTATGATTTTCGGTGGGAAGGTGGCAGAGAAATGAGGCTCCATATGGTTAAATGGTGACACCAGACATCGCACCGGAACACGGTAAGGCCGGTTAGCGGTGCGACTTTGTCTGGTGGGTGGTCACTAACCACGGCCGAGGCCTACCACCAGTTAATTACCTGTAAACATAATTACCAGTTAATTGATAGTCACCTGATTTGCACCACCCAGGGACCACGTGTGGGGATTCTGATAAAAGGTGCACTCCGACGGACGAAGGTGACTTAGCCCCCAGAAACAACTGTTTCGTTAATAGTTATTAGAGTTACTGCTATATTTAATAGTTATTTTTTGTTTCAAGTTTATTGTTATAATTTAATTTATAAATATTTGCAATCGCGTTTAGCCTATTGTATAGAAGAGGTTTTAGAAAAATGAAGAATTTGGCTGCAAAGGCGTGCTTTGTTCCTGTTTATTTATTTATTCGCCCGCAGCTTCGCCCGCGAAATTGATCTCACTAATCTTGTTTCTCCTTACAAAATTTGGAACCCCGTTTCACCCCCTTAAAGGGTGAGTTTTGAAAAATCCGCACTCCGTCTTAGTACACCCCTAGAGCCCATAAGGAACCTATGTGCCAAATTTAGAATCTCCAGACCTAGCGGTTTGGGCTCGGCGTTGATATGTCAGTTAGTCAGTTTCTTCTTTTATATATTTAGATGTAGAAGTAAGTAGTTATTAGTCTTATATACTTAGAACATAGTCATAAACTCGTAGAGTAGTAGACAGATTTTAAAGATATTAAATAGCAATAAGTAATTATACTTTACCTTAATATTGTATCTAGCTCATGTATATGCCATGAAGTTCAATAAACTTATTTTTATTTTATTTATTTATTTATTTTCTGAGGACAAACAATATCTTTCCGTCTTTTATTAGTGAGTTCAGTGCTGTAAGGAACGGTAGTAGTTGTATCTATACTATTAAAAATCGCAGGTATTATGAATGTCGGCTTAAAACTAAAATCAACAATTAAACTATTTTTTTTTCTTATTATACATAGGTACTTACCTGTTACTTTATTGGACAAGCCTCGCTTAAGGTGTCACGTAGCCAGTAATCCTATAAAGTTAAAAAAGTAGAAAAGTCTTGGTAATTAAGTACCTACTTATACTTTCGTAGATACCTTCCAACGTACTCCGTAAATACATTTTTGTTTAAAAATTACCATCTCCAAGTGCAGTTTTACTTAATTTAAGAACGTTTTCGCTTCGTTAGAAGTCCGGAGCACTTGCGGTTTCCTTCTAAAGTTCAATTTACTAGAAATGTGCTTACTTTCAGTCACACTTCACTTTAATAAAATTAAGTAGATATCAAGAAAATGAAAAAAATGTGGAAAAAATATTCGCAAAGAAAGTAAGTTATTTTGAACTTGTGGTGTGTTTATTTATTTATTTATTTATTAGGATCTCCAACAGAGAATACATAAATACATTAAAAAATATCAAGTAAAAAAAACACTTTCCACTATGCTCCCCCAATTGTAGGAAATCACAGCATGCACATATAACTAGGCTACAATTCAACATGACATTAATAATATATAATACATGACTTTAATAAAGTTAAAATAAGTATAAACTAATCCTAATAATAAAAACTAATGTGTTTCAGGAAGAATAGAAAGTATTAACTGTCGTGTTAGGAGCAAAAACTTATATGGAAACAGTTAGAAGAAGAAAAAAATGAAATACAAAGAGTAAGTGTGACCCATCAGTGTTAAACAAGGACATTGCTCAGTAAACGCTCTGAGTGCCTCCTATGGGCGACCTACAGCACTGATTTTCAGCAATGTCCTACCCACAGGTACCTATAGTCCATCAAATCTAAGAAGTACCGTTTGACAGTTCTAAACGTAGTACATTTAGAATTTTATTTTTTGTATGAAACTTGATTATGTTATGTTAAAATAAAAATAGCTTCATAATTCAATTATTTTACAGGGAAGCTAATAAAAATAGTGTGAATTACGCCTCTATTAAGCTAATTTAATAGAAAACAGTGAAACGTCAAACGGTACCTCTTAGATTTGATGGACTAGGTTCTCTTAGTAGTCTGTGATGGACTGTAGGTATTATGAAAATATTTTCAAAGTTGACGCTGACCAAAAAGTTTTCTTGTAGATTCTATATTCGGTATAATCAAGATTAGAATCCTTGCAGTAAATAAACAGGGTGTCTATCTATCGCAGGGTCGCTTTAAATCACTGTTCGGCGGTTTGAATTTAATCTGTCAGTAATTCTACTTACATTTTAGATTTATATGAAACTAGCTTCCGCCCACGGTTTCGCCCGCGTGGTACTTATTGGGATAGAAAGTAGCCTATGTGTTAATCCAGACCATAATCTATGTGTGCTAAATTTCATCCAATTCCGTCCAGGAGTATTTAAGAGCGTGAAAGAGTAATAAACATCCATACATTCTTACAAACTTTCGCGTTTATAATATTATAGGCCGACCATTTAACTCGCGTATCGCCATCTGAGGTACAAAGTCATGAAACATTAAATAAATCTCATAAAGAACTACCTATTTAACCACAAATAAAAGTAATGTAAGACTATTAGTCACTAATATCTATATCGCTTAAATCATCATCACTGTCTGTGCAGCTTGAGGAGTCAGAATCTTGGCGATAGGCAATATACTTAAATACAACGATCGGTTGCCATCCGTTACCGTCCGTCGCGTCGGCTTCTTGCAACACTTGCAAGTTTTCAGGAGTCCTCTTCATTCATACCGCGGCGGGAAAGCTGAAATTGCGGCGCGCGCCTGTTTTCCATTTATAATCTTGACTAACCTAACTTCTCCTGTTACCCAGGTTATATTATAATTAGAACACAACCAACGTGGTTTACGAAATCTAATTAACAATCGGTAAATGTACCGGTTTGGTCAGTCAAGGAATTTCAATGTCACCCCTAGTTTCCACTGCACAAGAAAACATGTTGCAAGCACTATCTATCTCTATCGTTTAGAGATGAGTAGAAAGAGATAAGACTATGCTTGTATCATGTTTTGTTGTGCAGTACAAACGCCGAGTCACAATATAAGAAGAAAAGAAAGAAAGAAAAACATTTATTTGACAAAGATAGGACACACAAAATCAAATTATAAAAAAAAACACATAGAAAGAAAAAAAAACATAAAAAAAAAACAAGAGTAAGTGTGACCCAGTATAGTATTATAATATCTGTGTAGTATTATATTATCTGTGGTGTGACTCATCAGTGTCAAATATGGACATGCTCAGTAAACACTAAATGCACCCATTTTGCATGATGCCGGTTTACCTATCACTTCAACACTTTTAGTGTCCCACTGCTGGGCAGACTTCTTGTCTCAACTCGTAAGATAGTTTAGGCCTTAACCCACATACGTTGGTAACTGCCTGAAGTGGTTTAATTTAAGTTACCTTTATACCTATATCGATATGATAATCGTTATAATTCTATGGAGAATCGATACCGCAAAGGATTAAGGCTTAACTCTTCCTAACTCCGCCTGCCAATATCCTTCAATATGTCTCGATATTTTTGATTAATACATCTTAGTACGCACCACTGCGTAAGAAGTGTAAAAAAAAATCTTTAGCTTATCGATCTTTTCAAAATAAACCTTATCAACACGAATTATGGTTGAGTTTTGACTAAATTAGTCAAGTCAAGCACTCAAAAGTTTTGGGTAATGAAAAATGTAAGGTTGGCAAGTTTGAGTGTAGTCGACTTAAGCTAGGTATCGCGTGTCGAATGACAAATTGCTCGCTTTGACCCTTCTTGATACTTTATAACTTTTGCAAGTCAAAGTTTTTGTGGAATAAACATAAGTAGGTACTTAGATACTTACCGTCTAGCTAAACTCTTAGGCCTTCCCATTGACCGGATTGCTACTAGACGAAGTCGCATAATTCAAATATTGTATGACATTTTAATAATCAAAAGTTGGTATAGGTAAAGTTAGCTCATCTAATTTTGATGTTTGGTTCGATCAAGTTCTCGTCTTGAACGAACCAATCACAATTAGTTTGTGGTCGAATGATATGTAAAAAAAAAAATAATAAAATTTAAAAAAAAGGGGAAAGAAGTTAATTATAGTTTTAAGACACACTCAGCTTCTACATTAACAATCATTCATCATTCTATATCACAGAGTATGTAGTGTCACCAGACATGCACTAGAACCGGCACTTTTGTTTTGAAGGTGCGCTAGACACGGTAATATTATCGGTTACTGCTGCTTTCCTTGATTTTCCTTGATGCCAATAAATAAAATGTAACGTAGGTAGGTACAATCTGCGGCCATAAATCCAGTAGCACTTTATTGATCACATATTTGCTTGCATTGTACCTACTGCGCGTCTACTTAAAGTGTGCAAAATATCTGTTAAAGAAAAAAAATGCGAGGTTGGTACTGGACTTATGATCTAGACCGTATAAGTTAATAATTATTTAAATTACTACCCTTACCTGCCTTATTTCTTGTATTGTCTAAATCTTTTAATTAGGTACCTAATGTAAAAATATTGCACGGGCAATTTGCTCTCTCGCATTTAGGTGCTATCGACATTAATCATGTCGATAGTTTTAATTAGGTGGTTACCAAGAAGGCTTCCTACCTACTTATTTGTACACTTTAGGTACCTGAACATATTTTCCAATTTTCAACACTTACCCAAGCATAAAGTGACTTTTAGCTATAGATGGTCCTACCTACGACGGCCACACAAGCTATACATTTCCAGTATAAGCTGATCTAGCATTGTATAGGTTTTCCGTAAAACGAGAGGTCAGCTTAATGTGTAGCCGAGTGTACAATGACTACTTTAATTGTTGAGCCGCTCAGCGTTATACTAATTTTGTGCGGGTTGTCACTGTTGTTGTCATTATAAATTCATGCTATTCGTGTTACTCTACTAATGTTGGTAGGCTTAACAATTAAAATATGTCATCATTTCTACATTATCTCGAGGTACCTACGAGCTCCAATCAAATCCATTAGTTTTTACAATTGAACAAATCTAAGAAGTACCTTTTGACGTTTCACTGTTTTCTATTAAATTAGCTTTACAGAGGCGTAATTCACACTATTTTTATTAACTTTCCTGTAAAATAATTGAACTATGAAGGTATTTTTATTTTAACATAACATAAACAATTTTCATACAAAAAATAAAATTCTAAATTTACTACGTTTAGAACTGTCAAACGGTATTTTTTAGATTTGATGGACTGTACATGAACAAACTTTCATCCATCCATTCTCACAAACTTGTTAGTAGTATAGTTACCAAAGGCAACATCAAAGTGATCCGCGAATTTCTAACATTATTCATGGCTGAGGTAAGTAACTTGAGTCAGTTTATTAAGTAAAATGACTTGCAAACAAAATGGCGAGTCACTCCGCTCAATGCGTCCATTACTGAAACAAGGGGCAAGGGCTAATTAATTACTTGTCTTACTGCAGCCTTTGAATTTACTTCAAAGAAATTGAGTGAGAACACTTACAACTAAAATAAACCTAAGTATCTGTATATCTACTACTTATTACAGAAATGTTGTTTAATTGTTCCGGCTCGAAGGACAATATGAGGGGGGGACACTACTGAGTCACCTGATCTCTCGTAGATGGGTAATGAATGAACAGGAGTGGTAAAATGATATGAAATACAAAGAATGATAAGTTATGACCATAATTTAAAATTATCCTTGGTTGCTTTCCTTGCTGTAAAATGTACGTGTGTGTTACAACAGGTTATAAGTGCAGGTCCGGTAGACTCCCAAAAAGTTTGAGGGTTACGTTCGCGAGTTAGAGATAGACTCTCTCACTATACATAGAATAATTGCATTCCTACAGAGACAGGGTTTCTTAACCTTATTATAGACCATTGATAAATTTTAAACAGCTTTACGGACCTCTTAATTAAAATGTTGGTTAGATTTTAAGTGCGGAAAATAGTAACTCACGACTACACTAGGCTAGTCAAGACTAACAATTTTCGGTCATTAAAAGGAGACTGAAATATTTTTTTTATTTATAACTGAAGTTACAGGGTGTCCTTGAAGGCGTTTAAAATGGTATGGTTACAAATAGTTTTATGATAAGTTGAATCATCTTATTGTAGTACGTGTGGAGTTATAGAAGATGTTCAACATGTATTAGCTGAATGTAGTCTCGTTCGGTCTCAGAGACGTCAAGCTTTTGGTAGTGCTGACGATTACAATGTTGGTTTTTCTAACAGCATCCTGTCTCCGTTCTCGGATGAAGCCAGGATGTTGTACAAATTAATGTCTTTGTGCCTGGAACTACGGTATTAGTCACAAAATGATAATTAACACACTTACTACTAAATGTCTTTAGAGTAGAATATAAATTGACCAATAACTTTCATGGCAATTCACGCTCTTGTGTATAGATCGAGGAGCCACATTAAAAGTATTGTATATTCTTGAATAAAAACAGTACTGGGCTCAGATTTTTTGTAGACACTAATATACACAATTGCTACTAAATGATACAAAATTTTCAAAATTATACATGAAATACTTTCCGTGTTTCAGGTGGCTCCTTAATTCAGATGTTTGGATTGAGGAGCCACATTCACATTGATATAACTTTAGAGATATTTTACTACAAATTTCAGCATTCGGCCTACAAAATTATTTACTTCCCTACTAAATAAGGGTGCGAGCTTCCTTCTTAAAGCTGAAGTGGCTCCTCAATCCTTACGGACATAATTAGTTAACTTAAGTTTATTCTATTTTGTATTCATGTAATTTTCTAATCAATCATAAGGGTCACATGCCTGAAGACTAAATAAATAAATATTTAAAAAAATCTTTACAAATGTATTCTTTTAAGCTCGCTTATATTCTCTCAGTTGTCTCTAAATTGGAAAATATGAGGCAAAAGCAGTCTTAACCTGCAATAAGTATGCGCCTTTGAAGTCTCATTTCTACTTTTAAAAACATCGCCCGATACACGTGTGAAAAGGTATGTCAGGATCCTATACCAACAGAGATCAAAGTTTAAGTCACGCACGGGTAGTGTTCAATATCAAACATAATTTTGTTTAAGTTTAGTCCACGCGATACTAGATGGCGTTAGTATCGAATTAAAAGTCGCAAGCAATGTGTTCACGCAGTACATTAGGTCTATTTTAAGCTATACAAAAGTTTAATAAATCACGTCTGTCTATCACCAGCAGAACAATACACCGTGGTTTTATTTAACTCCCCATGAGTGTACCAAGTACAAAATACAGTCCACGCTTAAACCTAGGACTTAAACAGGTAGAAATAAACAAAACATTTGTATAAAAATATTGCATTTTATTGCTTTTATAACTGATATGTTAACATTACGACTTATTTATAACAATACTGAACACAATAACAAATAGATAGTACCTACCATATAACTACCTAAATACATGAAGTATCATAATAAATGTTATAAAAAGAGAGCACTAAATAATAAATACTTGCTAAACATGTATAATATTAACTTTAATTGTGACATGATCATTGTGAAACTTAAAACACTATGGCACTATACTATTTATATCCAGCCTATGTCCAGCAGTGGACTAAAACTAGTTCATAATATTGATTTTACTATATGACACTCACAACATTCATTTGTATGAAATTATACTATTCAATCATTATGAGAATTGTCTTCCGTAGAAAATTCCAAAATTACACCTTAAAATACGAACTCCACAGACTCTAATGACATTTAATTTTACTATATAGCAACAGCTCACGCCTGTAATATCCCGAGGTGTAGGCATAGGTGAATATTTAGACCACAATTCCAAACTTTGAGCTGCAGCTAAGATTCTTTAAGTATATTAGAAAAATCTTATTGCTCGACCCGGGAATAGAACCCGGGACCTCTAGGTTATTAAGCGAACACCTACCACTGGACCACACAAGCAGTTTACTATATAAATATGTTGCATAAACAAAAATAACAGGGGATATGGAGCGCCTGATTTAATGTTATTTAACTTCACTAAAAACGCTTGGAATTAAGTCGCTCTAATTCAACACACTAAACAAACAAAATGTAATAGATATAAGTAATTCATTTAAAAAAAGAAAAAAGCCTACTGAGTTTTTTTGACAGTGTTTCTCAGTACATAGTTGGTAGTCATTCACTGCACGGTAGGTAAAGAAATTGGACTATTTTTATGTAGACTCGCGTCTCAAAAAAATAAAGCATATTTTTGAGATTTTGATTTTGACTTTAAAGATATGTTGCTATACAAAAAAAATAGGCGCTCCAATCGACAAGATGTCATTGTTAGTTTTTTAATCCATCTTGTAGATTAATCGAGAATATTCGAAAAATAAAGACAATTGATCCAAAGGGTCGCATGACGTCACGTTCACAGAGTGGTTGTTAGTGATTATGACGTAAGAACCCCCTCCCCCATATTCTAATGCGATTTATCTGAATTTTTTTTTCTCATTCTTAAAGGCAAAAAATAAGTGTCTAATATTTTTTAATAATCTACAAAATAGATAAAACAGAATTTTCGTTTTCATACACAGGACTCATGCAACTCGTTTTTTAGTGTCCCACTGCTGGGCACGGGTCTACTCTCAACTATGTTACTAGTTGAGAGTTTTTTGGCCTTAATCCACACAAGCTGGCAAAGTGCGGGTTAGTGGATGTCACATGTCCTCGAATGATTAGTTCTTAGACATGTCGGTTTCCTCACGATGTTTTCCTTCTAATATTCTCTCTCTCTCTTCTATATCTAATATTTTTACAGCTCATCTTTCTGTTTGTGTTGTGTGACAGTGCGGTCGTCGTGTTGGAACCAAGTGGCGTACACACGGAACGGATCGGGTGACGAGTGGCGATGGAACGAGACAGGACGATCGCGCGCTAACACCTCCCGCGCGTAGTCCTGTGGACGAGCCTGTATGGAGAAAAAGTAATAAGTAACCCCCGTATTTATAAAAGTCTTATAAGCTCATTATAGCTATAATAGGTTTATAATTCGCTTGTCTTTGTCTGTCATCTTTACATTTATACTAGTAAGAAAGAGACAAAGTCCATTTTAACAAATGAGTCTAAGATTTTTATGAATAAGACCGTATGTTTAAGCGTCCCAAAAGTATAGGGGTTCTATCAACTGTCATTTTTGGGAATTGATGACCCATCCAACACCACAATCCCGCAATTGCTACTCCTGCAAGCTAGAATCAACAGCGGCGCCGTGTTAGGACTGAAAAATAAAATCCCGGTACACCTAAACTGTTTTAGATCCCGCACACAGACTATGGGTTTTTAAAAACCTCCCTTAGTACCGCTATCGATCATGACGAGATAGAACCACTTTGTAGTCCTGTAGGATCAACTTTTACAAAAGCTTTTACAAAGCAATCCAGGAAGTCAGTTGAACAGAGTTGTAAAAAAAGCAGAGGCATTGCAAATTTTATTCGATCACCCCCGCTAAATGAAGAATGACCGGATCATTAAGGACTCCGTCGGGCACAGCAACATAAGTGTGAACAATTTATCTCTGAGTGGTACTAACTTCTATATACTATAACTATTTTTCATCCTTTATTACCTGGTGGAACAGCGGCGAGTGTGTAACACTGGTCCGCAGTCGTCGTGCGCACGCGCCGAGCGTCATGTCGTCCGGCGCGTCGTGTGCGGCGCACGCGCAGCGCGACACCAGCCGCGCCGCTCTCACGCTCAGCACTGTGCCGCCACCACCCGTTATGTAGTCGTAACCTAGATGACGATATGTAGGTGGAAATTGTGTCGTTGGACCAGTGTGGTAAGTTTGCCACGAGTTTGAATCTTGGATCGAGGAAAAGTGTTGTGATGTCTTTCCAGTGAAAAAAATTTAAGCAGCTTTCTCGCATTATTCTCGACCCTTATAAAAACTAAATTTAACCGGTGAATTGAGATAAAATTAACCACTGCTAAAGGGTGCTCTATATAACAGACAGTAAGAACACGAAAAATATAATTGTGATAGCGTAATTCGCTGCCAGCTTCGCTGTTTCCCAATAACTATAATCCTTTTACAAGCCCAAGGATCGGTATTTTATGGGTAAGCGCGATCTTCATTGCTATACGGATTAAACTATAACGGATTTTATCGTGGTATATTTTAGATACCGACGTTTCAAAGTTTTGTATTGAAGATCGAAGACTTTTATGTGTGATATTCGCGTAAACCTAAGAAAATACTATCTGATTAACAAAGTTATCTAATACCTTTCGCAGCTGTTTCTTTCTTCCCATATCCGTATCCGTATCTTTCTCCCAATATTGTGACGTCATCACCGCCACGATAACAGCTCAACACTTCGCATAACCTTTGGACACTATGACAAGAAAGAATTTCTATGAACTTGGTGATCGAATGGAAAAAGATCCCTTGGGTTGTATCCCCAGTTGGAGACCAAACTGGCAAAGTACTCATGTGCAGAAAAGTTTTAATAAAAACTGAGATTCTTTTAATACCCTTGATAAGAGGGCACTTACCCTTCTATGACTTTGGGAGAAGTATACAGGTGAGACAGCAACAGAAGAATCGGTAGAAGAGCGATAGAGAGAGAGATCTTACCCCAATATAGTGTCATCATCAGCCAAAAATATCCATTTGACATGCGGCATATCTGCCACTTTTTTAAGAGTCATATCCAAAATTGTTACAGTTTTTGTGCAGTGGCCTGTTTTAGTGTTCGGTACACCTGTGCTGATCGCCGGTAGACTCTTTTCTAGAGGAAATAAAAAAACAAGGCTAGAAATAGTTCTACGCTGACTTCTAAGTCTTCCGTCAAGGTTGGAGGGCATTTTAAAGACATATTTACGTAGTACCAAGGACTGGCAAAAGGTGTTGTGAGCTTTAATGGCAATTCGGGGAGAAACATAATGTAGTGTGTTTTGGATATGTTCAGGGTAAGAAGATTCAAAGAAAGGCAAGTCATCAAGGTAAACAGAATCCCAAGTTTTCCCATTTATGATGAGCGCTGTGACGACTGCGTAAACAAGAATCTTACAATTTAGAATTACAAGCTGGCACAATCTGTTGATACATAAGTACCAGAAACAGGGTAGAACCCAACACGCTTTCTTGAGGAACACTATAAGTTATGTTCACATAGTCACTGAGGAAGTTATCCACCTTGAGTTTTTGACTGCGATCCATGACATAGTTACGTAGCTGGGCCAAAGGTAGGTGCTGATAGGTCCTCAAGACTAAGTAGAAGAATGTGGGAAAGTACCATTATAATACAAAATACAAACAGTGAATTAACTTTTGGCGTGTTCTTGAGTGTAAGTTATTCAGTGCCCAAAGGGTGATGCCGACGGGAGTGCTGGCTCTGGTTTTGTAAATGCCTTTAGGCTTTTTCAAGTTGGTTTTGACAAGCGTGAGCTTCGAGTGGGAATAAAACTCACCATCTTTGTCACTAAAGAAGAGGAGATTAGAAACGTGTTTTCCCCATGTTTTCTTTAACACCCTGGCTCTTGTTGAGTGGAACCCACTCCAAGTCTTCACGGCGAAAAATATTGAATCCTCAGCGATGGCACTGCCCTGCCAAAAGCCTTGTATTTTAGAACCTATCACCATTATCTATTGATTTATTGATAGTGTAGATAGTCATTACTATAAACGGAGATAAAAATATGTTTGGCATCTGTTTAGTAGGAAAAGATGGCTGGAATTTTTGCTGCCTGATTTAGGAAGAGTCTGCAGCGTCCAATTTTATCAGGCACAATTTTACAGTTAGATTTACATCATGATAGTTAATATAAAAAACTTGTTTTTGTTCTATGAAGTAGGTAAGTACCGCAAGTAGTAATAATTGTTCTCTAGAAATAAGATGACGCAATACCATCCTGATTCTCACATTTGGTGTTTCAGAAGTATGACCTAATGAAAAAAGCTGAAATTATATACTCACACATATATCAAACTGCCTCGGATATGTCGCACAGTTGTCACCTGATACAATACAGAAGCTCAGATCTGGTGTCAGTAGAGGTCCAGGGTTGTAACTATCACCGAACACTAGCTGGGCTAGCTCGTACGCAGGGTCTATTGAAAAGTCTGCTTCGAGTTTGCGTTCACCGCTTTCAATCTGATTTAACAATCTAAGAGGAACGGGATTATAGATTACTTATAAGTTCACTGTTATTAATATCTGGGCTGTTATCAGGATTAGTATTGTTATAATAGGTTTATGATAATTAAAATTAAAAGATTTGCGTTTAGTTCTTAAATTCTGGAACGTTCTAAATGATCTTAAGAAGGAACTACTTACTTTTCCATTAACTCTATTCTCATAGCAAATCCACTAGCGAAGTTTGGGTACATAAATCCCCCTTCTTCCTCTAAATCTTCGTATACTTTGAAATGGTGAATTATAGTCGGTTCCTCATCACTTAGTGGATATCCTACCCACATTACATCCTGAAAACAAGCTGCTGATGTCAAATATCGTAGATCCAGAATGAACATGGTTTTCGACAAATTTTAGGCGCCTATAGCTAATGTGATAGTATTAAAAGATTTGATCTTATCTCCAAGGACTAGGATAAGGGTAGTTTTTGATTAATATAGTTTATTAAAAGAGACGATCTCGGTAGTCGGGCGGTGTAAGCCGTCCGATTCGGATATACTGCACCCGGGCGGTCGTGGGTTCGGTTCCCGCCCCGAACAATCTTCGTGTAACAACAAAGATTTGTTTCGGTGTCTGGTTGGTTGAGGGACCGAGGATGGCTCATTTTATATTCTAATATGTGTGAAAATACCTATATTCTAATTCATTTCGTTCTCACCTTCTGCTTATCAGCCGCAGCCAAAGTATGAATTAGCTTGTCGCATCTAACAGCGGTATGCGTCTCCACAAACAGCACCCATCGGACATCAGTATTCTTATATTTGAGAGTTAAAGGCGACAGCAACGGGAGTATCGTCCAGGCACCCGGGACGGGGAAGTCTTCATGCGTTATATGGATTCTTGGACGGCGCTGATCAATTAAAAATATGATAAGGTTGGTTCCAAAGTCACTTTTCAATATACAGTCTGTGTTCGTCTATTGAATAAATACTTACATTTTCTATCAACAGAACTTGGTCCTCTATATCCTGTTTCAGTCGCTTAGCAACACTAGCGTGGTAAGGCTCGGACTGGCTCACAATAGTGAACACTATGTTTCTAGAATCTGAAACAAAGGACATGGGTTTATCATGAAACGATACATTTGTTAGCTGCAATCGTGGCTTTTCCTAGTCTTTTAAGCATGACGTGATCAAGGACTCTCCGACAGACAGTCAATATTTACGCGTAATATCTATTAAGGCAAGTGGCAATTCTCTATAATTGTCAGAGTGCCTTGCAAATACACGAGATGCGTTCAAATCAAGTAATTCAAGACTAGTCTGTGACAAAGTCAACAAACATATTTATGTACTAACATAAATATTTTTTATCTACAGTATAAAATTAGGTCGCTTCTGTTATCTGTTAGGGATAAGCTCAAAAACTACTAAACGGATTTTATTGCAGTTTTCACTAATAGACAGAGTGATCCATGATGGATTAGGTTAGGTTAGTGCGAAGCGGCGGCGGGTCGGTAGTGATTTATTTATTTACTAGCTGCCCCAGCGAACTTCGTACCGCGCAAAATTGTGAATCTAAACCATTCCCAGATCCCATTGAACACACACAAAAAATTTCATCAAAATCGGTCCAGTCGTTTAGGAGGAGTTCAGTCACATACACACGCACACAAGAAATATATATATTAAAATTTAATAAGGGACATCAACAATGTAAACACCAACATTAACATGTAGCATTACTTAAGACTAGGACTTATGTTTATTAACATTGATTAAATATAATATCTAGTAATTTGAGAATTAACAATTTTCCTCTTAAAAAGCGTGGGTTGGTCGTGATAAACATCTAATCCTAACCGTCGTGCGATTGGGGAATGTAATCCTCCATGGTTCTGTACCGCGGGACGTTGAACACAGGAACAGTTTTCCTACGAGTGTTAATTTTACGGACATTTATTGCAATGCGCTCAAATAGATCCTAGCATAACAGATCCTTGGTCAGATTCTGAAGGAATGTTAAGTCCAGCATGCGTCGGCGGGTTTGTAAGGTGCACATTTTAAAAAACTATATAAAGTATAAACGAAACCGAGGGATTCTTACTAAATAATAGAAACAGTTAAGTAAGAAGTTAAAAAGTTGTGCTAAAAAGGTATGTAATGTAGAATATTGCCATTTATCAGTAACGTCTCCATTAAACCACTAACCGCGATCTCCATTATCACAGCAACAGCTAATCCCCATCAATATCCTGTCACATTGCATCAGCACGCGTCTACATTACCGTCAAATTATGACAAATAACACCTCGTGCCGTCAACGTGTATCAATCATGCGATAGGTTTCATTTGCAGGTATTAATGCGATGTAACCTGATATACAATTTATGTGAGAAATTGTTATGACAGAAGAGAATTATAGCGTTTGTAGTTAAACAACTATGGCAATGGAAACAACTCCATAGGTTTGGTTGAACACATTCAAAAGTGGAAATTTAGGATAAGCTTGAACCAGAATGGCTAAACTTTGAAACCAGACATTTAAAAGGTAAATCATTACCAATGATTATTTGTGAAGTCAGAAATCAATTTGCATTATATTTTGATACGATTTTTAAATGCACGATTGTATTTATGGGTTTTAATAAGCTTCCGCATTAAAACATCACTTTAGAAATGACCAAATCAAGACTCACGGAAAAGATTGGTACCTACATCATAAAATTTTATTTGTGTTCGCATTCAAAAACGCATCAATTTCTACCATTGAGAGAATTTAAAATATCTAGTTTAACAATATTACGGATATGTTCAGTTAAAAAGGAGCTAGTTATATTTTAGAAAATAGAAAACTCAGCAATCTTAAAACAGCAAATAACGGTGCAGTTTTGAAGCGAAGTATGAATAATTCAGTATGTGATAAGACCGGCGCGCGGCAATCTGGAACTTCTGACTGGAGGAGATTAAACGCTTAGGAACTCGGTCTATATCCTTAATAAATAGTAATAAATGTAGTGAACTAACCGTTATGAAGATGAGATATATTTGATTAGTTAATTCAAGTAACCAAATAAGTTCAGTTGCAGTGCAGTTGCAGTTAAGTTTCGAAAAAACAGCCCTTCTTGTATTCTCGTAATTTTGACAACCGCTGTCAGATACGCTCGCGTCAAGTTCGCGTAATTTGGGGCGCTGTGTGTATGTATAAAAATATTATTATTATTTTCCGGTCGGGTTAGGTGTGGTGCCCGGCGACCGCGTTTCCCCAACCTGGTCTTGTCGGGAACTTGTATGTATGTTAATCGTCTGTGAAACTTTGCTTGTGCGATTCAAGATGGCTATGACGTAATGTCTCTTGAGTAACGATAAGTAATATAAGTGACGCCACAGTACCTATCAATACCTATTAGTAGGTGCTTAATTATTATATTACTCATTTAAAATTCTCCAACCCAGAAATGTAATGAAAAAGCCTTGCCACTTACCAAACTCTTAAACATTTACCTCTCTTCAAACAAGCATTAACCAAAAGTCTTCGAGTTTTTTCAGAAAATCAGAATCGATACCCATCAATTTGGAGAGGGCCATGAATAATGCAAGAGTTACGATCACCTGCGGCGCTAGAGGTGCGACACATTAAAATCGCATCGAGCTTTATGACATCTCTAGGGATTCCCGAATTGCCTCCCGATAACGCAAGGGTTAGGGGAATGCGATTAAAATGTAGGTACCTACATTGAATGAAAACTCGTTTTCTAGATTGGGTGTTATATTGACATTAAATTAGACGTTGGGATAGATTTTGTATCATATGGACACTGGTAAAATTGTGGTAACCACAAAAGGTCAAAGAGAGGAAATGGGTTGTCAAAGAGAGGAAATGGGTTATGTGTGTACCTCCGCGTCGTGATAGGCGCCTGTAGAACATCCGTTACACTCTCATTTTACCACCAGTCTATACTCTAGAATATAGATAGACCGTTTAACTCGCGTATCGCCTATCGTCAAGATTTTGACTCCTCAAGCTGCACAGACAGTGATGATGATTCAAGCGATATGGATATTAGTGACGAATAGTCTTACATTACTTTTATCTGTGGTTAAATAGTTCTTAAAGAGATTTAATTAATGTTTTATGACTTTGTACCTCAGATGGCGATACGCGAGTTAAACGGTCGGCCTATTAGTAGTGGCCTTGATTTTAGTACTGAGTTGCACAACATCGGTTATTAAAATCGGTGAAAAATCGGCCGGGTGCAGCGTAATACAAGCTCTGCTTAATTAAAAATCAAAAGGTCGAGTGTGAAATTTAAGCTGGAATGCACTTACATGCATACTCTGTAGCGACATCTGAAAGTTAGCTGTACAGACAGTGATGATGATTCAAGCGATATGGATATTAGTGACGAATAGTCTTACATTACTTTTATCTGTGGTTAAATAGTTTAGAGATTTAATTAATGTTTTATGACTTTGTACCTCAATACGCGAGTTAAAGGGTCTATCTATAGTCACATTTATTCAGCCCAAAACCGTGTGTTTTCTACAAACCCGAATATAAAGAACTTAGTATTCAAGCTTCGATTCTATTTAGCGTACAATTCAAAGAGGTTTTTAGGGGTTTGTTAAAGAAACCACTTAGCGCTGCAGCGTAGTCCCATGAATAATTTGTGTTTAGAGTGGCAGCCGACTTAAAAACCTTACGCTTTATTCCTTTTGGTAACTGCTAGCAGTACTCATATTTATCTTTTTCGCTATTGGGTAAACATATTTTGTGTTTCCATCTTCCATCTATTGCAGGAAGTGAGGGAATCTATGTTATTCTTCAACAAATGATACTAATATTATGAATACTTACAAACATCTGTGAGAATGTATGAATGTTTTCACGCAAAAACTCAAAAAGTATTAGACGGAATTGGATGAAATTTGGCAGAGATATTAACATACAAATTAAGACTACTTTTTATCTTAATACCACACGGGCGAAGCAGCGGGCGGTAGCTAGTTATGTTATAAATGCGAAAGTTCGTGATGACGAATGTTAGTTACTGTTTCACCGGAAAATGGCTGAACAGATTTGGATAAAAATTTGTGTAGATATAGTATATTGCTTGGACCAAAATATAGGGTAATTTTTATCTCGATAATTTATTATGATCCCTTTAGGAATCACGTATAACGCGAATGAAGTCACGGGCAGAAGCTGGCAATAAATTGCGTAACAAACTGTAACAAGTAAATAGGTTAAAAATGATAACCCAGTAACACTGTACTTATGACATGCACCAACCTGCATTTGGCCAGGGTGTGTGGATTAAGGCCTAAACTTTCATAAGCTCGTAAGATACATGAGAGAAGACCTGTGCCCAGGAGTGGGACACTAAAACGTGAGTGCAATAGATTTGTACATAAATACACAAATACACGCATCAAACTCATACAAATCCCAGTTTACAATTTTCTTAATGGTCCTTCCAAGCTGTATTCGATATTTCTGCAAACGTACAAAGCTAATTCTCAATTAGTTTGTCTGAGTGGGCTTTTCATGAGCAAAAATACGAACAAAGCAGAGTTTTTTTAGATCGGAATTATTCTCGTGACAGGGTAATAAAATTGTAGTGGTGTACTGTACCTTTCTATTAATAACCACACAGAAATAACAAATAAATAAACCGCGATATAATCCGTTATAATATTTTTAATTCTATTATTATTATTCTAAACCCCGGACTGCATTAGCCCCTCTAATTAGTCTGTGATTTGCTCAAAAAATACGACATTTTGTTTTTATAAGGCCTCTCGCACTTTGGTCCTACAGTCCATCAAATCTAAGAAGTACCGTTTGACGTTTCACTGATTTCTGTTAAATTAGCTTTATAGAGGCGTAATTCACACTATTTTTATTAACTTTCCTGTTAAATAATTGAATTATGAAGCTATTTTTATTTTAACATAACAAACAATTTTCATACAAAAATTAAAATTCTAAATGTACTACGTTTAGAACTGTCAAACTGTTCTTAGATTTGATGGACTGTATTTAAGCAAACCCTCAACAGTATAAACGACACAAGCGCCGCGCCACGCACCATAAAGGTCTGTTTAGATTTTTGACTAGCGTTGTTGCGATAGTCTATAGATAGTATCGCGATACTATCGTGGCCTAACTCTACGTCCTATCCGATTGTTAAAAATCTATACTAATACTAGCTGCCCCAGCGAACTTCGTACCGCGCAAAATTGTGAATCTAAACCATTCCCAGATCCCCTTGAACACACACAAAAAATTTCATCAAAATCGGTCCAGTCGTTTAGGAGGAGTTCAGTCACATACACACGCACACAAGAAATATATATATTGTTAGAGATTGCTGCACGGAACGAAGAAGAATGAATGAAGCGTTCAAATGTTCAGTATAAAAGAGCGGTCACCAGAGGCTGTAGGCCCATCGGTTCGACCGTCCTCGGACGGCTCACCGAAAAAGTCCGGTGAACCAATAGAGGCCCTTCAGGCCAATTGGGTTAGGTCATCAGCAAAAAAAAAAAAAAAAAAAAAAAAAGGCTGTAGGCCCATTCGTATTTGAATTGTCGCGATACCGTTATGCTGTGCTAACGTAACTAGTGTTGTAATACCCATTTATTCTGTGTAAATTATAATTATCTGCAATTTTGATTGATGTCTCATTATTTTTTAATAAATTTCCCTTCTGATTGCTAAAATCAGAAGTGGGATTCTTACTTCTTACGTCCACTTCTTTATTTTTTGAGGTATTTTTCGATCTAGTTACGTCTGCGCAGAAAATTTCTGTAACCTGGTGTTACGTAAACTCAGTAAGTAAGTGGTGACAAAATGGCGGCAAGTAAGTGTAATTAAGCGCATGTGAGAAGTCTGTGAGTCGAGCGCTTAAGCGGGCGAGGAGGCGCGGTGCGGCGCGCTGGCGCTCCTCTTCGTGGTAAGGTAACCACAGGTGCCGCTGACCGGCTCTGATACCCCTCCGCTGTGGCTTCGCGGTTCGCTTGGTACGCGCCTATCAATATGGCGTGAGGCGGCGCGCGGCACGTCGTGCCACCGTGTTTGGCGCCTAAATCAATTGGGCATGGATCATAAAAGGTTACGTAATTATCTCAATAATTTTAATTCTATTGCTGACAATTATATTGTTGTTGTCAATGCTCGTATGAATTATATTCGCTGATCCAGTGAGCCTTATTAAGCCCCAAATCATTTTTGTAGATGGTTTGAACGCTTAGTGACATTTATTTTATTCACGTTCAAATGTGGACAACAGTTGGACACGCCCAGTGTGTCCCATGCATCATAACCTAGCGAAATATTTATTAATTTAGACCTATGCCTTTGAAAGAAAACCTAAGCACAAAGTAATGTTCCTTGAGAATCAAAGTAGGTCATTGTATAAGTCAATAACCAAAATAAATTTATAATGACGGTAGATGAACAAATTGTTGCACTCTTATCTTTGTTCATTTCTTACCTTTGTTCATTTAAATTAGCAACAGAGGCAATACTCGTGTTGAAATAATTTTTCATGGTAATTTTATTTGGATCTATGGCTTAAATAGAACCATGTATTGTTTTGTGCCTGTTTGCTGTGTGTGATTATGTTACAGGCAATGTTCGTTGGGTGCACATGAGTGACTCAGTGTACTATGGCTATGGTGTACGTGTTGCAGGCAACAATGTGGCAAGCGCTGCGGCAACGGTGGCGGCCAGACCGCTGTGTGGCTACGGAGCTGGTGAGAACAGTGGCAACCATCGACCCTCTTCAATGGCGGTGACTATCGTTGCTGCGAGAGGATGCGTAATCGGCCACGGGTCTGTTCCCTCATAGTCCAAAGCGGTGATAACATTTTTATTACTACTTAGTATGTGCTGTGGTCATCATGCCCATGGTGCCACATTGTGACCAACCTGACTGATCATATGAGTGTAAATAGGAATAAATAATGATTTGTGTATTGCCACATGTTTGTGCACAATGGTCAGCATGGCCGAGTGTCGACTTGGAGGTTATGAATATTTTGGTGTACATATAAAGTTTGCGGGTTCGATCCCCGGTCGTGCCTAAGATGTGTTCTTTGTTTGAATTGTTTCATCGCTGTTGCGTAATATCGGTGAAAGAAAACATCATGAGGAAACCGGCATGTCTAAGAACTAATCATTCCAATCCGCATTTGGCCAGCGTGTGTTGTTTAATGCCTAAACTCTTTCAATTCGTCAAAAATATAATTAAGACAACACTGATGTCCAACAGTGGAACACTTAAAAGGTTAGTTTGTTGTACCTACCCACTGTTTTACAGTGTAAAGAGATTTTCGAAAGAAATATTCGCACGGGTTTAATTTTAATGCCCTAATTGTTGATTGTAAATGTGCGAATAATGTGCTGCAGATTGGAGGATAATCCGAACTTGGTCATTAATGTTTCTAACGAACATTTTCTCAGTTGACAGGAAAGCTGGACCCAGGCATGTGTCGGTCAGTACACTAAGTGGTAGCGGCTGAGGCGAAGTACCTACACGGTGCCATGTTGATGCGACGTGACGGGGTGAGTGGTGCCTAATGACGCACAATGCGTCCAGGGACACAATATCTGATATTCCCTCTGTACTACAAACTACCTATTATGTTGTTCGCTCTTCTGTCGGCTACCATCCTTTCTTATACATCGACTATAACTTAAAGTTTAGGTACACGTCACACACTCACTTAGTGCTCATATTCTGAGTTGTGTAGTGGATGGTTGTTGACAGTCTAGTCTAGTGAGCAACACGTAGACCGAACAAAAAAGTGGTAGGTATGTGTTGATCCAAGGTATAAGTATCTACCTACATATTAAAATTTACCTAAATCGGTCTAGCCGTTTGTGTAAAGAATTAACAAACATACTTACGCACTCACAAACCTTTGCCTTTATAACATTAATGTGATAACTCGAATATATTTTTTGGTTCAATAGATACCCATGTTGGTCTCTGGGAAGCGGTCGCTCCGTAACCATCGGGCATTGGGGTGAATGAACACTCCAAGGGTGTCAGGGTGACACATTGACTTGTAGTGTCAGTCTCTGGCTATGTTATTTTCAGAAAAATACCTGAGTAAGACCTTCGCTCAACGTATGAGGACACAGTCGAACTACAACTCGTTACGGTGTGGTATTAGGGTGACCTGGTCGCAATGTATTAGTCTCTGGAATAATTCCATTGAGCGTCAGTGTAGTTTCTGGATGTATCCCTATTTACTGCATACTAACGTATATTATGATCACTATTTCTACTTCATTTCCTGTGTCGATCTCCGAAGCGATTTCTGTTGAGCATCGGTCATCTTTATTACGCTGCGGTATTAGGGTGACCTGGTCGCGCTGTATAAGTCTCTAGGATAATTCCATTGAGCATCGGTGTCGTTTCTGGATGTATCCCTATTTACTGCATACTAACGCATTTTACGATCATAATTTTCACTTTTATTGTGTCAGTCTCCGAAGTAATTTCGTTGAGCATCAGTCATGTTTATTACGCTACGCTGTGGTATTAGGGTGACCTGGTCGCGCTGTATAAGTCTCTGGAATAATTCCATTGAGCCTCGGTGTCGTTTCTGGATGTATCCCTATTTATCTACTGCATTTCACGATCATAATTTTTACTTCTATTCTGTGTCAGTCTCCGAAGCAATTTCGTCGAGCATCAGTCATGTTTATTACGCTACGCTGTGGTATTAGGGTGACCTGGGCGCACTGTATTAGTCTCTGGAGTAACTTCCATAGAGCGTCGGTGTCGTTTCTGGATGTATCCCTATTTACCTGCTGCACACACACATTTTATCATGATTTGACCATAACTCTCACTTCTTTTTCTGTATGTGTCTCCGAAGTTATTTCTGTTACGCGTCAGGTTCATCTTTAAAGCAACTTAACTAAATTTCAACTTTTAATACATTCTGACCTATAGCTGATAATAAGCGGCTGAGTAAAAAGTACCCAGCATCCATTGCTAATTTTGTAAGTCTTTGATGTGTTACATGTAGATTACTGTTGTTAGTTCATTCATGGATTGTTGGTATTTGATACTTACTAAATTAGCATACGTGAGCGTAACATGTTAACATGATCTTTAAATATTAAACAGGTTACAACGTGGATCAAGGCAGCTTACGGTGGTGTTTTCCTGGACCACTACTGCTGCAGCTCTGCAGGCTGAGACGCCTGCTTCCTCGACGACTAAGCGTGTATTCAGCTTAGCGGGCCTGATGTCTGCCGCTGTGCGCGCTCGCGTGCAACCAGCTCTGCGGACCTGAGGTGTCTGCTACTGCGCGCGCTTGTGTGCGGCCGAACCTGCTGTCCTGAGGTGCTATGAGGCTGCTTAGGCGGCCGGCACCACGAGACGCCTGCAGTCTCTGTGGCTGCGTGTGCAACAAGCTCTGCAGGGCTGAACGCTTGCTGATGAAGCTGTCTGCGAGTTTAGCCTACTCGCCGAGCCCCGAGGCGCCTCCTGCATCGTGCTTCGGTTTGAAGATTGGTGATACATTCCATGAAGGATGGGTTTGCATATTCAGTTTAAAAACGATTTATCTCCCTTCGTATAAAAAGACGTATGTCGGTAGTATTGGCGTGAGCTTGTAACAAGCTTAGCATTTGCTAAGTAGGAACTTAAAATAAAAACTAAAATAGGTATGTGTTTCTCCCTAAAGTGTAACAGAATTTTTAGTAGAAATGTAGCCGTATACTTTCATCTTACTAATCAATAGTCATAGGTTCAATCTTGAATCCTGTAAATAAGGATTTGTGTGAGTAGCAAGTCTTCGAATGTCACTTCTTTGTAATAGATCTGACCGATGGCTGACGATAAGAAGCTAAACAAAACACATAGCATAGATTGCTATTTTTGTGACTGTAAAATATGTTGTATGTGTGTGTGTGGATTATTCGCTTGGGGGGTTAACGTCGTTAACACCGCGAGCGAGTCTGTTATTGACAGGTGCAGTTGCATGACAACAGTTGGAGCGGTTGCGCGCTGATGCAGACGCTGCAGGACTGCGTGATTGGTGCTCTTGCTGCTGCCGCTGCCCGGACGAGATGTGGGAGAACCTGACGAGGACGTCAGGGCGTCAGGAGAGGCCGTGTTAGAGATTGCTGCACGGAACGAAGAAGAATGAATGAAGCGTTCAAATGTTCAGTATAAAAGAGCGGTCACCAGAGGCTGTAGGCCATCGGTTCGACCGTCCTCGGACGGCTCACCGAAAAAGTCCGGTGAACCAATAGAGGCCCTTCAGGCCAATTGGGTTAGGTCATCAGCAAAAAAAAAAAAAAAAAAAAAAGGCTGTAGGCCCATTCGTATTTGAATTGTCGCGATACCGTTATGCTGTGCTAACGTAACTAGTGTTGTAATACCCATTTATTCTGTGTAAATTATAATTATCTGCAATTTTGATTGATGTCTCATTATTTTTTAATAAATTTCCCTTCTGATTGCTAAAAATATATTAAGATTATAAAGCTGAAGAGTTTGTTTGTTTGAACGCGCTAATCTCAGAAACTACTGGTCCGATTTTAAAAATTTTTGCACTGTTAGATAGCTCATTTGTTGAGGAAGGCTATAGGCTACTTTTTATCCCATTGCTGGGCATAATATGTAGTTCACGCTGGCGTAGCCGCGGCGGAAAGCTAGTAAGTAATGCTATTGTTGTACTAATATTAAATAAGTAATTGCTATAAGTAATTGCTTATTTCGATAGTACCGATACTATCGATGGTATTAGAAAGAACACTATCTATAGTATCGATACTATCGAATAAAGTCTTGACGATACTATCTATAGTTACTAAATCAATGCCTCGATAGTTACTATATCAAATCTATCAATACTAACGCGTTGATAGGTCATCGATGGTTCCGATAGTATCGACTAAATGGATGCAACACTATAGGCCGACCGTTTAACTCGCGTATCGCCTATCGCCAAGATTCTGACTCCTCAATCTGCACAGACAGTGATGATGATTCAAGCGATATGAATATTAGTGACGAATAGTCTTACATTACTTTTATCTGTGGTTAAATAGTTCTTTATGAGATTTAATTAATGTTTTATGACTTTGTACCTCATATGGCGATACGCGAGTTAAACGGTCGGCCTATAACGATAGTATCGACAGCTCTCAATAACATTGCCTAATTTTCACTATCGATGCAACATTTCTATAATTTTGATAGGACTATTCGCGCTATAGACTATTTTTCAAGGTCACCTATCGATAGATAAACTATCGCTATTGCAACAGCGCTATTTTTGACCCTTTTTTGCTTTTTAGGTTCTAATTCACACACTAGTCAAGTGCAAGTTGGTGCATAACACATGTCTCCGAATGATTAGTTCATAGATATACCGGTTTTCTTCACCGTTATAACAATTCACATATCTGTGTGGGCATGACCGGGGATCGAACCTGCAACCTTATATTTCTGGAACGAGGTCGATACCGCAGTGCTACTGCTGTTCTTCTGTCCCATAGGAGATGATAAATAGAATAGACTTATTGAAATAGAACGCGATCCATATCCTCTTGCCTATGAGAAACGACGCTTCAGCATCAGTCATCAATAATTCGGTATCACATCGCATGGATTCCAGAGCATCAGGGAATTCGGGTCTCGAATTCTAAGGCCTCCAGGTGACTTTCCTACTCTCGATTCTCGAACCTATTTAAATTTTAGAATCGGGTTCGAGAACGGATTAGGTTCGAGAACGAATTTAGAATTAGATTGGAGTAATCAAATACCCTTATTCATAAGAAAATACAAGCAAAAATAGGTTTATAATTTGTTTGTCTCTGTCTGTTATCTTGAACTTCATACTAGTAGGAAAGAAACAAAATCCGTTTTAACTGAACAGGCATAAAAGACGGTATATGAATGAATTTCTATTTTCCTGGGTCACGGCATCACGTATGAACGGTTGGATAGATTTCGTTACTTCTTTTTTTATTGTTTGTTGTCAGAATTCACTTCTGCTGGGCACAGGTCTTCTCTCAACTATCTTAGGAGTTGAAAGAGTTTAGGCCTTAATCCACACACTTCCAAGTGCAGGTTCGTGGATGTCACACGTCCTAGAAAGATTAGGTTTTAGACATGCCGGTTTCGTCACGATGTTTTCCTTTACCGATATTAACAACCAGGATTCGAACCCGCAACCTTATCTTTCGTGTCCCTGCGCCACCGCTGGTCAGAATAAAGTATTTTAATTATGAAAATAGGTAAGAAAATAGGAAAAATAATTTCTTAAAGACCATATTATTAACTTTATTGCGTTAGAGGTTTTACATGTTTTTAATAGTCATAATTGTGAAAGGACAATGCCTATCGGATCATTCAGTAATAAATAATTTGTGATTAGAGACTTATTTGAATCACAGGTATGAATCACAGGTTGAACTCGTATTTTTCTCGTTGGTGAGATTGGGATCGAGAGACAAGAGTAAACCAGCTGGTCGTTACAGTGTTACTGCTCGATTTATTATACAACGTATAGCCGGTTTAGGTGGGCAGAGAATTCGCCGGTTATCTGTTTGTGACTGATGTTAGTTATCTCCGAAACTGGCGAATTGAAACTAACGAAGACAAATGTATGAGGCGTCTGCAAAAAGTTAAATACCTATTGCATGCAATACTTATTCGCTGTCTATCAAATTAAGGGCGTGTTTGCAAATTTGATAAAATAACAGGATTTTCAGTACATTTTGCGACGAAATGAAACGAAACGAAATGTAAATAATAATACCCACAGATAGATTACTCCTTTATCTTTCATCGCTCCAATAAAAATTAAAAAAAAATCATTTTATAATATTGGAAAAAAATAAATCCCTAGCCTCTTCATACAAAATTGACGATATCGTGTTGAGTTCAGGAACATTTTTGGTCTATTTAATAACATTAATTCATTTATTTAAGAACGTTTTATGTGAGCCGACATGTATAAAATAAGTTCCAACAGAAAAAAATTGCACGTAGTCTTACAATAAACACTACAAATTGAGTTTACTTTGTTCACAAATTTTTGCCTTGATTTTTCCACTAAATTGTAAAGAATTTATTAGTCAGTCTGCGCTCGAGCGCCGTCGAGAGTGGACGCTGTGTCGCTTGTAAGCAGAAATTTGTCTTGATAAAGATCGCTGTACGAATACAAAATATTTGACAAAACCAAATTGATACTTGACGCCTTCTTACTAACTGCGTAGACGGACAACCAAGACGTATTCATTGTTTCTTATCGTAGATTTTCAGTAATTTTATTTTGTTTGAACCACCGGGCTCTTTTCTTAGTTATGTTGAGATCTTACGTCAGGACTTGACGGAGTGACCTGAAGGTGTACTTTGAAGTCTGCTACTGGAACTAGTAGATGAGTAGAGTTGGATGTGTCGAGTTTGGGCTTCTTTTGTTAGTTATGTTGAGATCTTACCTCCGGACTTGATGGAGTGACCTGAAGGTGTACTTTGAAGTCTGCTACTGGAACTAGTAGATGAGTAGATTTGGATGTGTCGAGTTTGGGCTCGTTTTGTTAGTTATGTTGAGATCTTACCTCCGAACTTGATGGAGTGACCTGAAGGTGTACTTTGAAGTCTGCGACTGGAACTAGTAGATGAGTAGAGTTGGATGTGTCGAGTTTGGGCTCGTTTTGTTAGTTATGTTGAGATCTTACCACCGGACTTGATGGAGTGACCTGAAGGTGTACTTTGAAGGCTGCTACTGGAACTAGTAGATGAGTAGAGTTGGATGTGTCGAGTTTGGGCTTGTTTTGTTAGTTATGTTGAGATCTTACCACCGGACTTGATGGAGTGACCTGAAGGTCTACTTTGAAGTCTGCTACTGGAACTAGAAGATGAGTAGTGTTGGATGTGTCGAGTTTGGGCTCGTTTTGTTAGTTATGTTGAGATCTTACCACCGGACTTGATGGAGTGACCTGAAGGTGTACTTTAAAGTCTGCTACTGGAACTGGTAGATGAGTAGTGTTGGATGTGTCGAGTTTGGGCTCGTTTTGTTAGTTATGTTGAGATCTTACCACCGGACTTGATGGAGTGACCTGAAGGTGTACTTTTAAGTCTGCTACTGGAACTGGTAGATGAGTAGTGTTGGATGTGTCGAGTTTGGGCTCGTTTTGTTAGTTATATTGAAATCTCATCAGGGTAAAATGTACTTATGGATTTACCTCAAATATTTTCGAAATCGGTCCACAATTGAAACGGAGAACATTTATACAAGCGAATATAGAACCTGCTTCCATTTCAAAAATTGGTTAATAATTTTAAGTACTAAATGACGGGACTATGGACCCCCGGTTTGAATGAAGTTCCTTGCGCTTTTTCGTACACTTTTTCTATACAGTCATTCTAATTTACATGTTAAAATATCACGTCGATAGAAGCTAAAAGAACTACATACAGGGCTAAAAAGAAATTTGATTCTGTTAAAAAATACATACCTACTTAATATACTTACCTTTTATTAAATAGAAATAACAAGAGATCTAGAGACAAAGTTCTCGCCAAGACGAACCATATATTTTATTTCTGAGGTCCTTTGGCGACCTTGACATGAAATGAATTATTGAGAGAAAATTTATTATAGAGTTTCTATGGTCACCTTTCTGGTCCATCATCTGACCTTGTGTACCATACAAAGACAAAGTACTCGTCAACACGTACTATTTGAGCCCAAACTCGACAGTGATGTGTCGTTTTCTTACCGAGTTCCTTTCCCTACCTCCCTGCTCCATCATCAGACCCTGGATACTATCTAAAAAAGTACTCATCAAAACAAACCACACGACCCTAAACTCGAAGAGGTTGTGTCGTTTTATCATAAAGTTCCTTTAGCGACCTTCCTGCTCCATCATCAGGCCCTGGATATTATGATCTAGTGATAAAGTACTTGTCAAGTTAAATTATATGAGCCCAAAACCAACAGAATTGTGTGGTCCTATTACGGAGTTCCTTTGGCGACCTTCCTGCCTACTCACCAGACCCTGGATACCATCTAGAGACAAAGTTCTCGTCATGACGATACTACTAGCCCTTACTAAATGGGATTGAGTCGTTTTATTACAAACTTCCTATCGCCACCATCACCATCGTTTTACTCCATCATCAGACCCTGGATACCATCTAAAGAGAAAGTACTCGTCAAGACGAATCTGAGAGCTGAACTTCTTTTTATCCTTTAATAGGCTTGCGCTTGACCACATCTTGCCTTATGTGAAGCAATGATTAAGTCTACGATGGAACGCGCTTACGCAGTAATTACCGATTTACTCGTTACTTGAAGACAGGCAGATTATCGCTATCGAAAAACATAGACTACGGCAGTAGGCAGTTCGCACAATAAAAGTGGAAGCAAAGCACTGAGTGCGTAATTATTACTTATTTTTAGCTAATTCTAATATTATGTACTCAATTGAAAACCAAACAACGCAATGTAAATTTAAAAAGAAATATACGGACTAAAGTAGGCTCAATTATCAAATCATGTCAGTTTACGCGCAATTTCATCGCTTCGCGCATGTCGCTGTGTGAGTGTGAGCCGTGCATCTGTAGTAGTAAGATAATACCTAAAATTGAAACGCGACTATTCGTAAATACGTCCTTAAGAGTCTGTTTCTTATGCTGGATGCATGAATACCTAAACCTTGCTGGATATTCTTATGATAGTATTGTCTTAGATTTACGCGAATATCACACATTGAAATAAAACTACTTTTTAACGGATTTTATCGCGGTTTATTTTGGATTTTAGATCCCGACGTTTCAAAGTCTTTTCAGACTTCATGTTCACGGGTGGACTGAGGTATTTGACGTCCAAAAATATTAATCAAAATTATTACTGACTACCTCCAAACATTAATATTTAAGTTACGTTCCGATTTAAGCAAACTGAGCTCACAGTGTCTTGAATTCTGAGTTGATTTTGCTTGGGTTTTGGTACAAGTAAATCAAGCACTGGGTCCCAAGCTGGTGGTATATTCCAACCATTTACTAAACTATTTTCAATGGATATTTTTAATTCATGTAATTTTTTTTTCTAAATACTTAAATATTAGCTAGAAGATGGGAATTGTTCCCGACAAACGGCAATCCGTTCAGAAGGAATTTTAACCAGCGAAAACTGTTTGGTATCTCTGTTGAGGCTGGAGGATCGGGTATTAATGGAGACTGCGGTCTTCCAACTGTTCTTGTCGGAAATATGTAGGTACTTATTTATCATAATTCGCTTTGCTTTTGCGATTCAAAATTGCTATTATGAAATGTTTCTTTAGTGATGTTAGGTAATGTGACGTCACATCTCATCTCATCCTTCGTGTAACACAGACGCATTTTAGATCCACATATTGCAGAATTACTTTGAAATATTGTTATTATCACAAACAACTTTAATCACTAAAGTAAGCATTCTATTCGAGAAAATTCCAGCGACACAGAACATTATTCAAGATAAAACACTGACATGCCAAAGAGTTCCAAACCTTTGATAAAGAGCTATAGATACGAGTTACGTTCCCAACGTAGGTGAATTCACTATGAGTTCAAAAGGATATTATCAGATTGTAGTTGTACGAGATTTGATCTCGAGTCGCAAACTTTATGTAAGTACATATTCAATAGCCTTTGATAACAGAATGAGCTGGAAATGGGGAAAACAATTCACTTGTTTTCTCAAAGTGTGTTGCCATGGAAATATTTCAATTTCAATTTATTCATGTGAAACACAAGTAAATAACATGATAGAGAATAAATAGTGTCCTATTATGTTCTGCCATGAGGCGTATAAGCCATTGTTAACTTAAATTTAGAATTAGGTACATTACAAGGATCACTAGAATATTAGCCAAATATATCTAGAATATTCCATACGCTTTAAACTTCATTGAAACATAAAAAATTGGCACAGTTTAAAAATATCTAACTTGAGAGGGATTTAATTAAAACTTTGGAAATAATAATATGTTTAGTAACTATGTCAGCTTGTATAATTAAGTTAATTAAATAATCGTTACTTGAAATTGTTCAAATTGGCAAACTTTATAATTTCTGTTGGCAGTCTGTTATAAATTTTGGATGCAATAGCAAATATTACGCTATTCAGGTAGAGAGCAGTTTTTACATTGTGTCTAAATTGTAATGTATGAGACCTACGTGCGCTCGTTTTATATAAATAGTGTTCAGGGTGCCATCGCGTTTTAACTTAATGCATCATGAAATGTATAACATCGTCCAAATAGATGTAACAAAAAAAAATCTTTCATAACCTCAGAAAACACGATCACGAGTAATTTGAGTCCCAAAACCCGACATTTTTAACATCTAATATGTATAAGAACATTTATAATAAAGAGCTTGACTATCATCATATAAAACAGAAATTTCCCAATAGATTGCACGGACAGTTAAATACGCTTGCATATGAATTTAGACAACCGCTGGTAATTTAGTTTCAATCAAACGGTTTTATACGGTGCATTTGAGCGGCAAATATTGAATCAATTGATTGATTGTCAGCACCACTGAATTTGTGGCTAGTCAGTGTTTCAGTACAAAATTTGGCAAAGAACCGTTCATGGAATTTAATATGATTGTAAAATTAACTTTTAGCTGATTAAGTGTTACTGATTTTATTTTACATTTCGGAAATATAAACCATATATTTGCTGTAAAATTAGCCACTGTTGGGGTAAACAAGTTCTTGAGTGAAGACAATGAATTTGCAAAAGTAGCGTAGGACACGCTCATACTAGGTGGACTGACGATCTCTGAAAGCTAGTTGGTGAGAGTTGGAAATAGCAGCGGTCATGGACAAGCTGTGCGGGGGGAGAATACCTGAGGCTTCATAATATCAAGGGTGGAAAAAAAGAATACAATATGTCAAAGCGCTGTGGGTCTACCAGCCCCATTAATAAGATAAGATTTGGATAAGAGTAGCCGCGATTCGTGCTCAGAGGCATAATTTAGGAGAAAGCAGCGGACTGAAATAAGCTGATATTGATGACAAATTAGACTGTGAGAGAAGGCATGATCTTATTCATCAAAGATCCGGCTGACTAAAAGTAGACATTACAAAGTTTCTCGCGGAAAGTTATGAGAAATAATCTCTTTTTTTAAATAGGATAAAAATAAATATAGAACCTAAAGGAGAAATAAAACATGCAGAAAGAAACGAGTCCCGTAAAATGTAATTTCAAGCTTTTCGTGCTATACTTCAGATAGCGTTCAACGGAAAATTATAAAATATTGAAACACTTCAGTAAAATGGTTGCTCCGTACTTGATAGGTTTTAAATTATCGGGTTGCCGCCGCATACTATCAACAATTTTAAAGTCGTTACAGCAACGCTGTAATTTTAATCCGTTCTTCAATGTTTCGAATAGTTTGTTATTTTATTCTTTCTACAGTTTTATGGGTATTTCTTCATTCTTGCACAGCGAATGCTACCTAAGTTAGTACTTTAGTACGATATGGTAGGTAAATATGATAAGGGTCAATCCGCAAGCCTATTATACAATAATAATAATAATAATAATAATGAGTTTATTTTCACCACAATCAACAGAAAACAAGTACATTAGATTCAGCAGTAAACAAGTATTGGTTAAATAGCATTAATGAAGACACAACATAAATGTGGTGACCAGCACCTTGGCTAAGTAGTCGCTAGACTACTTGTATTAAAGATGCTGGGCCCCCAGATTCCTAGTTCATGGGTATATTATTACATGGTTACTTAGTCTGAAACAAAGGGTTTTTTTTTTAAACAATAGTTGTGATGAGGCAAAAATAAAATTATACAAAACAAAAAAAATTTAAAACAGTAAAACGAAAAACTATTAATTAAGTTGTTAATTTTTATATATAAATATGTGTTGAGTTGAGTATCTGATGTAGGTAAGTGTAAAGTGTGTGAGGTATGTGCTGAGTGTGTGGGGTATGTGATGCAAGAGTGTATGTGTATATGTATGCATGTCTAGTTGTGCGTGGTCAGTTGTGTGTTAGCGTGTGTATGTGAGTGATCATGTTCGAGCGTATGCATTAGGGAGTAAGTGGTTAGGTGAGTATTTAGTGATGTTCTACCAGATAGTATTATATTATGTGAGCTACCAGTAATTGTTCAGTATCATAATAATTCAGCTGTAGTAAATGAGTTGAGACCGAGTCCTTACAAGAGTATGTTGAGAGTGGGTATATACATAATTTTTTGTTGAGTGTGTTATAAAGAATAGGCCCCAAGTAACAGAAAAAGCGATGAGTAAATGAAAGACGGCATTTATGGGGTTGGCAAACAATGTCATTACGACGTCTGTTAGTTACTTTGTAAGGGGTCAATTTGTGCTGCAGTATAACAATTGCAAGTACAAAAAGTTGTCTGACTGTTAACAATTTACACTCTCTGTACAGGGCTTCTGTTGAATAAAGGCGAGGGCGGAAAGTGCAAACTTTTAAAACTGCTCTTTGAGCTCTCTCCAATTTTATCAATAGGGTCTTAGGTGCTCCACCCCACACAGTAATGCCATAGGTTAGAATGGATTGACATAATGCCAGGTAAACTCTTTTTACAATCATCGCCTCCGCAATATGACGAAGAGTCTTGAAAATAAATATCATTTTTCTGACGCGTGATGTTAAGGTGTCAATGTGAGGGGCGAAGCTGAGCCTGTCATCGATTATGATCCCAAGGTACTTAGTAGTATTAGACCGCGCTATTGTGAGACACGAGCAGGAAGAGGAATAAGGCTGAGGGCAAAAATGAGCGAACAGCTTAAGTAAGTCAGGAGGTTGCGCACATTGACGAATGTTATAGGGTAGCAGTGCTGTTTTTTCTACATTTAAAGTAAGAAGATGATCAATCAGCCATCCAGTCACCCTGTTTAATCCCTTTTGAGCTATGTCAAATGCCTCAGGCCATGAGTCGCCTGAAAAAGTAAGGACAGTGTCATCAGCAAATGTAGTAATTTTACCATTTTGAACAACGAGGTCGCATAGTTGGTTAATATATACCAAAAAGAGAGTTGGTCCCAACACACTGCCCTGTGGTACACCAAAAGTAACGGGGAGTTCGGTGCTTATGGTATTATTGATTTTGACACATTGAGTTCGATCGCACAAGTATTCCCCAAGGAAATTTAATGAGGGGCCACGGATACCCAATTTCTCTAGTTTTGATAAGAGGATGGGAATAGAGACTGTATCAAACGCCTTTTTTAAGTCTAAGAAAATAGAGAGTACTTTCTTTTTGTTGTCAATTTTGTGAACAATGTGATTGCATAACTCTTCGATGGCGTTATTAGTAGATTTACCAGATCGAAAGCCAAATTGGTTCCTAGATAGTAACTTTTTATCTTCAAGGTATTTGGTAAGTCGCTTATTTATGATTTTCTCTATGATCTTTGAGATAGATGGTAAGATAGCGATTGGGCGATAGTTATTGACACAGTCTCTACTCCCTCCCTTATGAATTGGGATTATAACCGCTCTTTTTAGATATTTAGGAAATGTACCTGAGTTAAGGCAAAGATTGATTAAGTAAGTCAAATGTGGTACGATTATTGACCTGTAGCGCTTCAGGAAGTTCGTGGGGATACTGTCCCAACCAGGAGCAGAGTCTGATTTAAGTGACATGAGGAAAGTGTCAACCTCATCTTCGTCGGTATTTAACATAGTAAAAGATTGAAGGGAAGATGAAGATGGCTGGACATTTGTCGCTCTTTGTACGTCGTGTTGGGGTTTAATCATGTTTTTGGCTAGGTTTTGACCAATAGTCGCGAAGAATTCATTGACCTGATTAACAGATTTTGCCGGTGAGGTCGAAGAGGTAAGTAGATTGGCAGGGGACGTTTTCGTTTTCTCAGTATTAGTGACTCTTTTTACGATTTCCCAGATTTTTTTATTGTTCTTACCTGCCTGTCGTAGTTCATTTCTATCGTACTCTCTTTTTACCTTTTTAATAATTTTTGTGCAATAGTTTCTATATCGCCGGTAGGATATGCTCAAAATTGCGTCGTTAGGATATAGTTTTAGTTTTCTATGCATCGCATCTCTGTTGCGCATGCAGCGCAAGATACCAGGGGTCATCCATGGTTTCAGCAGTCGATTATGGTTAGGGAGCTTGATTATTTTAGTATGAGCACTTATGATGCTCATGATTAGATTGACAAATAATTCAGTTACTTCATTTGCATCAGCAGTTTGATAAATTGGTTCAAAATCAAGTTTAGGCATTTCTATGTCTAGTGAAGCATAGTTAATTTTGGAGATGGTTGCGTTGCATTTTTTAAACGGTTTATTCGGTCTAAGACATAATATGATAGCATAATGATCTGTTACAGTAGAATCTACAATCAGTGTTAGTGCTTGATGCTTGGAGTTAATTTTGATCATCACATGATCAAGACATGTCTGCTCACGGGTTGGGAGAGTGTGTGCTGGAAAAAGACCGTGAAATGCTATGAGATCTAAGTATTCGGCTATATGGTTAGGATGAGATGTACCTCTGATATTCAGATTAATATCTCCTATGACAACAATGTTATTATACGACGACAGTTCAGTAAGGAGAGAATCAAGTGACTTTAAAAAATTAGTAATGTCACGAAATGAGGGTGACCTATAAATGCAGATAAAGGCCTTCTCAGACCCATTTTTTATAACAAGACAACTTGCATCCATAAAGGCTGGTTCTTCAACTATAACGTGGTGAGAGTTCTTTATGTACAGGACAACACCATCGTTTTGAATAATGTGCTTAGTAGTGTGATAACATGAGTAGTTTGTGATTGTAGGAATTAGGGAGGTTCGTTCTAAAGAGCATTCTGTCATTACACAAACATCAATGTCAAGACTGATTCTGCTTAGGAGAGTTAGAAAATTATCTAAATTAGCATTTAATGAGCGTATGTTTTGAGTCAGGATTTTAAATTGTTTGTCCGAGTTTGATACGTGAGAGGAGCATTCGTCAGCGGTACACGTTAGTGACTTTGACACTGACAGTCGGTCAATGTCATCATTAATTTGTCTTAAGTTATCCACTGGAACAAAAACAGACGTGGCTTACAATAGAGGTCGACGGTAAACGTTCGATTGGTAGGTAGAACATGTTTATCCAAAGACTTTTTAAAAGGATTACATTTATAGTAGTGAAATCTCTGTTGACGTAACTGACTAATTGAACTTACAGCTATTAATAGAAGTTTGTTCGTGTTTTGTTTATTGGTATGTGTGTGTACATATAATAATATTATCAACATAATTACTGAGTGGGTAGTTAGTGTAAAAATTAAAAACATGCAAGTGAAACAAAAGCATAGTCAATCTTCGTTTGACAATTTTTGAAGTTGGGTTTCAGTTTTGATGTGCACAGTCTGGGTTCCTTCTTGTTTTTTTACTAATACCTTTCCATCACTAATCCAGCAGTATTTGATTTTGCCTTCTTTTTTCAATTGGCGTGCCAAGAAGAATAGTTTTCTTGAATTTACAGTGAGAAGTTCTGCTAGAAAGATGGGTGATGAATCACCTACTGCACCTGCATGACTCATATTTAGTTTGTTCGAGGGGTTCGATTTGTTATGATTTTTTACTGCGCTAATGAGCACATTTTTTAAAAGTACGTTTGTAAGTTGAGTGACTATAGGCCTTTTAGAATCAATTTTTCCAGGTAAGCGATAAATATCAAGGATATCAGTAGGTTGTAAGTCGACTTTAAGTGTTTTAGATATATTTGTAACATAGTTCGTAAGATCATTTTTTGTTTCATGTTGTTTTTGGGGGACGTTTCTCAGTTCAGCGAAAGTTAGTTTTGATACCCGTTGTAAGTCTTCCAGTTTTTCTTGTAGTATTGAAATTTGACTACGGTTATCACTGCATTCGCCTTCCAAGGTTTTGATTCTGATGCAGAAGTCATCATATTGGTGTGAAATGAATTCCATACCTTTTTCTAGGTTTATGAATGAGGCATTCATTTTTTCTTGGAAGGACGTAAACATTTGTCGAATTTCATCCTTAAAATCATTCAAGTCATCTCGCGTAATGTTGTCATTACGTCGCTTTAGGCGCGAGGCAGCAAACGAGGAAGGTGGCGGGGTAACAATTCTCTGACTTAAATCCATATCTGAGGCGCTTTTTGAAGGTGATCGCATCATCGTACCTACTAGGCAAGCAGTAGCGACGTAGAGGTTATAGTTAGCGAGTGCGGTACGTTGCCGGTTAAATTGATGTGTGCAAGCAGCAAGCAAGTAGATTATAAATATGTGTGCGTGAGCGGCAGGCAGTAGTTGTGCAACCGGTCAACGCGTCGTCGGCGCAGCCGAGTACAATTCACGTTTGCCGAGTGGGGGCAAATTTGTTGAATGACTAATTGCAGATGAGTACTCACGAACGATGTATGTGTAGCACGGCGCGGACGGTCGAATTGCATGCAGGTGATTCGAATTTGCTCTTCGCTGTTATGAGCGCCTGGTACTTTGACGAATTTAATAATATGGATTTATTTTATTTATTGAATATTAAAACAATTTGATTTATTTAAAATAACACAAAACACACGTCCATTGCGATTGCAGTCCAGGAAGGGAGGGGATACAATAATAAAAAAAGGTAAAACATACAGGTATTTTACCAGCTGGATAAAAGTATGCACTTGCATAAGTGTACCACTATCTTGCATCTAAGTACAAAAGTAAACATTTTTGCTGTAAAAATGTGCATGTAATATTCTTCTAAAGCCTCTTTTTACTATAAAGTCTTGTCAGGCTGAAGTTAGTTGGTTAAGTACAAAGAACATAAATTATTCAGGATTTCTCACTTCAGCTTAAAACTTTGTCACTGGTCATGTCGTGGGAAATAGGCCCTGTAGACATAAGGATGGGTTGGACGTTGAGGAAAACTTTAGAAAACTGTTTGTTTGTAAACTTTTGACATTATTTTTTTATTTTTATTTTAATAGAATGTAGGGTACATACATAAATCGCAGGCATATTATACAAATCTTGTTAAAACCGGTGCTAATTTCCGTGTGTGTAAATGATTTTGTCATAATTATTACTGGAACCAAGTCTAATAGGTCCCCTTAGATTGCATTACCCATGGTACTCATCCATTTTGTAGAGGCAATTTAAACATCTCTTTTTCTCTATGCTGGTTCCCGTCAAATAAACAGGGCAAGCTAAATAAACCGTTTGAAAAGCAACTTAATCAGTAAACGATAGTTGCAAGAACGCATGAACATTCAATGCAGACACGTTTCCCAATTTAATTCGATTAGCTCGTGTGCCAGTAAAGCAAGCTAAACGCCAATCAAGCCAATCGGCAGACGATGCACGATCAAAGAACCAATCTGGGACTTTGATTACGACGGAAATAATCTATAATCTTTTAAATACATAACATACATATGTCTAGGGCCATGGTCTGCAAACCTTTATTCGACTAGGCCTTGGTGTTTTCTGTGAAACAGTATCAAGCGTGGCAAAAAATCTTTTTTCAGTTTTTAAGTCACCTACCGACTCCATCATAAGACTCGTAGTGCCTCACTATTAAATTTTCATCGAAGAATAAGTATGCAAGTATACCGAATTCAAACAGTACAATAAATTTCCAAACAACATTAGGGAAATGACTATTAACAAATTTAAAATAATTATAAAATCTACGATATGTAAGAAAGCGTATTATAAAATTTCAGACTATCTAACGGATAAAAACGCTTGGAATAAGTTGCTCTGATTCAACACACTAAACAAACAAAATGTAATAGACATAAGTACTTCATTTAAAAATGAAAAAAAAGCCTACTGAGTTATTTGGCAGTGTTTCTCAGTAGTTGCCAGTCATTCACTGCACAGTATGAAAAGTAATTGGATTATTTTTATGTAGACTTGCGTATAAAAAAAAGCATATTTTCATTTCATTTTAAACAAAATACAACATGAAGAAGTGGTTATTTTTAGGCTTCTAAAATTTGTTCCATTTAGATACCCGGAAAATTACATAAAAACCTAATAAATAACTCAAGATAGTTGCGAGAAGACCCACAACTCTAATGGGTTTACGTCAAAATATATCCTTATCTAACTGACAAAATAACACCTCATAAATTATACATAGTTTCACATACAATCCAAAGCAGACGAGTTGTTAAAATTCAACCCATGTCGCGTGACAGGGGACTAATTCGAATGAAATAATTCAGGATATTATAGTAGTGTTGATAAACAAAGTTAAAGCTGCACCTATGTTAATTGGCAATAGTAATTCTGTTTCCTCTAGTTTCCTTTACCCCGTTTGCATTCAAAAACATTACATTTGGAGGCTGAGTCACCTTCGTCCGTGGGAGTGCACCTTTTATCTGAATCCCCACACGTGGCACATACGTGCAAATCAGGTGACAATCAAATGGTAATTAAGTTTACTTGTAATAAAATGGTGGTAGACTTCAGCCGTGGTTAGTGATCACCCACCAGACAAAGCCGCACCGCCAAGCGACCTTGCCGTGTTTCGGTGCGATGTCTGGTGACACCATTTAAAAAGGTGGGTCGAAATAGTTGCTCCTTTATGTTTTCTTACCATAAGGAGCATCATTGCTTAACATCAGGCAAGTTGTAGTCAAGCGCAGGCCTATTTCAGGATAAAAAAAAGAAAACATATTGCTAACTATGTCTATCACTTATGGATACGAGAATAAGAAGTTTGTTGAACCATCCCAAGTATATTTCCGAACGATTAGTCTCTGCGATTGATTCCGAGACGTAAATACAGCTTTGATATTAAATTTATCGCGACATTTTTACACTCCAGTGACGTTCAGTTTGACAAATTTTAAAATTGAGAATTTGTATTTTATAATCGACGAAATCGTGAGAAATATCTTCTATCGAGCATCGTCAAGCACCGGCTGATGTACTTACTTATGATTCTCGATTCCGTTTGAAATTCGGGATTGAGTTCGAGAACTCGTGGTCTTGTTCTTTTGAACGCTACATTAGAGCGCGAAAAAGCAGTTAGACGTTAATTCTAATATTCCGTTGACATGAAGCACATACCGCTGCTCCTCGCGCTGCCGGCAATAATCCCCTTGATACTGCCGTGGCATGATCGAGGGGTGTAGTGTTAACATACGCTAATGGCAGTCGTCGAAATATTTTTATATTTGCCTTATCACAATACACAATAATGTTGGAATTTTGAAAATATTTCATACATAGCGTCACGCCTGTGTAACCCGAAAGTGTAGGCAGAGGTGTATATCAGTCACTTGTCGCCGGATATGTATTTAAACGACAGTTTAAAACAATTATACTATAAATTATGACAATTATTTACTTTACTTACATTTTATTTTATTAATTATCTCATATTTCATTTAGATGATTTTTAGTAATGATTTTATAATTTATTGAAAATTATAATCTAGTATGGACGGAGCTGCATGTAGACACGCATTGCCGCTCGCGCTGCCCGCCCTGACTTTCGCACAAAAAACCGCTTATTTTTCTAGCGCGAGCAGCGCGAGTAGCAGCGACATAATTATGAGTCCTGCCAATTGCCTGCACAAATGAGCTGCATGTAAACGGGGTATAAGGGATTACAATAAAATTTAAAGCAATTTGTGATTAATAATATAATAATAATATAGTGGGGCATTAACAACACGGCCATCTGATCCCAATCCAAGCAAAGCTATATGGAGGCTCATTCTACTGCCACCTTCTCACCGATAATCATTCGTAATCACGAGACTAGGTACACCATTCAAGTGGTAGTCAAGCGCCAGCCTATCGCAGAATAAAAAAAAAAGCTTGTACTATGGAAACCAGATATCTGGTAATATAGGTACTACATATTATATTTTTCTTTTGCAAATACATACTTAAATATAGATAATTACACCCAGACTCAAGACAAACAGACATGTTCATCACACAAATGTCTGACTTCACCTGCGGCGTGATATGCAAGTATCTTACAGACCACGCCACCGCACCGGCCCGTCAATGAAGACAGATGTTCCGTGATTGAAGACAGATTTTCTTATAATTCTTATTAATTATTTTAAATGCGAAAATAATCTGCCTGTCGCGCTTTCAAGTCAAAACTACTGAACCGATTTGCATTAAATTTGGCACGAAGATAGTTTGAGACCCGAGAAAGGAAACAGCATAGTTTTTATCGGACTGCGCAAAAAGAGCCGCAGTCGGAAAGCTAGTAATTAATAAAGATAAAATTTCAAGTGCCGCAAATTGAATTCGTATTAGTCGGATTTCGGATCGAGAACCTAGAGTAAACCAGCTGGTATTAATCAATGTCTCTCGTGTATCGAGGTAATTTAGAAGTGAGTAGGTAAGCACCTAATAGGATTTAATGTAGATTATTAATAAATTTTATGCAAATTAATTTAGAGGAATTATGTCAGTGCTATGGTTATTAATATATAGGTAGGGACTTAATAAATAGGTACGAGGACATTTTTTTGTTTAGTCCGTCGGATAGATAAATTAAAAATATTGAACGCGAATTTTTTTTTTGTGTACTTAATTAAAGATTACGGCGATACGTCCAAGCGAAATCTCTAATGACGTCACGCTTAGTTGTTTCATAACTCTGTATGACATAGATATGCACTTCCACTCCATAACTTTTGAAATGAAATGAAATGAAAATATGCTTTATTTTTTTTGAGACGCGAGTCTACATAAAAATAGTTCAATTTCTTTTCCTACCGTGCAGTGAATGACTGGCAACTACTGAGAAACACTGCCAAAAAACTCAGTAGGCTTTTTTTTATTCTTTGCCGTCATACCTACTGGTACTCCTCCGAAACGGCTAGACCGATTCTTATGAAATTTTTTATGCATATTCAGTAGGTCTGAGAATCGGCTACTATCTATTTTTCATACCCCTAAGTTTTAAGGGTTGTTCACCCTAAAATATTATTTTTTTTATTTTTGAACGAACTTTTTCGATTTTATTTTTGTATAATGTGTCATTAAAAAATACATACGTATTACATTGATAATACGCGATACGAAGTTCGCTGGGGCAGCTAGTTGTAATCTAATAGTTCTACGAAATATTAAACTAATGTTTGAGAAGTTCTATCATCATTTGACGGGCCGGTGCGGTGGTCGGTAAGATACTTGCTTTTCACGCCGCAGGTCGTGGGTTCGATTCCCACCCAAGACAAACATTAGTGATGAACATTTGTGTTTGTGTCGAGTCTGGGTGTAGATATCTATTATAAGTATATATTTACAAAAGAAAAGTATTATATGTATAGTATATACCAGTTATCTGGTTTCCATAACACAAGCTCTGCTTAGCTTGGGACCAGATGACCCAGATGTTAATGTCCCAGAATATTTATTTATTTTTATTTATTTATTTATTAGTAGGTACAGTTAAATTGTATTTATTAAAGACTTACCAAAACATTGAATATATCCTATGTAAGCGAGAATTAGCACCAACGTTGCAACTGGAACAAACAAAAATATTTATTAGTACTATGACTAATGACATGTCAGACTGTGTGAAGAACATATGTAAAAAAAAAAACATTATTGCCATTCAACGTGGCAATGCTGCCAGCCTTCTTGGTACGCTACCAACCGACATATGCGGAGGAGTTTTTTGACGCCCAGCTTTAGATATGTTTTATAAGTTCTATTTTATATTTACATTTTTATTAGGCCAAGTTAGTGCGTAGGATTTTTTTTCTGGTATCGCAATTGTTGACTCTTTATTGTCTCTCTACATATTATATTAATTGTGTGAATCTATACATATAAAAATGAAACCCGTTTTCCGTTGTCACGACATCACGCGTGAACGGCTGGACCGATATCGCTAATTCTTTTTTTAAAATATTCCTATAAGTACGAGGATGGTTCTTACTCAGAGAAAAAATAAAAAAAAAAAAAATTTAGAAAGCGAAGAAGTGCCGAAAACCGGGTTAGATACCTATTATTTGTTATTGGTTATATTCGGTAGGTCTGAGACCCGGTAGATGGCACTGCTTTACCGGGCAGAACGACGTCTGCCGGGTCCGCTAGTAATAATTATGGAATAAGTTTTAAAAAAAACTTTAATTTATTTTAACATTTGCTTTAAAAAAAAAATGAGATAATTAGACATTGTTTTATTTACAGTAGCTATTTGACTAATTCCTTATAATTCTTTTGACTTTTCTTTTGCCCTTGTTGCAATATCGAAAAAAATACTTTTTTTTAATTAATAACGTTTCTATTTCAACACAAATCACCATCAAATAAATACATACAGGATTAGTATTTTCTTAAATTTACGCGAATATTACACATTGAAATAAAACTACTTAATAAACACGGATTTTATAGCGGTTTATTTTTAATTTTACATTCCGACGTTTTAGTCTTTTCAGACTTCATCGTCACGGTAGGAAATAAACCGCGATAAAATCCGATTTAAAGTAGTTTTATTTAAAATAATTATAATTTATTACAAAGACTAGGCCGTGAGTAATACGTATTTTGAAACACTATTTAAATTTGAAAGTTACAACTCCACCCTACCTCTCGCGTACATATTGTCGGGAAAGTTGGCGGGAAAACAGCGTGCACCACCCCCGCAACTCAATTTAATACTGACGTATTACGACGATACGAACCCTAGATAGAAGTAACCGACCAGATACATAAAGACACCACATAGCTGAGCCTCCTGCTCGCCTAACTTATGTCTTCTTACGAATATACTGTCCGACCACAAGCTAATTTTCATGTTCGTTCAAGGACAAGAACTTTAAGGAACGAATCAAATTTCCTAACTCCGAGCTGTGACTTAGATTCTCCAAGTACACTACAAGTCTTTTTGCTAGACCTCGCAGTCGAACCCGGTACCTCGCCGTTATTATGTGAATACGCTAACCACCCAGCCCTGAGAAATAAACATATAGTTGCAATTTTTTTTTGTGAAACTCGCTAGTGCGTTCTAGGCCTAATATGACTTCGTAATAATGATTTTAACTTCACACTATTATAATGTCATGATATACTTAAAATACATAACTGCCTCGTGGTCCAGTTGTAGGCGATTCCCTTAGTAACCGCGAGGTCCCGGGTTCGATTCTCGATATCTCTAAAATACTTAAGAGAATCTTATTAGCAGCTCGAAGTTTGGAATTGTGCCTAATGAACGGCAATACATAAGGACATGTGACAACCACCAACCAGCAGGTGGCCAGCGTATGTGGATAAAGGCCTAAACTCTTTCTACTCGTAAGACAGTTGAGAGAACCCTCTGCCCAGCAGTGGGACACTACTAAAAAAAAAGTTGAAGGGTTGGGTTGAAGTGAACGGCAATAGGCTCCCCTCGCATATGACCTATAGAACCTAAAGATTGCACCTCTGCTTACACCTTCGGGTAATATAGACGTGACGCTATTATATAAAGCGCTTAGAGCGGGAACCCCCCAAGTCGCTGTAAACGGCTAATAAAAAATAAGTACGTCGAACACGGAAAAAACTGAACAGCGTAAAGCGACGCGCTTAGCGATTTTGTTGTTCACTGCCTACTTTCTTAAACCAAAGATAGACTGAACCAATAAAATTTATGTTTTAAAATTCTATTGAAATTAAGAACTATCTTGATCACTATAGCTTTCGAATATAAATAACCGCATCGAAATCAGTCCGTCTGTTTGAGCTTAAAGTGCTACGATACAACAAACTTGTACAATACCCCTAGTTACCACTGCACAAGAAAACATGTTGCAAACACTAGGTATCTATCTCTATCGTTTAGAGATGAGTAGAAAGAGATAAGACTATGCTTGTATCATGTTTTGTTGTGCAGTGCAAACGCCCAGTAATACATACTTCAAACTTTTAGACAGGGGTTAAAAAGCAATTACGTGCAACATGAACTGCAAAATCGCTCGCCCCGTCGCTAAATCCTATGTTTCGTGGTCTCTATCTCTGTAATCTATTGATTAGGCAGAGTAAGTCGACAATCAATTGCTTTACAGTATACAAAACTCCAATTTATTCTGTGATAAGTACAAAATCAATCACTCTGATTGGCCTATTCACTATGCCTCTTGTTACAGGAAGAATTGGTTTTTGTTTTGTTTGTTTTTTTGTTTTGTTATTGTTTTTTTTTGTTTTTTTCAGACTATACTGGTATTCTATAGTCTAATCTTAGATTTACGCGAACACGCGCGATTTATCACACATTGAAATAAAACTACTTTTTAACGGTTTTTTTTTGCTTAAATCGGAACGCAACTTAAATATTAATGTTTGAAGGCAGTCAGTAATAATTGTGGTAAATATTTTTGGACGTCAAATACCTCAGTTTACCCGTGAACATGAAGTCTGAAAAGATTTTGAAACGTCGGGATCTAAATTAAAAAAAAAAACGATAAAATCCGTTAAAAAGTAGTTTTATTTCAATATACTGGTATTCTTTTCAAGCGACTTAAAAAAGGAGGTATTCAATTCGACTGTATGTTTGTTTTATTTTTATTTTGTCAGTGTGCATACTACACGGACAGATGCGATGACGTAACGGCGAAATTAATAATGGGCGCGCAATCCGCCACCGAGGTAAAAATTAAGGATTATAATTTACAGATGCCAAAGAAATCCAGGGGTAGGGAAGGAATGGAGGCTCTTATCAATGCGGTCGGAACAAAAGAACAAAGCTCCAACATATCGCAGTTTCCTTCACCCTGAACAGAGGGCGAGGGCAGAAGCAGTCAGCCCGTCCTGGTCCCGAAGGAGTCATGACAGGCAGCGGCGGGGGGCGCGGATCGTCTCTTTCCCTTATACATGGCGGTGGTGACAGGCCGGGTAAATGATATAGTATATTGAATAATATAGTATTAGCTAAGTATATCTAATAAATAAACTTATCGTGTCACAGTGTTAGTTACCATACTCCTCCAAAACGGCTTGACCGATTTTTATGAAACTTTATATGCATATTCAGTAGGTGAGAATCGGCTACTTTCTATTTTTCATACCCCTAAGTGACTAGGTTTATCCACCCCTAACATTTATTTTTATTTTTTTGGACAATTCATTTTTTATTTTTGACATTTGAATTAGAACGAAAACAAAGAATTGTGGGTTATTAGCAATAAATTGAATTTGCATGCCGGCTGTCACAGCAAGACATCATAAACTTGTATACCTACATGTCTAGTAAGAGCAAATAAACAATTGAATTGAATTAGACAAGGTGTCAGATTATTTTAAGTTCTGACTACCTTTAAAGATTGAGACTGAGACCTTAGTATTGTCTTAGATTTACACGAATATTACACATTGAAATAAAAATACTTTTTAATGGATTTTATCACATTTTATTCTAGATTTTAGGTCCCGACATTTCAAAGTCTTTTCTTTTTTTTTCGACCCGTGAACATGAAGTCTGAAAAGACTTTGAAACGTCGGGATCTAAAATCTAAAATAAACCACGATAAAATCCGTTAAAAAGTAGTTTTATTTCAACTGAGATCATATTCTAATATACAATAAGGCCGAAAATAAGAGACCTTGGGTATGTTTTGCGTCTAATTACTTTGTAGATTGGTGGTAAATACCATTTTCACCATTAAATAAAATTGACAACATTTTTTCTTAAACTGGTAATTTTCATTATTTTAATTTTTTCATAAGATATGGACAAAAATATGAGGTCTGTACTCTGGGTACGTTTTGACTCTGATCAGTAGCTTATGAGATAAGAATTTTTTTTATCCTATAATAGGCTTGTGCTTGACCACAACTGGCCTGATGTAAAGCAGTGATGCAGTTTACAATGGAACACAATTACCCGGTAAATACAGATTCATTTGTGATTTGAAGACAGGCAGATTACAGCTATCGGGAAATATAGATGCTGGCAGTATTAAACAGTATTTAACAGATTGGCAGTCCTAAACATGGAAGTTCGCATAACAAAAGTGGATGCAAAGTGAAATAAATGATATAAACATTTCTGGCACTTAAAAGAAAATACCTAATTGACATTTCATAGACATAAATTAAAAGTAGGTAATAAATCACCTCTGCCTACACCTACAGGTAATACAGGTGTGAGTGATATGTCAAACTGATTTGAGTACTTACCAAGGCCCATTTTGGCTGAGGTTTACGAATGTGTGGGGTACATACAGTTTATTTAATATTATTTTTTAACCTGCAAAATCAGCAATTTTGCTAAGTATAAATGTACCTTAAACTAGCATAAAAAATATTAGCAGTAAAAATAAACTAAAAAAACTCTGATGTTCTCAGACTTTTCAGTTAAAAACTTAGAATCAAATTAAGTTTTGTGTTACTTTACTTCTAATAAACTACTTCTTTTCTTTCACAAGAATTTTTTTAATGGTTTTGTTTTGGTTCTGTTTATTTATTTTTTCTATTTTTTTTTATGTATACTTATAGGTCTGGATTTGACATCTCTTTGACGTAATTACTTTCGGTTCATATAGCGGGTCTAACCAAGGAAATACAATTAACAACAAGACTGTGCGTTATGATATAAAATCCGGTCCGCGTGAGAGGGCTCCCGGTGGTAGTGTGTTCCTTTCTAATGAAGTGACCATGACCAAGCGATTAAATCTTCGACGGTGGCTACATTAGTACGCTACCTACACCTACCTAATTTATTGTATGTAAAAAAAATTAAACCAAAATATCGTATGTGTATTATATATTTTTAAATCTACATCACTTACTCTACTCGTGGGTTAAGGATCTGAAGAGATGATGATCTTGCATTGTATAGGGTTTTTGTATAATGAGAGGTCAGCTTATACTGGTAATCTATAATTTGATGTGTAGCCGTGTGTATAAATAGGTATGTTTGTGAAATGAGAGATAACCCCATATATTATTACTATTAAATGAATGTTAGGTCAAATGAACGTGATGCAATGTTCTGGACAAAATATATAATAATGATTTTTTATAATATTTTGTTAATTTGTTGTTATACATTGCTGAACAATACAGTTTTGATTTAAGATAGTCGGTACATACTTTGAGTATACTCGTATATCAATCTGCCTACGACTACTAGATTATCTAAAAATATTAAAATTTGATCGAAGGAATTCATGCTTATCCAAAGAATATGACAGTTGCTTTTACCTTCCGGTGGAAAAAAAAGCTGCTAAATCTAAGACTCAGTTTTTCACACTGTCAAACATGAATTTACAGATTTCATGAAAAACAAACTGATTTATTCTGAAAATTTACTAAATCGCAAATGGACGCACGGGAATCAACCAAACAACCAAAAGAACAAACCGATATCCTAAATTTTGTACTATCTAGCCCAAACAATACATACTTTTACTTTTTTTCAGTATCAATGAAATATTAAAAAAAAAACAACGAATTTATATTTAATTATAGAAACTTTGTAAATATTTCTATAAGTTTCTGCGTTTAAGAACTGTCCGTTTTGGTGAATAATAAAAAGAAAATTTATCTACCATTTTTACCAATCCCTAAAGATTACTTAATCTGGCAAGATGTTAGACAAAGACACACTACCACCAGGAGCCATCTCGCCAGGACCGATTTTAGCTAGCAACTGCTAAGGAAATATCTATAGTTATCTATAAAAATAAATCTCAGTTTAGATAAATAAACAACAATTTTTGGTACACAGTCTTGTTATTATTACAATCCTTGGCATCTTCTTCGGTTTTAGTGTTTTAGTCAATTATGGACGGTATTATACTGTCACAGTTGCTATGTCAATGTTATAGACATTGACGTAATTGATAGCTCATGTTTTTTTAGTGTTTACGTCATGTACCTGTTGTACCTACAATCTAGGTCGTCTAGGTACATATCGTGTGAATTTTCTATTGTAATTTAATTACAAAAACGAATACATATTCCACAGTTACATGTTAATTGTGTTATTATTATTAATGCTTAAGTTAGGTCATCATTCATCTTTATCTACTAAAAAATGGCATTACCATAACTGACTACGTACTTACAAAATATTTATGTACACACCTAAACAGAAAGTTGAATATTTAGAATGAGTAGAATGAGTTGGATATTTTCTCTGTCCTAAAAATAATCCGCATCGTAAAGTACAAAACTAATTCCACGATAATACCTATTGATTGTACGTTAAAATATGATAAGTATTAATCAGTTGGACTTTGGATATTGAACTGTTGTCGATGTTTTAAAGGTATGCACTCCGTTGTCAGATATCAAAGGAAACATAGCTCCGGGTTAATACGATTAGTTAGTGCTAAAACTATGGAAAATAACAAGGAACAAGTTACAGACGAACAATTAAAGGAGCTTTTACCCGATTTACCTGCAGGCAGATTGGATGGTTACAGAAAAAAAGCATCTTTCGATTGGCGACGTATGAAACTTGTGTACGAGAGTCTGAATACTTTAAAGTTAAAGGTTAGTGACCTTAATAATATCTTAACTTGGTAACAGTACCTATCTATATTTGCTTGTAATTATTTTAAATGTACTTTTTTAAATACCTATGTAAATAGTTTCCATTCGGTGCACCACATTGTTTCTGTGATGTGCAATAGCACCCCAAAGAAATATAGTTTCAACAAAAAAATTCACGTTATTATGTTCACAAACTACCTGTGTGCAAAATCATCTTAATCTGTTTAGCTGTTTCATCATAAAAAACAACAGACATCCTTCATCAGACTTCAGAAATATTAGCTTTTATTACTTGTAGGTAGTAGGCTTTCCGATCACGGCGTCACCCGCGCGTATATCGTCATTAAACCTCTTTTTGTGCAGTCGGATAAAAACTATCCTATGTCCTTCCCCAGGTCTCAAATAATCTCCATATCAAATTTCGTACGAATCGGTTCAGTAGTTTAGTTGTGAAAGTGCAACAGATTGACAGTGTTACTTTCACATTTATATTATTACTAAGGGTAATAGGAATAGGATTATAGTTAGTGATGCATTTTTTTTAATGCAGTAAAGCTATCTGTCAAAGTAACCCTCACACCATCATCTCAATATTTAGAGATCATAGTAAAAACCTTTAAATCTGATTTTAGTAGAACAAAATAGCCATTGACCTTTGATTTATCTTGTCATACTAATTTAATCAAACATAGTACAGTCAGACTTAAGTTTTTATAAAATGTTTGTAATATTTTCTATATTATGTTAAAAAGACATAAATTTACATTTTGTGCATTTCAGAATGACATATGGAAGTTTATGGAAAGTCACCCACTCTTCAAGCATGCAGAAGCCACCAGACTCCTGGATGATGAGAGGCATATCACCACCAAGAGGATGTACACTATATTTAATGAGAATTTCTTGCCGTTTGAAAGGGTAAGTCAATTTCTTTGTTAAAGTTATATAAATAAATTAATAATAATAAAAATAACCACCTATAATTTCTGGTGTATGAATATCAAAATTTTATTTAGTCTATTAATGTGTCTGGTACACACCAGATTGATCACACAATCAAGAGTTGAAAATTAATATAAGCTTGTGAATGATTCTCAGGTGGGCTAAACCAACGGTCAGATTACTTTATTTCGCTTGCCAGCATCTCGTATTAAAATGTTAAGCAAAAGCCCTTACAACATAGCAATAAAAATCTTTAATAAACTTCCAAAACACATCAAACAAGAAACTAAACTCAACAGCTTTAATAACAAGTTAAAAGCATTTTTACTTGAAAAATGTTTCTACACAGTCGAAGAATACTTAGGTGACACTTATCAATTTTAAATTTCAATTAATAAATAATGCCAACTGATAATAATACCTAATTAAAATTGACAAGGATAATTCAATAAAACTACATAAATGATAATTACCTAAATAAGCTGACTGATGATGACTAAAACAATATAATGTGACAATAACAAACTAATTAAATTAATAGACTTGAAATTCGTAATAATTATGTCATGACTTTATATTGTATAAATTTAACTTCTTTTATAAACTTGTAAACTTTCGCGTTGCATTGTAATCTTATGTTGTTTTATCTTTCTTTTGTACGTTGCTATACCCTAATCGGGTCTCATGTTGAAAATTTGTAACTTATTTGTTAAACATCTGTACCTACACATGAATGCAATAAACGTTTTGACTTTGACTTTGACTTTAGGTTTGAGCCGGGTTGGATGATCCCAAATGATAGAGTAGATACTATGTAATTATTTTATTTAGTCCACAAATACAATAGGTGTAGGTACCGTTCATTACACTCAGTGTTCACAACCGGACTGGTGTTAGCAAGTCAGTATGGGGTCGGGTATGATGAGTGACGTCAACATATGCATATCCTACGTGCACTTACATAGATAAACATATGTTTGTGCCTACAATAATTATTATTGTTTATTTATATTCATTGCATTATTGTAAAGTTAGGCGCAGTATAGACTATTTGGTTAATTGGGGTTTCACTATGCACACTGTGCCAAGTTGCAAGATTTGCATTTGCCTAAGGTGATTCTACTACTAGACAAGTATAGTTCTCTAGTAGTAGAATTGCCTCGGGCAAATCGCTTGCACAGCTCTTTGAAGCTAGATAGATGGGAGCATTTTTATAATAACTTGTGTTTCTATGTTGAAATAAAACTGCTTTTTAACGGATTTTATCGCGGTTTATGGTTTCTATGGACGAAAGCAGAATTGCTATTATTGAATAAGTGTCTGTAGTCTCTTAAGTTCATTATCAAAAGATAATTAAAATCAACTGGAAAAGATTATGAGGTTAATACATAGTGTTTATTGTTAAGTCATTGTGTTTCTTATTTGATATTGTTCGTTATTTAATTATGTATTAATCAGAATATGTAAATTCTCATTAGTATAATATAGTTAATTCAATTTAATATTCTGGGAAATTAACACACGGTCATCTAATCCCACCCAAGCTAGGCAGAGCTTGTGTTTTAGAAACCAGGTAACTGGTATATACTATACATATACAGTTTTTTTTTGTAAATATATACTTACTAGCTTTCCGCCCGCGGCTTCGCCCGCGTGTATGTCGGCTATCGCGCCAAAACATTACCTTCTTTTTGCGCAGTCGGATAAAAACTATCCTATGTCCTTTCTCGGGTCTCAAACTACCTCCATACCCAATTTCATCTAAATCGGTTCAGTAGTTTTTGCGTGAAAGCGTAACAAACAAACTTACATTCCCATTTATAATATTACTAGCTGCCCCAGCGGACTTCGTACCGCGCAAAATTGTGATCCTAAACCATTCCCAGATCCCCTTGAACACACACAAAAAATTTCATCAAAATCGGTCCAGTCGTTTAGGAGGAGTTCAGTCACATACACACGCACACAAGAAATATATATATTAAGATAAGTATAGATAATAGATAATTAAATTTTCATCACACAAATTTTAATGTCTGTCTCGGTTGGGACTCGAACCAACAACCTGCGAGGCGTGAAAAGGAAGTGTCTTAACGACAACGACACCAGCCCATGTAGAATTTATTATTTCTTTATATTAATGTAGATAAGTACGTAGTAATCTTTACTTAATAATATAAGGCGAAAGTAACTCTGCCTGTTTGTCTGTCGCGCTTTACATCAAACCTACTGTATCAATTTGGACGCAATTTGGTATGGAGATAGTTGGAAACCCGAAGAAGGATATAGGGTAGGTTTTATCTGACTTCGGAAAAAGAGGTTATAGGTTTATCGCAATAACCGACATACGCGCGGGCATAGCCACGGGCGGAAATCTAGTATGAATTAAACTTAATTAACTAATTAAGTTTATTTTTTTTTTAGTAGTAATTTAGCATTTGTGATCTCATAAGGAGCAAGATCCTCTGAACGCCAGACCTTCGTCATTTTATAGAAGCTGAACGTTTGTTAGCGCTTGCACCCAAACCAACACAGATAAAAACGATGAGCTTTAGGTCATCGTGGCTTTGGCTGAGACGAATGCGACAAAGGGATTGCCGTGCCACAGAAATAGGTGTCTTGCAATGAATGACGTGATTTTTTACTGTTACCAGCCAATGCCACGATGACCCAAGCTACATATTGGGTTCATCGTGCTTACCTGTATTTGGAACATGTGCTGACAAACTTTAATCCTTTATAAAATTCCGTAAGTCTGACGTTTACAGGCTATTAAGAATACAATAGTGAATAACTTAAAATAAAAAAAAGTTACAACACGTTATCTTTACAAATATAACATAAAATATAATACTAGTACTATGTAGATCAAGATTTCATTAATTATTCAAATTCCCATCAAACAGTGTTCTTTAACACTGAAACGTTTATATAGTGTATTTAATTTTGCAAGATCAAGGTCAATGCCAAGGTCTCAACCAAAAATTCATTTATTTTCATTCATTAATTCAATCCGTAAAAACCTACTGACAATGTGTCAGACTGACACATAGTGCTTACACATTTAAGGGTAAATAACACTCACATTAATCCGGGTTGGGGGCTGATTCACCTTCATCTGTGGGTGTACAGTACACCTTTAATTAAATCCCCACACGTGGTCCTCGGGTGGTGCAAATCAGGTGACAATCACTTGGTGGTAGGCTTTGGCCGTGGTTAGTGACCACCCACCAGACAAAGCCACAACGCCAAGCGGCCTTGCCATGTTCCGGTGCGATGTCTGGTGACGCTATGCAGAGAGGGTGGGTCGGAATTGTTGCTCCTTTAAGGTTTCTAATATGGAGGCTCATTCTACTGCTATCTTCTCACCGATAATCATTCGTAATCACGAGTGAACCGGTATACTGGGCTAGCGCGTTCCATCGTAGACTACATCATTGCTTAACATCAACATTGTAGTCAAGCGCCAGCCTATTGAAGAATAAAAAAAAATAAAGGGCATCTTAGGGGAACACGCCTTGCTAGACCAACGATCCGTCGTGCAACATCAATTTGAAACCCCGACACTTGGTCCCAGGGTGTTGCAAATTCGGTAACAATTAACTGGTGGCTTCATTCCACTGTCACCTTCCTACTGAAAATCGGTATAGCACGTTCTATCGTAAATCATTACTAAATAGTACGCAAGTTCTAGTCAAGCGCATTCCTATCGTCATCATCACCTGCCTATAGCAGCCCACTGCTGGACATAGGTCTCTCCCAATACCAAAGCGCCATTGCACCCCGTCCTCGGCATCTCACATCCAGCTGCTGCTGGCTATCTTTCGCAGATCGTCACTCCACCTAGCTAGAATAAAAAAAAAAGTTATCAGCTCATTAAGTTTTTGGTTTCAGATAGCTGAAGATCCAAAAGCATACCAAGCTGAAAGCGAAGCTCTGTTCATGTTTGACAGTTCCTTAGCTGTTAAAGTGTCACTGACCTTCCGAATGTTTAGCAATGCTATTCAAGGGAACGGCAAGGAACATCACTACCAGCTGATCGAAGATGTGGCTAAGGCGAAGATAGGAGGGTGTTTTGCGTTGACAGAGGTTTCTCATGGGTCTAACGCTAAGGGCATGAGGACTACCGCTACGTATGTACCGGAGAAGAGGCAGTTTGTGATGCATTCTCCTGACTTTGAGGCAGCCAAGTGCTGGGTTGGGTCTTTGGGTATGTATAACGTAACAACCCCGCGTCCCACTGCTTGTACAGGTCTTCCCCCAATTATCTTAACAATTGAGACAGTTTATATGTTAATCTTGAGCAGCAGTCGCGCAGCGGTAAACGGGCCTCACCTTCCGCTCATAAGGTCGCGGGTTCGATTCCCCGTCGTGCCCACACATCTTTGTGTGAATTATTCATCACCGCTGCTCATCGGTGAAGACAAACATAGCGAGAAAAGCGGCATGTCTTAAAAAATCATTCGAGGATATGTGACATCCACCAACCCGCACTTGACCAGCGTATTAAGGCCTAAAAGTTGAGAGAAGACCCGTGCTGCCCGGCAATGGGACAATAAAAAATGTTGAAGTTAACAAAATGTCTACTGATTTTAAAAACCTGTAAGCAAAATGCTCCTTGCACTAGTGCTTGCATGTTAGGCTGCCTTCTTTTTCTTTTTTTTTTTGCCAGGGGGAAATCTTTTATGGATCCCCCTGCCCTGCGCCCTACAGGGTATGTGGGACTGCGTGAAGCGCCTACCCTAACTAAAACCCCCCGGGTGTTCCTCCTCGAATCTTGACCAGGGGGTCACGGGAACCAAAAGTGACACAACCGCGAGATGTTAGGCTGCCTGCCCATTGCTGATTATTCCACCGATTATAATCGATTTTGCGTTGTCATAATATCGGTAAAGAAATCGGCCGTGGGAGACTTAACTTAGTTTATTATAGTATCTTTTATTTTTAGGTAAATGTGCTACCCACGCGATAGTCTATGCTATGTTAGTATCTAACGGCAAGAACCACGGTCTCCACACATTTGTGGTTCCGATCAGAGACCCGAAAACTTTGAAGCCGTACCCTGGAGTTATTGTTGGAGATTTGGGGGAAAAGATCGGGTTAAATGGTGTCGATAATGGGTGAGTTTTAAAGTTGTATAAGATCTGAAGAGACTACTGGTTTATCGGGTAACTAGCTTCCGCCCGCGGCTTCGCCCGCGTGGTGTTAGCATAAAAATTAGCAATGTGACAGATCTCTAAGAACCCATTATCATATTTTTTGAATTGTTATTGGTCGAACCCCGTTTCACCCCCTTAAAGGGTGAGTTTTGAAAAATGCTTTCTTAGTGCACCCCTAGACACCATAAGGAACCTATGTGCCAAATTTGGAGTCTCCAGACCCAGCGGTTTGGGTTCTGCGTTGATATATCAGTCAGTCAGTTTCTTCTTTTATATATTTAGATAAAGATAAAGGGCCTAAAATAAACTTGACTTTATTTAAACATCTTAAAAATATAGAAAGTAAAGTCTAAAAAACTAAAAATTGTGTTATTAATTATAGATAGATAGGAGTGATATGGGTATATGCTTGATAATAATTAATAATAATAGTAATATTAGAGCGGAACATTAACACACACGGTCATCTGATCCCAAACTAAGCAGAGCTTGTACTATGGAAACCAGAAAACTGATAATATACTACATATAATACTTTTCTGTTGTAAATACATCTTAATATATATATTTCTTGTGTGCGTGTGTATGTGACTGAACTCCTCCTAAACGACTGGACCGATTTTGATGAAATTTTTTGTGTGTGTTCAATGGGATCTGGGAATGGTTTAGATTCACAATTTTGCGCGGTACGAAGTTCGCTGGGGCAGCTAGTACTTATATATAAATAATTACACCTAGACTCAAGACAAACATACGTGTTCATCTCACGAGTGTTTGACTTGGGTGGGAATTGAACCCACGACCTGCGGCGTGTATCATAATAAATTATAATACATTAGCGGACCCCGCAGACGTCGTCCTGCCCGGTAAAACAGTACCACCTACTGGGTCCGAAAATAAATTACGACCGATTCTCAGATCTATCGAATACAGATATAAGATTCCATAAAAATCGGTCAAGCCCTTTCGGAGGAGATTTTTTTTAATTGTTCTCTGCTTAAGAACCATCCTCGTACTTCAAGGAATATTCTAAAAAAGAATTAGCGAAATCGGTCTATAGATAGACGGTTTAACTCGCGTATCGCCTATCGCCAAGATTCTGACGAATAGTCTTACATTACTTTTATCTGTGGTTAAATAGTTCTTTATGAGAATTAATTAATGTTTTATGACTTTGTACCTCAGATGGCGATACGCGAGTTAAACGGTCGGTCTATAGCCGTTCACTCGTGATGGCGTGACCAAGGGAAATAGGGATCCATTTTTATATATATATAGATAAGGAAGGATTAAGGCATAACACTCAGCTCATAAGATAGTTGAGAGAAGACCCGTGCCCAGTAGTAGGACACTAAAAAGGGTTGGAATGAATGAATGAATAGATATAGATAAGTTAATGTAGATTTAGATATAAACCGTGAAAATAATATAAATTAATATTAATTTTCAGATTCGTCATGTTTAATAACTACCATTTGCCGAAAGAGGCGGCGTTGGACAAATTAGGAGGAGTGGATGAGAACGGAGAATATAAGACGCCCTTCAAAGACCCTAGCAAAAGATTCGGAGCTGCTTTAGGCATTTTATCAGGTATGAAGTCTTTCTTCCTTTCTGGGGATTAATTATCTGGTTTTTTTATTATGAATTGTTTCATCTCCGCTGCTCGATATCGGTGAAGGAAAACATCGTGAGGAAACCGGCACGTCTAAGAACTAATCTCACGGGCCGGTGGCGTGGTCGGTAAGATACTTGCTTTTCACGCCGCAGGTCGTGGGTTCGATTCCCACCCGAGACAAACATTAGTGATGAACATTTGTGTTTGTGTCGAGTCTGGGTGTAAATATCTATTATAAGTATATATTTACAAAAGAAAAGTATTATATGTATAGTATATACCAGTTATTATGTTTCCATAACACAAGCTCTGCTTAGCTTGGGACCAGATGACCGTGTGTGTGCCAATGTCCCAAAAATTTTTTTTATTTTTAATCAATCGATGACATGTGACATCCACCAACCCGCATTTGGCCAGCGTCTGTGGATTAAGGCCTAAACTCGAGAGAAGACCCGTGCCCAGCAGTGGGACACTATAAATGTGTTGAAGTGTTATTATGGCAGAAGTAATTTTCGCATGGCAGTACGCGCGACATAACTTCCAAGAAGTTCCAATGCATCATCACCTCATTCATTTCATCATTCATTCATTTCTTGTCTTTTTCTTATTACCATTCAGCAATGATGGTAATTAATGTGAATGCGTACTTTCACAAGCATAGCTTCAACCCTTTTTTAAGGTCCCACTGCCGGGCACGGGTCTTCTCTCAACTATCTTATGAGTTGAGAGAGTTTAGGCCTTAATCAACATACGCTGGCCAAGTGCGGGTCGGTGGATGTCACATGTCCTCGAATGATTAGTTCTTAGACATGCCGGTTTCCTCACGATGTTTTCCTTCACGGATATTGAGCAGCGGAGATGAAACAATTCACACAAAGATGACATGTGTGGGCACGATTCGAACCCGCGACCTTATTTTTCTAAGGCGAGGCCCGTACCGCTGCGCCACCGTTGCTCTATTCATAAGCATGCGAATTCGAAATTCTAGAAAATAAACTCAAATATTGTTTGACAGGTGGTCGGGTTCATATAACTGCAATAAGTACGTACTACCTTCAGAAGGCGATTGTGATTGCGACCAGATATTCTGCTGTGCGGCGACAGTTCGGTCCAGAGAACTATACTGAGGAGACACCCGTTTTGGAATACCAACAACAGGTTGGTGTCCACATTTACTACTATTATATTGACGGGCCGGTGGCGTGGTCGGTAAGATACTTGCTTTTCACGCCGCAGGTCGTGGGTTCGATTCCCACCCGAGACAAACATTTGTTTAAATATGTCTGTTTGTCTTGTGTCTGGGTGTAATTATCTATATTTAAGTATATATTTACAAAAGAAAAGTATTATATGTAGTATATTAGCACTGAATTTAGCAGTTATCTGGTTTCCATAGTACAAGCTCTGCTTAGTTTGGGATCAGATGACCGTGTGTGTTAATGTCCCACTATATTAAGCAGCACTTGTCAAAAGATATTTTCGGCTAAAATTGGATGTATCAGCCATGTGAGGTCACTCTAATCTAACAGAAGAAGGCAACTATTGCCTTAATAGGCATGTAATGATACATTTATTCATTCATTCATTCATTCATTCATTCATTTTGTAGCAAATCCGTCTGTTGCCATACTTGGCAGCGGCGTACGCGATGAAGATATTCTCTGTCTGGCTGAGCTGTCTACATATTAATATGACGATAAGCAGTTTTATGGGTAAGTCTTGTATGTATACATATTATTATGTCACTAGCTGACCTGACAGGTGTGTGGTGTTTAGTATTTCCGGTGCATTCTGTCAGTCGTGTCAACTGACAAATATCTTGACTAACGAGTTATTTCAAACGCCATAATTTATTTATTCAGTGCTTAATAATTACGATACAAAAACCAATTACAATCATTAATTATGTCATACTTAGAATCTACAAAAATATACAATAAACAAACTTATAAATTAATATTCAAAAATTACTGAATAACTACAATACAAATATGACATCATGCAATGTCCGCGCAAAACGTCAGGCAGGCCAGCAATAACGCCCTCCACTCATCCGCGAACACATCACAATGTTACATTCAAAACGTTTAACATTGTCAACGGCGCTAAGGTTACATTGGAAAAATGTTTAATGGACCTTAATTTTCCTTAAGGAATACACCACAAAGCGATTTCTGTTTTTATATAAGAAAATTGTTTTGAAAAATTGATATATGTATCACCCGTGTGTCTGAGTAGCTGTCGCGTATTTTGTTTTTTTTTTTTATTTATCGAGAAGGTTTTAAGAAAGCGTGTTATAAAATTTCAGACTATCTATCAGATGAAAACGCTTGGAATTAAGTCGCTCTAATACATCACACTAATCAAACAAAATGTAATAGATATAAGTACTTCATTTAAAAAAATTGGTTGCCTGTAAAGTCGGTATACGGGCGAAAGTTTTACGTGACAACGACTTTGAGTGGTAAAATAATTTTAATGTGAATATTCATTCGTATAGTAGGAAGAAGGATGAAATAATAGTAACAATTTAAAACATTTATTTATACAAAGAATTATATTTAAAACATTAATTTATACATAGAATCTCGCTCTTAGGCGGGCTAACTGTGCTCGAGTGGAAGGGACGCGTGCCTTTCACTTTTTATGTCTGTCTCTCTCGCTCTTAGGCGGGCTAACCATGCCCGAGTGGAAGGGACGCGTGCCTCTCACTCGCTCTCATTGTGAGCGCATAACGTGAGCGGAGCGTAACGCAGTTTCTTGAAGTGTCACCCGGCAAACCAATTTATAAGACGTTGTCACGTCAAAAAAGAAAAAAGCCTACTGAGTTATTTGGCAGCGTTTCTCAGTAGATAAAACATATTTTTAATTAATTTAATTTCAATTAGGTTTAATTATATTAGGTATTGCTAATAGAATTAATTTTGCTAGGTGGTGATGATAAAGCAGCGTCTCGTGGTATAGAGTTGCACGCGCTGTCGTCAGCTGTGAAGCCTCTGTTCGGTTGGACGTCGCGTGACGGTATACAGAACTGCCGCGAGTGTTGCGGTGGACATGGGTACTTGAAGGGTATGTACATTGTACACTGTCTTAGTAACAAGTTTGCTTCATCCTAGTCAGAAAACAAGGAAATCTAGGAAGAAAACAAAAACAACAAGAACTGTAAAATCGTGTGATAAAGAGATGAAAAGAGAAGATTCTCCAGCAAAAAGAGAAGATTGCTAGCTTTTTCTTTATTCTGCAATAGCATAATAATGAGGCTACGTACGCGGGTCACTGGCCGCTAATTTTACGACGCGCGATTTCATGGATATATTATATTACGAATAGATTACCATAGTTTGCTGATTTATGTCGAGTAAAATTCTCAATTGTGGTAGCTAACAGAGATAGCTCCTCTGTTAGCTACCACAATTGAGAATTTTCGCATAGGAAATTGTTGGGCGACTCATTGAAACGAAGTTATTCACGAAGATTCAGCTTGATAGTAATTATTTTTACATCAAGGATCTGTACTTCTACTTTTGAGCGTAGGACCGGGATAACGTACCACGAAATTTGTAGGACAATATGTCTGTTAAATTATATAAATATTAACTAAATAAAAAAAAGAAAATCAGCTGGTTAGTAATCATTTATAATGACCTCGTTATCGATACATGTTGGAAAGAGGGGACTCTTTGATGAAACCATAGATTTTGTAGGACAAATACTTTTTCAAATAATTTAGATAATTATCTTGACAATTAACAAAATAAATCAGTTAGCAATAAATATTTGAGAATCATCAAATCGACATATTTTATTATTGGGCGTCTCATCAAAATAAAGCTACTCACGGATAATTAGCTTGATAGTAATCAAGTGCAAAAATAGACCATGGATCCTGGACTATAAATAAACGTATTATTCAATTAAAAGAAAATGTGTCCTATTATGATACAATAATACCAAAAAAAATTGTGCACTGATTAGAAACTTTTTATGTAGTATTCTTTAATATCCCTTAATACCCACAGCATCAGCTATCGGCGACCTTCGGAATGACAACGACGCGAACTGCACATATGAAGGCGAGAACAGCCTCTTACTCCAGCAGACCAGCAACTGGTTACTCAACATCTGGGCTAAGAGATCCTCAGTAGACCCACAGGAGTTCCCGCTTGGTTCGCTGCAGTTCTTGAATAATGTGGATCAGATGTTGAAGGAGAAATGCCAGTGGAAGAGTGTGGAGGAGGCTGTAGAGCCTACCAGTAAGTAGGATTATTAATATATTTATTTTTAAAAGTTCGGATTGTGTTCGTTGAACGGTAGACTCGCCCTCAATTACGTATGGGGCCTCTGCCTATACTTCGAGTACTACATGCGTTGTTAATTCCCCCCCCCCCCCCCTCCACGCCTCTACGAAGATCAAGTAAGAACTGCAAGATTCACAGGCGTTACTTTGTAGAAATCCATTGCTTAAAACTACACTCAGTTGTGGACTATATTATATGGTAAAAAAAGAAAGAGGGAGAGAGAGAAAAGACATAGGCATTAAAAGCCAAAGGTCATGGCCATAAGCACGAGTGTTTGTTTTGTGTCTGGGTGTAATTTATCTATAATATGTATGTATTTACAACAAAAAAACGTATTTAAGTATTATATCCGTTCCTAGTACCCATAACACAAGCAAATATAATTGCTAAATTTAGGACTAGATGGTGATGTGTGTATGTGTGAAAATATTATTATTATTATCAATATAAAGCCTATGTTTTTTGGCGAAACTCGTGTCTCACTTCAACTCTTTTTAGTGTCCCACTGTTGGGCACGGGTCTTCACGGCACGAGTTGAGAGAGTTTAGGTTCCATCCACACACGCTGGCAGGTTGGTGGATGTCACATGTCCTCGAAGGATTAGTTCTTAGACATACCGGTGTCCTCAAGATGTTTTCCTTCACCGTCGTTGAGAAGCGGAAATGAAACAATTCACACAGAGATGTGTGGGCACGACCAGGATTCGAACCCGCGACCTTATTTTTCGAAGGCGAGGCCCGTACCGCTGCGCCACCGCTGCTAACTCGTGTCGACTATCTTAAATTTATTATTACTTAATTTTTTTACGTTTTGGAACAATTTACAGCCAATTACTTCAACATGACCTGTCATAATTCTGTTGATTCCTTACAGATCTCATCCACACGTACAAATGGCTGACAGCGTTCGTTCTCAAGATGACAGCGGAGAAGGTGTCCAAACTAAAGAGCGAGGGAAAGGGCAATTTTGACGCTAAAAACGATTCCCAATCTTTCAACGCAGTTACATTGTCCGTCGTTTATGGAGAGGTGAATATTTTACTCCTAGATAAAATTTATAGATATCTTAAGACTCTTTAGTTAAAAAGGACTCTGTCTCTTTCTTACTAGTATAAATGTCAAGATAATAGACCAAGACAAACGAATTATAAACCTATTTTAGCTATAATGAGCTTATAAGACGTCTATGAATACGGGGGTAAGACTCGTTATGAAAATTGTAATCTGTATTTTAGCATTTTCAAGATTTTATTTGGAGGGGTGGTGGACGGGTGGACTTAGCCTACCACCGCAACCCCGCCACTGCCAAGTAGGTCAGGATCAACTGCTTTGCAGCCATGGTTAAGTCAGGTTTAGTGCATTATATTTAGATACGATTGTGATGAGCTAAATTTTTGCGAAAATTTCGCGTCTCGCAAACCCAATAGCCGCTTGGGGTAATTCATTTTTTGATTTTTGATTGCTAAATGATTTATTAAAATTTAAACGTCACAATACAATTGCACATGGCTCAAATAACGTAAATTTTAAAGCATGTTATACCCTTTCCGATTCGCCTTGTAAAGTTATTGTAGATAAGAATTGGTCGTAAAGTATATTTCATATCACGTCCACCACAGGCGCTTACCAAGTGAAGCTACGGCGATAGCTAGTATGTAATATAGATTTCTAAGTGTCTTTACCCGAATTTGTGATTTTCAGAACTACGTGTTAAACCAATTCTACAAAACTGCTGTTGAATGCGAAGACGAGGCGTGCAGGAAGGTGCTTCTGAAATTGGTATCATTATATGGCGCGTTCTTGTTGGAACGGCATATGGGCACTCTATATATTGTAAGTATAGTATATCCCTATTATGCATATTATATAATAACCGATCGTACTTACACTTGATGTTATATTTATTTTTGTTGCTATTAACAACTTTTAGGCGTTACATATTATATAATTACTAGCTTCCGCCCGCGGCTTCGCCTGCGAAATTGGTCTTACAAATCTTGTTTCTCCATACAAACTTTGGCACCCCGTTTCACCCCCTTAAAGTGTGAGTTTTGAAAAATCCTTTGTTAGTGCACCCCTAGACCCCATAAGGAACCTATGTGCCAAATTTGGAGTCTCCAGACCCAGCGGTTTGGGCTCTGCGTTGATATGTTAGTCAGTCAGTTTTTTCTTTTCTATATTTAGACTAGCTGCCCCGGCGAACTCGCACCGCGTATTTGTCACCTTCCTTAATATTGTCAAATTACTAAAATATCTATTAACAAATAGGGGTTGGCTATAGAAGAGACAAAATTTAGGGTTGTGCTTATATATTTTTAATGCCATATTATAAAAAAAATGTTAAAAAAAATTAAAACAATGTTTAGGGTGGATAACCATTGTCACTTAGGGGTATGAAAAATGGATAGTAGCCAATTCTCAGACTCTCTACTCTCTACTGAATATGCATATAAAAATTTCATAATTTTTTTTATGAAATTTTAGTAGGAGTATGGTATCTAACACAGTGACACGAGAATTTTGTGTATTAGAAGTACGTGATCATCACCAATTTCTAAAGGGAAGCCGATGGGAATCGGCTTGTATTGACTCTTCGCCACTGCAACCTACTGACCCTTGACAAACACACACATAATATAATGTTCCAGGGTGGTTATCTATCCGGAGATCAAGGGTTATACCTCCGCGACGGTATACTGCGTCGTTGTGCTGAACTGACTCCCGATGCGGTGTCACTGGCCGACAGCCTCGCACCGCCTGACTTCTGTTTGAAGAGTGTGCTGGGCATGTCTGATGGAGAGGTATTTTATTTACCTTATAATTAACTTTTAAAAATATAGTTATCTTTACAGATATCACTTGAACCCTTTTTAGTGTCCCACTGCTGGGCACGGGTCTTCTATCAACCATCTTATGTTTTGAGAGAGTTTAGGCCTTAATCCAAACACGCTGACCAAGTGCGGGCTGGTGGATGTCACATGTCCTCGAATGATTAGTTCTTAGACATGCCGGTTTCCTCACGATGTTTTCCTTCACCGAAGAGCGCTCAGTTGTCTACAGCGTACACTAGCAGATCTTCGTACAGCACATGTTGCAAGGGCAACAGCAACCACCGCAGCTAGGTCCACAGCGACAACGATGACTTTCTATAAACTAAATAGCGCGTGCGCCATCACATAGGTACGTTAGGTAAGTACTGAACGTGAAAGATTTTTTGATGGATTACTTTTCTGCAATCTTTAAAGGTGACTGGATATGTGTAACCGGAGCGTGCTTCATGAGATACCTATGCTCAGCAGCATAGCAAAATAGGCTGATAATTAAGGCTTTTAAAGTCGATTTTAACTTTATACAAAACCTATCTGTACCCTATTCGTTTGGGCTTGAGACAATGGATAAAAGAGAATTTACACGTCAAATTACTTAAGTATGGTATACATTGTTTGTTCCAGGCATACAAGCACATACAAAGCAACGTGTTGACGTACCCGGGAGCACTCACTCGTCCGGAGTGGTGGAGGGACGTTGTATACTGGACCTCGTATGCGCCTTCTAAGTTATAAACTGTGTGTACATATATCAAAAGTCATAATACCGATTGTTCAAAGACTAGATAACTTTTAACTCAGGATTTTAGCCCCTTACTAATAAACAGACAGACAAAAAAATCTACGTTATGTAAGAAAGCGTATTATAAAATTTCAGACTATGTAACGGATAAAAACGCTTGGAATTAAGTCGCTCTAATTCAACACACTGAACAAACAAAATGTAATAGATATAAGTACTTCATTTAAAAAAGTAAAAAGCCTACTGAGGTTTTTGGCAGTGTTTCTCAGTAGTTGCCAGTCATTCACTGCACGGTAGGAAAAGAAATTGGACTATTTTTATGTAGACACGCGTCTCAAACAAAATAAAGCATATTTTGATTTGATTTGATTTGACAGAGGTCGGAAGCAATGTTACTTACTTATTAAAGCGCGTGCCACACTGTTGTAAACAAGCCCTCCCACCGGGTCACCTTGGTGGGAGGCTGGTTTACAACCGCTGTTGGTGTTTGTGTCCACACTTGTTGTAAACAAGGCTCCCACTTCATTTACCTTTGTCTCTTGCATCGGATACACGTTTGCGATGGCTCCTTGCCTTTCCAAATTACAAAAAGTTGGCGTGGCTTTAGCACTTTTGTGTACAAGTGAGAGGAAAAAAAAGAAAGAAAGGTTATGGATGAAACGCTGGCTTAAGGAACGACGAAACTTAAGTCATTTAAATTTAATAAATCTACTTGATTTTGACGACCTACATAACTTTCTCAAAATGGGAAAAGAAACATTTTATCAACTACTGGAGTTGGTTAGACCGTTTATAACTAAGAAAGATACCCATCTTAGACAGGCTGTGTCTGCTGAAGAACGACTTCTAGTGACTCTCAGATACTTAGCCACCGGATCATGCTACAGAGATCTTAGATACAGCTCTATAATATCTCACCAACTTCTGTCTGAAATAATTCCAGAAACATGTCGAGCGATCTACAAGGTTTTAAAGGAAACAATCAAAGTAAGTTTAGATACAAATTCTTTATTTAAATATTTTTTTTAAAAATTAACATTTCTTTCAAAATTTCTCCCGACGGACCATCTGCATAAAATACTGCTTGGTTATCATTTATGTCTGGAGGTGGCAATTGGCTGTGGATGATGTTGGATGATGGTGATGGCTGAGCAACAGAGTGAGGTGTTTGGTATGTACTGTATGGTGTCGGTGGGTGAGGAGTCGTAGGAGGTGGCGATTGGATGTGAAGGGTAGGCGAAAGAGCTGGGTGAGGTATTTGGTATGATGATGGTGATGGCTGAGATTGTTGGCCTTGAGACGATTGGGAAGCAACAGGGAGAGATATTTGGTATGTACTGTATGATGTTGGTGGGTGAGGAGTCGTAGGAGGTGGCGATTGGATGTGAAGTGTAGGATTTGCGGAAGGCGAAGGAGCTTGGTGAGGTATTTGGTATGAAGATGGTGATGGCTGAGATTGTTGGCCTTGAGACGATTGGGAAGCAACAGGGAGAGATGTTTGGTATGTACTGTATGATGTTGGTGGGTGAGGATGTTGAATGTCAGCCGAAGGAGGTGGCGATTGGATTTGAAGTACAGAATTTGGGGAAGGCGAAGCAGCTTGTATTTGGAAAGAATGATAAGATCTTGGTTGCTGTCGATGTACGAGAGGCGGAGGAGGTGAATGTGCGAAAGGTGAAAATCTGCGGCTATTTGTATGGAGCATGTAAGGGGGGTAGTGATCTGTGGAGGCGTCTGATGAGGAGTGGGGTGAGTTTGTGACATATGGCCTCGAGTTATATTCAGGATCTTGATTAAAAGATGGAGTGTCAATTCTTGAATTAAAACGCAAACTATTGGTTTGGCCAAGAAACAGCACGTCTGAAATCAATTTTTCAGCTATTTCTCGCTGTCCAGGAGCAATTTTTTCTAACTTTTCGCCAACATAGGTCCCGAAAGAGCTTATTTTGACTTCACTTTGGTTTATTAAGGCTTGTGCTGTGTCCAATAGCTTGTGCTTCTTCACTTCTAGAATGTCATCTTTTGTTTGTTTTTTCTTTTTAGTCGTAAGTTCCTGAAACAAAACAGTATTTAGGTACGTATATTAATTATTTCATATTTGTTTACAGCTACCTTTAACGAAAGAGGAGTGGAAAGCCACTGCACAGTTATTTGAAACACAGTGGAATTTCAATAATTGCGTGGGTTGTATGGACGGTAAACACATTTTAATTGTAAAACCGCCAGGAAGTGGATCTACATTTTTCAATTACAAGGGTACATTCAGTGTTGTTTTATTTGCTGTAGTAAATGCCAATTATGAATTTATATACGTTCACACTGGATCCAATGGAAGTATGTCTGATGGAGGAATCATAAAAGAAACAAATTTTTATAAAAAACTCATGAACAACGAGTTAAATTTGCCTGAAGCATATAAGCTACCCGGAACAGACATTTCTGTACCTTATGTTTTTTTGGGTGATAGTGCTTTTGCACTAGATACGCATATAATGAAGCCGTATCCCGAAAGAAATATTACCAATGAACAAAGGATCTTTAACTATAGATTATGCCGAGCGCGAAGAATCGTAGAGAATGCTTTTGGCATTCTCGCGACACGATTTAAAGTATTCAAACAGCCAATCAATCTCAACCTTGATAGTGTTGATGCAATTGTGTTAGCAAGTTGTTCTCTACACAATTTTCTTAGAAAACAGTCGAAAACGTATTTGACATCAATATGTGTCGACAGAGAAGAAGTACAAAGTGGCACAATAAATAATGGTACATGGCGTCAAGAGGGAGATGAACTAACACCGCTCCAAAGAAATATTCAACGGCCTTCAAATGACGGAAAGAGAATTAGAAATACCCTGATGGAATTCTTCAATAGTGATGGAAGTGTACCGTTCCAAGATAGAATGGCTAATATACTAAGGTCTTAAAAGTAATAATATAATAAGTCCAATTTGTGATTTATTCAATACCTCGACCTGCGTGTGCAGCGATTTATAATTTTAAGGGGTGACTCAGACCACGAACCTGAACAGAACTTTTTTATGGAACAGCTGATTTTTTTGTCGCAATAGCGGAGTTGGAATTGATCCTATAATGAATGTTTAGATTCGTGGTCTGAGTCAACCCTTAAAATTTTGCTCATGATTTCAATTTCACCCTCTGCACTCAAATACCATTCAAAAACGTATACAACGAATATACATACGATTTCATCTTCTTCCATTAAATTATCAACTCCTGTCCTTTTCACAGTACTTTTCTTTTCAAGAAATGAGAGGTGTTCAAAATACCAATGATTGGGGTGATAGACCTCACTCGCAGCCGAACCGGTGCGGTTTTTTGACTCCTTGACCTGTAAATCGAAAAATAATTAATTAAGACGTTCATAAAAATAGAAAGATTTGACATTTCATTTCATTTCACAGACGTTAGGGTGAAAACTAAGCACTAAAATATATGTAGGTAGGTAGGTACTCTAATCTGGGCATTTTAATTTTTCGAGAAATATTAAATACTAGCTTCTGCCCGCGGCTTCGCCCGCATGTACTACAAAATTATATGTATGTTAGTTTTTAAGGTATTTATGATATGGGCCTCTGTTTACATACTTAAGATCTTTTATGTAAATATTGCCTGAAATAAATGGTTATTATTATTAAATTATCCCTACCCTACCTTTACCCTACACCTATCTCCATACATTTCATTTAAATCCGTTCAGCCGTTTTGGCGTGATTGTAGATGCGAAAGCGGATAACAACGAGGACATGAATACTGGAGTTTATTATTTTTTACAACTGTAGGCGTGATTGAGTAACAAACATCTAAACATCCAAACATCTAAATTTTCACATGTATAATATTAGTAGAAAGTACTAGGAAGTAGGATAGGATTATACGAAAAGAAATATTGATAGGTTTTTAGCTCTAGTGTGGGTAGTTTCCACACGTAAAGAAAAAGACAAGAGACAATTGCAAAAGGTACTCGACTACTCGCCTTAAGTACTTACCTACCCTTTTGTTTTATTGAGCAAATAAACTAAAATTTCCGAGTCACAATATTTGTTAAGTACCAAAATGATTGATGTATACCTATACCTACATATATTTACGAGTATTTCAATGTGTAGAACTTACCTTTTTGACTTCCCTTTGGTAGGAGTATTTTAGGTGATCTACTTTTTTTTTCGCAGATAATTCATTGGCATTTGGGTCTAAATCTTTAAGTTTCTCCGCCAAAATTCCCCACGCAATTTTTTTTTGAGATGCGTCCTTATACTCCTCCGAGGAAAGGTCCCAAAGGCAGGGCAGATCCCTATATAGTTCGATGAACTCTGAAAGAACGTCTTTTTCTCGCTGGGAAGACATTGTCAAACGTGCGCGCGCACTCACTACCGGCACTCGACTGCGCTTGCGTGGTTTACAACAAACGTCCACACAGCGGACCGCGGTTGGGTCCGCAGCGTGTTTTCAACGCGCGCCCGCAAACCAAGGTTGTGGGAAGGTCAACCGAAATTCCGTTGCAAACAACTGTCCGCACTGTTGTAAACCGCTGTTGAAAACTTCGGTTTGGGGCTTGTTTACAACAGTGTGGCACGCGCTTTAGACTGATTTCCTATAGACAAAGGAACAAAGTGGATACGAAAAATCCCGTGATTAATTAAATAAAAAAATATATTTACTTTTACACAATTTAAGCTACTGAACGTGAGACGTCGTCAAACTTACGTCATAATTGCAGAAATGCGGGGCACTCCTCGGGATTGTCCATTAAAAATCCCGGTAAGGTCCATAATAATTTAAGTGACATACAGGAGAAAAAGAACAATTAGCCCGTAGATCCGTCAGTTACAATTATTTTTACAAATAAATCCTTATGTTAGTGTTTTAGTAGTTAATATTCTTAAATCACATTGATGTTTAAGAATATTAAATGTTAGTAATCTAGTGAGATAAAATACGAGACCATTTTCTCACCACATCACGTCTTCATAAAACAATATTGATTTAATCATTTTACAATTTAATATGACTCGCTAAGTATGTCGTATCTAACTACATAGCAAATTAATTTAATGCAATATGGAATACATACATTTAGTAAAAAAATAAAGTTAATTTCTGTGATATGGATAGATTGTTGAACAAATTGACACCCTTGACTGAAAACCGTAAAAGAAATAACAGTAAAGATACTTATATAAAAGAAGTAATTTTCAGTAGAAAGAAAAACTGCGTGCTGTAAAATTTTAAATTAAATTTAAATTAATTAAATTAAATTAAATAAATAAATTAATTCAATTTAATTATTATTATTTTAATTAAATTTTATACGCCGTCTTTTAATTTTCTTTTTATTTAATAGAAATTTAACCTGCTTTAATAGCTAGAACTGTTTGATACTATATGATCCTCCATTATTTCTTCCACACGGAATAAAATAAATTTTAACAATAATGCATTTACAAGGTTTTCATTTAAAGGCGTTAAAATATTTTTTTTATTAACACGTTTACCTATTTAGGGGAATACTAAATAATTATAAGTACTTTCTATTAAGTTTAAGTATGATTTACGGTTATGGTGCTATTGTAAGTAAGAATGTTGTGTAATAAATCAAATATTTAGTAATAATTAGGTAATTATATCAATGAATTAATGTTAACCAATAAGTAGATATTTTATGTATACGGTGGTGTTCTATTTATACAAATTATACAGGGAATTTACAATATTATATTTGTTACTATTAAAATGTATTTGTTTTTACATCCTTAAAACTAGTGTATCTAAAGGCCGACCGTTTAACTCGCGTATCGCCATCTGAGGTACAAAGTCATAAAACATTAAGAACTATTTAACCACAGATAAAAGTAATGTAAGACTATTCGTCAATAATATCCATATCGCTTGAATCATCATCACTGTCTGTGCAGCTTGAGGAGTCAGAATCTTGGCGATAGGCGATACGCGAGTTAAAAGGTCGGCCTATAATATGACCATTCTGATTCATCACTACTGAGGTTTAGATAGTTGTACTTAACAACACAGTATTGTTTTTTATTTCTGCATTAGGCTTACGCTTGACTACAACTCTCCTGATGTTAAGCAATGATGTAGTTTACGATGGGACGCGCCCGCCCAATATACCGATTCAATGGTGATGAATGATTTTCTGTGGGACGGTGGCAGTGGAATGAGGCTCCATAAGGATAGAAACCATAAAGGAGCATATATTCCGACGACCCACCCTCATATATGGTGTCACTAGACATCGCACCGGAACAGCAAAAGGCCGCGTGGCGATGCGGCTTTGTCTGGTGAGTGGTCAGAATGCGAAGTCATAGCCCCGTATTCATTAACGTCTTATAAGCTCATTATAGCTCAAATAGGTTTAAAATTCGTTTGTATTTGTCTGTCATCTTGACATTTATAATAGTAAGAAAGAGACAAAGACTATTTTTATTGAAGAGAAAATTTTTGCGAAAACGCATGGATGCATTAGGAATGGACCGCCCTACTCCTGATAAATACGGCCTTATATTTCCCCGACGGATAGCAGCAGTCATGGACAAGCTGTGCGGAGGAAGAACACCTAAGGCTTCATAGCATAAAGGGATGCACAAAAGATCCAGCTGGGTCGAAGTGCTCCGGGTTCACCAGCCCCATTTAGAAAATAAGATTTTTATGAATAAGATTGTAAATGTTCACGGGTGGCTCGGCTGGGTTACAGCCCAAAAAACTCTTAATCCTAAAAACTTAAAGGTCAACGGAAACAAGAGTTACCTTTTAATTAATTTTTTCAAAGTCTATTGTGGGGGGGGGGGGCTCATTTATGCAGGGCTCAAGGTTGTATACTGGTTGCCCTTCCCTAAATCCGGCCCTGACTGCGAGCCCAAACGATTATAGTGCTGTTATAAATAGTAGAGATAGTTTAAGAGCCGGGAAAGGCCATTGGGTAGTTTTTATCCTACTGTGCAAAAATGGTTTATGGTTTAGCGCGATAACCAACATACGCGCGGTCGAGGTCGCGGTCGGAAAACTGGTTTTAAATATGCATTACAATTTTAACCTTTAGATGGCTTACATTTAGAATTAGAAACAAATTAGGTTTCTGTAATTGGCTTATACATATAAAATGAGCTGTCAATCAGAGCCTCTGTGTGCTCTCTTTAGTGTGAGGAACACTATTCTAGTAAGTAGCTGAGAACTCGCACCACACAGATGTTAAAGATTGTGCTGTTTCTCTTGGTGGTAACTATGTAAGTATCTAGCTGAAATCAATAAATCCTGTTTCACAATTTGACAAAGGATTTATGAATTTGGAGGATTTAACCCAGAACACTACAACGCAGTGCATCCCCGTGACACTAGGAATTCTCAAGAATTCTTGCTTGGCACAGCTTGTCCATCACCGCTGCCACTCGGTTGGGATAAATAAGGTTGTAGTATGATCTGTGGGTCCTTACCACTGAATAAGTAACCCATTTCCCACGTGGAGGGTTTTTTTATATACCTAGCTAAAGGTAATATTTAATTCATTATTGCTTAACATCAGGCAAGTTGTAGTCAAGCGCAGGCCTATTTTAGAATAAAAATAAGCTACGTGCTCAACTCTAGCCCTCAAGGTTGTGGTTTCGACTGCACTAGACTAAAAAAGTAGCTCTTGGCTAATTAACTTTGAACACTACCCTCGTACTTATCGGCATTTACTTCTAGGGTAAAACCAGACTCCTTCCCAATCCTTCAAGAACTTAGCGAACGTAAAGACCTGGAGTATGTTCTCATTGACCTCCTCAACGTGCTTACACGAAGTCAGCATGTCACTTGCGTTACTATTGTTTGTGACGAGGTGTATCTGAACATCTTTGATGGAAGCATCTTTAAGAGGATAGCGAGAGTGCCCTTTGTAATGGTAAGCTGGTGGACAGACAACTGCTTATTGCTAGTAGCGACACAGCTGGTGGTGGATCATATGGGATGAAATTCGATTATTAGGGGCTGAGTCACCATCGTCCGTGGGAGTACAGTTTCGATCTGAATCCCCACATGTAATCGGGGGGCATCCTAAGTCCTCCTCCTGGTTCTCAGCTACCTCCCACTAAAACCCACCAATTTCCAGCCAAATCGGTTAAGACGTACTTGAGTTATAAATGGTGTAACTAACACGACTTTATTTTAAACTAGCTTTCCGACAGCGGCTTCGCCCGCGTGTATGTCAGTTATCGCGCCAAAACATTACCTTTTCTTTGCGCAGTCGGATAAAAACCATCCTATGTCCTTTCTCCGGTCTCAAACTACCTCCATACCCAATTTCATCCAAATCGGTTCAGTAGTTTAAGTGGGAAAGCGTAACAGACAGACAGACAAGAGTTACTTTCACATTTATAATATTAGTAGGGATACATATTAATATAGATTAGGAGTTAACATTATCTGTTGCAGCACATTAACGTGTTTTATAGAATAGGTACATTTCTTGAGTATATGAAACTATAAAATGTATATTTTTTAAGTAACACGGGGGCCGTTCTTTAAAAGTACAGTTACATTGAAAAAGAAACCGGTACATATACTCCTAAAAGCGTGTACATTTCATTGGTGTAAACATAAAACTTAAATTCTGGGGGGCCGTGCCAGGCAAACGCACATTGTGAACCATACAATTTAAACTTTAAGTAGGTACTTTAGTTGAGGAGAGGTAAGGTGCTGATGCTTAATTAAATCGGTCAATGGATTTTGGACGTAGATCTATGTTTTCTCAGATTGTAGTTGCAGATTACGAAGATCTTCTGTCACCAAATTTCTTAACTTTAGAATCATTAAGAGAAGCAAGAAAAGAAGGATGCAACGTTTATGTTATACTTCTAGCAAATGGCATACAGGCTGCGAGGCTGTTGAAATTTGGAGACAGGCAAGTACCTATAGATTTTGAAACTAAGATTTTGTAAGATTAAGCCGCAGCACAATAAACAAACAAAATGTAAAAGATATAAGTACTTCATTTAAATAAGAAAAAAAGCCTAGGTACTGAGTTTTTTGGCAGTGTTTCTCAGTAGTTGCCAGTCATTCACTGCACGGTAGGAAAAGAAATTGGACTATTTTTAAGTAAACTCGCGTCTCAAAAAAAAATAAAACATATTTTCATTTCACACACTAAACAAAACGGAATAGATTTACGTACCGTGTTTTTTTTTTGGCAGTGTTTCTCAGTAGTTGCCAGTCATTCACAGCACGGTAGGAAAAGAAATTGGACTATTTTTATGTAGACTCGCGTTTAAAAAAAATTGGTTGCCTGTAAAGTCGGTATACGGGCGAAAGTTTTACGTGACAACGACTTTGAGTGGTAAAATAATTTTAATGTGAATATTCATTCGTATAGTAGGAAGAAGGCGCGTGCCTTTCACTTTTTATGTCTGTCTCTCTCGCTCTTAGGCGGGCTAACCATGCCCGAGTGGAAGGGACGCGTGCCTCTCACTCGCTCTCATTGTGAGCGCATAACGTGAGCGGAGCGTAACGCAGTTTCTTGAAGTGTCACCCGGCAAACCAATTTATAAGACGTTGTCACGTCAAAAACATTTTTTATTTTATTCCATTTCGTACCTACTTATTTAGGTACCAGTGGCGAAGAGTTCATTTAGTAAATGGTCAATATTACACGTACTTAATAATATATTATGTAACGCCTAAAAGTTTTAAATAGCACCAAAAATAAGTATAACATCAAGTGTAAGAACGATCGGTGACGGTAGTGAAGAGATATTATTTTCCTAAGTAGGTACGAAGTTTTTTACTCTGGCTTCACTTTTTCAGACTTCCACCTTTCGCCACTAGTATGTACTGACTTGTAATAATAAACGTTGCCTTCCTCATCAATAACATTTGTTTCATAAAACACTTTTTTCAGCTCAATAATTTTATTTTCTAAAAGGGGAGGAAGTTTTGACAGAAAGTTGTAAGCTAAGTTTATTTTTATGTGAACAACGCAATGTAGGTACTTTGAGAAAAAAATGTACTTAGGTACTTATGTAAGTCTCGAATCCTAAGCCGTAGCAAAAGTAAAAAAATCTTAAATCTTAGTGTTACGTAACTTCAAACCACAGATAATATAATACTATCTTCCAACTAACATTTGTGCTCCAAAGCATAGATACATAGATATATTATTTTTCTATGTCCAAAGTATCATTCATTCTGACCTACTCCATTAGTAGTTGTAGGCTTGTAGCTTCCAGACGAACCTATATGATATGTAGAGGTAGTGAGGTAGAGGTAGTGAGTTAGAGGTAGTGAGGTAGAGGTAGTGAGGTAGAGGTAGTGAGGTAGAGGTAGTGAGGTACAGTAGATATCTAGCAGTGGCGAAGGATGGAAATCTAAAAAAGGGAAGACGGATCAAATTAATTGACAGCTGCTTACGCCAACTTTCATACTTATTATGTACTGCATTTTTATGCTATTTAAAACTTTTAGGCGTTACTTAATATTATTTAATTTGGTTTCTAAAGGAAAACCGATGGGAATCGTGTTAAAGATAAAGATAAAGATAAAGATACGTTTATTGCATAACTGTGTACATAAATGGTGTAAGTATTGTAGTCACGTTTCAACAGTCTACCCGAGTCGGATATGCAATAATTAATAAGTTAAACAATAACTATGTAACATTTTAAGAAATAAATACATTAGAGAAAAAAGAACAATTTAACATAATTATAATTATTACACAAAACTGCCTAACAAAACTTTTGTGCAAAGAACTCATTCAAGTTGTAAAACACATTAACAATTAGCCACTTCTTCAAGTAGGTTTTAAATAATCTGCCATCTAACTTCTTTATATCTACAGGTAGATGATTATAGACACGAATGGCGGTTATATAAGTGCTTTTGTAAAATATTGAACACTTTACAATATTGAACACTTTACAGTTATATAGACTCTTCTTCACTAGTAGGTATCCATATAAGTACCTACATAAATATTTATTTAGGTCAATTTGTATTTTTGTAAATTTTTCAGGCACCGCGTCTTAGACACCAGAGCAAAATACATAATGCTCCATGACTTCCGGCTGTTTCACAGCGAGCTTCATTACCTCTGGCGTCGTATCGTCAATGTTATCTTTATAAGATACCACAAAAAAGTCGCTGGTTTCTCCAGAAGTAAAGCCTGGTTCGAACTATCCACTGTACCGTTTCCAAACCCCATCAAAGGCGTGTTTGTCCCAAGAAGAGTGGATATTTGGAAGAATGATAAATTTCATTACAATAGACCTTTGTTTAGGGATAAGACCAACAATCTTAAAGGAGAGGTGTTGAGTGTGGTTTATATTGAGCATGTACCATCTGTGGCTCTGAAGAAAGATAACGAATCGAACAAAGTCAGTGGAATTGAAATTGAGGTAAACCAACTAGCACAAAATAGCTGTAAAATACATTTTTCCGATTCCTTAAGCTGGTTTCAGATGCTGTTTAAAATGCTGGCTAAGCACTTATGCAGCTGTTTTAAGTGTAAAAGAGGACCATATTAAACAGCTTTAAAAAGCTATTCAGTCTTTCTGTTGAGGCTACTTACATTTCTAAGTGGGAAGAATGGAGAATTTAGGGTCTATCATTCATTTATTTTCAGATTCTACGCACCCTATCCGAAAAAATGAATTTCAAACCGAAACTATACCAGCCCCAAAACGCAGAACTGCACAAATGGGGTCAAAAACAACCGAATGGTTCGTTCTCTGGTTTGCTAGGAGAGATGGTGAATGGTGGCGCAGATGTGGCGCTGGGAAACCTCCAGTACACGCCGTACCATTTAGAGTTGACTGACCTGAGTATACCTTACACGACGCAATGTTGGACGTTCTTAACCCCTGAAGCGCTCACGGATAACTTTTGGAAGACTTTGATTCTACCTTTTAAGTAAGTATTTATAAGAAGATTATCGATCTTCGTCGGATCGTCACCATATCAATTCAAACCGTTCAGTATAATTTGTATTCCCTATGTAGTCTTCCTCGCCTCGGGACAAGCTCATGAATCGCGTTGCGGTGCGTGGTCAACTTGCAGTTCCCGTGCTTACGTCTCTACGTATCATTGCTTACGTCTCTTCGGATCATAAGTCATTGGCCTAAGAGGCAGTAGATTTGCTGTTCATTAGGACATAGTGATTATACTACTCTTTGCCCACTATGGAATTATAAACAAACTTACTGTTTTTCAGACTTTACTTGTGGGTAGCTGTTTTGCTAGTGTTGCTCATAACGGGAATAATATTTTATGGCTTAGCTAAATACTACATGAACCTCCAGCAGTACAAAACTGATCAAAGACAGAAGAGAACACACATGCCTGCTATGGAGGAAACTGGTTTGTGTTAAAATATGTACCAGAGGGGAACTTGTTTTACAACTACCGAAGTACTTAATTCAACAACACCTTTTCTATTTGCTTTGCAGATCCCATGCCTGGTTTGTATTTGTTTGGCGAAATAATCAACAGCATTCTGTACACTTACGGAATGTTATTAGTCGTTTCTCTGCCAAAGCTTCCATCTGGTTGGTCAATAAGACTCCTAACTGGGTGGTACTGGTTATATTGTATTCTCCTTGTAGTGTCATACCGTGCAAGTATGACTGCTATTCTAGCAAATCCAGCTCCTAGAGTTACTATAGATACACTCAAAGAGCTGGTTGACAGCAAGGTGGTCTGCGGCGGCTGGGGCACACAAACCAAAAAGTTTTTCCAAGATTCTTTAGATGAATATGGCCAGAAGATAAGCGAGAAGTTTGAAACAATTGATGACCCTTTAAAAGCAGCAGACAAAGTCGCTGAAGGGGTCTACGCTTACTACGATAACTCTGAATTCCTTAAATACATTCGCATAAAAAGAAAAGATGCATTTAAGAATTCATATGACAATTCAACTAATATAACTGAGGCATTCATTAAAACAGATAATGAAAGAGATTTGCACATAATGAGGGATTGTGTGGTCAATATACCAATATCTATTGGGTTCCAAAAGAATTCACCACTGAAACCTCTAGCAGACATTTATTTGAGACAGGTTGTTGAAGTTGGACTTGTGCAAAAATGGCAGAATGATGCTATGTACCCTATAAGAGCTTTGCAGACCAGTGAAAATGAGATTAAGGCTTTGATGAACCTAAAAAAATTGTACGGAGCATTCATCGCTTTAGCCATAGGATATTTTTTAAGCACAATTTGCTTGATCGGAGAATTGATACACTGGCATTTGAGAGTGAAAAGAGACCCTGCATTTGATAAATATGCACTTGATTTGTATTACATGAAAAAGAAATAGTCTCATCCCCTATTTTGTTTGGGACCAAAACACTCCTGAGTATTCCACATTCTGGTAACACACTTAGGACTTAGTATAAATAAGGCATATTTTTTTCTATTTCATTTACTAATGTATTAAAATTAAATCTATTTATATTTAACAACATGATTGTCTTGGAAACATAGAACGTGTGAAATAAATATTTGTTCAGTCGTGCAATTTAGTCTTTTAGCAGTAAGTTCTAATTTCTATCGTATCCTCACTTAATTTATAGGCAAATCTTATTCAAACCCAAATATTCATAAATTGACTAAGCTATAAATTACATTAATCTAAATTCACAAATACTTCATAACAATAATCACTACAAAAGTCTGTTAAGGCTATTTTTGTTCCTGGTTGACAAAAGCAGGAAATTGAGCACCCTCTGGAGCATTTTCTATAATCCACGGATGTTGTAAGACAGATGTTAAAGGCAGCCTTTGTTCAGGATTGATCACCAGCAATTTTCCCATTAAGTCTCTTGCCTTTTCTGATACAAAATCTGGGTATTTAATAATAACATATCTTATTTTTCTGTATGTCTGATGTGTATCTTTAGCATCAAATGGAGGTAGACCTACTAGGAGCTCATAACAGAGGACTCCAAGGCTCCAAATATCAACTGCATAGCTGTGTGGTTTTCCTTCAATCATTTCTGGAGATAAATAGTCCAATGTGCCACATAGTGTCATTCTTCGGGATGATGGAGAGTGCACAGACCATCCAAAGTCGGCAATCTTTAACTCCCAGTTATGACCGATCAGCAGATTCTCTGGTTTTATATCTCTGTGAATCACTTTCTTTGTGTGGCAATATACTAATGCTTTAGTCAAATCTCTGATATATATGGCAACAGTTTTCTCATCAAACCTCTCACGTTCCTTCAGCAATTTGTACAGTGAACCATGTTTAGCATATTCCAGTATCAAATAGATGCGTTTTTCATCATGGAAATAGCCATACATGCGCAGAATATTAGGATGACGGAGACGGCACTGAATTTCAACCTCGCGACGCACTTGATGCTCGATTTCAGAGTCTAATATCTGGCTTTTGAACAGTACCTTAAGGGCCACTACGTAGTGAGATTCCTTTTCTCTAGCTAAGTATACATTTCCAAATTTACCTTTGCCAAGTGGTCGGCCCAGATCAAAATCTGTGAGCGTCCAGGACTTTTTCTTGTCATCAGTTTTCTGTTGACCTTCTGATTTCGTTTCATTAGATTTAGCGCTTAGTACCCGGCTGATGGGGGCAGCTGGTACTTTGAAACTGTCCATGGGCATTTTTTGCGAGTTATTGCATCCACATCCTGGCCGGCCAGCAGCAGTAGGCGGACGATTTTCTTTACAGCCACACTTGGGAATGTTCATAGTTTTTATTAATTTTAGGTAAGTAGCGTAATTATATCAAGTAATAACAACAAAAGGAAAATGTTAAGTTTCAACTTTCAAAGATTCAAGATTCAACGTATTTTAGGAAAGTACTGTCAAGTGTCAACATTTCAACAATCACAGACTACTAAGAGATGTCAACAATTGTCTGTCAATCAATTGGTCAATGGCTGGAGGTCGGTGAAGAGTGCGGAGACTGACGTTGTGTTTTTTTAAGGTTATCTTAAAAAAAAAAATCTTATCCCCGTATTGTGTTAATTTGTGTTTAGAGTGAATTGTAGGCGTTTTGAAAGTCCTTTATAATGGACTTGTTAAGGCCCCCTGATCCTCCTGATCCACCAGATCATTTTGAAATTATGGACACGGACACGACTGTTGTGCTGCCCGGGCCTTCCAAGCGGCATATAATTGACTTAGAACCGTCCGAATCTTCCCCATCTGCCAAGAAGCTCATAACTAACACTGAGTTAGCTAGTGCATCTACACAAAACGTGTATACGCATCCAAACCTAGTTATAGGCTTCAAAGCGTACTGCAATACGGACAACGGGCCATTTCTGGTTCACGTGTCCAGATCCGAGCCAGACCCAGCCGCAGGAACTACTATTCGTCCTATTAAGTTTGGGCAGTTTCTATGCAGAAATAATATTGCTAATATTTGTCGCGACAGCGTTAAGAGAGTAGGCAGAAATAAAATTTCCGTAGAATTCAAATCGGCTGAGGATGCCAACAAGTTCTTGGACAACCCAAAACTCGAGGCGAACAAGTATGTAGCAGTTATTCCTACCTATAATATTACTAAAATGGGTATTGTGCGGCACGTCCCAATTGATCTTTCAATGGACGAGTTTGTAGACTCGCTCATCCTCCCTTCCGGCTGTGGTTTTGTGCTTAAAGCTCGCCGCTTAAACCGCAAAACGGTAGTAGAAGGGAAAACATCGTGGATTCCAACACAAACCATAGTTATAACTTTTCAAGGCCAAATTTTACCTTCAAAGATATTTTCATTCCATACTTCCCTTCCAGTCGATCCTTACCAATTTCCCACTATTCAGTGTACTAAATGCTGCCGATTTGGGCACGTAAAAATACAATGCCGGTCTAACGCTAGGTGTTATCGTTGCGCTCAGCCTCACATCGGAGACGAATGTCTAGTTGTTGAAAGCGAGGCTACATGTCTGCATTGCTCAGGTAGGCACTTTGCTACTAGTGGATACTGTCCAGAACTTGGTAGACAAAAATCCATCAAAATGTTAATGTCTCAAGATAACATTTCTTACGAAGAAGCTTCGACATTTTTTCCTAAAACATCTAGACCCTTTGCCGAAGTGGCTCAATCTCACCCCAGTAATATCTCGCAATCCCAACCTTTATTTTCCCAACAATCCAATATATCTTCCCAACCCTCCCAAATCAGCTATAAAAAAACCGTCTATAAAAAACCACGCTCTCGAGCCCCTCTGAGCCCTTCGTATGACAAGTCGGCCCATTATGCCTTTATCTCTAATGAATCTTCCCAATTACCGAATGGTTATGCTCTCTCGCAAAGCCCCCAACAAATTACTTCTGCTTCATCCCAGGATGGCCTCTTGGAAATCTTACTCACCCTCATTTTAGACCTAATATCAAAGTCCAATTCTAATGTACCGTCCCACGTTGCCCAAAAACTTTCCCATATCTTTTCACTCCTATCCAATAATGGATCAAACGTCCGTAATACAGTGGAACACTAAAAGCATTAATAGAAGAAAATCTGACCTAATTTATCTAATCAACAAATATCATCCATCTGTCATTGCTGTCTCGGAGACATGGTTAGTGCCTGGATCTCGATTTAGGGTCCCCGGGTATTCTTGTCTGCGGGATGACAGGGCAGATGGCTACGCAGGTAGTGCCTTGCTTATAAGGTGCTCCCTGCCCTTCTCCCAAATCCCCCTTCCTCCTTTTTCTCCTGAAATGAATGTTGTAGCTGTCTCTGTATATAATATTTCATTTGTGTCTGTCTATATTCCTCACCCTCACTCAAGATTGATTCCGGATATTCTATGTATTATCTCATCGATTCCGGAACCAATAGTCTTAATGGGCGACTTTAATGCCCATCACCTATCTTGGGGCTCAAGCCATAACGATACGTTTGCGCTATCCCTTATTGAAATGTTTGATGACGCAAATCTCTGTGTCATTAATAACGGTTCTCCCACCCGTAGACCCTTCCCTTCCCAGAACCCTAAGTGTGCCATTGACCTAACCGTCTGTTCTACATCTTTGTCCTCTATACTCTCTTGGGAAACTCTGCCCCTTTCTTATGGTAGCGATCACTTCCCGATTGTCGTTACTATCCCTAATAAAACAATACCTGTTTATAATTTCTCACCTTCTCTTAAATACCGCTTATCGGATGCTGACTGGCCAGCTTACTCTTCTGCTCTCGATGCTAAAATTGACTTGCTACCACCTGTTAGCTCTGAGAATATTTTGGAGTCATATACCTCTTTGACGGATGCTATAATTTCCACCGCTGATGAACAGTTTCCTCGCAAAAAGGCAGCTAAATACAGAGTATCCACTCCGTGGTGGAGTGCCGAATGCTCTACTGCAGTGAAAGAACGCAAGGAAGCTGAACTTAACTATAACTCAGATATGTCTCCTAATAATTTCGCTGCTTACCAGAAAAAAGCTGCTGCTGCGTCGCGTATTCTCTCTAAAAATAAGAAGCAAGGTTGGACTAAATTCTGCGAAAATTTATCCCCGAGGTCTCCCTCCTCCATAGTTTGGAATCAAATCAAACGTTATAGAGGTTCACTTAATTGTCCTAACAATTCCTCTAACGACCCTTCTTCCTGGCTTGAAACCTTTGCCTGTAAACTATCTCCTCCTTTCGTTCCTTCTATAGATGATTTACCATCTCCTCCTGGATCCTTACCTAGTTCTAATCCTCTGGAGTTTCCTTTTGATTTCCCCGAACTTAAATTGGCCCTCGATGGTTTGTTAGATTCAGCGCCGGGGTTGGATGGTATTCCGTACTCGTTTATCAAGAACTCGTCAGAAAAATGTAAAATAAATCTCCTTAACATAATTAACACCCTCTTTGATAAAGGCATCGTGCCTCCTTCTTGGAAATCTCAAACCATTATACCCATTCTGAAGCCCAATAAGACTTCCTCTGATCCGAGCAGCTATAGACCAATTGCCTTATCTTCGGTTCTAGCAAAAATAACGGAACACATGCTTAAAAATCGACTCGAGTGGTATGCAGAAAATAATAACTTGTTGGCTAAAACTCAGTACGGTTTCAGGAAAGGTTCGTGCACGATGGATAGTCTTAGCTTGCTCACTACTGATATCCGTATCAATAAGCTTAAAAAAGGTTACCTGGTGGCAGTTTTTTTGGATATATCCTCTGCCTATGACAATGTCCTTCTCTCGACCCTTAAAAACAAACTCATTCACCAGCTAAACATCCCAAAAAAGTTGGTCCGTTTTATTTGTAACCTTTTAATGGAAAGATCTATTACAGTTAAACACCTTGATACTTTTCTTCCTCCAAGAAAAATATGGAAGGGACTTCCACAAGGATCTGTTCTCAGTCCTCTATTGTATAGCCTATATACTTGTGACCTTGAGCAATCCGTAGTTCCTTTATGCCAGATTCTTCAGTACGCAGACGACATCGCCCTGTATACGTGTGATATGTCTTTGGATAGCGCAGTAAATCGTTTAAATTCCTCTCTCAACTCGTTAAATAATTGGCTAGATATTCACGGTCTTTCCGTTTCCCCGTCTAAAAGCAATTCAGTAGTTTTCACTAATAAGAGATTCGTCCCTTCAATTTCTATAAAAATTAATGACGAGAGTGTTCCTCAACAGGACAAGGTTAAATTTTTAGGTGTCTGGCTAGACAGCAAACTTTCAGGAACCGCTCACACTGATTATGTAATCCAAAAATGTGAAAGAAATGTAAATATTCTTCGTTCCTTATCTGGAGTGTGGTGGGGCGCCCACCCACTATCACTCAAGTTGATTTACAACGCCATTATCCGTAGTTTTATGGACTATGGTACGTTTCTGTTAGATCCTTGCAACGTATCCGGTTTACAGAACCTTGATAAAACTCAATCCAAATGTCTGCGTATCATTCTAGGCGCAATGAAATCGTCACCAATTAACGCGATGCAAGTTGAGTGTGGTGAGCCTCCACTCTCTCTACGTAGACAGTTTCTTTCTAATCGCTTTTTCTTTAAATTAATTTAAAATTCTAGTCATCCTCTGTTAACTAAATTAGAAGAACTCTCTGCGATACATTCTTTACGAGAAAATGCTCGCGTTAAACCACCTTGCCTCCTTCTTTCTTACCTTCAATTTATTCGTCTTCCAAACCCGCTTTATCAAAATCAATTACTTCCTCTATTCTCTTCTTCTTTCGACTCTCTTGTTTTCCAACCTAACATTATCCTGGACTTCGGAGTTGTTAAAAATTCTCCCGAAGCAAACAAAACGTTTACCAACATGGTCCAATCAGACTTTAGTGATTATCTCCTTATATATACAGATGCTTCCAAATTTTCTAGCGAAAGCGCAGTTGGAGCCGCAGTTTGGATTCCTTCATATAGAATAATTCTAAATTATAAATGTTCCCATATTACCTCCATATTCACTGGAGAATCAATCGCGGTGTTAGAAGCCATTCGTTTCGTTAAGTCACATAACCTTAAAAAAGCTTTAATTTTATCAGATTCTAAGAGCTGCCTCCAATCCATTCTATCAAATCCTTTCAGGTCAAAATCTCGTTTCCCTATCACTCATTTAATTAGAGAAGAATTACTGAATTGCCATAAACTTGGATTGTCTGTCATATTAGCTTGGATTCCGGGTCATTCTGGAATCTCAGGAAACGAATCAGCAGATTCCTGCGCCAAAAATGCCACTACAACTGGTTCATTGGATTATTCTCATATTTATAGCCACGACGTTTGTTCGGGTCTTAAATCAAGTCTTTTCAGAGCTTGGAATAAGGTATGGCAAATTTCTAAGTCCCAAAAAGGAAAGTTTTATGGTGATATCCAGCCTAATATCCCCTGTAAACCTTGGTTTTCTAAGTGGAAACATCTTGATAAAGCTACAGTTTCGACTATTTGCCGTTTACGACTTAACCATGCCTGCACTCCAGTATTTCTGTCCAAACTTAGGATCAGGGACTCATCCATATGTGAATGCAGATTGGAAGAGGGGCACGTGGACCATTTATTTTTCAATTGTCAAAATTTGCAATGTTCGCTCTATGATATCATCCCATCTCATATCCCTCGCCCTACCTCTTTCAGACTTCTTCTTTCACTTGTCTTTTCTCCTTTTGTAAATATATTGTGTAAATTTATTAGAATAAACAAAATTAAACTATAACTACCCACATTTAGTTTATTATATCCGCTTTTTCTCTATTTCTTTCTACCCCCTATCTGACAACTAACTGACAACTCCAAACTTGACACTGGCAAAATTGTGGTAGCCTTCCGCAACAGGCCAAAAATGAAAAATTGAATTGAATTGTCAATGGCTGCAGTACAAGGCAACTTTAAGCTTTTGAGCTTGAACAACACTACAACATTTCTGCTATCTTTCTTTTATTTACTTTTTCTCTTGAGTATAAATTATTCATGTTATATCCCATTGCATTTACTGTACTCAGTCGTACCTAGTTTATTTGTTGTTATTCTGTAAACGCTGTTCTTGAATATAAAGGTGGATTTTTTTAAATGGCTCATAAAGTAACAAACTTTGTCAATGTCTAAATCCTGAGTGGTTTGTCATTTTTGACACTAAAACCAGCTGTTCAGCTGTTCGACTTGAAGACGTCGTCGACTGTCGCGTGTTACTTAATAATTACAAAATTGCAAAAAATACTAAAAAAAAGTACATAACTAGAGGTTCTTCTGGCATAAGCAATTATTATTGTTAATATATTGATTATAAATGGAGGATAAAAAGCACTTTTAAAACTGCTATACACGTTATTCATTAGTGAACGGTATTCTGCTTTTACATACGAAATCTCGAAAAACTTATGAGTTGCGCACAATAATCTAGTCTATATGAGATGGTAAACAGTCTTAATTGGCTATAGAAATTACTTGTATTCAGGAATATTTACTATTAGAGGTAAGAAAGATCTTTTTATCGTTGACGAGGTTAGGCGACTGACTTAATTTTAGGATAATCTGGATTATAATTCCTGTTTAATTGTTTTTAAATTAATTTATATGTTCAGGTCCTATTAGTAAGCAGTGACCATATAACTATTTGTCACAAATCGTAACTAACAAAATTAAAATTTCTTGCAGTTTTATTTACCTCACCTATTATTTCTAGAATCTCCATAATGTCTGATGATGCTGAGCAACAGACTGAGGAAGTTGAGGTCCTCAAGTCAATTTATGAAGGTGATGAGAATTTCAAGCAATTAGATGACAAAACATATCAATATAAAGTAAGTTATATAGTAATTGACCAAGTGGAAACACTGATAAACATTTTTTTTTGTCTTTGGAGTGAGCAAGCTTCTGTTCACTTGGTGCAGATACATCCTTCAGAATGCTGCCCTCCAGACATTGACCTTAGGTCTTTACTCAAGACTGCTACCTTCTGTCCATTACTACTGAAATAGTTGAGCGCTTCTTAGGATAGCCTACTATGATAGCCGACTTATTCGTACATATTCTGTCTTATGTGCAGTACCATGCACCTTAATCTAATGTCACAGTGTATGTATATTAAATTGGAGCAATATTTACACATGTTTATTGTTAGAAAATACTAATTCAGTTTGGCGGCGACGTGCTGAAGTATCTTTTCTATATACTTGTGTCCTGCCCCTGTCTTCACTTTTTGCTTTAATTGGCTATGACTTCTCGTGTAAGCTTTAATCTTGGTTTTATATATTTTTCAGTATATAGATGGTGACAAATCCTTTGTATTGGAGATATCATGGGGTCCTACGTACCCTACAGATAAACCTAAAGTTAATTTAGACATCTTTTACAACCAACATCTGTAAGTGTAATGTAATTTATCATTAACACACTCATTTTCTGATCCCAAACTAAGTAGAGCTTGTGTTATAGAAACCAGATAACTTGTATACTATATATTTAAGTATACATACTACTTTATAATTGTAAATATATACATATGATAGACTTACACCCGAGACTCAAGACAAACAGACATGTTCTTGTACACAAATTTCTGTCGAACCCACAACCTCAGGTATACAATGCAAGTGTACTAGTGTATGATGGGCCAGTGGTGTGGTCGGTAAGATACTTGCTTTTCACATCACAGGTTGTGGGTTCAATTCCCACCCAAGTCAGACATTGGTGACCCAGACTCAAGACAAACATGTCTGTTTGTCTTGAGTCTGGGTGTAATTATCTATACTTAGAATGTATTTACTAAAAATATTATGTGTAGTAATCCAGTTATCGGGATTCCATAATACAAGCTCGGCTTAGTTTAGGATCTAGGCAAATTCACGTAATTTCTTTACGCGCCGATTGAGTTGCGGTGCAGTTGCAATTAATTTTACGTCTTAGTGCAAAATGGTATTCTTGTAATTGTTTAGCTGTCATATGTAGAATAAAGCGCTTGCGTGACGCGAACTTGACACGAGTGTATCTGACAGCGGTTGTCGAAATTACGAGAATACTAAAAGGGCTGTTTTTATCAAAACTTAACTGCAACTGCACTGCAACTGAACTTATTTAATTACGTGAATTAGCCTCAGATAGCTGTGTGTGATAATGTCTTACAATATATTTTTTTCTTGGTTTTGCACTCGGTTTACTTGTGTAATTATTGTTACTGACCATGTCACTGGCCCGTCGAACACACATATATTTACAAAACATTATACAGAGTTACCATCTTACCTGCCTCTTGCTCTTATTTCAGTCTGCCTTCAGTAAAAGAGAAGATACTGAGCATAATAGACACGGAAGCAGAGCAATGGCTGGGATGTGCAATGACATACACTCTTTTTGAGTGTCTCAAAGAGAAGGTCTCTGAAGTGCTAGCAGATCAGGCTGAGGAAGTGGTACCTGTAGCGAGGGTGGAGAAAATAGTACTGGAAGACCAGGTAAGCATTAATGTCAACCTGTATCCTCACTTCTATTTCCTTTAATCTTGTTTTTAATATGCTCTTATTACTGAGCATTTTCACTGCACAACAAAACATGATATAAGCATCAAATCAAATTTCTACTCAAATCTAAACGTTAGAGACAAATAGTACTTGCAACATGTTTTCTTGTGCAGTAGAAACTAGGGGTTAGCTTCAGTATTATTATTAGCGTCACAAGTAGATGCCTATTGACACCGCATAGCTTGGCCCGCGCGCCTATTTTATTTATCATTATATTATATTTAGTTTACACTAGCTTTCCGCCCGCGGCTTCGCCCGCGTGTGTGTCGGTTATCGCGCCAAAACATTACCTTCTTTTTGCGCAGTCGGATAAAAACTATCCTATGTCCTTTCTCGGGTCTCAAACTACCTCCATACCCAATTTCATCCAAATCGGTTCAGTAGTTTTTGCGTGAAAGCGTAACAAACAAACTTACATTCGCATTTATAATATTAATAGTAAAGTATATTTATTTTACATCTTTCATCCTTTAGACAAGCATTTCATATATTTTTCATGTGTGATCAGCAATTTCTTCCCTATTTGTGGACTGATTTTCAAAATTCTTTTTTTATGAGAATGTTCCATTTCAGATGGAGCCGACAAAAAAACCTGAAAAGAAAGAGCAGCTTACTAAAGCCCAGAAGCGTAGAGTATGGGATAAAGCAGAGATAGGCAGAGCTGGTGAGAAACCCAGAGGATATGACTGGGTTGACATAGTCAAGCATTTGTCTCAAGCACCCCACCAACCGTCATGACATACACACCTTTAGCATCCTCAAACATACACACACTGTCACTGTGCTGGAATGTGCTTGTTATAAATTTCTTATGTGCGCTCTTGAACTTACGGAAATGACGGGGACTTTTTTATCGTTAAAAGTATTATCACTTTCGTCCATAGCGACCGCTGCGAAATCCTAATAACGGAACCGCAGTAATTTCGCTGTTTTCCCTGACGAAGAAGCGGTACTATACGCATATATTTAACGCGCGGGGAAAGAGATAGAATTTTAGTCTAATCTATGCGTTTCGCTAGTGCTCCGTTTCTCTTACATACGAAAACTGTAATGGACCCCACCCTGTACCTCCTACTTGCTAGGTCGAGTGGGTTCCTTATAGTCCAGGGTATGTGTCCCTAGAGTATATGATGATGTTTGGTAGGTACCTAGACCTTCGTATATTCGCCGCTGGTGGCACCTACCCCACGCACCCCTAAATGCGTATATCCAGTGAAATAGGTACGGCACTACTGGCCAACTAGAGAAACCCCGGTCTTGAAATGCAAACAACAATTTCTTCCAAAAATTACTTCTCGGTCTTGAGATCTCGAGATTTTTCCTTTTGTTGTTTACTCTTCGGCTCTTCATTTGCGACTCTTCATTTGCGACTGTTCATTTGCGACTGACCTGTTCCGGCAATACGACCGCCTTTTATATACCGGCCGTTGTTACCGAAAAGAATCCGCGCGAATGTTCTCGAAAATTCGAGATCATTCTTACTATCTCGAGATCCCTTTTCCTTGAATTTCTCTTTATTTATTTAAGAAGACTGTACATATTATGCCTTATTCTACGCGTTTTTACAATCTCTATAATATTATAAAAGCTTATAAATGTACATCATCACAATAAGAATTTTCTAGAACAAAAACATACAAAAATTCACATAAACAATATTGTTCAAACTAGAAAATCGTCCATAACTTCCTTATTTCTTATCGGATTTCCAAAATTCAAACTGTCCCATTCATTTTACATCCACGTCTTTAAAATTAAATCATTCTTATTAAAAAATCTCCATAAACAAAAAAGGTCATTTTCAAGTTACGTAATTTTAGTACTAACATTTTACTTTGCAAAAAACTATCTTAAAAATCACTATATAATGGAAATCCGATAACTTCAATCTAATTAGAATACAAATTCAATAATTCCAATAAGAATCTAACTAGAAATTTACAATTAACAACAATTAATTTAACTAAGTTAAACCTTACATTTTGCACGTAATTGCGAAGTCGCGATGCACAATATCTTTGTGCGGTCTAGTTATGACCTGGTCTCGTCGTCATCAAAAACATATGGCAAAATTAATGCGGTTTCGCTGTTTTTGTTTCACCGCGGACATGTTGTACGCTTACAGTTTCGGAGTTATGTATACTGGCCCATATATAAACATCTCGGTACGTAAGTTCGTTAAAAAGATTATTCTTCTACGCGCAGTATCTAGTAAGTATAGATAATACTTATAACAAGCGCATTGTTCTTACTTCCTACTAATATTATAAACATGAAACTTTGTAAGAATGTATGGATGTCAGGATGTATGTTTGTTACTCTTTCACACAAAAAAAGCTACTGTACGGAATTGGATGAAATTTGGCAGAGGGCCGTGGGCGAAAGCTAGTTAGTAAAGACCGTTATTTACTTTTGATCGGAACGCATCGCTACAGGAAACAGTTCCAACGTAGCTTAGCGTCTTGACGCTGCATACCTCTTTGCGGGGAATCGGTTAGGTGATTTTGCCGCAGGTAGTTACGGAATAATTCTATGGCTATTTTACTGATTTTTTTTAATATGGCGAAATAATAGGCCTTACGATTGTGTGTCCAGTAGGCTAAAACACGTAATTTATTGACGCGCCGACCAAGTTACAGTGCAGTTGCAATTAAGTTTATATATTAATAGTGCAAAATGGTATTCTTGCAATAGTTATATAAATAAAATATGCGCTGTACTGGATCCAGTTAGTCAGAAATAAAAGTGGACTTTATTTATAGTTCGCTGGTTTATTCGATTAACTAGTATTAGGTCTAACGTCGCGTATTTACGGAGCGGTGGTCCGAGGCGAAGTTGCTTGTGGATGCGCGTGCGCCGTGTGTCTGTCGCACCGCCACGCCCCTCTGTAGCCGCCGTGGTGTCGTAGACTCAGCGGCTACTGATAAAAGTGCTTGCGTGACGCGAACTTAACGGGAGCGAGACGAGAACACGAAAAGGGCTGTTTTGATCGAAACTTAACTCCAACTGAACTTATTTAATTACGTGGATTAATCTACAGTACTACATACTGCAGCGTTATGCACTCAAGAAACCAAAGCAGCACATGTACAGTACATCTTGTGGCATATTTGTGATTTTGTAGGATGTCCATTACCGGCACAGCTATTTAATAACCTATCAAAGCTGTTTCTGAAAGTAGACGACCCCCATTATATCTGAATGTATTGTATTTATATACAAGTGTGACCCACAGTCAAATGAGGAAAACAGCACTATTCTAAATTATTTTAGAATAAAAATAATGTATAGAAAATTGTATTCTATTGTGTAATTTAATTTTATATGGAATATATAAAAAGTTGTATTTATAACTAAGATTTTTATTTATAACAACACATAGTTTTCATCTCTACATACCTACCTTCTAAAGAAAAGCAGGATTAAACATTAAATTTATCGTTTCATTTGAGTGATATCATAGAACATCTTTAGTTCAGTATTTGTGCTAAACTTTTTTATAGTTACCAAAAAGTAGATTTAAAAATATGTAAATGTCAATTTAAAAAAAAAACAAATTTCTAAATTTCCCACCATATTGTTTATGTTTGTTGACATCCATTTTCAAACAATTTTTTTATATCATTTAATTTAACTAAAAGCAATTGAATTTATCTGATAAACCCCGTTTAATATTCAAAATAACTGAATTAACATTACAATAACTTCAAACTTTCCAAATATGAAAGTTTATACAAAACAAACGTGGTACACTCCAGCAGAAGTGGCCATCCACAATACTTCTAGTGATTGCTGGGTTTCTCTCAACGGTAAGGTGTACAACCTCACTCCTTGGTTAGATAAAATATTCAGGACCTGCCATTGCCTCAAGAACTGCTCATGTAAGATAAAAAACTGGTTTTGTGAAAACTGCATAGAATACTGCAAGTGTAATAAACAGGGATTTTTTTATTGTGATGCTAGAAGGGTGAGTGTATGAATTTTTAACCTTTCTATTTTAAGCTTTGTAGAGGAATCATAAGAATTTTTTTAGTACCATTTGCCTGTTGTTAAGCAATGCTGTAGTCTACCATGCGGCAACGAATTTCACAATTTGTATGTCCTAAGTAGCTAGCAGTTCGCACAATAAAAGTGCTAATTTAAATGCTAAGTTATGTGATTCCAACGTACACTCTCCGAAGTGTATCCGGTAGAAGTTGTGGGTCTTTGTCGATTTCGGATTGTGCATACATACCTAACTATAATTTTCTTGCATGATTAGACGATAAAATAATATTTTGAGTAATTAAGTAGGTTTACTGTTTGCATTATACCTTGCATTATACTCCAGCCTCTACACTTAGACCCGTACCCAGCAGTAGGATAAATAAGGACAAGAAACATGTCTAAGTAGCTCGGCTTTGAAATATGAGGTACGGGTTCGAAAGATAGTTGAGAGAAAATCCGTACCCAGCAGTGGGACGCTAAAAAGGGTTGAAGCAACTAATTTCTTTGAATAATTAAGTTACGTTCCAGGAAGCTCAAGCTATCTTATCCTACGCTGGTAAAGACATCAGCCACTGGTTCAAAGGTGACGACTGGCGAACCTACACGCACCCTATCACTGGCGCCACAGTACCCTACCAACGTCACGGCCATGGACGACGTTCACCTGTAGTGCCATCCACCAGATGGCGGCCAGTACCGTTCCCATGGTGGATAGATGATACTTACGTGATTGGAAGAGCAACGGCACGCACTAGGCCGATTAGAATCACTAATACTATTACTGGTGGGTTTCTTTAGCTTAGAGTAGCAGCAGAAAGCAGTAGAGAGGAGAGGGGCAGCTGGCTAGTGTGACTGCCGTTTGCACGCCGTCTTTTCATCAGCACGTTGATTGAATGTACTTAACAAGAAGAAAGAAGAAGCCGGAGCAAAAAAGTTCTTATTTAGGAAAATAACATCACTTCACTACCGTCACCGATCGTTCTTACACTTGATGCTATACTTTTTTTGTTGCTATTTAAAACTTATAGGCGTTACGTGTGATATTGATTTCCTTATGGAAGCTGATGGGAATCGGCTTGTATAGAATTTGGAAATACCTACCAGTGGCGAACACTGGTAGGTATACCTTCATTCAGCGATATTTATCGATCCCCTTCCCACATCCCTAGTTATCGACATTATGTAACAATGATAGTGGTAACCTGGTAATTTATTGAAATTAGGTTCAAAGTCACGATCGCATTATGTAGCTATAGGCCGACCGTTTAACTCGCGTATCGCCTATCGCCAAGATTCTGACTCCTCAAGCTGCACAGACAGTGATGATGATTCAAGCGATATGGATATTAGTGACGAATAGTCTTACATTACTTTTATCTGTGGTTAAATAGTTCTCTATGAGATTTAATTAATGTTTTATGACTCTGTAGGTACCTCAGATGGCGATACGCGAGTTAAATTGTGATCTATATTTCACAGGTGCTACTGTAACTTTAGAAGTCTGTTCTGAGGAGACTATTTACGAAATAATGATTCGATATTTCCCTCATAATAAACATTTGTTGTCGTACGCCTGGCGATACATGGGAAGAGCTCTGAACTATAACAAGACTTTGGAACAAAATGGTATTCCTGATGAAAGGGACCGATTTAGCAGTGTAGCGTTACCTGAAAATTGTCATATTCCTGCAATACTGATTTATTATAATGATGACTTGACTGAAGGTAGGTAATTTATTCGTTTCTGAGTCGAAAAAATCGAAAGATCAAAGGAATTTGATGTTCGTGGCTAGCAATAGGCTACCTAACTCCGTATTACCATATTGTATAACGTAGGTATAGCCTGGGACCCACCGACTAGATAGGCGATAGACCTACGAGACGTCAGTCGCCGCTTTCTTTAAATATTGTATGACATTGTAATAGTGAAAAGTTGGTGTAATGTTGGAGAAGATAGCTAATTTTGATTGGTTCGATATAGTTCTAATCCTTGAACGGACCAATCAAAATCAGTTTGTGGTGGGACAATATTGGTAGTGATGCGGTGTCTATATGTATCTGGTCGGTGTTGGGACCTAAATATAGTCTGTGAAATGTAGGTGATAATTCACCTCTGCCTACAATTTCCGAAAGTACGAATGAGAGCGCTATTTTACGTTATGTTAACTTAAGTTTAGGAGAAATTGAAGTCACACTTTTCTACCTTCTTTTACTCGTGGGTACCATAAGCGACATAAAGTTATGCACCCGTATTCATAAATATATTTTATTCTCAGTATTATAGCTAAAATCTTAATATATATAAATCTCGTGTCACAATGTTTGTCCTCAATGGACTCCTAAACCACTTAACCAATTATAATAAAATTCGCACACCATGTGCAGTTCGATCCAACTTGAGAGATAGGATAGTTTAAATCTCAAATTATAGTCGCAATTTTAATTTATTGCTAATTATTTGTCTGTTATTATTTGACAGTCACAATTATCTGTTAACTCCAAATGATTCTAACAGATGTCGATACCTTTCGACTGGGTTGAGTAAGTAATCAATAGATGGCGCTGCTATCGTTATCACATTTTATGAAAATTGTTGAGTGGGCTGAAGCTACCCGGGCGAAGCTGGGACGGGCCGCTAGTAGGTTTATAATTCGTTAGACTTTGTCTGTCATCTCGGCATTTGTACTAGTAAGAAAGAGACAAAGACCATTTTAACTAATCTTATAACTTTTTTATGAATAAGGCAGTGTGTCTTTCAAATGATGCTCAATAGATATAAATTTGCTAATTGCTTGAAACCAGCTGGTTTTTGGTAGACTGTCTGATATACTCCTTAGTGTCCGTTCACACAGACTTGCTTGGAGAGGAGAGCAATTATTTTTTATTACGACTAAAACCGAGTTTTGAATCATCGAAATAAAGTTTATTTTTGTATTTGACTGTCTGTCTGTCTGTCTTTTGATTGAAATCTAACATATCGCGCTTAACATGACATGACACTTGCATGTAACAATAAACCTTATTAAAATGTTTCAAATGTCTGTTTTATTAACACGTTCAACGTCTAATGCCCCATAATTGGGTCACTACTCAACTACCCGGTAGAAAGGGTAGCAAAGGTAAGTAGTGAGTTAGTAGTGAGAGTTTATCTGAGTGCAAGAGTCTGTTAAAGCACGTACTGAAATGAAATATCCAAGTATTTCTAGTACAGCACATATAAAGATTAATCTGCTGTGTCTGTCTGTGTGAATATAAAAATCTTTAACTGTATATTCTGTTTCAGATCCGCAGAGAGAAGACTGTCTTTGCCAATTGCCTTGTATACCAATGTCTAAGCCTAAAGAATGTTATCTTAACATAAATCTACTAAATACTCAAACCTAAGTGAATCAATGAAAAGCCTTTAGGTCAACCCCCTTATTCATAAAAATCAGACAAGTTTTATGAATAAGGCCGTTGTACCTACTATGTGTTTCAAATAAGAATAGGACTGGACTGTTGACAAACTTCATACCAAACCAAAAGTAACGTCAGCACAAAATATCAAACCACACTTAATAAATTATGTTAAAATGTGATATAAGCAAAAAAGTATGTTCCTACTTAGTTACGCGCTATAATGCCACAAACTTGTACTCAAATAGTACCTACACAGAAACACAGATACTCAGACTAACGAGCTTGTAACACACACACTAATATGTTCGCGTCTACAGTCCATCAAATCTAAGAAGTACCGTTTGACGTTTCACTGTTTTCTATTAAATTGGCTTCATAGAGCGTAATTCACACTATTTTTATTAGCTTTCCTGTAAAATAATTGAATTATGAAGCTATCTTTATTTTAACATAACATAAACAATTTTCATACAAAAAATTAAGTTCTAGATGTACTACGTTTAGAACTGTCAATCGGTACTTTTTAGATTTGATGGTCTGTAAATATTCCACTCCAAATGCCCAATCCTTCTCAAACTGCAACAAGATACACACAGTTTTTTTTAATCTTCATTTAGATGTGATAAATTTTTCAAACAAACGTTTTTGCCCACTGTACTAAGTAATGTGAAGTTGTTGCGCATTCCGGTCCAAGATGGCGGATTTCCAAATCATATTCTAATTTGAAACGCATAATACAGGTCATTCATAATCTGGGTACCTACCAGTAAATGCATCTTAAAAACTCTAACAAGAAACTGCTATTTTAAAAACGTAGGCGCCTACGTAATTTATTAGTGTTACTTTTTCGTGACGTTGACATTTGATTTGTTAATTTTTTTTTAAATAAGTACCTAGGTACATAATTAAAATTTTATTTTAATTTTGTCATTTTGCTTTTCATTTATTAATTCTTTATGGATTTTGACTGTCCTTTATTACCAATAGGTAATAGAGAATAGCGGCTGGAAAAAGGGGGTGTCTAGCTAATGATAATAAATTCCCATAAAAACCTATGAAACAGTTTTTTAATAGTTATACGCCATTGCTATGGGCTGGCACGCGTACGAATCACTTGGTTATTCGAGACGTTTTTTTGTGCGTTATGGCTTGGTAGGTAATGAATCCATGCGAGCGAGCTAGGGTCTGTTACAATCGACCACCCAATTCTCCCCATTTTGATAACCCAGCTATTGTTTTGTCTACTCAACATTTTCTCCCACTTACCTATAGCAATAGCCATTCGCTGGTCAGTGGCCTGGTATATCCATCGCGAAAGGATGCTAGAAGCCTTTATTATTAATTATTTGCGAAATCTAATAAAGTTCATTTCAAGGTAAAACAATAACCTCTTTTTTAAAAGTGTTATCGGAAGTTCCATAAAGCACGTCGCTATGATTATTGACCCTTCAAGGTACCTAGGTATTATCGACTTTAGATGATACGTACTTATAGGTATACCTAATCTTTCTTTTTTTAAATAGTATAATTTTGCAGTGGCCCCATTGGCACCATGTCAGAACCTGATCTTAACCTTGAAATTTACGTACTTTTACGTGTGTTTGCGGATAATTTCGTTGGTTATCTTTATGATATACGAAGGTTATCTAGTGAATTAAGGGAACTATCAAGTATTCATAAGCGCCATATGACCAAAGCACCCATAACTTGTGTGCCATGCTTGGTGGAGCACACTTCCCGCCGACAGCCACTGCCACAAGGTAGACAACCTTAATTTCTTTAAGTACAAATAGAAAACATGTTTTTTTTGTCTTTGATGTACCTAGAGATATATACTACAGAAAATGAAAATGAAAAACAGATATAAATACCACAGAAAAGAACTACAGAAAGAGTAGAATAAAAATATAGAAACTCATTGTTGTTGGACGAGGACACGGGAGACAAGATTTTTACCGGGGACTGTTGTCACCGCGGACAGATAAGTGGCCATAGATTAAGGTAATACACGAGGTAAATGGCTATGAGTTTCAAATAAGAATAGGACTAAACCTACCACAGTTAATATAATACTACACTATAGATAGACCGTTTAACTCGCGTATCGTCTATCGCCAAGATTCTGACTCCTCAAGCTGCACAGACAGTGATGATGATTCAAGCGATATGGAAATTAGTGACGAATAATAAAAAGAAAATACAATTATATAACTTGTTTTAGTTATCAGCTAGTTAGTGCCAACAGCTAGTTTTTCTATCTTTTTACTAAAGAATACCTCATCATCAGAATCAAACCAAGCTGGAACGCCTCGCACGCCAGTGCCCTTACCAGCCACCTTACACATCGCTCCACATAGTCTCGAGGGCCATTTTCAACGTTGAATCCCTGATCAAGAGATGATTTATCCCAAGGCAAGGGTTGTCATTACAGCTTCTTTCTTCCATGGTCATTACCTACTGCAGAAATATGAGGGCGTGCGTGCAGCAACTTTATTGTGTTTAACTGGTTTATGTGTGTATGTAAGGTGTTAATGTTTGTACCTACCCATAGACCTAGAAAAGCACCAGACTAACAATTTTTATTTTCACCAATTTCTAAAAGAAATTGTTATCCGTACCTAGTATCAGTCACACACATTGAATTTGCATACACCCCGTGATTGTACTATCTCAACTTTCAAGTAATTTATTAGTACTTACTTGGTTATTTGCGTTTACGCTGCAAGACCACCACGCATGCGCGGATCCGATAATTCCACCCACTTGTTGCTCCAAATTATAGCAACCGCAACCCCATGCAGAGGTTTAAATTAAAATAAACCGCCCGCCATTTTTGTCCATTGAGTGAGTGACGCTAGACGCGAGTGTGACGTAATTTGCCGCGCTTTTTTGAATAGTTTTTTTTAAATTCTGACTTTAAAAAGTGCAGTGGTGATTTATGTGATTACAATTTTTATGTACTTGTGTAGTAATACTTTTTGAAAGTGTTTTGCAATTTTGTGTCGATGGATTGCTCGAGTTGTGTGATGTGAGTGATGACGAATTTTTTTGTGAAGGTAAATTATTCCCTAAATAAATTTATTTATTGGGATAAGGTCGTTAGTATCTTGTCAGTATCAAAACCAATAGATATCAATCATCAATCAATCAATCAAAATATGCTTTTTTTTACTCTGGAAAGCGCATAGACGTCGCTTTTGATAGAGCTGTTTACTTTCATGACCGCATATTTATCAATAAACTTATTTAAAGTTTCTTTTAAATTATTATGAGCGTAAAAACTACATAAGTATGTACCAACCTATCTATTGAGATAATCGATCCCTATGAATTCTGCCTGACTCATCAGGGTTGGTCAAAACAAATAGAGGGTGGTTTATTGCAGGCAAAAGCTTTTAGTACCTACCTACCTAATTGATATTGACTTGATAGCCCCTCAGTCGTATTATTTACATGGGTAAAGATCATTGACACCAGCACTATGCTAGATGAAGCAGATATCAATGAAAATTTTGACTACTATGACGTTGATCTTTGGCAAAATCACTATTTTAACCACCGACATTAAAGAGAAAATTTGTTGCCTCCTAGCCGATGGACCGGTTTTGACGGTATTTTTTTGTTTTATTCGAAAGCTGAGATAATTCCTAACTAAAAATATATAATGCTGCGGGTTATTGATTTTTTTCTTCTTCTTGTGAATGAAGTATGTAGCATAAAAATCGTGGCGCTCTTTCCGTTATAGTATTAAATTATTAATTCCATTTATACATATAACAAGGCCTTGTGCACCAAAAATTTGCAGCAAAAATTAAAGTTCAAAAAGGGTTAAACGATTCCGCGCCTAAAAAAAATAAAGTTCTTCCCGCCTTTTTCAATTGATCAGCTATTTTGACTACCGGACGCGGTATCTATGGCAGGCGACAATAGAGCGATTTGATAAGCACCTTAACTATTGTTCCGATTCAGATAACACAATGGATGGTTTTTTTAATGTCTTTGTTTGCTCAGTTTGCTGTGGTTTTGTGATTACGAGTTATTTTATATCATAATACAGTAGTCAGGATGTTTAAGTATTTTTCTTGATATTATTTTCCCTGGCGGGTATTAAGTTAGATATGAATTTTCAAGGTAAACACCAAGCAATGTTTAGGTTTTAGGAACCCAATATTGAATCCAAAAGCGGTCTTCCATAGACATCATTCGTCTTGGTTCTAATATTGATAATTGTCATCTATATCAGAGTCGTCCTTTTGTGACTTACACCGCTAGGTTCTCTTAGTAGTCTGTGTTTGTGACTTAAATGGAAATTTTACAGACAGAACACTAATTATTTGTTCATTTATGAGAGAATATTATATCCTAAATCCTTTTCAGACGGGCCGGTGGTGTGGTCGGTAGGATACCTAGGTACATACTTACTTTTTATGCTGCAGGCGGAGGTTTCGATACCCACCCGAGTCAGACGTTTGTTTAATGCACAAGTCTGTTTTTCTTGAGTCTGGGCGTAATAAGATAACCATCTAAATTTATGTATGTATTTACATAAAAAAAGTATTTTAAGTTGTAGGTACATTTGCCAGTTATCTGGTTTCCATAGTACAAGCTCTGCTTAGTTTAGGAACAGATGCCCATGTGTGTTAATGTCCCACTATATTATTTTCTCTTCACGTAGTTTATGAAAGGTTTAAGAATAGGTAATATATATTTTTTTTGCTTACAGGAATGAAGAATGGCTACTCTACCAATTTTCGTATCACTTAGCAGGTAAGCTTTAATTCAGAGTGAATTAAATTTATCTGCGACCGGTCATTTTCATCCGTCTGTCTGTACAGTACTGCTCGTTTCTTGCTAATCACAATTATTTATTTTACCTCTAATTAAAACAATAATTGTATAAATGAACAAGCTTTGTTACTTACTTACATTCTACAGACTTACTTCTGCGTTCAGTCAAACGCTTACAAGACCATTAATTGCACAGTTTACTATCATTTTATAGTATTTTAACGGCTGTGACAGACAGCTTCTGGTAATTGAATAAGCCACTCACTATTTAGAGCGCTACTATCGCTTTTTTCCGTTCGATCGGACTATTTACGGATGTTGGTTTTAAACTGATTTTCATACCTACATCATGTACCTAACGCTTTAAATTTCTGTCCTAATATCAGTCCCAAGATAAGATGGAGATAATTATATTAAAGATTGTCAAGTCACAGAAGAAGGCTTTGAAGATAAACCACCATGTGGTGTATTAGCTAGAAGGAGACAGAAATAGAGAGGAAAATACATATTAAGATTACATCAAAATGTTTTTAGTTGACTTCAAAAAGAATCTTTTCCGGTGTTTATATTTTTTTTTATTCGAACGGGGCATAACTTGAATAAAAATGGTCATAAATCACATAAACTTAATATATAATAAATAAAATGTACTAGAGGTACGTAGATCGTAAAAAAACACACATTTTTGACAAACTACTTATTTCTTAAAACTATTCTTCGAAAACGAAATTAGAGTGTAAAGCCCCATGGTAGAGCCCTACGCATCAGGAAGCTTATAGTAAATACAGATGGCGGTAGTTTGTTAAAAATTAACTTTGAAGGTTTATTAACAGATTTTACGATCGTTTTTGTTTAGTCCTGTCACGATGCTTAGGTGTAATATATTTAAAATATTAGGGACATTTGATTTCGGTAGTTTTAACCGCTACGTGAAAAGGCGAAGTTTATGAAGTAATTATTAATGTCTATTATTTCCCTGTTTGAATTTTGAATTCTAAATTACGTCTCTAGGACTAGCATTTGTGATTTATTTTCTAATTAGTACCGTCTACGGTCTACTACAGAGACGTAAAAGAAATATGCATCTTGACGCAAAATACGGGCCGGGTAGCGTGGACGTAGGTCGTGGGTTAATAAAAAAAAAGTAAAATGGTTCTCTTATAGGTTTCAAGGAAATTGGCCTTGATTAATTTTTATTTAGAGTATTACTATGTGGCTCAATATTAAATGACAAATTTAATGGAAAAAAAGTTGCTGTAAATAATTTGTTTATGATGATAATGACAATGTAAGCTGTGGTTACCTATAGCTAAATGAACAATACCTACCGTCCAATTTTTGCTCAAAATATATTTTATTTGATGTAATTGTGTATCATTTGCTGGTGATCCAAATAAAATAAAATAAATAAATAAAATTATGATCATGAGTAACGACCAAGCTTCCACGCTACCACGTGGCCACATGTTGTAAAAGTATTTTACATTAATTACCAGTCAACTTATGTGTTGTCTCTTTAAAAGCTTATTATTTCACACGTCGGTTCTTGTATGTTATAGTAATAATTTCATTTTATTTTAATAAATAAAGTCAATTTAAGTAACTTAAACAAGTAAATTATAATTTAAAAATAGTAGAGAGAATAATGTTAGTATTACAGGAATTTAAATGAATAAATCCATATCCATACTAATATTATAAATGCGAAAGTCTGTCTGTCTATCTGTCTGTCTGTTTGTTACGCTTTCACAGCCAAACCGCTGGACCGATTTTCATGACATTTTGTAGGGATATAGTTTAAAACTATGGTTGAAACATAGGCTACTTTTTTTTTTTCAAAAATCAACCCATAAACGTCTGACATGGAGGTTGAAATTTTTGATTATTTTCATGATTAAAAATACCGTACGGGGTATCGTTGGTAGTGGAGTTTTATAAGGTTTTACAATAATTCGGGGAAAGTACGGGGTGCATCACAAAAAAATGTAAAATAAAACTTCCTAGAAAAAATGACCGCGTTATAAAATTTAATAATTAGTTTCTTTACATCTGTTATTTGAAGTTGGTGCTAATTCGGTAGATTAGACGGTAGTTGGGACAAACGTAAATATTTGTAGGATAGGGTATTGTGTCCGTTAAACGTCAATTGACCCTTATTTTACATATGGGACTTAAAACATAGCCGATAAAATGTGGGTGATATTCTTCTCTGCCTTCATCTTCAGTTGATACAGTAATGAGCGCCATGATAATAATATCTAACCAATGAAGATAAATAAATCAAGTTGAGTTTTTAACCTCCACAAAAAGGTATATAATAAGTTTGACACGTATATCTATGTATATGTGTACAAATTGAGAGGGTTTTTTTTGCTGATGACCTAACCCAATCAGCCGGAAGGGCCTCTATTGGTTCACCAGACTTTTTCGGTGAGCCGTCCGAGGACGGCCGAACCGATAAATTGAGAGAATACTCAGCTGCTTAAGTAGAATTTTAATGAAAGAAAGCTAAAATAAAACGTTCATCAATGCTTTAGTTTGAGGAACGATGCGTGAAATGACTAACTTCATAGTGGAAAGGTTGGCGGTTTACTTTGATGGTTTCCCTAAGGTATCGATATATTCTGTCTAAGTTTACAAAACAAAGCACGATTAGTGGATATCCACAAATTTTCTGACCTAATTACCAATCATCTCAGTATGTTATACGGATTTCACTCTATCAGTTTGTGGAGGACGGTCCTATCCACCCGGTATACCGTGTGGAGTATAGTTTTGAGCAGAATCTCTTAAGTATTCACAAACGTTCGGGAAAAGTAAAAAAAAAATAAAATAGTTTATTATTTTTATATAAAACGGGTTCCTCGGGGACGTTACCTATAGGGGATAACCCTAATTGGTTTCCGAAATTCCTAACAAAGTTTGGTGAACTAAAGATTTTAACAAAACTTAATGGTACAAAAATAATTTTCCAAAATGGAGTTAGACGTCTTCGATTAAAAGAAACAAACATGATCTGATTTAAGCCCAATAAAAAATATGATAAAGGGTTCATAAAGATCTGTAACTTGGCTATTTTTTATCCTAACACCACGCAGGCGAAGCCGCGGGCGGAAGCTAGTTATTGAATACATTATAAATTCATTAATAAACAATCAGCAGTAGTAATTTGAAATCTTATTAATTTAATTGATATAAATAAATTAAATGGATGGTATGAATAATAAACTATACAAAAGAAAGAAAACCAAAAAAACAATAATACTAAATGAACCAACCGAAATAATAACATATTATTATTTGTAACAAGAATTTATTTGTATCGTGATTACGCAAGAAATAAAAGGCTTTCTTATTTTATTTATTTATTTTTTATTTCACACGTCTGAAGTCACGTTCGAAGCTAGTTAAATAACATAGTTAATGTAGGTACTCACATAATTGTGGGAATAACATATAATAATATTAATAATAATATAGTGGGACATTAACACACACGGCACACATGATCACAAACCAAGCCGAGCTTGTACTATAGAACCCAGATAACTGGTAATATATAGTATTGTCTTAGATTTACGCGAATATCACACATTGAAATAAAACTACTTTTTAACGGATTTTATCGCGGTTTATTTTAGATTTTAGATCCCGACGTTTCAAAGACTTTTCAGACTTCATGTTCACGGGTGGACTGAGATATTTGACGTCCAAAAATATTAATCACAATTATTACTGACTACCTTCAAACATTAATATTGTTTAACATCAGCTATGTAAAGAACACAATGTGTTCTTTACATAGCTGATGTTAAACATCAACGCTCGACGAAATCTGCAGTGTGTGAACATACTCAAAAAGGCCCCAACCATTACTTGAGATTTGATAAAACACAGGTCCTTGTCAAAGAAAACCGGTTCCTACCAAGAATGATCCGCGAAGCTATTGAAATTAAAAAACATCCTAATTTTAACAGAGAAAATGGTTGGAATATACCACCAGCTTGGGACCCAGTGCTTAATTTACTTGTACCAAAACCCAAGCAAAATCAACTCAGAATCCAAGACACTGTGAGCTCAGTTTGCTTAAATCGGAACGCAACTTAAATATTAATGTTTGAAGGTAGTCAGTAATAATTGTGATTAATATTTTTGGACGTCAAATATCTCAGTCCACCCGTGAACATGAAGTCTGAAAAGACTTTGAAACGTCGGGATCTAAAATCTAAAATAAACCGCGATAAAATCCGTTAAAAAGTAGTTTTATTTCAACTGGTAATATAGTAATTAAAATACTTTTCTTTTGTAAATACATACCAATCTAGATTATTACACCAAAACTCAAGTTAAACAGACATGTTCATCACACAAATATCTGACTTGGGTGGGAATTGAACCTAGGACCTTCGGCATGTAAAGCAAGTTCCTCACGCTCCTTCAAAAAATATAAATATAACGCTGAAAACAAAATAAACAAGAGTTTTAAACAAATATATAAAAAATACTTGAACACACATCTTCGTTCGATTTAGTAATCAACGTGTCCTGTGACACATAGGCCTCTTCCAGCTGTTTCCATTCTTTCGTTTTCCTCATCCATGTAACATCTCTAACTTCTCTAATACAGTTAAACCTGGTTAAGTGAGACATCAAGGGACCTAGAGGTATTCAGATGTCTCAGATATCCAGATATAAATAAATACCTGTCTCATTTATATAGGTAAAACTGGAAGGCATTGAGGCTCAAAATTAGTTACGTACTTAAGTGTGGTCTTTGTGGGTAGAATAAGAATGAGTAAACTCGCTGTCTCAGATAAAGAGGTATCTATGATGATAAATCGAAAGAACAAATCCCAGATATAGAGGCTTACTTCGTCCTACTAACAGGGGTAATTCAGTGCCAAAGTGTTGGGACCTCAGCATGAGTTTCAGTTATGGAGGTTTCTCACTTATCCAGGTCCCACTTAACCAAGTTTCGCTGTATCATCCATTCTTTTTTTTACCTGTCTCTGCCTCGTCAAGTTCACGTAACCACTTACTTGTGGGAAAACACAGAGCTTTTTGTAGCTTAACTTTAGGCGGTCATTGCGCATCCGGCTGCCAAAGCACGCTTCCTGTCACCCGATTAGGAAGTAAATGCCAAGACGTGCTAACTTAGGGCTGCCTTGCCTACGGATCCTTATGAATATATAGCTGATTTTAGTATTTCACTGGCAACCCTGGTCGTAAGAGACGAATAACTATACAAAGACAAGATACATAAGACACCATGCAGAGAGTGTGGGTTCCTTCCACTGCCACCTTCTCACTGAAAATCATTCGTAATCGCGAGTGAATCGGTATACTAGGCTGGTGCGTTCCATTGTAGACTATATCATTGCTTAACATCAGGTAAGTTGTAGTCAAGCGCCAGCGTATCGAAGAATAAAAAAAAAGATAACTAGGTACTTTTTATAAAACTAATGATAACTGCTTCTAATTGAATTAAACTGACCTCGGCAACGTTTGCGTCCACCACTGGAGGCGTAATCCACAGTCCCATAAGTTTTATGTGCCCCTGATTTAGTTGCAATAAATTGTCAATTAATGATTGCATGCGCATGATGTGCGTTTGATATTGTTATTCTGTTAATTAAATTTTCTTGTAATTTCATAATAGTAAGTTGTTTCTTAAGGGAATTCTGTTTTTTTTTTATCATAGCCAACCCTATAGGTATAAAATACAATACCATATCCGTTATATTGCCACAAGTCAAGTACTCTACAGTTCTCACATACAAATCGCAGCAATCCTACGTCGACACGTGCCGTCTCCTGTTCAGTTGTTGCCCGGAAGCTGTCGACTAGCATTGTAAATTGTATTCTATCACTTATGGTGTGCCTGTATGGAAAAAATTGCATCAATTAAAAAAAGGTTTTGAACTCTTACCTACCTATCCCTTCACTAATGCTTGAGTACATGATGTTTCTTTGTATAGGCCGACCGTATTTAACTCGCGTATCGCCTATCGCCAAGATTCTGACTTCTCAAGCTGCACAGACAGTGATGATGATTCAAGCGATATGGATATTAGTGACGAATAGTCTTACATTACTTTTGTCTGTGGTTAAATAGTTCTTTAGGAGATTTAATTAATGTTTTATGACTTTGTACCTCAGATGACGATACGCGAGTTAAACGGTCGGCCTATAGGTTGTGTTTCCTGATGTTGTTTTACATATTATATTATTTTGCTGAAGTTATACTTCTTTAGGCGCGATACGAAAAAATGATGAGAGTGTAGGATGCGCGCGAAACAGGGTGACAATAATTAGCAGGTTAAAGCTGCCCACTAAACCATTCATTACATCTTGAAAAAAAAACTACCAACAAAACAGAAATGGAACCTCTATTAGTCGCGCATGTTGGCACTATCATCGCCTCGATCAATGTATTCATGTTTATAATCTACTAGCGGCCCGCCCCAGCTTCGCCCGGGTAGCTTCAGCCCACTCAACAATTTACAAAAAATGTGATAAATAAAGAACCGCCCAACCGATTTTGTGCAAACTTCACATAAACCATCTACTAAATAGTCCGAAAAATGCCTAAACATTTGGTTTGAATAGGTAAGCCCATTTTTGAGTTATGAAATTACAACGAAAAGTGGCATTGATTTTTATATAAATAGATTTGTCCAGATGTTTCTAGTTTCTACATTCGCGACACGTGTTTTAATTCCATACAAGCGCGAATTATCTATTATATGTATCATATTACTTATATAATTCGCATATGATTTATGCAGTGACTTAGGATGTCCTGGATAGTTTTTCAGTAGCGTCCTGGATTTTTAAAGCGCCCTGATGAGGCTGAATATGTACCGTAAGGCTGAATATGTAAGCTCGACATTGGTGTTATGGCCACCGGGCCATAACACCAATGTCGAGCTTACATACCGATATTATAATATACCGATATTACCGGGCCATAACACCAATGTCGAGTGTCTTTTTGCTCATAAATTCCCAATATGGTCAAAAGAAAAAAGTCGATTTCTTAACAATTGCATTTCTATAACTACGTCCCGTTTTTAAACTGAATTGAAAATTTGGAGTTGGCAACCCTATCTACACAATGCACCCGCCTTTGTATGTCCTCACCCTTAGTTTGGAGTGATATTGGGTGGGAGCGGTGTTGGAGCAGAGTCATGTAAGTGGGCTATCACCTGAATAGTTAAGAATCCAAGACCGTGTAAAACAGCATCAATATTTGCAATGCTTCATTTGACACATCACAAACATCTCGTATCACGGTAGCGGTTGGTCTAATATAGGTATAGCTCTCAGTAATTGGCTAAGCTTGATTGATTAAAATAGTGTTAGCAGATTTTTTGTTTTTTAATAATTCGTTATCTGTGTATCGGTGTAGATATTAATTAATTAGAATGCCGGTTGGTACTCCCTGTTCTCATTATAGTACGTTAGTTTAAAGCAAAGTAAAATTTGTTTTTTTATTTTTGTCCTATATTAGCCTTGAGCTTCACCACAACTTGCCTGTTGTTAAATAGTGATGCAATCTACGATGTAAAGTGCTTACCCAGTAATACCAATTCACTTGTGACTTGAAGACAGGCAGATTATAGCTATCGGGAAACAGATGCCGGCAGCGAATTTCTACAACTAAGCAGTTCGCACATTAAAAGTACAAGCAAAGCGCTTTGTGCGTACCCGTGGAATTTCCACCATATCGGAATAACTAGCTAAGTTTAATCCCTAATTTTCACAAAGGAAACATGCACAAGAAAACATGTTGCGAGTACTTCTATCTCTATCATTTAGAGATGAGTAGAAAGAGATAAGACTACGCTTGTATCATATTTTGTTGTGCAGTGCCATCGCCCAGTTACATTAGAAGCTGCTAAGCCATGTTGCACGTCTAGGGTTAAAATTTGAATCGACGACCATTGTATGAAATCAATCCTAGATTTAATAACTGAAAATTATAAAGTAATTTAATCGTAGAAGGATGGAAATAAAATTCGAAGGCGTCATTCTTTGTAACCGCCAACAATAAAGAGAGGTGTTATAAGTTGAAGGATTTTTCTGCGTACAAGTGCGTACACAGATATATCCGTCCCCTATGATCATATTTTTTTCATTTGACAGCTGAAATGTTTGAGATGGTTTATAGCTAGGTCAGTCAAGTCTTTCTTTAATGTACTTAAAGTAATTTTCATAAACCTTCGTAGGCTAATTTTTTATTTTTATTTTATTCTTCGATAGGCTGGCGCTTGACTACAACTTGCCTGATTTTAAGCAATGCTGTAGTTTACGATGGAACGCGCCAGCCAGTATACCGATTCATTCGTGATTACGAATGATTATCGGTGAGAAGGTGGCAGTGGAATGAGGCTCCTTTAGGTTAGAAACCTTTTAGGAGCAACAATCCCGACCCACCCTCCCTGCATGATATCACCAGACATCGCACCGGAACACGGGAAGGCAGGACGCGAATCTGATGGCGGTTGTCAAAATTACGAGAACACGAAAAGGGCTGTTTTGATCGAAACTTAACTGCATTTGAACTTATTTAATTAGGTGAATTAGTTCACTGACCTCTCAAAAAAAATTAAGACGTAGACGTAAATGAATAGACAATAAAAAATTCCTATAGTGTACAATATAGCATAGATATTATTAACAAGTGTTTGTGGGAATGAAATCGCGTGTAAAAACCTACTTAGATCATCTTCATGACGTTGAGATAAATCAATTTAAATGTTCTTGTGAGCAAAAACTAGTCTGTGAAGATTTATTTCCCTTTGTAAATTAAATCGTGATGTAACTGTATTATGATTACTTATTGATGTTATAATCATTGGTATAATACGTTTGTCAACAAATAAAAAAATGTCGTCACAACATGATCTTAGTGAAAGTGATGAGTGTGGAGCAGCGGTGGCGCAGCGGTACGGGCCTCGCCTTAGAAAAATAAGGTCGCGGGTTCGAATCCTGGTCGTGCCCACACATCTTTGTGGGAATTCTTTCATCTCCGCTGCTCAGCATCGGTGAAGGAAAACATCGTGAGGAAACCGGCATGTCTAAGAACTTATCATTCGAGGACATGTGACATCCACCAACCCGCACTTGGCCAGCATGTGTGGATTAAGGCCTAAATTTTCTCAACTCTTAAGATAGTTGAGAGAATAAGACCTGTGCCCAACAGTGGGTCACTAAAAAGGGTTGAAGTGATGATTGGCATTTGGCATAACTAATTCTTTTTATGATAGTTAGGTACCTAGTCATGCTCGCCAAAAAGTCACTTCTAACTGCGGCGGCTCGGTGGGCGGATGGTTCTCTTCCCCACAAAATGGTTGAAGAGGCGGATGCCTGCTCTATTGAGTCGAGGTCGAAGGTGACCGGTCTTAAGACAGCAGATTTGAATATAGAAGAGACGTGGATGAAATCACAAGACAACGAGACAGCGACAACACCAGATTATACCTACAGCAAAATAGAAAATGACACAAACTTAACTAACTAAAGGCTCCCAACAAGGGAACCCAATGACTGAATAACATATTATGCGCTCCCAACAACATCACTGGGCTCCCCCTTACTATCATATTAATAATAATAAAAAGACAATCTATATATATATAAATCAATCGCTGTTCGTTAGTCTCGCTAAAACTCGAGAACGGCTGAACGGATTTATCTTATTTTGGTCATTTCAAGACCAAAATAAATAAATAAAATAAATAAATATTCTGGGACATTAACACACACGGTTATCTGGTCCCAAGCTAAGCAGAGCTTGTGTTATGGAAACCAGATAACTGGTATTTACTATACATATTTCGGTGCAGGGGGCCGATCAGAGGGATAGTCATCGCCAGAAAACTTATTGAGTGGGTGTGGTTGGTTACGAGCAGCAAAGTTATCTTAATCACACTATTAATTTGTTACGAAATGTAGAACTAATACAACGAGTGGTAAGACAGTTCCTAGACCGATGTTAGTCGCACGGACGTCTGTAGAGAACTGGGGCACACAGTTCGTGTAGCGACAATCCCCACTCGTCGCCCGTGCGGACCTCAGGCTAGACTCTGTCGAGCGTGTCGACCCGACGCGCTGCCGCCTCGCTGTCAAGTATGCTACCGTACTAATGACTTCTCCGACACGGCCATCCTGCGAGACACACGTCTCTGTGTGTTATTCTGAAACAATATTCAACACACAGTATCACATAGTTCAGTCACGCCTGGCCTACTTAACTAGGAGGAACAAGTTCCTGGCTTTAGACAAGATAAAGATAAAGATTTCCAGAAATCCCCAAATTTAACAGAACTCTAAACTTTCTTTTTTTTTATTAAAATAAGGAAAGCCTGTTTACTAAAAATCAATGAACAATCAATATCACTTATTCAGTTAAATCGCTTCAATATCAAAATCAGAAACTCAAAGCACAACTGACTACTAAAACTTACACTCTCACACAAGAGACAATCACTTACAATAAGTAAACTAATTTAAGCTCTGCATATGACCATTGGCTACACATAGCCCAGTAACCTCCAGTTACTCAACTTTATGCGAACCCCCACGGGAACGCCGAGTCTCCCCTGGACTCACGGTTTCCCAAGAAACCCGACCTCTGCCGGAGTTGACTGCACTACCGCGTACTCACGGACTACTACAATGTAGTAGATGCCGATTTCTACTGAGCTACGGCTACACGACAACCTCCGGTACGGTCCAATCATTATGCAAGCTTAAACAATCTCGTCGTCATCATCACGACTACTTTACTCTACCTCAATTTCGTCAGTTATACTTTGATTGACCGGATTTCATTTTTTGCAAGCTTGAATGTGCGTATTTGTAGGTACGGTTACAATTTTGTGCTTTTAAATTATAACGGTCACTGTCAAGAACTTCTATGACCTCGGACGGTCCTTTAAATTTGGGATCTAACTTTGTATGATCACACTACTTGTTCATAATGAAAACAAACTCTCCCATTGAAAAATTATTGACCTTTACCTTTATCTTGTCGAATTTACTTTGTTTTCATAGAATGCGACCCTATCTATATTGCGTAAAACGTCATGAATTACTTCTTTCCTAATGTACTCGTGGCGCTGTTGGTCCAAAATTAGGCACTTACTTTTTTTTATTATCTTAAAATAGTCTTGCGCTTGACCGCAACTTGCCCGATGTGAAGCAATGATGCAGTCCACGACGGAACGCACTTACACAGTAAATACCGATTCACTCGTGACCCGAAGACCGGCAGATTACAGCCATCGGGAAACATAGACGCCGGCAGGGAATTCCACAACTTGGCAGTTCGCACAATAAAAGTGGAAGCAAAGCGCTTTGTGCGTACTTCTAGAATTTACACCATATAACGGCGGTGCACAGCCGCACCTCCACTTGTCCAGTGGAAGAACGGGGATGGGGGAATAAGACTGCGTAATCCCAACGCACACTTGCCGAAGTGTGTCCGGTAAAAGACCGATAGACCAGCAACCATGCGGCGACGCTCGAGGCCCCGCAATTCAGCCTTGACGAGGGATTCGTTGCCAATAAGCCTCTTGGCTCGCCTTTCTATAGACACCAATGCCTTGAGTTGGTATTTAGCTGACCCATCCTAAAGATGAGAGCAGTACTCTATGCATGAGCGAACTTGTGCTTGATATAGCTTGAGCATCTGTTTTGGCGTGAAGTACTGACGTATTCGCGAGGACACCTAGCTTTTTGGCAGCGAGTTGAGCCATGGGCTCAATGTACGGGCCAATTAAAGGTCGAAGTCATATTAGCGCCAAGAAGCTCAAGGTGGACTGTTATAGGCACGGATACACCTTGAAAAGTAAGAGCCAATTGAAATGGCATTATTTTTTTTAGCAGAGAATAGACACGCCTGGGTTTTAGCAGCACTACACTTGACTAGATTGGCGTCACCCCAGTCGAAAACAGCTTTGAGAGATAATTTGAAGCGCTCACCCATAGCCTCCCTAAGAGACTGGATCTCAGCAGTCTAACTGTCTGAAGTATGCGACTAAGCGACTAAACTGTCTTAGCTTAGCTATAGTGAAAAGTTAAATTACTCAGTGAAATAATATTTGCACGCAATAACTCATCTACACGCTCACGATCGTTTTTCTTTCTTCCGCACTAAAACGATACGGTCATTTTTGCAAGCTCACCTGTAGTTACGCATGTTAGCGACATACCAGTTATTAAATAATCTAAATAACGAGACAAAACATAGACAATAGTCGATTTATGTTCTCGCGAAACGTGATTGTCAACAACGGTAAAACAATTTATCGAGGGTAAATCATTATTATTAAACAGTTTGGTGGTACTCACTGATAATTGTAAATTACAATCGTTATATCGAGAACTTTTCAAATTTTAAAATGAGTCGCGGTTATACTAACAATAAAACCTTGCAACAATACTTCGCGGCCTAATATCATATCACTTCGTAAATAAAATCACTACATCAGGCATAACGTACAATAAAATCTCGATTAAATTATCGATTTCAATAAAACAAATAATTTAAACAATGCCAAGTATGCTTGACTGAACCTTTAAGGTTACAACATTTGTACTCTTTTACCACTATGTTTACTCTTTTTAACGAGTGAACACTCGGCACCGGAATCTTAATAGAAAAAGAACGACTGACCTTGATGTTTAAAAGTTCGCCCCGATGGATCAACCACGCACACGTCGACCCTCACGTGTCGCTTGCTGCGTGATACCTCCACTTCCATTAGGGCACTGGGTAGAGATGTGTCCTTTTGTTCACGTCGCCAGCTGTCACCACTCCCGTCATTATATTTTTCACGGCGTTGCGTAGTTTCAGTTAGGTGATGGTTTGTCTGCTCCTTTATCCCGATTCTGATTTCGGTGCAGGGGGCCGATCAGAGGGATAGTCATCGCCAGAAAACTTATTGAGTGGGTGTGGTTGGTTACGAGCAGCAAAGTTATCTTAATCACACTATTAATTTGTTACGAAATGTAGAACTAATACAACGAGTGGTAAGACAGTTCCTAGACCGATGTTAGTCGCACGGACGTCTGTAGAGAACTGGGGCACACAGTTCGTGTAGCGACAATCCCCACTCGTCGCCCGTGCGGACCTCAGGCTAGACTCTGTCGAGCGTGTCGACCCGACGCGCTGCCGCCTCGCTGTCAAGTATGCTACCGTACTAATGACTTCTCCGACACATATAATACTTTTCTTTTGTAAATATATACTTATAATAGATATTGACACCCAGACTCGACACAAACACAAATGTTCATCACTAATGTTTGTCTCGGGTGGGAATCGAACCCACGACCTGCGGCGTGAAAAGCAAGTATCTTACCGACCACGCCACCGGCCCGTCAAAAATAAGATAAAGGGAAGGTTTAAAAGGTGAGAAAAATTTGAATAATTGCCGGTAAAATTATAAAAACAGTAGTCGATTGAGGCAGACTGACCCGGCAGACTTCGTAAGTCTGCCGGGTCAGTTAGTAAGAGATATAAGTATAAAAAATGGCACGGATGAAAGGTTTGTTATGTGTGCGTTTTATATAGAAAATGTAGAAGAATAAAACATGATGAATAAATTTTTAGTTAAGTAGTCTTGTAGGTTAGTGACAAATATTGGACAAACATTTTTTTACGTTCGTAGATATAATTGGTATACCTAATCACAAATCAAAAGGAGAGGTTTGCTGCTGTGTAGGATAGACTAAGCTAAAGAGTAGGTACTTGTGTCTTTTTTACTTTTCAAAAAAAAAATTTGAAAAAGCAAAAAGAGTGTTCATAATTTTTTAAAGATAAGCTAGCTGGCATTAAATATTTTTTTTAATTTAAATCTCAGTTGAAACCAGAGGTCATTACTTAAGTAACTAATATGTATAAACAAACTAGTGAGTTATAAGCAAAAACTAATGCAGGCTCAACACGTCCGGTGTCATTATGAAGTTCCGCTCGAGACCGGTTCCAGATCCTGTGGAGGTACAGTTAGGCAAATGTCTTCAACAGATGGTTACTTGATACCCAATAGTTACCTTACTTTAATGCATCCATAATGTTGTACTGTACAAGTGATTAAATAATATAAGGTACTGTCAGTAGTAGTTTATCACACAAATGTCTGTCACGAGTGGGAATCGAACCTACGACCTGCGGCGTGAAATGTAAGTATCTTACCGACCACTCCACCGGCCTGTATTGTAGGTAGGTACCTACTGTTTAAAAAGTAAATTTTTATTTATAATTTTAATATCTATAAGCTTGGCTTCATTTTGTAACTGTGTAAGATTTTTCTGAAATATAAGATACTCAGTTTTGTACAATACTAGCAAATTCAGTAGACTACAAAATTCCTCAACTGTTAAAACCACCACATGTCTTTAAACTTAGTATCTACTAGTATAGTATTATATTGTCTGTGGTATCGTATTCAATAACGTTCTCATAACCGAAAAATCGGTTATACTTTACTTACTTTGTGCTCTTTACTTTATTATCTGTTCCAATGCGGGAGACAGTATAAAGCACAGATAATATAATACTATACTAGGTATAAAGAGATAACAATATGAATTGGGGGCTGAGTCACCTTCGTCCGTGGGTACACCTTTAATTGAATCCCCACACGTGGTCCCCGGGTGGTGCAAACCAGGTGACAATCAACTGGTGGTAGGCTACGGCCGTGGTTAGTGACCACCCACCAGACAAAGCCGCACCGCCAAGCGGCCTTGCCGTGTTCCGGTGCAATATCTGGTGACACCATGCAGAGAGGGTGGGTCGGAATTGTTGCCCCTTTAACGTTTCTAACCATATGGAGGCTCATTCTACTGCTACTTTCTCACCGATAATCATTCGTAATCATGAGTGAATCGGTATACTAGGCTGGCGCGTTCTACCGAAGACCATCCATTCCATTGCTTAACATCAGGCAAGTTGTAGTCAAGCGCCAGCCTATCGAAGAATAAAAAAAAAAGAATATCTTTCGAAATTGACCCACGTCACACCAGAACCAGCTTACAGAGTAACTAGCAGCCGTGCTTGGTAAACAATATAATTCTTAACAATTACTTTCCGATTACACATAGTCACTCTCATGACAAACAGTATATAACTACATACTATTGTTACGGTGAAATTTTCTATAGACTATAGCGACATTGTTATAGAGAAACCCATGGGAATTGACAAGTATGTGTGTAAAACATCGAAGTTTTTACAGAATGTATGCCTTTTGCCGTTAGACTAAGTAACATTTATCTACAATATAAAGATCATCATCATTCATCATCATCAGCCGACCTCAATAGAAATGGGAAAATGGCAAGGGGCCTTTTTCCCATTTCTATTGGGGTCTGCTCCCAGTCTAACCTGATGCGGCTAGCTACCAGAATTATACGAGCGACTGCCATTACACCTCGAAATCCGTAGGGAACCAGAACGTAGGTACCCAGAAGGTTAGCTTTGCTGCGTTGGAGGGCAATCTGATCCTTTGCCCGAGATACACATCAGCCTTCTGGTCACGTGTTGTCAACTAGGCGTTTTAAAACTGAGTTAAATCCAATAAGAATTTCATGTTATAATTTGCCACACACACTGGCCATGTGCGGGTTTGTATGTCACGTGTCCTCGAATGATTAGTTCTTAGATATGCCGGTTTCCTCACGATGTTTTCCTTCACTGATATTAAGCAGTGGAGATGAAACAATTCACTCAAAGTTGTGTGGGCACGACCAGGATTCGAACCCGCGACCTTATTTTACTAAGGCGAGGTCCGTACCGCGGCGCCACCGCTACTCGCTAGTGCTAACTATGGTTTAAAAATGCCTATGTCCTTTCTTCTCTCAGATTAGGTATAACAGCAATTCACAAAGATATAACAAATGAACATTAAATTAAATGGCTATAAATAGACATACTTTTAAGCAGATAGCTACCGGACCGGACATTGTCTGGGACATTGGCGTGTGAACTTATTAACATACAATAGTGCTTGGGTATTATTACAAAGAGTAAGTTATTGTAGATATTAACATTGTTCTTATGGCCGACCGTTTAACTCTTGTATCGCCTATCGCCAAGATTGTGACTCCTCAAGCTGCACAGACAGTGATGATGGATCATCGTCACATCGTCACAGCGATATGGATATTAGTGACGAATAGTCTTACATTACTTTTATCTGTGGTTAAATAGTTCTTTATGAGATTTAATTAATGTTCTATGACTTTGTACCTCAGATGGCGATACGCGAGTTAAACGGTCGGCTTATAGTTTCATTTTTATGCCTACATTAACACCTATCTATTAAATTACAATGCGTTTCAAATAAGAATAGGACTGGACTCGCGGCTAACATACCAAAAACCATGCAAAAGTAGCGTCAGCACAAAATATCAAACCAAATACAATAAAATTATTTTAAAATGTATTGAAAAGTGATTTATTTAGAAAACTCTACTTAAATATATAGTCACATTGTAAAAATATTGTATTGGCAACACTGTGCTGTTGCAATTTTTTTCTTTCTCTCGTGTTCCGTCCGTGCGAATAAATAAATAAATAAAATAAGGAATATGGAATTCGGGCCACCAGGCAGATTCTCCTACCAAGTAAATTTACGCGCTAGGATGCCACGAACTTTTACCCAAATACGTACACACGTTTTAATTTATCAAAAGCACGAAAGAGTATCAAATATCAACTTCAAACAGTTCTGGAATATTAAAATTTTCCAAAAAAAGCTCATTTTACACCCACACACCTCTGGGGGTAGTTTTGGAAAAAAAACACATGTGTCATGATTTCTTTTAAGGTTTATGTGTGACAAATTTGGAGTGAATAGGACTTGAGACTAAACAGATCCAGAGAAACTTTAATTTTTAAGGCTTAATATTATGAAATATATGCTACAACTTAATTCCTACATACATACATACTCTAGAAAGACATAACCCTCCTTCCGGCACAGTCGGATAAAAATAGTTACCATTATTTTTCCGCATCTAAACTGCTTATTACAATAATAACCATCTCAAAACCATTCAGAATTACATTCATTCTTAAAGACAAATCATCTTTAGTGTTCCTGTAATTTTTTTAATTGTCACCGGACATTCCTCGGTAGGTTCCTAGGGAAAAATGCGATAATACGATGGTGTACGCAATGTTCTTTACGGTCAGCTGACTGTTGGTAACCATAATGATATGCCATTTGTTAAGTAAGCAGTAAGGCATGCTTCTTCGAAGGGTAGAGTCTCTTCAGAGACAAAGTTAGATTCATCAACATCATCTGCCTTATTTTAGTGACATTGGCCTCTCCTAAACCACACTACTGAGCGTAGTATATCAGCTATCCTTGCAGTGATTCTCATATCACCTTCTCTGAGGACGTCATAAGCAGCGTTAGTCAGTTTGTAGTCTCCACTCAAGAGCTTGTTTACCCTAACTGTTGTCGGTTCTACGGTCAACATGACCAGCTCACACAACTTCAGTAGGCTAGTTCACGTAATTTCTTGACGCGCCGATAGAGTTACGGTGTAGTCACAATTAAGTTTACGTCTTAGTGCAAAATGGTATTCTTGTGATTGTCATTTATATAACTTACAACGTTAAAGCGCTCGCGTGACACGAACTTGACGCGAGCGTATCTGACAGCGGTTGTCAAAATTGCGAGAGCACGAAAAGGGCTGTTTTGATCGAAACTTAACTGCAACTGCACTGCAACTTAACTTATTTAATTAAGTGAATTAGCCTACTGCTTGTTTATAGGGTAGGTTGTAGACAATGTCGACTACTCTGGTTCTCTGTGGTACATAACACTTAATTGTGTACTCGACCCCAAATCAATGTATCCTAGCTGGCGTTAGGCAGGTTTAGCGCGTCATATTCTTGTTGGTGAAAAAAAATTACAACTTCACAATTCAACAAATTCTTTAAAAAAGTTTTATTTGTCAAAAATAAAAACTAAAAAAGACAAATCTAATTTAATTTAAAAAATCAATTACAAATCAAATGTACCTTATGTTAATACAGACAAATGGTACTAAATAGACCAAAATGATAATTAGTAACTCAAAAGTCATATTTTAGTCGGTATTATTGTATTTATTTCATAAACTGCTTTGTAATCTCATTATTCAACTCTAGAAATTAACATAGGTAGACATAAAATAAACCTATCTGGACAAAAACACTAGATAATCTAGTCTGACAAGGTCAGGGATGATTCCTTTGAATGATGGCCTTTTAAGGACTGCTAATGGACAGGTGGTAAATCCTGGAGATGGTTGTATGCATCCTGTTATCCGTTATACTATGTCTTTGGCCTCGTGGAAATGACGACACGTACATATATTTTTAATAGGTAATTATTATGTGTTGTTAAAATTATAGCGTTGAAACTTTAAAGGAAACAATGTTCTAAAGTTTTATTAGTATTACCTAGTAGATTTTCTCTTCATTTACCAACAAAACCCAGTGCTGCAGACAGCACTGCGAAATTATGTATTATTTTGTGACTTTATACGGTGAATAGCTTCATAGGTAGTGGTGAAGGGTGGAATATTGAAAAAGGGAAGCCGGAGCAAAAAAGTTTTTACTTAGGAAAATAATATCTCTTCAGTACCTTCTTCGATCGTTCTTACACTTGATGCGATACTTATTTTTATTGCTATTTCAAACTTTTAGGGGTTACATAATAAATTATTAAGTACGTGTGATATTGACCAATTTCTACTGGGAAGCCGATGGGAATCGGCTTGTATAGACCCTTCGCTGGTACATTGTGCGGCTACATTGTGTAATTAGGTAGAAGAATCGTTGAATATTTTTGCTTATTAATTAATAAACATAAAAATCTAAAATCAATGACCCAATGAATCATTTTTTTTTTATAGTGAAAGTTTGTTTGTAAGGATGGCTAGATAATAGAAAGGTACCTTGTAATACAAAAGTACTTGCCATTGGAGAGAAAAATTTACAAAATCTATAAAAACAAATGTACTTGTTCGGGTAACAGTGTAACGTTGATAATTGACAAAGTGTAAATAAAAGATTGCGTGTTATACCAAGCACGGAAAGATCTTGATTTGATAGAAATCTATGATAACAACTTACTAATTGCACTGATCAATTAAATAGATGGCGAGATTAGTTCAATTAGATTCAGTGAAATAACCATTAGAGGACTATAACTCACCTCTTAGATTCTTATGACTATTTAGAATTTATGAATGAATGGTAAATGATGTAGCAAGTATTTAAGTACCCTTTCACATGATGCAATTTAAACCTCTACTTATTTTCTAGACTGTCTTCCGCTATCTCTGGAGAGAAGTGGACAATCTAACTTATTAACTTTCTGATTAAATTCGTACGGCATTCAAGACAATTTAGGTGGCCCAAGACTTAACCGATTTCAAAGCCCTACCTACCTTACCTTACCCTACCTTCACGGCACTTGTTGATCCTGGCTTACAGGAGTAATAGTAGCGGGATTGCGGTAGAGGGTCAAGTCCCATTAAAAAAACCTTTAGCATCCCATAGTAGGTGTCTTCTATAAATTGGGTACTATATGAATTAAGATGGCTTAGGACTTAATCCATACACGCTGGCCAAGTGCGTGTGCGTCACATGTTTAGTTTTAGGACATGCCCGTTTCCTTAGGTTTTGTCACCAATATAGAGGAGTACCGATGAAATTATTCATAAATAAAACTTGCCACCTTTATTGGAAGTTACCAGAAGAATTTTATAGGTACAGCTGCGCTAACATTGCTCTGGAGTCCTGAAAAATTCTGTGTTATTCATTGAACTATAGTTTCCCTTAACAGTGAAAAAATTATTCAAGGAATGCAAATGAGCTCCAAACGCGATCGGCGTACGTTTCAAAGGTTTCAAATAAACAACCTATTGTTCACCGTTTACGAGTGGCGTTGGAATGCAAACAGGAATGAAGTACCGCTTGCGATAACATACAAACTTCCTCGTTCCTGGACGAGCTGATAATCAAATTTGTTTGTTGTGGCTGTTGCGAAGTTGATTGTTATTTTCCACTTTGAAATACTACTCAGAAATTTTGTCTTATATTAATCATTGACGATCTCGGTAGTCGAGCGGTGTGGGCCGTCCGATTGGGCTATACTGTGCCCGGGAGGTCGCGGGTTCGATTCACGCCCCGGACAGTATGTGGAACAACAAAAATTTGTTTCGGTGTCGGGTTGGTTGACGGACTACCCCTCGTGCCTCGGAGAGCACGTTAAGCCATCGGTCCCGTTTGTCATTTAACACATCTATGACAATCGTTACATGTAGTCAGAAGTCAATATAATCTGACACCTGGTCTAACCATCTCGGATACTGGTTCCGAGTTTCGAGGTCTGATGGCAGTCGCTCGTATAATTCTGGTAGCTAGCCGCATCAGGTTAGACTGGGGGCCGACTCCAATAGAAATAGGAAAAGGCAAGGATCCAAGACAGTATAGGTGTCCCGGGACTTTAAACGAGTTTCTTTACAGCGCCGCTGTTGATTCTGGCTTATAGTAGCATTTGAGTTGCAGGGGTGGGTTAAGTCCTAAAAAATAAATACTTAGGTACTTACAAAATTTACTTTCTAAATAGTAGAATGGGTCACCTATCTACTAATCTACTTAGAATTCCTTCACAAAATTATTTAAAAATTTATAATTTTCTTTCATTTCCGCTGTTGTAAAAATCAATTAGCGAGTAGACAGAGAAACTACTAGCGATAACGAAAGATCGATAAAAACAAAATGTATGTATAAATGAATGTATAAATTTTTCTCCGCGTAAGAACCATCCTCGTACTTCAAGGAATATTCTAAAAAAAAAAATAGCGAAATCGGTCCAGCCGTTCACTCGTGATGGCGTGCGTGACCAAGTGAAATAGGGATTCAATTTTATTTAAATAGATTATCATTGCTCCGGCTTAAAGGGTAGTAGGTAGGTAGTAACTATTTAGTAATCTGTGGTAGTAGGTAGCTTATTATCATCTATATAGGCTATCTAATGTATTGTACTGCTGTCTATTTGTGTGATGAACATGTCTGTTTGTCTTGAATCTGGGTGTAATTATCTATATTTAAGTATGTATCTACGAAAGAAAAACAGTGTATTTATACTATATCAGCTATCAGGTTTCAATGACACAAGCTCTGCTTAGTATGGGTTTAGATGACCGTGTGTGTTAATGTCCTAGAATATACATATTATTTTAATTATTAATATGTTATTATTATTAATATTATTATCATTTGTTTCGGTGTAGGTAGTAGGTAGCTTATTATCTCATCTATATATAGGCTATCTAATGTTTTGTATAGGTACTGCTGTTTGTATAACAATATTTTCTTTGTTAGTCATTTTATAGATAGCCCAAATAGGCAGAACAGTTACAACTTATTATCTTCACCTTGTTGGTCACTAGTCTTCATAACTAGTAGTTGGAAGTTGGAACTACCTCGGTAGACCCGTTGTAAAGGTGTTCGTTTAATAATCGCAAGGTCCCGGGTACGTATGTTTAGCTAGGATAAGAGGTTATCATACATATATTTAAATACTAACTCGAGGCGTAGGAGTCTATTGAAAGGCGAGCTAAGAGGCATATTGGCAACGAATCCTTCGTCAAGGCTAAGTTGCAAAGCCTCGAGCATCGCCGCATAGTTGCTAGTCTTTCGGTTTTTTATCGGATACACTTCGGAGAGTGTGCGTTGGAATTACACAATCTTATTCCCCAATCCACGTTCTTGCATCGGACAAGTAGAGGTACGGCTATGCGCCACCGTTATATGGTGGAAATTCCACTGGCACGCACAAAGCGCTCTGCCTCCACTTTTACTGTGCGAACTGCCAAGTTGTGGAATTCGCTGCCGGCATCTCTGTTTCCCGATAGCTATAAACTACCTGTCTTCAAGTCACGAGTGAATCGGTATTTATAAGGTAAGCGCGTTCCATCGTAGACTGCAACATTGCTTCACATCAGGCATGTTGTGGTCAAGCGCAAACATATTATAGGATAAAAAAAACATACAATCACGCCCTTTTCCCATAGAGCGCCAGTTGCTACGATTTAAACATAGTTCCATATAGGGCGTTAGCAGTGTTCAACAAAATATGATACAATTATAGTCTTATCTCTTTCTACCCATCTCTAAACGATAGGGATAGATAGTGCATGCAACATGTTTTCTTGTGAAGTAGAAACTACGGGTTAGCCTCACTAATGTTCATACATCCGGTCATACATGCACGGTAGTTGCGAGTGCTATGCACCTGTCCCTTGTGAAGGACATCACCGATGAGATCAGCGAATGTCTTCCTAGGGCATCCTCACCCAGCATTTCCACCACGTTTCGTTTTCACCTCCGCCGTGCATAATTATACCTCTCCAAATGACCAAACCACCTAAGTATACTTTTGCTACCTTTGTCACTACATCTTCTTTCAGACCACAGCGTTCTCTAATTACTTAATTCCTCAAACTATCATTCAAAGAATTTCTTAAAATTATTATACCCCTTTTTCACCTTCCACTAAAATAATAAGTAATTATATATAACATATCCTAAATAAAATAGAGGCAGGTTTAAGTGACACGGAACCATTAGACCATGACATCATAAAGGGTCTCCAAAACCCACGTTAGTTCGAAACTAAATTTAATCTAAAATGTACTTAATTTTTAAAGAATTAGGGCTCAATTCGGTACAAGTGTAAGTTAATACAGGTGAACATCCTGTGACTGCGCGTGCGCGGATGTGGTGTAGGCAGATAATAATGTGGTATGAAGTCTATAGCATCAAATATTACGTAGGATAAGAGAATTTATTATTGAAATTTATTGTCAATAAATAAAAGGCCCGTTTTGACTTTTGAGAAAGACCGTAGAATGAAACTTGTTAAGAAACAATAAAATAATAATTTATTAAATAAAATTTGTTTTTAATAAAATACTAGTTACATTCGCGTTATACAGGGTTATTTTAAAATCACCAACAGCCTCTTTGGAGTAGATAGCTGATATCCTAAGCAACAACTTCTGTGTTACGACTATTGACAAATAGGCTGTTTTTTTTGCATACACAACAAAATAAATTTTGCTTAATTTCCCGCTTGAACCTTTATCTAAACTATGAAGGGACTATGAATACATACTGCCTACATCAATGATTTGTTAATTTAGCGCAAAGAGTTCAAACGATTTTACTCAATACACACCTACTCTAAACTCTACATTTTGTAATTTAGCGCCTTTAAACGGATGTATAAATTTTGATGCGGTTTTTCTATTCGAAAGTTGAAGTAATAAAGTTCGACTTGCGAAACAAAGTATAAACACTAAAATTATCAGTTAAAAACAATAAGTGTGTTGGTATGTAAACCTGTGCTGTCAAGTGTAAAATTGTACTCAAGTAACGCTTGAACAATGGTTCTCACCTGTCTTTACTAATAAAGAAAACTTGTATACTTAATTAGTGTTCGTACAATTGTCACTCCCGCAGACCTGACGCGACCGCCGACTCTACCGCACGATCATACGCGCTCTGAAAACATACTCCACATAAAGCAAACTGAAATTAAAAAACGTTTAAAAATAAAAACATAATTTTAAATCAAAGTGAATTCGTAAAAAGAATACCTAATTTTACTTTTTGTTTAATACACGGAATTCAAAAATCGAACAAAAACAAAAAAAATCGCTTGGAATTTTAGAATATCTAAGATCGAAAATTGAAAAAGTGAATTCGAAATAAAATTAATAATCAATTTTAACTTTGTTTTTGAATAGTGAAGTATTCTATTTTCGAAATTTTCATCTGAAAATTTGAATTCAGAATAACTGTGCCGTTGTTTTCGTGATATTGTGAACATTGAAGTGTAAAAGGGACTTTTAGTAATAGTTTTTGAGTGTTTTGAAACGAAATGACCCCGGTAGGGCTTCTGTTCAAAGTTAACAGGTATGTTTATATTTGCATGTTTCATTTAGGATCTACTATCATTTAAACGACTGTTAAGTTTCTAAACACTTGATTTTTCTAACAAAATCCATGTTTAGAGATTAAAACACAGAATTTGGGTCGGTGAATGTGTTAGAAATGTGTTAAATATTGATCATGGCATGTAAATGTATCTGTGTAGTGATGGGATTCATTGTTATTCTAGTGGTGTTATAATGTAATTGTATGGAATCTTTGGCCTGAGATTATAGTTGATCAGTAAAGCTAGCGAATGCATAATTCATATTTAGTTCGTATTGATTTGTATCAAACGTATTGTGAATTTATGAGGTTGTGGCAAAGATTTTATTACAGCTATCTAAAGATGAATATTATGTTATTATTATTTTATTACATACGTCATAAAGCGTTCTTTCCGACGGAAAAGGTAAAATAGTTTCATATAAGTATTACAAACTTTCACGATCACTGGATTGAAGGATAATCCAAGCTATTTTTTTATAATAACTTATACCAAAATAATCGGAGAGCGCGTTATGCCGTCGGTCCCGGTTGTTATTTAACCCATCTATGACAATCGTTACATGTAGTCAGAAGCCAATATAATCTGACACCTGGTCTAACTATCTCGGCTACTGGTTCCCTACCGGTTTCGAGGTCTGATGGCAGTAGCTCGTATAATTCTGGTAGCTAGCCGCATCAGGTTCTAGACTGGGAGCCGACCCCAATAGAAATGGGAAAAAGGCAAGGGGAATGATGAACTTATACCAAAATAATTATAAGAAATGCGGTTATTTCACGGGTGAACATGATGTAAATATAACAATTTTAATCTTTGTTTATAAGAAGTATTCTATATTTGAATAACTTTGTGGATGTTAGATACGTAGTATTCATGATTTTTGAGCATTGAAAATTGTGGAATTTAATTTTGGTGATTGAGTCACACGTGGTCCCCGGGTGGTGCCAATCAGGTTACAATAAACTGGTGGTAGGCTTTTAGCCGTGGTTATTGACCACCCACCAGACAAAACCGCACTGTCAAGTGGCCTTGCAGTGTTCCGGTACGATGTCTGGTTACACCATAAAGAGCCTCATTCACTGCCACCGAGTGATTCAATAGGTATATCGGGCAGGTGGGTTCCATCGTAGACTATATCATTATTTCACCCCTTTAGTGTCCCATTGCCGGGCACGGGTCTTCTATTAACTGTCTTACGAGTTGAGAGAGTTTAGGCCTTAATCCACACACGCTGGCAAAGTGCGGGTTGGTGGATGTCACATGTCCTCGAATGTTTAGTTCTTAGACATGCCGGTTTCCTCGCGATGTTTCCCTTCACCGATATTCAGCAGCGACAACAAAACAATTCACATATATATGTGTTTGCACGACTTGCTGTGTTCCGGTGCGATGTCTGGTGACACCATGCAGAGAGGGTGGGTCGAAATTGTTGCCCCTTTAAGGTTTCTGACCATATTAGCTAATTCCACTGCCACCTTCTCACCGATAATCATTCGTATCACGAGTGAATCGGTATACAAGGCTGGCGCGTTCCATCGTAGACTACAGCATTGCTTAACATCAGGCAAGTTGTAGTCAAGCGCCAGCCTGTCGCAGAATAAAAAAAAAGTATTTTTATTTTTTTTTAAAAAGGAATTTTTTTTTGAACCTGGTTTTATTTTTTTGTTATGTAAATACTTACAACATTATAATAGATAAATTACCCAGAGATACAAGAGACACGGACATTTAAATAATTAATAAAAAAAAACAAAACAAAAAAAAAAAAACACAACAAACAAACATTCTAATTTTAACAGAGAAAATGGTTGGAATATACCACCAGCTTGGGACCCAGTGCTTAATTTACTTGTACCAAAACCCAAGCAAAATCAACTCAGAATTCAAGACACTGTGAGCTCAGTTTGCTTAAATCGGAACGCAACTTAAATATTAATGTTTGAAGGTAGTCAGTAATAATTGTGATTAATATTTTTGGACGTCAAATATCTCAGTCCACCCGTGAACATGAAGTCTGAAAAGACTTTGAAACGTCGGGATCTAAAATCTAAAATAAACCGCGATAAAATCCGTTAAAAAGTAGTTTTATTTCAATTAATATTTAAATTTATCATATCAGACAATTAACGCGCTCACCTTTAATTTGGCTTTACGATTCGACACGGGTTGCACCGGTCGTGGTCGCAGAATGCGGTGAGCGCGTTAAATGCCCGTTATGATAAATATACACATTAATTATAAGTCTGCTTGCGACCACGACCTGTGCAACCCGTGTCGAAACGTAAAGTTCCTTCAAATAATTTTATAATACCTAGTTATCTGTAGATAGTATAACTCAGTATAGAATACAAAGCGTGTTTCACGGGTTAACATGACGAATCGCGGATTCCATCAAACTATTAACTGCAATAGATGGCTCCGTGGGAAGGTAGATACACCTGCGCTTCAAAGGATTTAGGCAATTATGTACTCATGTGTAACTGTTGCCAAGGTCACGCAAATTCTATGGGTCTTATTTCATGAAAAAATTAAAAGACTTTAGTTAAAATGGACTTTGTCTCTTTCTTACTAGTATAGTATTATATTATCTGTGATAGTACAAACGTCAAAATGACAGACAACAAATTGGTGGTGGTAGCCTTCGGCCGTGGTTAGTGACCACCCACCAGACAAAGCCGCACCGCCAAGCGGCCTTGCCGTGTACCGGTGCGATGTCTGGTGACGCCGTTATGAGACGGTGGGTCGGTTTTGTTGTCATTTAAGGTTTCTAACCATATGGAGGCTCATTCCACTGCCACCTCACCGATAGTCATTCGTAATCACGAGTGAATCGGTAATACTAGGCGTTAGCCTAGTTACGTTACGCGTTAGCGTTCCGTCGTAAAAGGAAATGAAGTTGTAGTCAAGCGTCAGCCTTTCGCAGAATAAAAAAAATGAATTATAAACCTATTTTAGCTATAATGAGCTTAAAAGACGTTTATGAATACGGGGATTAGTATCTGCATAAAGGTGCTATATTTAAGGGTTGTTATTTAATACAATGTTTAACATGTTATTGGCTAATAGAGAAAAACAAATAATAATAATAATTGTTCAATTGCCTTAAGCGTTGTACATAAAGAGGTCTTAAAACTAGTCCATGTTTCAAACACTTAGTCAGGAAATTAGACATGCAAATATGATAAGTGTATCGATTTTATAACTAAATAGAAATATAATAATAATAATAGTAATTTAGTGGGACATTGGCACACACGGTCATCTGATCCCAAACTAAGCAGAGCTTCGCCCGGGTAGCTTCAGCCCACTCAACAATTTCCATAAAATGTGATAACCATAGCAGCGCCATCTATTGATTACTTACTCAACCCAGTCGAAAGGTATCGACATCTGTTAGAATCATTTTTTTTTTATTTATTTATCATTAACAATTTACATTGTGTTTGATATCCAACATACAAAATAAAATTAATAATATGAATTATAGAAAAATTATAAACATTTGGAGTTAACAGATAATTGTGACTGTCAAATAATAACAGACAAATAATTAGCAATAAATTAAAATTGCGACTATAATTTGAGATTTAAACTATCCTATCTCTCAAGTTGGATCGAACTGCACATGGTGTGCGAATTTTATTATAATCGGTTAAGTGGTTTAGGAGTCCATTGAGGACAAACATTGTGACACGATATTTATATATATTAAGATTACACCCAGACTCGAGACAAACAGAAATGTGTATCACAATGTCAATTAGATATAATATTATTGATCCAACTCTCATATAAAATTAAATATGTCGTTAGTTCGTTACGTCTAATAGAATGAGCTGTCAGACATAAAGAGATTAGGTGCTTTTATTTATAAGACATTATAATACCAACTTCTTGACTTCGCACAACACCAACTTCTTGACTTCGCACTACACCAACTTCTTGACTTCGCACTAATGCTGGGAAATATGAAAAATCCCATCAAGTAGCTTCATCGACATGGGAACTACATTGTCGATGTTTGAAGTAGGTAGTTAGGTATGGTAATACTTTCCGAACCACGGTTCTACCAGCGCGTATGTCGGTTATCACGTTAAACCATTAACCTTTTTTTTCGCAGTCGAATAAAAATTATTCTATGTCCTACCCCGAGTTTCAAGCTATCTCCATACCAAATTTCATGCAAATCGGTTTCGTAGTTTTGGCGTGAAAGCGCGATAAGCAGAGTTATTTTAGCACCTTCTATATTATTAGTATGGATTGTCTTGAAAATCAAGCATACTTTTGCTTCCAGTCTCAAAGTGCGTGCGTGATGAGGATGACATTCTATACTTAGTTCTTACAATTTTCATGTATTAGCGTAAATGAAACACAACCTAGGGCTGTCAACATTTACAGTTAAAAATATCCAACACGATTTGTTAGAAAAAAACAAAAAACAATTTTGAATTGGTCCACAATAAAATTGACGGAGTAATCGACGAACATAACTAAAAAAAGTACAGCCAAACAAAAAGTCTGATATAAAAAAAAGGTTTTAAGTACTTGTATGATGTTCATTTGTCTAATCTGTAGCTCACATAGCTGGGCAAACATAGCATAAGCGAATCGGTTCCATAGTAGACTATATCATTGCTTAGCAACAGACAAGTTGTGGTCAAGCGCAAACCTATTACGGGATAACAAAACATTTATTTTAAATTTTTGGATACTATTTCTATGAAATGTTGAAAAAAGTATTTTTTATTCTGCTTTTATAATGGAACCTGTGAATTAAATTTAATTAATTAAAATAAAAAAGTATTCTGATTTATTACTACAGTCCATCAAATCTAAGAAGTGCCGTTGGACCGTTCTAAACGTAGTACATTTAGAATTTTATTTTTTGTATGAAAATTGTTTATGTTATGTTAAAATAAAAATAGCTTCTTAATTAACTTATTTTACAGGAAAGCTAATAAAAATTGTGTGAATTACGCCTCTGTAGTGAAACGTCAAAAGGTACTTCTTAGATTTGTTCAATTGTAAATTTTGTCTGTTAGTACAACCCTAACTTTAATACTAGTGTAGATGTTGATGACAGTCGCTACTGAGATCTAATTACTTGTCAACTAACGGTTATTCGATGTCAACTCGATATACATCAGTCTAATGACTGGCGGGAAACTCTTTTGTTTTATTTGTGCCGTCTTCTATTGTTTTATTAGTTGCTAGTGTCAACAATATTCACCAACTATAGGAAGAGATAGACTTAGAAAATTTAACACGGAACTAGCATTGCGCACGTTTCCTCTACCGAGTACATGAACCGATCAAGTACTATGACAATTTCTTCGTACTGAAAAATCACTTCTTTTACACTTTTGACACGAGGTTTTCAGTGTTTTCACTGTGAGGCGTCGAAATGCCGCCCAACAATCTACACAGCATGTTTGGATGTGAATCGAGGCTTAAAAAGATCATTGAGAGAAGACCCACAGTTCTTTTCTGTACTATGTATATGTTATGAGACTTCAGACCTTGATTCACACAAGCTGGCTTTTCATAAGTAGAATTTTAAGTATTTAAGTAATTTTAATACTTTTGATGTTTTCTAAAGAAATTTAAAGTTACACGTAACTACAATAAACATTACAAGGAAGATTAAATTTCACATTAGTTAATACAGTTAAAACATTTTTTTATACAAAAGTACTTAACTACCTAAAAGCTTAATGTTTCTATTAACATAAAGCAATTTATGTATTTTTTTTCGTTAAATTAAATAATTGTGTTCATTGTTAAGTAAAATAATATTCTCATGAACGAAGTTTGTCCGTTTTGACCCGTTATGCTTGACGAGTTAACAACTTGATTTGAGAATTATTGAGCGAAAGGATAACGTTATTCTTTACATTAGAAATTTAACAACGAAAATAAAAATATTTAAAACTTTTAATAATAATAATAATAATAAATCATTTATTTCGATCAACTAATTGGATCATAAAATGCAATACAATACAATGTCACTAAATTAATAAAACACAACAAGATCAATAAATTCAAATTAGAAATAATCATATATTATTTAAAGAATAATTCAATTATTAATCCAGAGGGCAATTTTTTTATTTATTTGTTTTACCAACAACTTAACATTCTGAAAACTAATACATTTCAACAATTATTAAGTTATATCTTAATGGTAAGTCTTTTATATGTAAACACAACATTCGTAGGTATAATTAGCTAAACTTACATAATTTAATTGTTTACTGAATTACACACTATGTTACATAATATGTATGATTAATAAATTATCTCTTTTCAAAACCATCTTTTTGTGAGATTGAGACAATTAATAATAACATTTCCTTAAATAAATACTAACCAACTGCTAAGATTCAACAATAAACCAAAACCCACTGGACAGATTTTAATAAAATTTCAATCGAAAAAGAAGTATAGTTTTTGAAGCAAAAAAAAAATCTTAATTGATCTTTAATTGGCGGAATCGTCGCATAGCTCCTAGTTTACACAGGCCAAACATTCACAAGAAAACAAGTTGCAAGCTCTGTCTATCTCTATCATTTAGAGATGAGTAGAAAGAGATAAGACTATGCTTGTATCATGTTTTGTGGTGCAGTGCACACGCCCAGTTTGTTGCTTAGTTACATAAAAATAAACTCAGTCGAATGAATCCATCTCAGTTTTGAAGTAGGTTGAAAAAATAAGGTCGTCAAACATAGAACCACAATAAATCTCTGCCTCCCGTTCCACTAGAAGTCGTGATAGTGATCAACAAGTAACAAGGTAACTCGATCATCTCCTGTCGCGCCGCGGTTTCCCATCAGTATCACTTACATTACCCATTGGATAACTACTAGCTTGTTTTGTAGATCTTTAAATAATAAAAAATAAACACTACTTCTTAGTAAGTTTGATAGATGGCGTAGGTAGCCAAGAAATACTTGTCATTTAATTTGCTCCGTCTTCCTTAAGTTTGTTACTCTTTCACGAAAAAACTTCTGGACGGATTTGGATAAAATTTATCACATAGGTTGAATATTTAAAGTGTAAAGGGTATCGGTTCAGAGCTAGTAAAACGATACGGCTGAATTAGGTTAAATAGAAAATATAGTTTATTTCTGTGACCAACACAAATAATTATAAAATAATAAAAGGATCGCGGGAGCACACGCGATGACCGCTAATAGTTTACGTTTACTGAGGAACTAGTTATTGATATATTACTAAGCAAGTAGCGTAAGTGCTGACTGTACAGTTTCACCGTACATAAAGTCTGGAACAGCGCATAGGCTTTTTGACATAATACCACGCAGGCAACGCGACGGGCGGATATATTAATAAATTATTTCAGTAAGATAGTTACTGAAATAATTTATAGCAAAATGATGACTAAATGGTAATTGAAATGAAATTTTCCAATCGTACCGTGCGCCAACTTCCTTGAATCGGATAAATCAATGAAAATTTTTATTCCAACTATTTCAATTTGTATTTATGGTGATGGCTACGCGTGTTTCTATTGAGCGGTAATTTTACTGTCCAGTCGTAAAGTGACTACTGATGTGAGTCGAAAGTGGAGACTAGTAAATATCCGTTTATGGTTTATTGCTTTTTTTAGGTAGGTAATGTACGTACCTACCTTGTATTATGACACTGTTACACAATATGAAGAACTATAATTTGTTTATTAAAGTAAGTATTCAAAACAAATAAAACTATTTTTAGTTTAAATTAAATACTTAAGGTAAGCCTAAGTTAAACAAAATATTTAAAAAAAAAGATTAAAAGCCAATATTTTTTTTAAAAATACGCTTTTATTGAGTGATACCTATATTAAAAAAGAAACGATTTTTATGTTAATCGATTTATTTCCCAAATCAGAAAAATCGATTTTTACAAAATAAGGAAATTAATTGTTTACAACATTTACAATTTTTTTTATGAAACTCGGGAATTTTTGAAAACGAAATCGACTTTTAAAAAATGTCACAAAAAAAACTTTCTTGGCTACTGGCTTTTTCGTTTTCAGAAATAATATTTAAATATTTTTTTAAGTGGAAGATATCATCCTTTAGCTTGCCAACAAAGCTGGTTTCGATAAACTGAAAAAAATTTAAAGGAACATTATTACTATCTATACATTATTGTATTTTGTAGAAGTGATATTAGTTTCAATATTTAGTTTTTTTACTATTGTAACAAAACACCAGTTTTTTTTAACAACAAACACATCCGTCATCACATCACACATACTCTCGAGTCATAGTGGAAATTTAAATCTAAGACCTTTCAATACAGTGGTGCTTGCAACCACTACACCTAAACAGTTATTATTATTACACAGTAATGATATAACTAGATCGTAATTATTACAGGTGTTTACAAAAACTCGGAAGTTGTTGATTTGATTTACTATATTGTGTGTGAAATACTGTTCGTAACACCCTGTTATCAGTAGCATGGATGAGTAACTTGATAATTAAGTTTCTACCAAGGGGTTCATTACATATTATGCAAAAACATACAATTCGCGCTTTATAGAAACGAATCTAAAATACCGGCTTAGACGCCGTCATATTGCCATAGCTCGCGCAGTCTATTGATGCGATTTTATCGTCCGATGAATCCGCTCGCGCGATTGGAAGTCGTGTGCCTTTTTTTGGAGCAATGCGATCGCCCTCCCTTGCCTTTTTTGGAACGAAGTTCCTTATCGCGCGTTGTAAAAGGGGGCTAGACGGAAAATTCTTACGAAAAGTTGTCACGACACTTTTTGTTATAGTAAGCCATTGTAAGCTGTGCGGCGTGCGCATGTTCAATTCTGTCTGTCTGTCTGTCTGTCTGTCTCTCTCTCTCTCTCTCTCTCTAGAGATAGAAAAAAAAATTGTAACTTAAAAAAAATAAAATTTTATTACAATTCCTTCACTAATTAATCGAAAGGAACTTCGTTCCATCCGGGTGTGCCTTGACACCTCTCAAGTTTTTTTATTCTGTAATAGGCTTGCGCTTGACCACAACTTGCTTGATGTTAAGCAATGACGCAGTCTACGATGAAACGCGTTTACCCAGTAAATACCGATCCAGTCGTGATTTGAAGTCAGGCAGATTATAGCTATCGGGAAACAGAGATGCTGGTAGCGAATTCCAAAACTTGGCAGTTCGCACAGTAAATGTGAAAGCAAAGCGCTTCGGGCGTACCCGTGGAATAGCATTACTTCCAGCCCCTTGGCGGGCGCCATTAGGACATACTAAATACTATGTTTGATCAAAAGATCGTCCTGGATAATAGTACGACGAAAACTAGACAATTCGGATGCATCGCATGATCGCACTACGTCCAACAGGACATTCCGCAGATTCATTCATTAACTAAGTTAATGTTTGTATTTTAATTAGTTTTAATCTGACATTTTTTATTACTGTTATAATATTTTTTAGTAATAATTTTAGTATTAACTTTGATTGTTTTTATAATTTGTTTTTTTTCTCTCTCTTTTATTTATTAGTTTTATTCGATTCATATTTATACCTATTTGATATTGATAAATTATTGTACTTTATTTTTGATTTTGAATTGCAATTTTTGATTTTTTTACTTATGTTGATTTTATTTTATAGTTACCTGACATTTTTTACTTTAAATGATGATTTTATTTTATTGTTATCTGACATGCCAATTATGAAATGTTATGTTGTGGCGCAATAAATGAATTAAGAATCATTTTTGTCGGACGCGCGTGTTAGATTATTAGATAAAAAGCGAAAAACAAAAGGAATAAAAAAAGTGAGTATGCTCGATTTTTTAAACATTTGTTTAAATATGTCTGTTTGTCTTGTGTCTGGGTGTAATTTATCTGTATTTAAGTATATATTTACAAAAGAAAAGTATTTTAAGTAGTATATTACCAGTTATCTGGTTTCCATAGTACAAGCTCTGCTTAGTTTGGGATCAGATGACCGTGTGTGTTAATGTCCCACTATTATTACTATATTATTTATGAAGTTTTAAGCCGTGTCATATCATTGTACATATATACTTACTTCTATTACTTTACGATAATATGTCGGACAGTATTTAAAAACTAATAATAAATTCACATTATGTATTAATAACTAACACTTAGTAACAATCACAGCTGTCCTCGAATGAGTAACATAGCATACCTATCTAAGGATAGGTATGCTGGTTTCCTCACGATGTTTTACTTTACCTCTGTTGAGCGGCGATGAAACAATTCACACAAAATGACTGAAACAATTCACTATCGGGGATCGAACCCGCGTCCTTTGATTTCCAAGGCGAGAACACCGCTGCGCCACAACTACTCTCATTACATAAAGTTCATTAAACTATATTACTTAAATAATTGCTATCTTGTACATACAGTGAAATCTCTATAAATCAATCTCATTTCGATAGACATGTAAACTACAGTATATCGTGCAAACCTCTCAATGAAATACGTGTTTAAACTATTATTATGTCATCAAGAATTCTTTTTTTAAATCACTATTGTATTAAATGAAATAATTCATGATGTGCTAGAGAAAACTATAGAGAAATTGATTTAGTATTATTAATTCATAATGCGCAGACATTTCATTTAATTATTTATTGGAATCGTCGAATTTATGAAAACATAGTCTATTAAAAGTGTTTCTTCAAATAACGGGCAGTTTTTTTTTATAAAATATATTTCACTATATTTAAATATTTAATATTTTTGGGTCATTAACACACATAGTCATCTGGTCCCAAGCTAAGCAGAGCTTGTGTTATGGAAACCAGATAACTGGTATATACTATACATATAATTCTTTTCTTTTGTAAATATATACTTATAATAGATATTTACACCCAGACTCGACACAAACACAAATGTTCATCATTAATGTTTGTCTCGGGTGGGAATCGAACCCACGACCTGCGGCGTGAAAAGCAAGTATCTTACCAACCACGCCACCGGCCCGTCAGTTCGATTGGAGAGGTATCTCTGCTTACAGAATTCTCGCAGCGTAATAATAACTTTTGGTTGTGTTAATGAATCTCGATTGGAGCGCTCAATTCTCGCATCCGACGTATAATAATAATAATCATCATCATTCCCCTTGCCTTTTCCCATTTCTATTGGGGTTTTACCAGAATTATACGAGCGACTGCCATCAGACCTCGAAACCCGTAGGAACCAGTAGCCGAGATGGTTAGACCAGGTGTCATTATATTGGCTTCTGACTACATGTAACGATTGTCATAGATGTCATAGATGTGTTAAATGACATGGAGGGTAGTCCCTCAACCAACCAGACACCGAAACAAATGATAATAATATTAATAATAATAACATATTAATAATATTCTAAGATTTTAACACACACGGTCATCTAAGCCCATAAGCAGAGCTTATGTCATTGAAGCCTGATAACTGATATAGATAGACTATACATACTATTTTTCTTTTGTAAATACATACTTAAATATAGATAACTAGCTTTCCGACAGCGGCTTCGCCCGTGTGTATGTCGGTTATTGCGCCAGAACATTACCTTATTTTTGCGCAGTCGGATAAAAACTATTCTATGACCTTTCTCGGGTCTCAAACTACCTCCATACCCAATTACATCCAAATCGGTTCAGTAGTTTAAGCGGGAAAGCGTAACAGACAGACAGACAGTTACTTTCGCATTTATAATATTAGTAGTGATTAGTAGGGATTACATCCAGACTCAAGACAAACAGACATGTTCATGTTCACACAAATGACTGTCTTGGGTGGGAATCGAACTCACGACCTACGGCGTGAAAAGTAAGTGAAGTTTAAGTCGACAAAAATGCCACTTTTAATTGAATCCCATACGTGGTCCCCAAAACAATTTACACAATGATGTGTGCGAATCGAACCCACGACCTTATATTTCTAAGGCGAGGGCCGTACCGCTGCTCTGTATCAAAAACTATCGAAACACACTAACTCACTGAAGCCCGTCAATTTTCATTTCTTACATTGTAATCTCTACATTGTAACTTAGTCAACACCTTAGAATATTTAACATGGAAAGTGTTACATGCAACTTCTAGAACTAAAATTGTATCTGCCAGTTTTTGGGACACACTTTTACTATAGGCCGACCGTTTAACTCGCGTATCGCCATCTGAGGTACAAAGTCATGAAACATTAATTAAATCTCTTAAAGAACTATTTAACCACAGATAAAAGTAATGTAAGACTATTCGTCACTAATATCCATATCGCTTGAATCATCATCACTGTCTGTGCAGCTTGAGGAGTCAGAATCTTAGCGATAGGCGATACGCGATTTAAACGGTCGGCCTATAGCCTACGTGCACTAACAAAAAGTTAAAGTATCTTTACAAATGCACACGTATATGAAAACTACACACAAACAAAACATGAACAGTTTGTGCATATGAACTGTTCGTGTACCTACCTCGGCAGAGAGGGCTGAGTCACCTTCGTCCCTGGGCTTGCACCTTTAATTGAATTCCCACACGTGGTCCCCGGGTGGTGCAAATCAGGTGACAATAAACTGGTGGTAGGCTTCGGCCGTGGTTAGTGACCATCCACCAAACAAATACGCACCGCAAGCGAGGTTGCTGTGCTCCGGTAGATGTCTGGTGATATTATGCAGAGAGGGTGGGTCGGAATAGGTTTTTAATTTGAGAGTCTCAGTCCACTGCCACTTTCTCACCGAACATCACTCGTAATCACGAGTGAATCGTTACATTGGCCTGGCGCGTTCCATCGTAGACTGCATCATTGCTTAACATTAGGCAAGTTGTAGTCAAGCGCTAGCCTATTTCAGACTAAAAAAAGGGGAACGCGTGCGCATAACAGTTTCTGTTTTAAATGTTCTAAGTTCTACACAGATACATAATTTAATTCATAACGATCGATCCACCAATAAATCCGCAGCACTTCACGAGCCATTGCATCAATTATAACGATTATTAAGCAAAACGGCAGGAAACATCGAGATCATCGCGCGACAAAAACGTGTTCACTTGCGCGTGCGTACAAAGAGATGCGCTACATAATTTTCTTCACATTATCGACTAATTACAAGCGTCAATAAAAAAACCGGTCAAAAGCGAGCCTAATTCTCACACGAAGGGTTCTGTACATAGTATTTATTAGTATAGTGGCAACAAGTATACTTCTTCTTGATTAGAACTGACGTATTATGAGTATTTAAAGCGATTGTGATTACGTTGAAAGAAAGGGATGCAGATATGCGCATTGTATAGCCGCATCCTTTTCTTTTAACGGAATCATAATCGCTTTAAACACTCATAATACAGCAGAAGGTCTCATTTATTTTGGGAGACCATCCCCATCCTTTACTTAGCACAATCTGTCTTTCGTTTGTTTTTAACCCAGTCATCATCATCATGATCAGCCTATTCTAGTCCACTCCTGGACATAGGCCTCTCCGTGGCGCGGCTTATCTCATCCAGTTCTTGCTGGCCGCCTTGCTGAGATCGTCACTCCACCTAGTTTGAGGGCGTCCTACGCTACATTTGCCAATTCGTGGTGCGTGGTGCCTACTAGATGAAATAAATTTAAATAACCATATTCAGCTGACACTGCTGACGAAAGTCAGTTAGATGGACGAACATAAAAAGCGACAGTGACATTAGGACAGAGAAACCTACAAGCTCACTAATAAGCTTGCGTTGGCGCCTACGCACCTACTTGGTTATCGTTAGCCATATTATTATTACCAGCGTTGGTTTAGGGCGTCTGGCTTACTGGACCCTAAAATTAAGTTTTTCTTGTATATTACTATGTTTTACGGTGTATTTAATAACAATGAATATTAGACTATATCATGTGGATTTATGGTTGATTTCGAGATAGCAAAGTGTGGGGAAGTGGTTAAATAATTAACCATGATAATGTGATAATATTAATGTTAGTATTTTAATTATAGCATGATTAATGCCTTTCTTTATAAAGATGTTGCTACTTTATCTTGAAGATCTTTTGTAGATTTGAATGTTAAAATTTTCCTTCCCTTGCGATTTGCGGTAACTGTTTATACGACATACAATCAAAATACAGTCTTCGTCAAAAAAACCGATTACATCTACCATCCTCAAAATGATTAACCAATAACAAGATAGATAAACAATAACCAGATATCAAAAAGGAGTTTCATTATTAAATTGATAATGTAATTTTTTTTACAGCGAGGGCCTGTTCACTTGTCCAGTCAACGCATCTCCAGTTGATTACGCTAAGGTAAGATCTGATGAGCTGAGAGACGTGAGTGATGCCTTTGATGAACTTATAATTATAAAATCATCCGTGTGAACACGGAAAGCAAGTGAACTTATTACCGGTATGTACTCTTGATATGTGTGCAAAATGTCATCTACACGTGCTGTACGAAGATCTGCTAGCGCTCTTCTATCAGAGAAGCCATGGTGTCTGCACTTTATGCCTTTTCAAGAGATAGTAGATTGTAGCGGGCTTGGATTTCCACAACTCGTACTCGTGGCGTAGCTACTGCCAGCCGAGCTCCAGGAGGAATCTTAACAGACTCTTCACGTTACCGACGGCTTCTTGGAGCGACCTCGGCGATCCGAGGTGTTCAGCCCTGTATCATGCCAGTCCTGGACAGTATAAGATCACGTGGACATCTGTTAAAACGGCCTTCTCACAATTTATTGATGTTTACTTCCGTGACGTTTAGTGAAATCCCTACTAATATTATAAATGCGAAGTAACTCTGTCTGTCTATCTGTTACGCTTTCCCGCTTAAACTACTGAACCGATTTGGATGAAATTGGGTATGGAGGTAGTTTGAGACCCGAGAAAGGGCATAGGATAGTTTTTATCCGACTGCGCAAAAAGAAGGTAATGTTTTGGCGCGATAACCGATATACACGCGGGTGAAGCTACTGTCGGTAAGCTAGTAAACTATAAACTATATTTTTTGCCTTTTTATCGCGAGAAAGGAACAACAAGCCCTCCACAAATCCGTACAAACTTTCGTATTCAAGTAGATCATTCATTCATTCATTATTTTGTTGATTGTTTAACATCAGGCAAGATGTGGTCAAGCGCAAGCCCTGTTTTAGATTAAAAAGAAAGTATTAATGTAGATGTCTCAGTAAGTTATCTTTAACAGAATCAATGAAAGTTTTGACTCTTCAACCATCTCTGCGCCGTAGTTCAAGTAAACACATAAACACACAAACAAAAATAATTTTATTTCCTACACGAACATAATAAAAAGTCTATAAATCTAAGTCAATCGCGCGCAGTGCCTCTAGCAGTGACATGTTAAGTTACGCTGCGCACGCGCTGCACGCGGGTGGTCACTATATAAAGCTTCAAACAGCTGCGGAAAGATGGCGCTGTTTACAGTATTGGTAAAACCACTCCATTGAAGGTTTTATTGTCCCATAAAAGTATTTGTTTTGGTAGTTTGTTAATGTAAACTATTTAATTGCAATGGTTAGGCACTGAGATTCATTGTTTATTAGGGAGATTTGTTTATTATCTAGTTGGTAATGACTACAGTTGTAAACCATCTATTGGTAGTTAAGGAAGTTTCTGAAATTCTAAATAACCTGCTGTTGCTCCTTTGAGGATTCTAACCCTATCGAGGCTCATTCCACTGCTACCTTCTCACCGATAATCATTCGTAACCACGAGTGAATCAGTATACTGGGCTGGCGCGTTCCATCGTGGACTACATCATTGCTTAACATTAAGCAAGTTGTAGTCAAACGCCAGCCTATCGAAGAATTAAAAAAAAACCCAGCCATATCTTGTGACTCGTGGCAGCCTATGAAGTCTTGATTAACTTATAACTCGTAACTCATTTATTAGTATTAATCATTAGAGGTCAGGTTATTACAGAATGATATGACTTCTGTACTCATTCAAATAAAATAAGATAAATACATAAAATCACAGATAATAATATATAAAATATGCATTACATAATTAAAATCAGAATCAATAATAACAAATTAATAAAAAAATTAAAGTAATTGAAAACATTGAAATAATAATACTCAACTAAAATAATTAATTAATTCAAATAATCAGATAATAATCTTTAGAAAATCATTAATGTCATTAGTTAGTAAAGTCTCTAAATTATTGTGATTTTCTTGAGTCGGTAGGCCAATCGCAGTCGCAAGTCTAAAATCATTTAAATTTAATCTAACTAACTATACCTAGATCATATCAGTCATATTTCTTCAATTTGTAGAAATCCTACATATCACATAACATCACGACAAAGTATTAATGATTACATGAAATGAGTCCAGCTATCTCAAATAGATCGATGCGTGTGCGCGTGTGAATCTCACGCGGTGTATTTCAAATTCTCTTGCCCGCATTGCTAGGTTTATTACACGAATTACATGTCCCAGTAAGGAAGTCAATTTCCAAGTAGTAATATATAGACGGTATTCGTTTAAAAAATCTGAACAGTTCAATGTTAGAAGAACAACAACAGCTTTTATCTCTATGTAGTCTCCTGTTTTGCCTGGAGGGAATTGGTATTGTCTTAGATTTACGCGAATATCAGTTAGTAATAATTGTGATAAATATTTTTGGACGTCAAATACATCATTCCACCCGTGAACAAGAAGTCTGAAAAGACTTTGAAACGTCCAAATATTTTCTAGCCCACTGCCACTTCGACTTTAAAAACAATATAACTAATACAACTAAATAATAACAACAAAATTTAAACAACTCAAACCTATACGGTTGATTATCGAGCCGAAATCATTCAGCGCGGTATTTTATTATAGTACTAGTCAGATTAGTTTCACTAGACAAGAAACCCGCAAAAAATTACATTCAATACAGAATTACACGCGGTCGCTTCTTATTATGAATTACAGAATTCGGCACAGTTACCTAATTACAAGCACCGATCATCACGGCCTTAGAAAATGTTACGCGGAACTTGTATCACACTTTTGGGGGCTGACTCACCTTCGTCCGTGGGTGTACACCTTTAATTGCATCCCCACATGTGGTCGCCGGGTAGTGCAAATCAGGTGACAATCAACTGGTGGTAGACTTCGGCCGTGGTTAGTGACTACCCACCAAACAAAGCCGCACCGCCAAGCGGCCCTGCGGAGTTCCGGGAGGGTGGGTCGGAATTGTTGCTCCTTTAAGGTTTCCTTGGAGGCTCATTCCACTGCTACCATCTCACCGATAATCAATCGTAATCACGAGTGAATCGGTATACTAGGCTGGCGCGTTCCATCGTAGACTACATCATTGCTTAACATCAGGTAAGTTGAAGTCCAGCGCCAGCCTATCGCAGAATAAAACTGCCGAGGTGAAAAGTTTGTATGCATAAACTATATTTCATGTTTGTGTGTAGCTATTATTAACGTGTGCATTTGTAACGACGTTTTAAATTTCATGGGTGCTGTACGTGGTCATCTCGTGTCACTTAAAAAAGGCAGAAACAATTTTGTACCAGAAGATGTGCATGACACCTCCCGTGTTAAATACTCTTTGATCACGGCAGATCAACTGTAATCAATAGTTAATTCATCAATTATACACCAATTGTGCCTACAAAATCAAAACACGACGATTTGGCACGCGAAAAGCGCAGGCGCACATTGTGGTTAACCATTGCTAATATCAACCTTATCTCTACAGCTTTAAGGTTCATAATAACGCTGAAGTTCATGTATTGGTATTGGTGTCACTCACCTCTCAGAACGACCTTGCAATGCTAACCAGTCACGCGACATTATTGCTATCTCCCTCTTCTGTACGTTGTTTGGTGATTAACTTAATGCTGCCTCTTTCTAACAGTACTAAGTAATACAGTTGGTTTGTGTATCTGCTAAGGAGCAATTCGGACTTTAAAGTTTAGTTCGGGTAGTGGCTACTAGGGGGCGTGGTTGTGGTCAAAATGAAATATACAAAATAATATTAAAATAAATTAAAAAAATACATAAAATGAAATATTTAATTAAACAAGTTCCCTTACCCCGTTGCTTGAACTTGACTTGTTATGGCCTTAGATAACTGATATTCTATTCCATAATACGACTTATCTTTTGTAAATACCTACTTAGAATAGATAATTACACCCAGGCTAATAATAACCGTAAAAAACCCACCATAAAAACCCACCCACTTATGAACGAAAAGTATGGTGGGAATATAGCTAAAACATATTATGTATACTTTACGAATGGAGGTGTTTAAACATTTTCTTATTTTTCTTTAATGCCTATTAAAAAGACATCAACAAATATGGAGAACCACAAATCTTTAATTATTATAACAACTTTATAAATGTACCTACCCATATTTGTAAAGTAATAAATGATTATGATTATGATTATTATTATTATAACGTCTCCATTCATTAGTTATTTTCGTGGATGTCTTTCTTCATTCGTTTCATAATTATTATTAAAGTTGTTTATTGTTTTTTATATTGTTCTTAATTTTATTATTTAATTTAAATAACAATTCACATTTAATTATTATTATAAACTAATTTTATTGTTATTATTTATTAATTATTATTTTTTAAATTCATAGTCATATTTGTTGATGTACGTATTAAGTAGTGCATGCAGCGGCTTCTTGTGATTACTGGTAACCTGTATGAGGTCCATAAATAGATAAATAAATTATATTTTAAATATGTTTATATAACGAAACTACGGCGATGTTCCAGTGGTAAACGTATTCATCTAGTAACCGCGAGGTTCCTGGTTTGATACCAGGGACGAGCAAAAAGACATTTCTAATATACTTAGAGAATCTGAATTGCAACTTCAAGTTCCGATGAACGGCAAAAGGCTCACCCCCTATTACGTATTGGATCTAAACATAGCCAAATATTTCCTCTGGCTAGACTTTCAGGTAATACAGGCAATTATTAGAAAATATTAACATTTTACTAACTTTGTCTTAATTTTTTACAAAACTTTTCCAATTAACACACAACAATATAACCATATAACTTTTGATTGTTTAATGTCTACTTTGTCCCTGTGTCTATGACTCCAATAAGACGGCAGCGTTTGCGCAGGGGTCGTGAGAACTAAGTGCGATACAAGTTGCAATCTATCTATAATAAGATCGCTGAGTTAGCTTAAAGCTACTTGATAGTTTATCTACTTATAACGCGAAAGTGTGTGAGAATTTATCGATGGTTGGATTGTAATTATTAAAAAAAATAAAGTAGTTTATGTTGTATCAGTAGGGTTGCCATCTCTAAAATTTGGATAACAGGACAAGAAGCGTGAAAACCCCGGATTTTAGAGTCCGAAAGCCGGACATGTCAACAAGATCTTTTAAACATATTATTCAATGTAATAAAAAACAGTTGAAAATGTCATAAATCACCTTTTTTTATTCATTCATTATTTTAACAAAACAGAACCATATTACAATTTGTTACAAATTGTTTAAATAAATCAGTTACATGGTTCGTCGGTAGATCGTGGTGTGCGAGCATAGTGCGTGTCTCGCGGGCGGCTCCATTTTTTTTTAATTATTCATTTTTTAAAGCTCGGTCTACAAATGAAACCTTCCCCGGACGCTCCCCGGATGCCCTCTAAACTAGGACAAAATCCGGGGAAACCCGGACGGATGGCAACCCTAAGTATCAGTAGTCTGGTTTCCTCAACACAATCTCTGCAAATACAAATACAAATAATTTATTTGTTAATGTTAGTAAGGGTCTGTCCATTAATCACGTCGTGATCTTTTTTTAAACATTTTTTAACCCCCCTTTCCCCTTTGGTGATACAAGGTGAGGTTTAAGACTATGTCTTAAAAACATTATTCATGATCATGAAGTTTGAAAAGACTGAAACGTCGGGATCTAAAATCTAAAATATAGCGCAATAAAATCCGTTAAAAAGTAGTTTTATTTCAATGTGTGATATTCTCGTTAATCTAAGAAAATATCTATCTATCTTCCATAAAACAGAAGAGGGATAGTCCTCTTCTGTTTTATGGAAGATAGATAAAATACATCACTTACAATTTTAGCCTATAAAAGTATAAAAATCTAGCGGACCCCGCAGACGTCCTGCCCGGTAAAGCAGTGCCACCTACCGACTGAAAATAGAGTACGACCGATTCTCAGACCTAACGAATATAGATACTTAAAAGATTTCAAAAAAATAGGTCAAGATTTTCGGAGGAGATTGATTTTTTTTTTAATTTTTCTCTGCGTAAGAACCATCCTCGTACTTCAAGCAATATTCTATTACTAGCTTCCGCCCGCGAAATTGATCTCACTGATCTTGTTTCTCCATACAAACTATGGAACCCCGTTTCACCCCCTTAAAGGGTGAGTTTTGAAAAATCTTTTCTTAGTGCACCCCTAGATCCCATAAGGAATCTATGTGCCAAATTTAGAGTCTCCAGACCCAGCGGTTTGGGCTCTGCGTTAATATGTCAGTCAGTCAGTCAGTTTCTTCTTTTATATATTTAGATTTAATTAGCAATATTGAATTAGTTGAATCGGTCCAGCCGTTCACCCGTGATGGCGTGACCAAGGGAAATAGGGATTAATTTTTACATTTAAAGATATATAGTTGCAAATCACCACATGTGTTGAGCATATGCTGTCAATCCGCAGGAGACGAACCTTGTCCCTTTAGAGACATATCGTGACAATGGTTTGTAATAATTATTTTATGAGCTCACACAGTGAGTAATAAAATTTGACAATAGCACTAAGGGGGTTGTAATTTTAGTATATGTGTGAACGCCCGGAGTTATTGTCACATTTATTTTAGTGGGCGTTCGCACTGCACAACAAAAAATGATACAAGCATAGTCTTATCTCTTTCTACTCATCTCTAAACGATAGAGATAGATAAACCTTGCAACATGTTGTGGAAACTAGGGGTTATGTTTGTACTTTCTGTATTAATATTTCTTCTTTAATATTACACATAATTTTTTCTAAAATAGCCTTGCGATTGACAAATTTTAAGCAATAATACAGTCTACGATGGAACGCGCTTGCCCAATATACCGGTTCACTTATAGCTACGAATGATTTTCGGTGAGAATGTGGCAGTAGAATGAGGCTTCAAATGGTAAGGAACCTTAAAGAAGCAACAATTCTTACCTACGGGATTGCAGTGATGGGTTAAGTCCCAATATCACTTGTTAAATCATTTTTGAAGTGAAAACTTCTTTAGCGGCGTTGAGCACTTTTTCTGTAATGGGTATAAAATCTTAAACTCGCGTCAGGACACGTGATCTGATCGAAAAAGCGTAAGACGGATGGAGAGTAGACAGCTATCCCCTCTCTACGGCGCGGCGAAAATGTATGCCTGGGCCTACTGTTTCGTTTAGGCAGCGCAGGGCGCTTGCGCGAATGTTTTCACTTCTGCCGGCACTCCCGGAGTGCAACCCGTCTTTTTTTATTTTCATCTGTTATTTTCTCCAATTTTATTATAACACCGAGATATTTACCTACGCGTATTCAGCTAGTTTTCTTTCTTTTATTTGTTAAGAAGTCAAAATTAATTATCATAAATTTTCGACAACTTCGAAACTCGTCGGCAAGTTCAACAATGAACATAGGGCTCTGGTTTTGAAATTTGTTCACATTTTTTTTGCTGATGACCTAACCCAATTAGTCGGAGGGGCCTCTATTGGTTCAGCGGACTTTTTCGGTGAGCCGTCCGAGGACGGTCGAACCGATCAAGTACTGTGGTAACTGCCAAAAGGGCTCCCCATGTTCGGACGAACCTGGGCTCAGGACGGTTGTTTGCTTGCAGGCTTTGTTCACTTTAAATATTTTCTTCACTTATATTACTAGAATAGTATTATATTATCTGTGCTTAATTTAAAGTACTTACATACTAGTTTCTGCTTGCAGCGATTCCAAGCAAACTTATTAACGAAATAAAAACCTATTATATCTTTTATTTTTATAAATCTTTTATTTATTTGTCCTTACATTTAAAAATTAATTGATGTACTATATTTGTCTAGCTAAAACTAGAGAACGGCTGAACCGATTTGATTAATTTTGTTATTGAAATATGTGCGATATCAGTGCGAAGTTTGCGGGGCAGTTAATTTCATTATACATTTCAGCGGCTTTGCCGTCAAAGTGGAACAAACATCCTCACAAACTCTAGTATTTAATAGAATGCACATATTTTTATCAACATTTTCTACCATAAAAACGTTCCTGTAGTATCTCACCTTGCACCACAGTAGATATAATAAGGTAAAGCAGTAGTGCGACTCAGACATGTCCATAAATTCAATGCCTAATCGACCTGAAAGACACTCTACACTATCGGGTTTTAAGACAATTCTTAACAATTAACATATATATTACATACCGTCACGCCTGTCTTACTCAAAGGTGTAGGCAGAGGTGAATACCAACCACTATTCGCTGGCTATGAATAGGTCCCAAGCGTAATAAAAGGCGAGTATAACCGTTCATCGGCACAATTCCAAACTTCGAACTGCTACTAAGATTCTTTAAGTATATAAGAAAAGTATTTTTGCTCGACTTGGGATCACAAGGTTATTACATTAATACGCTTACCCAGTGGCATGTATAAGTAGACTTACTTGTTTACAAACCATCGGTAAAGTATCGTAACTGGCTAGAGAAGGGACGTTCGTCGGATATCGTGACTTGATTTAGATATTTGTGGACAGTTTTATTTTCGGATACCCAATCCAATTATTATTAAGTGACTTTTATTGGTACACCTGATATTGTAATCCGTTCAAAAACGGTCGAGCTGATCAAGTATTTGACAACTGCTATGAAGGCTTCCAACATAATACGAACCTCAGGATGTCCCGGGTAAGTTAAGATTTTAATGATCTACTTACCTATTTCTAAAGTTAAACTACTGTTTTAGTTTACATATTGACTGTGTCTAAGCTGTGACTCACTCACCCTACGTACTATAGACAATGTAGTTCGGGTGACCACGTTCTTTCACGTACACGGGACAATCTTATCTCATTGTTTGCACCTCTTTTACATCATAAAGACAGTTTATATCCCTTAACCTTTTCTTCGATAAAACTAAAGCTTAGGTTACATAAGGGGATGGGAAAATTGATAGGAATAAAAATTAGTGCATTAGGAATTATTGTTGATTTTGAAATGTGAGTAATTAACAATTTGTTTAATGTATTTTTTTAAATAGCGAACAGGTATTAAATAATAACCTTTTATTGTCCCACTGCTGATCATTGCAATAAACATAAGAAGCTATATAAATTACAATAATTCATTGATGAGCCACATCGATCGTTTGCCAGCCGTTAGCATCCATCGTTAATAAATAAAAGCTAAAAATATATAACAAAACATATTTTTAAGTTACTACATAATAATAACTAAATAAAACATCATGATCATCTCACGAGTGGCATGTTTTACTTATATCTCATTTTCCCAAGTCGCACCAGTGTAACCCTAGCTTTATTTCATTTGAATATACCCAAATTGGGTCTTTTCAGTAAGAGGTCAGTGATCCAAACACATTATTTTCCCATACAGATTAATCTTCTATTTAAATGCTACTCCAAAAAACGAACGTATTGTGCGTCTGAGTTGTTTGAATGTGCATGATCTATTTGATGTTTACTTGTTTGTATCGTTGATTTTAGTTCGCTGGTAACAAAAAAAAACTATACATAACCACAGATAATATAATACTATACTAGACATAACTGAGTTCTAGTGGCCTCCAATTTTGTTTAACCTTTGCTATTACAATTACGACAAAAATGAAAAAGGAACACCTAAACTGAAACCGGTTAAACTGTTCACAATATATTTGAACTTGGATTTTTTTTAATAACATTATATTAAAATTGGATTTTGCATCTAGAAAAAATTTTTGATGAAAAGTTCATTCACACTAGATGTATTTTTTAACCCTCTCACACTTTAGACTTGTAACTGGCTAGAAAGAGACACAATTTAAGAGTTGTCGTTCAAATTTCTTATCTTCCCTAGAAATTAAAACGCAAAATTCAGTGTTGTTGAAATTATTCTTGCCTATTGAACGAGCCTCAAACCTTAGCTGTCTTGAGAGACAGACAACGATAAATCAAGATTTTGAGGATCGAGCTGTAGAGTAACCTCTATATGCCCTCCAGCTCGGTGGACTGACGATCTGTGAAAGATAGCCGGCAGCAGCTGGATGCGACAAGAAGATGGTGAAAAGGCGCTTATAGGGAGAGGCCTATGTCCAGCCGTGGACTGCAATAGGCCAGTGATAATAATGCATTATAATTTTTAGTAGGTATATATATTTAGGCCATATAGTAAGAATGGTAGAGGATCGAAGCGTAAAGACAGCATACCTTGGTCGACCCACAGGGCGACGACCAGTGGGTCGACCGATATATCGCTGGAATAATGTAGTGGAGGCAGACCTAAGGGAGCTTCAAGCCAGCAATTAGCGAGAAGGTGCCAAGGATTTCGGAAATTCGCGAAATTTCTAAATCGTAGGCCAAGACACATTTGGCTCGTTGAGCCAACAGAGTAAGTAGGTAAATGAATATAAAATGCTTTGTACAATAGATTAAACAATTTTCTCGCTTCAGTGATTCTAAATAGATCGGGTTTGAAGTTGAAATATGAATCTTATGTACAACATTCTATTCAAGGGGTTAAAATAACTATTGTTAATACGCATCTAGTTTCCTTTGTGATAGTTATCAGTTGAATTTAATTATAATATTCGTGAGATCTTTCTTTAAATAAGTTCTCTATTGATGTCCAGACGTAATTTGAATATTAGAAGCATTTTGATTGAATGGTTCTATTGAGAATAGACTTTTTTATGGGTTTGGTTTATAATGACTATGAAAGGGGTCGTTCACTCTAAGATTAGGGTGAGTTAGAGAGTCTTTTTGACACATTTTACTTAAAACGATGTGTTGAAACAAAACTACTTTTTGACGGAATTTATCACGGTTTATTTTAGATTTTAGATGCCGACGTTTCAAAGTCTTTTCAGACTTCATGTTCACGGGTGGACTGAGGTATTTGACGTCCAAAAATATTAATCACAATTGTTACTGACTACCTCCAAACATTAATATTTAAGTTGCGTTCCGATTTAAGCAAACTGAGCTCACAGTGTCTTGAATTCTGAGTTGATTTTGCTTGGGTTTTGGTACAAGTAAATTAAGCACTGGGTCCCAACCTGGTGGTATGTTCCAAGCATTTTCTCTGTTAAAATTAGGATGTTTTTTAATTTCAATAGCTTCGCGGATCATTCTTGGTAGGAACCGGTTTTCTTTGATAGGAACCTGTGTTTTATCAAATCTCAGGTAATGATTGAGGCCGACGAAATCTGCAGTGTTCACACACTGATTTCGTCGAGCGTTGATGTTTTACGTTAGCTATGTGTTCTTTTACGCGGGTCCCTATACTTCTATAAAATTATGTGAGTAAGAAAATTTAATGCTTTTATTTGCAATTATTAAGCTTAGGTTACCTATTATTAAGTACCTGGTATCCAAGAGTTCTATGTCGCAAAGTGTAGAAAATGTTTTTGAGATTTATTTTAAGAGGATATGAGCGTGAAGAGACTTGTCAATATTTTAAGTACGTAGTTCACGACGGAGCCTGGTTCGACAAACTAGCAGTGAAAAGAGGAAAGTGATACGCTAGCGACAAATTTTCCAAATTTGCCTCTAACAGAAAACTGCTTAAATCGTCTGTAATAGACGATATACTTAACAAAACTTACTTAGAAATGAGTAATTATATAATTGTACACACAAAGCAACAATGTTACATCCGAAGTTCACAGAAGCATAACAATAAACTTTATCTAAATACGACATTAACCATCGTTTAGTGTTATCTTGTGCTTCTCACGTTAAGAATGTTTGTTAACCGAGTGGGGAGAAAGTTTTAGTATAGCTGGTAACTACAGTACGGTCAGCATAACAACTAGAATTTTTTTTTAAGAAAACCGAGTTTAATTCAAAATCAATCTTCAGAATAACACTTTTTTTTTAAATATAAGAACTTTGGAAATATTTTTCACCGTTCTTTCATCGGACAAGTAGAGGAACGGGTATGCTATATGCTATGGTGAAAATTCCACGGGTAGGTTAGGTTACCTACGCACAAAGCGCTTTACTGTCACTTTTATTGTGCGAACTGCCAAGTTGTGGAATTCGCTGCCAGGATCTTTGTTTCCCGATAGCTGTAATTTGCCTGGGTTCTAGTCACTAGTGAATCAGTATTTACGGGGTATGCGCGCCTCATCGTAGACTACATAATTGCCTAACAACAGGTAAGTTGGATGAAGCGCATATTATAGAATAAAAAAATCCGTTCATAAATGTTCAGTTATGACTGAACAAACAGAAAAATAGAAACAATCGAATTGATAACATTTTCTTTTTCGAAGTAGGTGAAAAGGAACCATGGTAGGTTGGTCTGGTAGGTACCCACAGCGTTTTGACACTGATGGCTTAGTTTTTTTGACATTTTTGTTTTGTTTTATATGTTCTGTGCTTGTATGTGTCGTGATTGTAAATGTGTTTTTTCTATCTTTCTTCTTTCAAATTAATAGAACACCATTGCTATGCAGAGTTTTTTATGAGACTTGAGAGAAATTATTTCAAAGTGGATTTTTTTTTCTAATTATTATGCAAAAGCTCAACTAATACTATTTATTAATTAATTTTGTTGTGGTACTTTTATTTTTTTACTTCTTTTTGATTTTCCTTGAATTTTTACTTCCCTAAAGATCTTTAAAGTCTCTTTGAGCAGTTTCTCTAAAGTTTTTTATGCTGACTGTACTGATATGACAATAAATGCGGTGCTTTTATAAAGTTAGGCAATAACGGTAACAGTTAAACATAATATTTGATAATTGAATCGGACATTGTTACAGTGAGCTTTATTGTTCCCGAATTGATAAGCTTATCACTAGTTTTCGTAGTTATGAGTTCTGAGAACGTTACTATGTTATTGGAAATAATTTGTAGAGTCCCTATTAGTATTGTGACCTTTTTAAATAAACATTAGATTTCTTATTGTACCTATATGTACATATAGCTATATTATGAAATCATGATACAGCACAAAAAAAAAATACATAAAAAATAAAAAAAATAAAAGTAGGTATGATATAAGCAAAAACTAAAAGTATGTATGGAGCAGTGGTGGCGCTGCGGTACGGGCCTCGCCTTAGAAATATAAGGTCGCGGGTTCGAATCCTGGTCGTGCCCACACATCTTTGTGTGAATTGTTTCATCGCCGCTGCTCAATATCGGAGAAGGAAAACATCTTGATGAATCCGGCATGTCTAAGAACTAATCATTCGAGGACATGTGACATCCACTGACCCGCACTTGGCCAGCGTGTGTGGATTAAGACCTAAACTCTCTTAACTCGAAAGATAGTTGAGAGAAGACCCGTGCCCAGCTGTGGGACACTAAAAAGAGTTGAAGTGATGACGTAATAGGTACCTACCTAGATATTATTCTGTACTTTTAGTACTTACATAGTGACAAGGGAGGCATTAACTTTATTATTAAGTGGAGTTTTTATGAACAGTATGTGACCGTTCTTACATTCCAAGGCTGAGTACAACTCGTGTAGCGTATCTGTTGTAAATCATAGCTGGCATAGGTCACACATCTATGACGATCTATCGAGTAAATGGGGAGGGATATTCTGTAGAACCAAAGTGGTTGAGTAAAATATTATCAGTTGAAAATCGGCGGCAATGCTGCCAGCTTTCGAAATTTAATTTTTGGATACATAGTAGATATAAATAGTTTTGATTTTTGGACAATTATTTTGTTACAAATTTTAAGTTATTTTAGCATTTAGTAGACAATTTAATAATTCATAATAATTCATTTATTTCATTTCAAATATGGGTAGGTATGTATTTACATTATAGATATACCGTTTAACTCGCGTATCGCCATCTGAGGTACAAAGTCATGAAACAATAATTACATCTGCTAAAGAACTATCTACCCACAGAAAAAAGTAATGTAAGACTATTCGTCACTAATATCCATATCGCTTGAATCATCATCACTGTCTGTGCAGCTTGAGGAGTCAGAATCTTGGCGATTGGCGATACGCGAGTTAAACGGTCTATCTATAATAGTGTTTACATTTATAATATTGATTGTTTGTATATTTGCTAATGCAAATTATGATAAAGCGCAATTTTAAATTGATTAAATAAAAATAACAATAATAGTAATAACAAAAAACAATAATATTTAAGTCAAATAAAATTATAATTCTTAAGGCTCAGGCATTATTATCGATAAAATCAGTTATAAAATAGTTTTATTTCAAACTATTTTTTTAGCAATGTCCAAGTTTGACACTGATGGGTCACACTTACTTTTGTTTTAAATTTGTTTTTTTTTCTTTTACAGTTTCTATTTAAGTTTTTTTTCTTTTACTGAGCTTTTTTTCTATCATTTGATTTTGTGTGTCCTGTCCTTGTCAAATAAATATTTTTCTTTCTTTCTTTTCTTTCTTTGTATGTATTATCTGTTTTGATTTTTCCTTTGCGATGTGTTTAGTAGAATAACCCTAATCTTACAGAGAGAACATTTGACACTGTACTCATTTTTAACGGCTGCTTTTTATAACACGCTGTGATGGATTATGATTACAAACGATAAATGTTTCTCGTCAACCCGCGACGCGACATAGCGATATATCTTTAAATGTTTTATACAATACCTTCTGATTTTTATTATGTTTTAATAACTCAATAGCTAGAAAGCTGTTTTTTATCCAATATTAGGCTTGCGTTTGACCACAACTTGCCTGATGTAGTCAGCGATGGAAGCGCTTACCCAGTAACACAGTTAGTATAATACTATACTAGCCCAGTAATAATAACAATAATATTTGCTTGTGTAAGTGTACTAGGAACAGATATAATACTTTTATACACTTTTTTTTTGTATATACATACATATTATAGAAAAATTACACCTAGATACAGAATAAATTATCGTGCTCATTACACAAAGATTTGACCTGGATGGGAATCGAACCCACCACCTTCGTCCTAGCAGTCAGGGTTACTAACCACTATGTCACCAGGCTAGCCGAAAATAAATACCGATTCACTCGTGACTAGAAGACAGGCAGATTATAGGAGGAAATTTAGATGCCGGCAGCGAATTCCATAACTTGACAGTTCACACAATAAAAGTAGAAGCAAAGCGCTTTGTGCGTACCCGTGGAATTTCCACCATACTTGTCCGATGAAAAACAGGATGGGGAAATAAGATTGTGTAATTCCAACGCACACTCTCCGAAGTGTATCCGATAAAATACCGAAAGACTAGCAACTATGCGGCGATGCTCGAGGCTTTGGTTCATTAGGCTACTTACTAGTGGCGAAGAGTGGAAGTCTGAAAAAGGGACGCCGGAGCAAATCCGTCACCGATCGTTCTTACACTTGATGCTATAGATTTTTTGTTGCTATTTAAAACTTTGAGGCGTTGCATAACATATTATTATGATATTAACCATTTCCTAAATTGCTGGGTTTGTTAAAATTTACCAACCTTTTTATTATCACTGCTGGGCACGGGACTTCCTTCAACTATTTTACAAGTTGGGACATGCTGGTTTTCTCATGATGATTTCCTTCGCCGATATAGAGCAGCGACGATGAAACAATTCACACAAAGATGTGTGGGCGTACGGAGATCGAATCCGCGGGGATATTTCAGAGGCGAGGCCTATACCGCTGCGCAATCGCTGGTGTAGATGTATAACAATCTCAAACATTATTATTATTAGTATTCGTTATAGCTAACAGAAATACAAAAAGAAAAAAGGGATTAAAGTTAAATCGATCTCCATAACAAAAATCTAACACAAACAGTTGATTTACTTACAAATGAGACGAGCTCAAAATTCAACTGAATTATTCATTAGTGACTGCTGTATTCGAATAAAGGATATATGAGGTCAGACGGGGTCACAGCCCGGTCAAGATATAGTTCCGCGGGGCTGTTCAGTGAATGCGGGAGCAAATGCCGTAGCCCGGCACGAAGGGAGTCCAACGAAATACCGGGTTTTAATGGGATAACCAGACTCGGCAGCTTGTAGCTGGAGATCCTATGGGTTCTCGCTCGCCCGGGCCAAAAACGGGAGTCCCACATACCCCTCGCTCTATATCCATTTAGGCGAGAGGATGAGCGAAGCATTTCCTCCAGTTAAAAAAACTTCTCTGTAAAACGGGATCAACAGCAGCGCCGATGTTACTTGCGATTTAAACCCGGCCAAGTCCTGGGACACCAAAACTGTCTTGGATCCCGCACGAATTTTATCAGAAAGATAATTAGGAGAAGTTTGAAAATTGAGTGTCCACTTTCCTACAAGCAAAGGAGGCAGTAAATAGAAATAAGAGAGGTCAAAATGGACTCAGTACCAGAATTATATTAAGTTAAGTACCTTAATAATGACATCAACGCAAGGAAGTTCCTTCAGATTTAGTTATAGATCTGGGAGTTCCTGGGCCCTTCCGTCAAATGCCTTGATGTAGGCTATCGTGGTGTTTAAGTGGACCTGAACCCACTTTATAAGACCATTTCTCGTCATTGAGACTCCTATTATTAAGTACGTGTGATATTGACCATCTCCCAAAGGGAAGCCGATGGGAATTGGCTTGTAGAGACTTTTCGCCACTAGTAGGTATGCATACCACGCTGCTAAAACAGTGGGGACCTATAAAAGTGTTTTCATCATTAACCTTTTTTTAATAAGCTAATAAGATTTAGTAATATTTTCTCTTGAAAAGAATGCATTAATTATTCACAAATTAGTTGCACCTTGATTGTTATTTAATTTAACTTAAGTACTTTCAAATATTACTCAAAGATTTACTCTTAAAGTCTTTAAAGCAAAGGTGCAAAAGTTTGTGGCGAGATTTTATATAGTCATATGCAGCAGCTGCGCTTGAGCACCTTGCGCAGATGTCGCCGCACGTGTGTACTGCGCCTAACTTTGTTTTATTTTTGCCTTCACGGGTGCCCAAAATGGTCAAATGATCCATGATTTTGAACAGATAATTTGGCCGTATTTATTTGAGTTCACGTTTGGCGTTACTTTAGGAAATAGTGGGTAGTTATTTGAAAAATCATTCATAATATATTTATTTAAGACATTAAATCATATAAGATGACATTATATGTTAATCCAGACCATAATCTATCTTTGTGCTAAATTTCATCCAATTCCGTCCAGTAGTGTTTGCGTGAATGAGTAACAAACATCTATATATTCTTACAAACTTTCGCGTTCATAATATTAGTAGGATTTATATATGTCAAAATATATTTGGTAAATGAAAATGTCTTTGTTTACCTATATTCCACAAAAATAAAAATGTTATAAGTACCTACCTACCAGACAAAGGGTGGAAATCTGAAAAAGGGAAACCGGAGCAAAAAGTTCTTACACAAGAAAGTAACATCTCTTCAATACCGTCACCGATGTTTCTATGGCGACCACCACCTTCATATTATAGGTACTTATTTTTGATGCTATTTATAACTCCAAGGCGTTACATAATTTTAATGAAGTAAACGATAATAATCAATTCCTAAAGGGAATCCGATTGGAATCGGCTTGTATGGACTCTTCACCACTGGTACATAGATTTAATGTAGATGTCGCAGTAAGGTAGATCAAGCGGTAATATAGTTATATCCCTAGGGATATAATTATATACTGGAATATAGTTATACGAAAGCGATTCAGCTATTTCTAACTAGGACCGTTTTATAACTATATTCCGGGATATAATTATATTTCTAAGGATATAACTATATTACGGCTTGATCTATCTTACTGCGACAGACATACACATAATATTATAGGTATATAGTTAAAGTGGTGGATATTATCTAAGATTATATAATGTAGTCGTAGGGCCGTCTGGTCCATTAAATTCAAAACAATTTTAAGTTCCACCTGACACAAGTTAGGCAGGTGGCGAGGAAAGTAAAGGCCACATTCTTTCATTAAATAAAGTTGAATGAAAGATCGCATATCACAAATATGCTGTACTTAATAACATTCAAAATATTTAAAGATTGTCAAATAATTATTTACCTACGCACCTGGATTTTTATGGTTTATGGTTTAAGACATTTATTTTCTCAAAAGATTTAACTAAAATCACTTACTGAGAAAATACAATACTTATATACTATACTCGTACATTGATGCCGGTTAGGCCTAGTTAAGAAATAACATAAAATGTATTATACATTTTTTTAAACAAAAACAAAACAACACAAATAGGGTAGATGTAAAAATTATCAATATTGTACACTGATTTGTTTACCTGCAGCATAACAAGTCACACAGCTTAGTAACAGTTTGCGCGGAATGCAATAGTTGTTTATTAAGGCCTATAACACAGTGACAAAAATGCAGATGAGTAGCAAAAACACGAATTTCATGTTACAACATGCTAGATAAATCGCATAAATAAATTTTGTGTATAACTACGCTCCTGAGTGTCGATTAATTTACTTACTTACTTTTAAATATCTATTATCTTTTGATTAAAATTTCTACAACAAACATGTTTAACGAATGATTGTGTTATTTTAAACAAAAAATATAGCAGCGGTGGCGCAGCGGTACCGGTCTCGCCTTAGAAATATTAGGTTGTGGGTTCGAATCCCAGTCGTGCCCGCACATCTTTGAGTGAATTCTTTCATCCTGTAAGCCAGGATCGACAACGGCGCCGTGAAGAGACTCTGGATTTGAACCCGGCCAAGGCTCCGGACATCTAAACTGTCTTGGATCCCGCACGAATTTAATCAGAAAGATAATAGGAGTTGGAAAGTTACATTGTCCACTTCCCTCCAGGGAAAACGAGAGACAGCATACAGAAAAAAGAGAGGTTTAAAATTGCCTTAACAAAATGGATTAAGTACCTACCACGATACCTATATGACTTACGCACTATGAGATTTTGATTAACCAAATGAATCTATATATATATTTATCATAACGAAGAAGTAGACTGAAGCAGTCTGCTTGCGACCACGACAGGTGCAACCCGTGTCGAAACGTAAAGCCAAATTAAAGGTAAGCGCGTTAATTGCCGATTTAGGTGTTCGAGCCTATGCTTGAACCACATTTGAGATTAACGCCCCTACATTCGTCGTCAACATCTTCTATCTCGCTCTTTCTCAAGCTATACGCCCGTAGACGCTACTATATCCGTCCTTGTCTCGAGTCTGGCAGGCAGCGCACGGCGGCCATCTTCCTCAGTACGCTTTCTACATTCGTGGAGTCAACACGCTTTCACTCTCAGTAAGTACCTACTGCTACAATATTTGTTCGGCGCCTTCGTGCCCAACAGCATCTTATACCCGCTCGGCGCCCTAAGGCCCAGCGACGACAGAGTCATACATTACTCTAATCCTAATTGGTACTCGACGCCACTGTCGAGACCGGTCGTCGTATCATTCGAAGTGGCAAACGTCGCCTCAGTTGAGCTGGTCGAGACGACTGTCGTCTCATCCTAACGCTACCTCATGAGAGGTCGCCTCGAACGACCGCGACCCCGCGGTGCGACCGCCGCTACGGTTGGTACTACTGCCGCATCATCGGCCGACTGACTTCTCGATTGAGACGACACGACGCTAGTTGCTCTGTCTGAACTTTGTAACTTTTTTTTTTTACAACGTAGTCGTCGTTGACTTACGACGTATAATCATGTTGCGCATTGATTATTTACAGAACAATGGCCGAACTAACTTCAATGGGTGCCTTGGCACAGCAGGCTTGCGAGGAGCTTAAGGAAGAGAGTTTACAAGCAATTATTGCTTCGTTAGATCAACATTTCCCATCCGACTGGAGGGACTGGAAAGTGTATAACTACACGTTTGAGGATCTATTTGGAAGCCAAATTTCATCGGCAGTAGAAGCAAAGCTTAGATTTGCTATTCCTACAGTAGATCTAGCCAGAGCCTTCAATCCGTATACAACATCTCTGTCCGAGCGGTCATATAGGGCTATAAGAACAACCATTTTAAAATGGCCTTTAGGAAGAACGCTTCTCTATGCGCCGCATAACCTAATGGAGAAGATCCACTCTCCTTCTTACGACGTTTTTATGAACACAGTAAAGGAGCTTAAACCTAAACTCACTAAACGACGGGAAGCCTCGCAGGAACTGGAGCGCAATAGTCCGCAAGCACAGTCTAGTACTTCCACTTGTGCGAAACGATCTATTGAAGATTCAGCTGAAGACTATCGCAGTCATCCAAAGCGTTCTGTTTTAACAAATGTCTCGATCACATCCAGCCCTTCTGGGGCGCCAACCACACCAGCACAGGGTAGCAGTGAACACTTGCTGGCTTCAGTGCTTAGCCAGCAAATGTTGCTCTTTAACAAAATGCTTAGTATGCAGTCAGAACAAAACAAAAATATTAAAACTATTATCCAAAATCAGCAGCTCGGCTCTGCACCAGATAGTCATCACGAGGAGGACCTCAACACTTCTTACGACTCTATCCCGGACAGTACACAATCTGAGGAAGAGAATGACAACCAAGTCCAGAATGCTGGTCGTTCCCCACATTCATCCATCTCCCTTAAATCCAAAGAAGATGATCTTCGTAAAAGGATCGCAGACGCTCAGAGAAAATTAGCAGCACTAGCAGACAATGATAAGACAAACACCTCTACATTTGACTTTACGCCCACAACCATAGAACAAGAGCCCAAAGTTGCTCGGGCAGAACCATTAGCTGTAGAGCATGGCCTCAGGTGTCAGAGGTTAGGAGAAATTGGTTGGCGGAGTGTCCGATACTCAGAGGTGCAGAAGCAATTTCAGGCGACACCAGTCTTTACATCTTTGAAGCCAAACAACTTGCTGGCAGAAATGACTCCAAACTGGAAGTCTGTAGAAGTCTTAGAGAAATTTGACTCAACTTTAGGGGCCATAACAAATGGGCTCATTCAGCAAAGGATGATATTCCAGAACCTGTTGGAGTGTTTGCCAAAAGATATTAAAGATGTCGTAGGTAGAGACTTCATAGCAGCAAATTCCGGATTCAGAAAGAACTCCGATGCCTTGTTGCAATACGTATGCGGTCGGAGATCAGAAGTAATTAAACAACGAAGGGAGGTCTACAAACCGCCTAACAAAGCTTTTCGTGAGATACTACATGACATTCCCCCATCGGGAACACATCTGTTTGAAGACAAAACCTTCACAGAAATGGTTAAGGAACTAGGAGGTCTGCACAAACTGTTTCCTCATAGAAGACCGCCATTTATAAATAGGAAATCGATTCCTCAAGTACCGAAACCCAAAAACACACAGGCTACTTACCATCGATTTCGCGACGCGCGAGATGCGACAAAAAAGAACCCACCCAATAAAGAAGGAAATGGTAAATCCCTTTACCGTCAAAGGCCTCAAAGGCCCTTTCCCTCTAAATCCAGTCAAGGAAAAAAAGACGGAGGCGGTCGAAAATGACTGCTTCACCGCAGGGTGCCTTGCCAATTTTGCAGATCAGTGGAAAGAGGCGCCTCTAAGTCTAATAAAAATATTAATGGGATACCGGATTCCGTTCAAGAACATTCCACCTACAACAAAGTTTACCCAATTAAGTGCTCAGAAATACAGAACTCGGGTATCGGAAAACATGACAGTAGAAATATCAAAAATGCTACAATCACAGGCGTTGCAGGTCAGCACGCATCAGTCAGGTTTTCTGTCAACAATGTTCTTAAGACAAAAGACGGATGGAGGGTTTCGCCCGATATTCAATCTACAAAGGTTAAACGCCTACGTACTTGCACCAAAGTTTCGTCTAATAAATCATCAAAAAATACCATCGCATCTAAAAAGAAGGGACTTCATGACAAAAATCGATATTTCGCAGGCTTACTTTCACGTGCCAGTCCATCAAAACCATCGTCGTTACCTATCACTCTCTTATCAAGGGAAATTATACGAAATGACCTGTCTGCCTTTCGGGTTAGCAAGCGCACCTTCAGCATTTGCAAAAATTACGAACTGGGTGGCCCAACAGCTACGTCAGAAGGGCTTACGGGTGACAGTGTATCTCGACGACTTTCTGATCATGCACGAAAATCAAGCAATCCTAGAGCAACAAACGATTTTCGCCGCAGAATATTTGAAGACCCTAGGATGGCAGCTCAATCAAACAAAATCAGTGATGAAGGCTTCGAGAACCATAGAGTACCTGGGAATTACCTGGGATACAAATCAAAACACCAAAGGTTTATCCGCAGCGAAGATCCAACAATTGCAGATGCATATAAAGACACTACAAAAGAAAGCCCGATGGAGTTGGCACGATGCGAAAATAATTTTAGGGAGATTGAACTTCGCCAGTTACACAGTTCCTCTGGGCCGGTTACATTGCCGTCCCATTCAGATAGCATCCCGCCGCCTACCACAAGCTCGGCCCCATCAAAAACACCCCCTACCGGATGCTGTTTTGGAACAACTGAATTGGTGGCTAATAAATCTACAGAAGAACTCACCAATTCATTATCCAGGGCCTTCGCTCTTCATCACGACAGACGCAGCAGAAGAGGGCTGGGGAGCCATAGTGAACGGCCGTTACTTATGGGGCAAATGGACTTGTGCTCAGAGGAAGTGGCACAGCAACCTAAAGGAACTGTGGGCTGTCTTCAAGGTTCTCCGGATATTGGGAACAAAAATAACCCACAAGACGGTGGTAGTACAATCGGACAATCAAACGACAGTGGCATACATAAACAAACAAGGGGGCACCAGGTCGCCAAGACTGCTAAAGGCCACAATAAACATTTTAGAGCTGTGCTGTTCAATGAACTGTCACGTGAAAGCCCGTTACATTCCAGGGATATACAACGGAATAGCGGACAGACTTTCGAGGGGCAAGCCATTACCAGAATGGCACCTCAGCAAGATGATAGTGTCCTGGATATTTCAAGAGTACGGCATTCCAGATATAGACCTATTTGCCTCCAAAGCGTCAGCAGTAGTTCCGAAATATGTCAGCGAAGATCTGACCGATACCCAGAGCCAATTCTGCGATGCCTTCAGCAGGAAATGGGATTACAGACTGGGATGGATATTCCCTCCACCAGCCCTGATTCCGCAGGTTCTCCATCACTTACATCAATCGAGGGGACGGTATATACTGATAGCACCCAACTGGGACAGAGTCTTTTGGAAACCTACACTGGACCGAATGAAACAGAGACAGCCCCTCCTTATACCGAACCTCGACAGGAATCTAGTAGATCTCGGAACCAATCGTGCTCCTCAAGGGGTAGAGCGCTTGGAATTGGCGGCTTGGCTGGTACAGGCTGGGCCAAACAAATAAATAATTGGTCTGAGGCCGATGTGAGTCTTTTGGAATCATCTTGGAGACCATCATCATTAAAAACATATAAACCGATTTGGTCAAGATGGTGCAACTGGGCACAAACAAGTGGCATACCGTTAGATGATCCCAGCCCACAAGATTTAGCGAAGTACCTGTGCTACCTTTATCAAGTCATAAAGCTAGCGCCCAGGACCATAGCAGTGCACAAATCGGTTGTAGCAACCTTTGGAAACCCTTTAAGATCTTGTGAGCTTAGCTCTCATCCTTTAGTTAAGCAAGTGCTAAAAGCTATCCTTACAAAAAATCCTCCCACCAAAAGGATCGTTTCGTGGAAAATGGAAGATCTACTGATCTTTTTACAATCGTACGAAATCAACGACACCAGCCTTTTTGCGGTATCAAGACACACTTGTTTGTTACTTCTGCTGGCAACCGGACGAAGAGTCCATGACCTAACTCTTCTATCAATAGGAAATGATGATTTCGAGGATAACGGAAACGAAGTTATCTTTTGGCCTAAATTCGGATCTAAGACCGACTCAGCCTCATATAGACAATCAGGCTGGTTGCTGAAAAACGGAGCTGACCTTATTACCCGATTTGACCCAATCTTTTGGGTTAAGAAAACCATCTCAATTTCTGAAGCACGCCGTAACATGACGCATAACGACAGTCTATTTATTACCACAAGAGGTGCCGTCAAAAATGCTTCTCGTACAGTGATAGCCGGATGGATAAGGACATTATTTAAGGAAGCCGGCCTATCTGGCTCAGCGGGCAGCTTTAGAGCAATGGTTTCATCATATAACTGGACCAGTAATCAATGTAATATCGATGAAATCCTAAGAAGAGGCAACTGGAGGTCTAAAAATACTTTCTTTAAGCATTATTTTAGGGAAATAAAACCAAAATCTGGCTGTAATCCAAATACTTTAAGTAAAAGCTTCACTCCTATAAAGTAACTAGATTGATATTATCTTGAATGATTAATATTGTGATAATAACAAATTATAAAATTGTTAATTTTTCTGCAGGGAAGCCCAATTTAAGTTGGTTGTTGATTTACCTACTCTCTAATCTCTTGTAATAAATCAGTTATTTAATTTAACTGTAGTTTATTATTATTAAGGCTTATGTAAAGGTCATGTAGGTAGGTTCTTGCTACATACCAACACGACAGATGAGAAAATCACAGTACGCATATCACTAGTATCGAATAAGACTAGTCAGGCAGCGCCGGCAGATAATAAACACATCTCAAATGTGGTTCAAGCATAGGCTCGAACACCTAAATAGAACCGTTTTTCCCCCTTAGGGTAAAAAACGGATATTTAGGTTTCAGCCGTAGCTTGAACCACACTGAAGGGCCTTGCCGGCTTAAGGTACTGAGGAAGATGGCCGCCGTGCGCTGCCTGCCAGACTCGAGACAAGGACGGATATAGTAGCGTCTACGGGCGTATAGCTTGAGAAAGAGCGAGATAGAAGATGTTGACGACGAATGTAGGGGCGTTAATCTCAAATGTGGTTCAAGCTACGGCTGAAACCTAAATATCCGTTTTTTACCCTAAGGGGGAAAAACGGTTCTATTATGATAAATAAATGTATTTAATAATGAATCGCGAATGTTTCAAGGTGTATATAACCAAATGAAGTCTAGTAGAAACTAATCCAAACCCCAGACAGATCAGGTCAATGTCCTATCCGAGCCTGTTCAGTCTAGGTCGAGACAAGGTCGACAATAACAGGTATTGTTCGACACGTCACTACTTGTTATTCCATTGTTGGGGTTGTATTCAAGATGTTTACTTACTTCAACAATCTTTAGTGACGCAAAGCTGGGCACGGGTTTTCTTTCAACTACCTTACGAGTTGAGAGAGTTTAGGGCTTAATCCACACACGCTGGTCAAGTGCGGGTTGGTGAATGTCACATGTCCTCGAATGATTAGTTCTTAGACATGTCGGTTTCTTCACGATTTTTTTCTTCATCGATATTGAGCAGCGGCGATGTTACAATGCACACGAAGATGTGTCGGCACGACTAGATTAAAGCCTAAACTTTCTCAACTCGTAAGATAGTTGAGAAAAGGCTCGTGCCCAGTTGTTTGACACTAAAAAGGGTTGAAGTGAAGTAAAATCCAGGCAGTTCATAATTAAGTTTTCTGTGTGATCTGATTATCACCTTTCAAGTCACGAGTAAATCGGTATTTATTGGGTGAGCGCGTTCCATCGTAGACTGCAACATTGCTTCACATCAGGCAAGTTGTGATCGCTTGACCACAACTGCAAATCTAAACTATATCTATTTAAATATAAAAATGAAACCCGTTTTCCGTTGTCACGACATCACGCGTGAACGGCTGGACCGATTTCGCTAATTTTTTTTTTTAATATTCCTTTAAGTACGAGGATGGTTCTTACGCAGAAAAAATAAAAAAAATAAAATTTAGAAAGTGAAGAAGTGCCAAAAACCGGATTAAATACCTATTATTTATTATTGGTTATATTCGGTAGGTCTGAGACTCGGTAGATGGCGCTGCTTTACCGGGCAGAACGACGTCTGCCGGGTCCGCTAGTATAGGATAAAAAAAAGAAAAAAAACTAAACAAACAAAGTTCACTTTCTGTCAACCAACTATTTACTTACGTCGTTTATATTTTCACCTTCATAATGACTTTGAAGGATTCTTAGGTAGTAGGTAGCTATTATAGTAATAGTAATGGCTTATGTGATAAATGTAAACAGGGCAGGGTAAAAACATCGTTAAAACAATGTCCCACATGTCGTAACTTGTCTGTACAGCCTTCGCACACACCTGTACTTGTGATCAAACCTGTTTGCTAGAGGCTCTACGTCCTTTTGTTTAAAAGGTACTCTTTTAAGGGCATGTGGATTATGTAACAGGTTGTTTTGGCAGGTAGCAATAGACATTCACTAATTCTTTCGTTTTTAATGTGAAACGTAGTATGTAGTGACTGTGTTGTGTTAGAAGAACTTAAAACAATGTAAGTCGCGAATAAGCCGCAAATTTCGAGAAATATTTCATTTTGCTCGCAAGAGAGGCTAAAGATAAATGCTTAATGTTAAAGCTCGAAGTTTAGAATTGTGCCATATACGAATGAAATCTAAACATAGCCGATGAAAAGTGGGTGATGTTCACCTCTGTGTATACCTTCGGGTAATACAAGCATGAGCGCAATGATATTTAGAGACTGGTTGAGGTCATATGTCACCTTCAAGTAAGTAGCTTGCTGATTCTTAAATAATGTGGTATGTAATAATGTGACGTCCTATTGCCGGTTATGGGTTTTTTCTCGAACTATTACATCTTTCGGAAGATCGTAGAGTAAACCTTTTTGGTCTTAATTATAAAAATCTTATAAGACTCTTTAGTCAAAATGGACTTTGTCTCTTTCTTACTAATATAAATTTTAAGATGACAGACAAAAACAAACGAATTATAAACCTACTAGCTTCCGCCCGCGGCTTCGCCCGCTTGGTGTTAGGATAAAAATTAGCCAAGTTACAGATCTTTATGAACCCTTTATCATATTTTTTATTGGGCTTAAATCAGATCATGTTTGTTTTTTTTAATCGAAGACGTCTAACTCCATTTTGGAAAATTATTTTTGTACCATTAAGTTTTGTTAAAATCTTTAGTTCACCAAACTTTTTTAGAAATTTCGGAAACCAATTAGGGTTATCCCCTATAGGTAACGTCCCCGAGGAACCCGTTTTATATAAAAATAATAAACTTTTTTTATTTATTTTTTACTTTTCCCGAACGTTTGTGAATACTTAAGAAATTCTACTCAAAACTATACTCCACACGGTATACCGGGTGGATAGGACCGTCCTCCACAAACTGATAGAGTGAAATCCGTATATCATACTGAGATGATTGGTAATTAGGTCAGAAACTTTGTGGATATCCACTAATCGTGCTTTGTTTTGTAAACTTAGACAGAATATATCGATACCTTAGGGAAACCATCAAAGCAAACCGCCAACCTTTCCACTATGAAGTTAGTCATTTCACGCATCGTTCCTCAAACTAAAGCATTGATGAACGTTTTATTTTAGCTTTCTTTCATTCAAATTAATTTCTGCGTACAGAGTAGCATTGTAAATGAAAAACAAAAACAAATCAACATAATTTAAATAATTTGAAAAAAAAATCATTGAAAAATCATTCTACTTAAGCAGCTGAGTATTCTCTCAATTTATCGGTTCGGCCGTCCTCGGACGGCTCATCGAAAAAGTCTGGTGAACCAATAGAAGCCCTTCCGGCCGATTGGATTAGGTCATCAGCAAAAAAAAACCCTCTCAATTTGTACACATATACATAGATATACGTGTCAAACTTATTATATCCCTTTTTGTGGAGGTTAAAAACTCAACTTGATTTATTTATCTTCATTGGTTATTATTAATATGGCGCTCATTACTGTATCAACTGAAGATGAAGGCAGAGAAGAATATCACCCACATTTTGTCGGCTATGTTTTAAGTCCCATACGTAAAATAAGGGTCAATTGACGTTTAACTGACACAATACCCTATCCTACTACAACTTTGTCCCAACTACCGTCTAATCTACCGAATTAGCACCAACTTTAAATAACAGATGTAAAGAAAATAATTTTTAAATTTTGTAACGCGGTCATTTTTTCTAAGAAGTTTTATTTTACATTTTTTTTGTGATGCACCCCGTACTTTCCCCGAATTATTGTAAAACCTTATAAAACTCCACTACCAAAGATACCCCGTACGGTATTTTTAATCATGAAAATAATCAAAAATTTAAACCTCCATGATTTTTGAAAAAAAGTAGCCTATGTTTGAACCATGGTTTTAAACTATATCCCTACAAAATTTCATTCATATCGGTCCCGCAGTTTGACTGTGAAAGTGTAAAGTCATAAAAACCTTCAACCCCTATGACAGACATTTAGGGGTCGATTTTTGAAAAAAAAGTAGCCTATTTTTGAACCATGGTTTTAAACTATATTCCTACAAAATTTCATCTATATCGGTACCACAGTTTGGCTGTGAAAGTGTAAAGTAATAAAAACCTTCAATCCCTATGATAGACATTTAGGGGTTGATTTTTAAAGAAAAAAGTAGCCTATGTTTGAACCATCGTTTTAAACTATATTCCTACAAAATTTCATTCATATCGGTCCCGCTGTTTGGCTGTGAAAGTGTAAAGTAATAAAAACCTTCAACCCCTATGACAGACATTTAGGGGTTGATTTTTGAAAAAAAAAGTAACCTATGTTTGAACCATGGTTTTAAACTATATTCCTACAAAATTTCATTCATATCGGTCCCGCTGTTTGGCTGTGAAAGTGTAAAGTAATTAAAACCTTCAACCCCTATGACAAACATTTAGGGGTCGATTTTTGAAAAAATAAGTAGCCTATGTTTGAACCATGGTTTTAAACTATATCCCTACAAAATTTCATGAAAATCGGTCTAGCGGTTTGGCCGTGAAAGCGTAACAGACAGACAGACAGACAGACAGATAGACAGACAGACAGACAGACTTTCGCATTTATAATATTAGTATGGATTTTAGTTTTAATGAGCTTATAAGACGTTTATGAAGACGGTCGAGTTTCTGAAGTTGAGGTGTTATCCACTGAACTATCTGTGCTGGTTGGTAGTAATACTTAGGTACCTAATGCTAAGATCGAATCGCATTTTAGTAAATGCTACGAACGCGCTATTGGTAATGATACCATAACCATAGAAAAGAACTTTGGACTTTTATTACAATATCACGAGGTTCAGGTATACATTGATGTTATTTTTTTATTTTGTAATAGGCTTGCGCTTGACTACAACTTGCCTGATGTTAAGCAATGATGTATTCTACGATGGGACGCGCCCACCCATTAAACCAATTTACTCGTGATTACGAATGATTTTCGGTGGGAAGGTAGCAGTGGAATGAGGATCCATATGGCTAGAGACCAGAAAGGTGCAAAATTCCGACCACCCTCTTATGACGGCTCGATGGAGTGATTACTAAGATACTCGCTTTTCACGCCGCATCAGATCATGGGTTCGATTCCCATGCGAGACAGACATTTGTTTGAAGAACATGTCTGTCTGTCTCGAGTCTGGCTGTAATCTGTTACAAGTATATATTTACAAAAGAAAAGTAGTATATGTATAGTATATACCAGTTATTTGGCGTTCATAACACATGCTCTGTTAACCAGATGACCATATTGTGTATTAATGTTCCAGAATCTAAATAAAAGAAGAAACTGACTGATTGACTGACATATCAACGCAGAGCCCAAACCGCTGGGTCTGGAGACTCTAAATTTGGCACATAGGTTTCTTATGGGGTCTAGGGGTGCACTAAGAAAGGATTTTTCAAAACTCACCCTTTAAGGGGGTGAAACGGGGTTCCAAAGTTTGAATGGAGAAACAAGATTAGTGAGATCAAATTCGCGGGCGCAGCCGCGGGCGGAGGCTAGTATTATATATTAATGGAAATATTCCAACCAAACCATGACGGTAATAATTGTATTCTTTACAGTCAAACAAAAGTACAGATAGTAATTATTGTCCTGTCATCTTTTATACTCCAATCTGCGAAGAAACCTACCGAGTTGTCCTTTACAAAACCTCCTTCCTCTACAAACTCCAAAACAGTGGTAGGTCTTTAGTTCCACTGGGCCACAAAACACATTATTCAGTAACAGTTCAAATAACTAATGTTAATAAGTGGCGTAACGATTACATTTTTACCAGTTAATGTTGTAGACGCAACACAAGACAGAACAAAACAATAAATTTAGGTACTTTATTTCACCTGATGAAGGAACTTCTATTTTAGATAAATTAACCGTAAAGTTGTTGTAAAAAAGTATTGTTCGCATTGTGGCTGTAAAAGTGGAATGTTTAGGAAAACAAACGGGAGTCAATAGCTCAATGTAGGATTGTAAATTTAAAAAAAAAAACGACGGGTTGCACTCCGGGAGTGCCGGCAGAAGTGAAAACTTGATTATTAACGTTGAGCATGTTTGATATTTTGGAATGGTTAGGGAATAATTTTGCACCAATTGCTTTATCAGTATAAAAGTACTATCATTTATGTGGTAGAATACAATATTCATTTATTGCGCTATCGTACACAAACATGACAATTTATATTACATTAAAAATTTAACTGTTTTCTGTCACCATCCATGGATGTGCGTGGCACGCTGTAACATACAGGAACATTCGCGCAAGCGCCCTGCGTCTCCATCCGTCTTACGCTTTTTTCGATCAGGTCACGTGTCCTGACGCGAGTTTAAGATTTTATACCCATTACAGAAAAAGTGCTCAACGCCGCTAAAGAAGTTTTCACTTCAAAAATAGCGATGTTGGGTACCATTGGTTGGATGAGATGGCAACAGAAGTAGACTACGCTAACTATCTTACGAGTTGAGAGAGTTTAGGAGATAATCCACACAGGTTTTCTCACGATGTTTTCCTTTACCGTTATTGAGCAGCATTATTCACACAAAAATGTATGGGCATGACCGAGAATTAAACCCGCGACCTTATATTTCTAAGGCGAGGCTCGTACCGCCGCCAAATCAATCCAAACCAAAGTATTTTAGTTTAGGAATATACCTAAACTTAATTGGTTCGATGTCGGCTTTTAATAGTAGGTGGTCTAACAAGTAGGTAATATTTATTATATCTTATCAAATTTTTTACACATGCCGACGCAAAAATAGGTGAAAAAATTGCTTTTATTTTGGATACAAGGTGGTGCTTTTCAACAAATTGAACAGATAAAACGCAATGGATTGTCAAACACCAATTACTAAGAAAGATAGAACCCCATTATGTTCGGCATCACAAACAAACACGGATTCAGTGGAAACGACTCAATCGCACCGCCTGCGCACCCACTGATAATCAGCTCGAAGATACAATAAATACTCATCTTAAGATCCCAATAAAATTCTCCTTTAAATCCCACCTTTATCGCATTGACATAAAGCCTTATATAGCTTGCTTCAATCGTGAAAAATAATAAAGAATTTGACTTTTACGTCCCAAGTATAAGGTATGAATTTGTCTGTTTTTATATTACTTTGGAAGTAAGGTGTCAAGCTGAGATACACAGGTTAATGTTAGAACACTATGGATGACAAAAGCTATGTTAAAAATGCTGAAATATGTTTCGTATCACTAATAAATTAAGACTGAAAATGGCGTAGGGTAGATGCGTCGGTGAGCGGCCATCGGCATTCGAAATGTGAAGTAAAGAATTAGTCGTATGTTGACAAGTAGTAAATTATTGCATTGTTTGATAGTTCCTTTTAGCGGTATTTTTGCTGTTAAAACGAAATGACCACACATGAACTGATGTTGAGAAACGATGACGCAGAGAGCAAGACAGTTAATGGTATAATTGGGATTTTTTACGATATCCGATTAGTTCTGGCTGCATTGTAGTATCAAGTTACATCTCTTTAAAACGTAAATTATTTATTCGGAGAATTTAATTTTATTTGGACAAAACATATGATTTTGTGCAGGTGACATATTTTGATTGATTTTTTTATAATATACTCTTTTAAATGTGTGTATTTAAAAAAAAAGTCAAAGTATAAAATGAAAACGAAATGAAAACGGTCGATAGCTTACAGTGACGAAGAGTCCGATTTCAAGGAAAGCCGATGGAAATCGACTTGTAATGGATTCCCATCGGCTTTCCTTTCAAAAATTGTCAATATCACCTAATTTGTTAAAATTAATTTGTTGTACGGCTAAAAATTTTAAATAGCAACAAAAGTAAGTATAACATCAATTATAAGAACTGTCAGTGACGGTAGTGAAGAGATATTATTTTTTTATTAGTACGAAGTTGTTTGCTCTGGTTTCCCTTTTTCAGACTTCCACCCTTCGGCACTGATAGCTTAGAATATTTGTTGTACTATCTACTAACCCTACTACTATGTATAATAATATGTTGAAATATAAGCACGAACTTATCTACTACATATTTACTATTCAACTTCGACAAACAAAAACCTATAACTCAATGATGACTTATAAATCTCCCGCGGCATATCGCCGCATTCCAACGAACATTACAAGTATAAAATAAAACGGTCTATTTATTCATCCATCATGATTTTTATAGGCACTAATAAAGATCAGTATTTATGGTGGTAAAAGTTCATGTTTGCACATGAAACTTGACGTTTGTCAAGTAATGAGTCATAAAGACGCCGCCGACGGCGACGTATTGTGGGGCTGGTTATTGTCGCTGTTACCTTAGTTTAACGCGTGTATGGGGCCAGCCCCCTCACACCGCAATTTTTTTTAAGTTATTTTTTTATAGCAGTAGGCAATACAAAATTTAAAATAGTTTTGAAGCAATTTTAATTGATTAGGTAATATCTACTCATACTTGGAATAGCTTGTTTTTTTTTTGTTTGAAACTATTATTAGTAGGGAGGTATTTTTTCAATTTTCAGTTGATTTTCACTTGATCAAAACTGGCCAGGTGGTAAGCAAGGTTGTGGTCTGTGTCTATTTAGAGTTAGACTCATATTATCCTGAAATCAAATTGATCTATTCCATAATAATATCTTGTTTAGCCCGCTCTATCGTTTTTATCCGCCTGCGTCAGAAGTTCTAAATAATATTTAACTGTAATTATTTTCTAAGTAACTAGCTGCTAGTAAAATTTCAACTACTATAAAAAACCTATTATGAAAATAGGTATCGACGCCTTGGAGTCAAAACCTCGTAAATGCATTTTTGCTCAATTTATTTTCATTGTGTTTCTAGAAAGAAACAGTTGACAATCTTTTAGTAGGTGTCGAACAGTTTTTGAAGTTATACTTCTTTAGGCGCGTTTTGAAAAAATGATGAGAGTGAAATTTTAAGATGCGCGCGCATCTGTGACACAAAATTAACAGTATGAAGTTAGGCGCGTTATGAAAAAATGATAAGAGTGAAATTTTAAGATGCGCGCGCATCTTTAACACAAAATTAACAGTAGGTATGAAGCTGTCTCCTTATTTAATGATGCCAAAGAAGTATAACTTCTCACGCGCGTACATAAGTACACGCACCCATTTTTCTAATAAAAGTGAGTTAAATTTCTATTAAATAATTATTGATTTATTAAAAACAAAAGTCGTACCTACGAAAATTTTACAGCAGACATTTTTTCTTCCCCCTGAAAAGTTACTTTTGTACTATGACGAGGTTTTCACAGGCGTCGATAGGTAGGTATATACATAATATTTACTAGTTTTTGATAGATAGGTTTGGTATAAAAAAAAGAGTCGATGACTGCATTGTTTTGGATTGTTTCCGTTTAATATCCGTTACAAATTTGATCAGTTGGATTTAAAACCTGGTCACAGTATATATAAGCTAAAGCAGTAGTTTGACTCAGAGTTGGCTTTGAATTCAATGCCTACTGTCAGTCAGATGGCCAAGCTACTATTGGGAACTAAAAAAAAATATTAAATAATATTTTTTTGAAGTTCTACTACACATACAAACGCGACTGTAGTATAACTAGTTAAAGAAGTTTGCATAAATGACATAATTGATTGGGGGCTGAATCACCTTCTTCCGTGGAAGTGCAGTGTTTTCTGAATGATCTGAATCTCCACACATGGGAGGTTGGTGCAAATCAGGTGACAATATACTGGTGGTAGGCTGCGTGAGTGACCACTCACCAGACAAAGCCGCATCGCCAAACGGCCTTGCTGTGTTTCGGTACGATGCTGATTACATCATTTGTGAGAATGGGTTAGAATTGTTATCTACTCCTTTATAGTTTTCAACCATATACAGCCTTATTTCACTGACACCTTCTTACTGAAAATGTTTTTATAAAACAGGCGTCGCGTTAATAGGCCACATTAATTTTTAATTTTTAATTTTCCATTAGCATCTGTTACCTGTCTAATTAGCTAAAACTTCTTTGTAAAATTCAACACTGGACGGAAAGAGACTAGACCCTATGACCCAGATTATCCTAGTGTAGGGTCTAGGGATGCTGTGACCGTACTACATTTATTTAAGCTAAATAAAGAGTTTTTCTTTTTTTTTTCATTTTGATTATTGCTATCGGTCTTCTATCGGATACAATTCGGAGAGTGTGGGTTGGAAATACATAATCTTATTCCCCCATCCCCGTTCTTCCATCGGACAAGTAGAGGTACGGCTGTACGCCATTCATATATGGTGGAGATTCCACGGGTACGCACAAAACGCTTTGCTTCCACTTTTATTGTGCGAACTGCCAAGTTATGGAATTCGCTACCGGTATCTCTGTTTCCCGATAGCTATAATCTGCCTTTCTTCAAGTCACGAGTGAATCGGTATTTATTGGGTAAGCGCGTTTTATCGTAGAATGCATCATTGGTTAAGAACAGACAAATTGTGGTCACCTATATCGGAATAAAAAAATATCTACACGAATTGACGGTAACGGTTAGGCAATTTTGTTTGTTATAAACCTAACACTACGCTATGAGCTATAGTGAAGTAACGAAGTAGGAGAGGAAGATTCGCGTATTTGATGTCTAACTCAATTTAAGAATAAGGAAACTTAAAGATATATTTGGAAGTAAGTAAAAAAAACAAATAGGAAAATGCATGGATAAAATTGTAATTAAATATAGTAGGTATAATTCAATAGTATAAGTTTGTACATATTATAAATTGTGAATGAGCGCGACGCCAACAAACTGTATGGACAGTTTGGTGACGGATGATTTTGTGTAATACTTATATATGTTGAATAAAAAAAAAATTGCACTCCGGGAGTGCCGGCAGAAGTGAAAAACATTCGCGCAAGCGCCCTGCGCTGCCTAAACGAAACAGTAGGCCCAGGCTACTAGTCTACTCTCCATCCGTCTTACGCTTTTTCGATCAGGTCACGTGTCCTGACGCGAGTTTAAGATTTTATACCCATTACAGAAAAGTGCTCAACGCCGCTAAAGAAGTTTTCACTTCAAAATTGAGCGTAAGTATGTCAAAACTCATATTAGTTACTGTTTTATCTCATATATTTACTGTGACCTAATCGTTGACATGATGATCAGAAACCGGTGTGTTTAGTTAACAGCTGATTTGATACCAGTCTTAACGGATGGTATAATTTTCTTATTAAAACCGGTAATATTTGACCTTATGAATTCGTTTTGGGGTTACGTTGGGGAATCAAAGTTGAGCTTGAGAAAAACAGAAATTTGTGAATTTAATATATCTAATCTAGCCCAGTAAAAATAATATTATAGACGCGAAAGTGAGCTTCTTAGCTTAAATCATCTGTAATTTGGTACCAACTGAAATTAATAATAATAATAAGAGTCACCCCCTGCCATTTTATCCGTGTTAATTTGCATTGATCAGGCAGGGGCCATATTCCATCCATAGTCCTAATTACCTAATTTAATAGCACCCACCACCATAACCTAGATTTTAGTTCCTATATTCTGCAATAGTCCTGCACTAACCGGGGATTGTCCTTGGGTGTACCTATATGGTACGAACAGAGATAATCGTCCGTTGGTGCCACATTACTTTAAGAGCAAAATTGTCTAACAGGCCTCTACATGTTGGCTTCGGCCCCACGCACGTCTTCCAAAAGTCCGGAGCTCCATAGCTCCGAGATAGGAAAAGACAAACATAATAATAATAATAATAACCATTTATTTCAGGCTACAAGGCCCATAGAAAATATAACACTATAAACAAATACAATATTAAATATTATCTAATCTAAATACTATAAGTACAATATAAAATATTTTATTATTTCCACGCTGCATCGTGAGTGTGTTGTGAGGTGTCAGGTGGTGTTAATGTAAAAGGAGATATTATACAAAACACTAGGTTACCGCCGCGACACAACCCGCGTGAACTACATATTATATCATGCCCAGCAGTGGGATAAAAAGTATCATAAGCCTTCCTCAATAAATGGGCTATCTAAAGGTGTAAGTATTATTCAAATTTATGTTACCTCTATGTAATTACTAGCTTCCGCCCGCGGCTTCGCCCGCGAAATTGATCTCACTAATCTTGTTTTTCCATACAAACTTTGGAACCCCGTTTCACCCCCTTAAAGGGTGAGTTTTGAAAAATCCTTTCTTAGTGCACTCCTAGACCCCATAAGGAACCTATGCGCCAAATTTGGAGTTTCCAGACCCAGCGGTTTGGGCTCTGCGTTGATATGTCAGTCAGTCAGTGAGTTTCTTCTTTTATTTATTTAGATTTAGCTTTATAATATTAATGTAGATGTTACAGCAGTGGTGGCGCAGCTGTACGGGCCTCGCCTTAGCAATATAAGGTCGCGGGTTCTAATCCCAATCGTGCCCACACATCTTTGTGTGAATTGTTTCATCGCCGCTGCTCAATATCGGTGAAGGAAAACATCGTGAGGAAACCGGCATGTCTAAGAACTAATCATTCGTAGTCATGTGACATCCACTAACGCGCACTTGGCCAGCGTGTGTGGATTAGAGCCTAAACTCTCTCAACTCATAATATAGTTGAGAGAAGACCCGTGCCCAGCAGTGGGACACTAAAAAGGGTTGAAGTGAAGAAACGAAGTGATGTTACATACATAATAGGGCATGACATACGAAAATATTACTATTAATATTATTATTATTTCCTTTGCATCTCTTGAGACGTATCACGCGTAGGTACTATTCAATAGAAATTAAAAAAAAAATAGAAAAATGTAGAGCAGCACTGGACACTCAAATCAAAAAGATAAGTCCCTTCAAAAGATATTTAATAACAATCTTTTTATCCTTGACATCATCTAAACTTCCTTAGATCTATTAGTAAAAAAAAGAGCTTAGTGTTGGACAATAGAGCACCGAGGCGAGAGGCTGTTTTATGTTAGGAATGCGCCTGCGCATACTACGACATACCGCCGGTCACATGGGTAGTCGTTGTAATGTCTCGGAGGTAGACACTAAAGAATTTATTTAGTTTAAAATTAAAAATGTTAAATTTCGATTGTCTTCACGCCCGCTGTCGTCGATCTTAGCTTACAAGAGTAGGAGTAGCGATCGAAGAGAAGGGATCGCAAAAGACATTTCTTTTACAAATTTATATGGCTACTGCCCATTATTTACGTTTTAAGGCACAATTTTAAGCAGCAACGATTATGTACTTGGCAATTACTATACCTTATATTATGTACTTGTAATGCAAAACATTCGGGCTAATACCCATTTCACAAGGTTTCTGATGGTTTCTCTACTTAGGGTTTACTGGTAGAAAATTCATATTTGAATTAAGTTAAAGTTGTCAATGTAAGGGTTTTGTGTACGATAAAGAATGAGAATACGAATAAAATTGTATAATTACATATTATTTTCCACCCGCGGCGCCACCCGCGCGTATTACATATTATTTTTCCGCCCGCGGCGCCACCCGCGCGTATGTCGCTTACGCACTATACCGTTAACCTCCTTTTGTGTAATCATATGTCCTTCTCTGGGTCTCAGACTATTTCCATATCAAATTTCATCCAAATTAGTTTTGTAGTTTTGGTGTGAAAGCGCGACAGGTTGACAGGCAGACAGAGTCACTTTCGCAATGATAATTATGTAGTAAGGATTCCGAAAAAGTTAAAGAAAAAATTTTTTTGGTGTCTAAATTTGGCAGTCAATCAGCCGTTGAAATTTTTAATCCGAATAGGCTCTAATGCAACGACTTTAGCGCGAGTTCCTAACTTCATACGTGACATAATACACCAACTGACATTTGTAATTGACGGAGGTCGCTTGGACCTCGGTCGCTTAAACATACTATCTACCTTAACCCAGACCACCCCGGGAAACACAAATAGGGTATAATTGGGGTACAGATTAGCTCAAGATAAAATGTTCCGTTTAATAAACTATTATGAAGTGTTGGCAGTGAATGGTGGTAGATTTTTTTTTTATTTGTTTAAATTTGGAATAGTTTATGGTTAGATTATGATAATCTATCTTTCGTTGTCGATATTTTTATGATATTTGTGACGCTGTGTTGTCTTTGGATTTCCATAGATAATCTGTCAACACACCTACCTAACTTATGCCCTCTTGCTAGTTGCTCTACTTAGAACTGTGGGTCGGTGATTTTACTTCGAATCCGCAGCTGGAAATACAATTTGAATTGTCGCATTTAGGCTGCGTAAAGATTGTTTTGTGAACTAATCAGTTTTTGCAAGTTAGCGAAGCAGGGAATTGAATGTTTAAAACTTCTTTTTAACCTTACTAAACAGATATCTTACGCAATTTGCAAAATTAAAATTTTTTTGATACACCGAACATTGTTTCAGACTCCTTTGAAATCAGTCGAATCGAACCGAAAGATTACAATCTACTTTAAGTATTACGACGACATTTATTTTAATTGTTAAATCACTTTGTAACTTACCAACATTGGTAGAGTAACACAGATCGCATGCGTTGAAACTGACAACCCGCACAATAACGTATACCTAATCTTACCCAAAATTAATATGATGTTGAGCGGCTTATCAATTAGAATATGTCACGGTACCAACATTTAGGCAAACTAAAGAGTCCATAGACAAGATAAGCTAATCTATTTCTTTTTGTTGCAGGTATGACACTGGCCACTACTACACTTCACTTCGCTTTTTAAAAATATTTGGCGTTCACCGTCTTTGACAGTGATTCTGCCAACCTCAAGTTGAAAAAGACATTGCAATAAAAATAATGAGTAGTGCGGTGGTCCGAACGCGTACTCAATAAAGTAGGTAGGTTTTTCATAAAGAGGTTAAATAGGAACTTACCTACTACAAAACTATGACTTTAAATAGCTCAAGTAAGACTTATTTATAAATAAATAGCAACTCAAAATGGCGGCGGCGGCACAGCTGATAGTCGACAGTACGCATTGTTGTTTGCACACATCTGTTGCTTGCAGACTGCGCGGGAGTCTCTTTGTGAGCGAGGGGTGCTGGTCTCCAGCTATGAATTGTTGAGAGGATTACTGTATTCAACTGAGTGATTTATTAGGAAAACAATTAGAACTAAAATAGAATTGTCTATTGGTTTTTTATATTAGAAATTTTATTAAAACATTTATCGCGGTGTTTTATAATCATTTACTTACTTAATTATTAACATATTTATTTACTTTTACGTATTGTTTATATATAATTAATAACAGTAAAATGAAAAAATTAAGCCATGTTTGGTTCGATAGCAAATAAAAAAAATAAAAAAAACCTAACAATCAAACTTGTAGTAACTATAGAATTGATGTAATTTTTCACTCTCTCGCCATAGACTAATATGTCTTTTATGTCTCGCTGAAGCAGTCTTCTACCGGTTTACGGTCCTCGGACGTCTCACCGAAAAAGTCCAGTGAACCAAAGGCCACTCCGGCTAATTGGGTTAGGTTAAAAAGAAGCAATTTTCTCCTTGTGACAGCGGTTGGTGCCACCCGATCAAAACGCCAAAGGATGGTGCTTTAAATATACCTGTTATTAGTAGTTACCTGATTTTCGATAAAGCAATGTGAATGTTTCAAAGTTTATATGCTACATAAAAGAAGAAGATAGGGTATCTTCTAAATATATAAAAGAAGAAACTGACTGACTAACTGACTGACATATCAACGCAGAGCCCAAACCGCTGGGTCTGGAGACTCCAAATATGGCACATAGGTTCCTTATAGGGTCTAGGGGTGCACTAAGAAAGGATTTTTCAAAACTCACCCTTTAAGGGGGTGAAACAGGGTTCCAAAGTCTGTATGGAGAAACAAGATTAGTGAGATCAATTTCGCGGGCGAAGCCGCGGGCGGAAGCGAGTATGTTTATATATCTGTGGCAATTAGGATTAAAGGTTTTTTTACGAAGTCTCTATGTAAGTACTTATTACTCAATTAGATTGCTACAGAAAAAAACTAAGTAATTTTTAATGCGTTTTAAACTCGACCAGTGACAACAGTTTAAAAAAAATATATAGTCTTGGCGCCATAATCTATGGCGTAGTGAGGCGCATTACCTCGATTATTGTAACGTCTCGACTCGTCAACTGTCAAACGAATTAGTCGATTTACGTCCCTAAACACATTGTCACTGCACGTAATTAGTACAGTTAAAGTTAAGCCAATAAAGGGTACTAAAAACAAAATGGAAACGTTTTTATGTGTTGTTCTTTTGGGTTGATGACAACTTGGTTAAGTATAGATTTTTTAGTCATACTTAAATAAAAAATAAATATAGTCGCGGGCAAGTACATACTTTGTGTCATTGATGCATTTATGATATTTAATTGTATTCACTTCAACCCTTTTTAGTGTCCTACTACTGGGCACAGGTCTTCTCTTAACTATCGTATGAGTTGAGAGAGTTTAGGCCAAGTGCGTGTTGGTGGATTTCGCATGTCCTCGAATGATTAGTTCTCAGACTAATCATTCGAGGACACGCCGGTTTCCTCACGATGTTTTCCTTCACCGATATTGAGCAGCGGCGATGAAATAATTCACACACGTGTGTGGGCACGACTGGGATTCGAACCTGCGACCTTATATTTCTAAGACGAGGCCCGTACCACTGCGCCACCGCTTCTCTTAATTAATTTTATTAAGGTAGTTGAATCTTTGGGTTTCGTCTTTTATCCTAAAGCGAGTTTGAAACTGTTGTATTGCAATTTGTTTTGCACTTTTTACGTATATTAATTTCTATCTTCTCACAGTTTTACATTAATTAGTAAAGTACCTACCTATTTACCTTTCTCCCCTTGGGGTAAGGAAAAAAATAATCAGCTTTATTTAGGCTCATATTATACTATTAATAGTATATTTTTCCTGTTTTTTTCTGTTTATTTGGTTCCTCTTAAAGTAAGGGACCTTAAATGAGACATATCTCATATTAGGCACCATAAGTATCTCATATTAGGATACCATTAGCCTTGGATAAAAAAGGTGTAAGTATAATTTTGATAAATCAATAAAATACAGAACCGGTAACCATTTTGATATATTGATTACAGTTTTTTAATATAAATTAAAGCCATTGTATTTATAGAAGGACCTCCATGGCACTGATAACTTATGAGTTATTCAGAAAAATCAAAATAATATCTCATGTAAGCTACCTTTACCCTCTAGTAAGTTCCTATTATAATTAAATATCCACATCGTCGTTTGGTTTACAGATTAACAACTTAACTCCGAAAGGAAATATATTTTAATGTGAGATGACCTTTAAAGGACGACGTTATCAAAAAAACTTCGTTAACTTAGATATGTTGATTTTATTACTTTACTACTGGTCATTGTTCTCATAAAACCAACTATTCAACTTATACAACTTAACAAAGGAAACCTATAACATATCGTAACGATGATAAAAAAACGAACATTGTTGTAAAGATGTCGCAACGCAACAAAAATGTTTTAAGACAACACTTAAACGTCCAATTTAAATAATATCGATAATCGAACAATGCTTTAGAAATGTGAAAGCTTAAATCCAGTAGCTAACCTATCTATACTTATCACAAATTAAAGTTTTAAACTTATGAGCTGTCACAAGTAAGTACCAGCGAATGACAGGCCTAATAAATGTGTCAGTACTTCTATTTTTTTTTTATTTTAGTTGTCAATGTCGCCTCACTATTCTTGATTTAAAAGTTCCATGCCCTTTCTTTGTTCGAATTTTGAATTTGGTATTAGTAGTAATGGGATGAAACGCTTAGTCTATGGTAATTTTGGAGTAATGATTGATGTTGTAACCACGTGGAATATTTAATTATTGTTTGTGTGTGTGTCAACTAATGTTATTTGTAGTTTTAAAATAGATGACATTAGTAATGATGCTGCAAATGGATTAGTATAATTATTCATTTGAGACAAAGGGAGCATGTTTTATTTCTGCTCCCAAGAACCATATTAGAGATCATCTCAAAAGAGTATTACGGTGATAAAAATGCATTACTTAGAGTTAATCTTTCGCCATTTCTTAAAAATACATATATTTATGAATGTCGTTATAGATCTAGTCATGCAAAAGATACAAGGTAATATTGAAGAAATTAATGAACATACATAAAAGATTACAGAGAAAATGTAATACGTCCTTATCAGACTGGTAAAATAGGTCAAAACTTGGAGAAAGACAATTTATCGTTATTTTATCTCCATCTCGGATCTCATACAAGATATAGTATAAAAAACCGTATCTAATTGTGTAGGTGTGTCGCGAATATCAATTCAACATTGTGTTATGTTGTATGTTGCAAGACCTAGCCGTGCCGGATGTAAACCTGTTTTAGAAATGTACTTAAAAAGGACTTGGGCTACAAGTGACGAAAATGGACAGGTATACGGCTGGTTTATTCATTAATTTAATTGACTAGCGGTAGCTTTAGATACCTGGCTTCGGGTGCAATGTTATATACCAACCTACTCAATGTGTCGCATCTTGTTGGTCTTATACGATATAGTAAATTGTTTTCATAATTGACAATTGTACGTATTTATAGGAAATCTATATTTTAGAAAAAAAAACATTGAATGAGTGCTAATTTCCCGCGTAATATTATAAAGGCGCGAAAACAAATGTCACGTAGCGATGATGTAACTGTACTTGTACTTTGAGTAAACATGCTGGCATAATATAAAAAAATTAAAATTATAACTTGGGGGCTGAGTCACCTTCGTCTGTGACCTTTAATTGAATCCCCACACGTGGTCCCCGGGTGTTGCACATCAGGTGACAATCAACTGGTGGTAGAATTTGGCCGTGGTTAGTGACCGCCCACCAGACAAAGCCGCACCGCCTTGCCGTGTTCCGGTGCGATGTCTGGTGACACCATGCAGAGAAGGTGGGTCGGAATAGTTACTCCTATAAGGTTACTAACCTTAAGGAGGCTCATTCCACAGCCACCTTCTTGCCGATAATCATTCGTAACCACGAGTGAATCCGTATACTTGGCTGGCGCATTCCATCGTGGACTACATAATTGCTTAACATCAGGCAAGTTGTAGTCAAGCGCCAGCCTATCGATATCGATATCTATATTCCAAATTTAAATTAAAAGTGGTATGAAAATCAGTCACGTAACGACGTTCAGTGCGTGACCACGTGTGAAGAACAAAGACAATATGGCAGCTATAGCTATATTTTGTTTGTTAATAATCCTTTCTTAGTACGCTCGTGTCAAATATCACGACATATCCTATTATGTCATAGATAATGCAACTTATGAATGGATACTACATGGACATGAGTTGAATGGCGGGAAATAAGTAGATATACCTTAATGTCATTAACATCAACAAATTTAACTGAACTTGTTCATTGTTTCATAAAACAATGAGGCTTTATAACAGTTATTAACTGCTTTTCTTCTATTTCTGTAGATAATAACTTAATAAAGAGACTAACTAAACACTTAAATGATTTTTTTTCTGATGCTCAGAATTAACACTCGAGACCTGGCTATTACATGAAACCCATTACTAGCGAGCATTGGGTTTCAGACTTTAGACATATAACTCAAACTCGAATGTCGATTAAAAACTAATGAAATCGACATAATATGATGCTCATTGCTATAGACTATTCGTTGCATGGGGTGCGTTGAGGGGTAGACTTATCATCTCTAATGTGACTTTCTGAGAATACGAAAACTACTTTTCAATCGACATTCGCCATTATCTTCGACATAATAATATCTCGCGTTCGAGATACATGTCTGGTCTGAAGCAAGAGTATCGGGGTCGAAAAATTACAAATAGGTTGTATATTAATTTATTTACATTTAGACCAGTATATCGTTAAGTAGTCTCCAAATTAGGATTTTCTCACTTTGATGAAAATTTCCATATATTGACAGGGGAAGTGTTTAATGCCATTTCTTAAACAATTGGTTGAGAAACGGCATTAAGCTCTTACCCTGTCATTACATAAATGACTTCATGTCATTTCACACTTATTAGAGAAATTACTATACAAATTTATCTAACTAAAAATTAACTACAAATTTAAAATAATTATAAAATCCACGTTTTGTAAGAAGGCTTACTAAAATTTCGGACTATGTATACCTACCTAAATGATAAAAACGCATGGAATTAGATCGATCTAATTCAAAACACAAAGTAAAATGTTATAGATTGGGTTTTAGAAACGGATAGGTATATTACGTAAATACATATTTTATTCTTAAATCGCGTCTTTAGGTGTCAAACTAATCTTGATTCTAAAATCTAAATAGGACAATAAAAATAACCCAAACTCAACCCACGTGCGACCATTTTGACTCAAAAAACTAAAACAAAGTGCAACTTGTTTGTTCATTTGGTCGTAAGATGGTCAAAGACCATATGTCGGCCATTTTGCTCAACTATTTTTATTCTGATTCGTGACACATATGGCGTTTGATGGCTCTAAGGGCGAAGGGTCGAAACGATTTTAAAATACAATGGCCTAAGTTTAAAAGGTCCGCCGCACGGCTTTTGTTTGGTGGTCTTGTATACCACTATTTTTAAGTTAAATTATCATCATCATCAGATTATTGCTGTCCACTGGCCTCTACTAATAAGTGCCATTCCACCCTGTCTTCGGCCTGTCGCGTCCAGCTACAGCCAGCTATCTTTCGCAGATTGTCACTTCACCTAGTGTTATGTGACGCGCAGGTTAACAAACAAAACTCAATTTTATTGTTTTATAATTAACTAATCTTGTAAGCGATTTGGATGTTATTATATCTGTTAGCTTGTAAAATAAATAAATAAATAAATAATAAATATTCTGGGACATTAACACACACGGTCATCTGGTCCCAAGCTAAGCAGAGCTTGTGTTATGGAAACCAGATAACTGGTAATACTATTATATAATAGATATTTATACCCAGACTCGACACAAACACAAATGTTCATCATTAATGTTTGTCCCGGGTGGGAATCGAACCCACGACCTGCGGCGTGAAAAGCAAGTATCGTACCGACCACGCCACCGGCCCGTCAATTGAATGTAACTATAAATATATAAACGTAGTGTAGGACGCCCTCTAGCTAAGTGGAGTGAAAAGTTAATACTCAATACTCAATTATTTATTGCATTTCATAATGTGTACATAGATGGTAAATTACATTGGATAAGATCATTAACGACCCTGTCAGGCACAGCAAAAGAGGCGTGAACAATTTTAAGAGGGAGATAGATTGTTGTCATTACACTTACACCAACCCGCACTTGGCCAGCGTGTGTGGATTAAGGCCTAAACTCTCTCAACTAGTAAGATAGTTGAGAGAAGACCCGTGCCCAGAAGTGGGACACTAAAAAGGGTTGAAGTGAAGTGAAGTGACACTTACACAATAATGAGAATAAAGAAAACATACGTACTTTGTGACCTTCAGAAGACCTGGTGTACCACAAAAGCCTAGAGAGATGCCGATATACACTTCTCTTTCGTACAGCTACAATAAGGCTATACGACGTCATAGTATGCTGCTGAATTGAACAAGTTAAAGGGTAACCCAGTGTACCTAATAGACAAGTGTAAAAAATCATCCTCTATTTCGTACCAGTGAAAAGTAGTGATCTTTCTCTACGAAATTTATATCGAAATATGTCGTAGTTTTAACAAGCAGTTAGTTGAATTAGTTATAATGTCCCATAGAATTAAATGGTTTGTTCCATCGTTACTAGTTACTACCCTCTCTGAATGTGTACAAGAGATACTTTACAAAATGCAATAAATTTTTATAATCACCTATAGTAGGAATTTATTGTGGGAAAAATAAATAAATATAATACGCACGCTCAAAAGTAGATAAGGATAATTCATTCCATTTAATTGGGGTAGATCAGTAAAGCAGTAAATAAATAAGGGCTAGATGGAGTTCGATGGCGTGCTGTAGAAAAGGTTTTAATCTAGAAACGGAATGAAACCACAGAATACCCCGTATTCATAAACGTATTTTAAGCTCATTAAGCTAAAATAGGTTTATAATTTGTTTGTCTTTGTCTGACATTTACACTAGTAAGAAAGAGACAAAGTCCAATTTAACTAAAGAGTTTTTAACTTTTTTATGAACAAGGCCGTATAACATCATTAGGTATAAACACAAGTCATCCTCACTTTTCGATTCGAAATTCGGATCTCCCAAAATATTTTGAATTTCGAATCTATGGTTCTTTATGTAGTCTGTGAATTGCTTGATATTTGCAAACATAGAAGTTCAAAAAAGATTATGCTATTTAATTGAAATGGCTCTTTAATAAGTGTTTATTGTTAGGATCTATAATAGAAAATACATATTTACATTCAAAAAAATATCTGTTACGAAGCACTTCTCACTTAGCTGCTCTAAGAAAATCACATTGTGCACGTAAAATATCTAGGCGACAATCAATGACATTAAACATTATGATAACTTTGTAATGCAGATAAATAATCTTAAAAAAAAAACAAAACTTAAAATAAGTATATATTGAAGCTAAAGTAATGTTAACAGGAAATATAAGTAGTAGTGGATATTTATTAGTTCTGCCTTGTATTTTGGGAGGTGCACGTAATATCAATGATACCTAAATATAAATTTAAAAAGATAAAATTAAATATATTAAAGTTATGTATCTTAATACAAATATGGTTAGGTCTTAGATTCATTATATTCCCACGATTAGAATACACATTTAAACGTAAGTACTATTAACAGAGAAAATAGTTGGAATATACCACCAGCTTGGAACCCTCAATTTACTAGTACCAAAAACCCAAGCAAAATAAACTCAGAATTCAAGACACTGTGAGCTCAGTTTTCTTAAATCGGAACGCAACTTAAAAAATATTGTTTGTAGGTAGTCAATAATAAATGTGATTAATATTTTTGGACGTCAAATACCTCAGTCAAGCCGTGACCATGATGTCTGAAAAGACTTTGAAGCCCGAGACTCCACCGCTCTCTTTATGACGTCGTCCCAACCGAAATTCCTCGTCCTACCTCTTTCAAATGTGTACTTTTCTTTCTTTTCCCTGCAATTATTCATATATTATGTAAATTTATTGAAATCAATAAGATAAAACTGTAATTAATCTTGCACGTTTTTCCATCTACAGCACTTCATCTTCCACATCTTCGCTCTTAACTGTAATTTCGCACTGACGGACATTGGCTGAATTGTGGCAACAACTAGCTACAAAAGCCATAAAAAAAAGACTTTGAAACATCGGGTCTAAAATCTAAAATATGTTATACATCGGGTCTAAGTTATCTAAGTGTTTTTTTTTCAACGTACCTACTATTAATTTAAAACTGCCCAAAACGTGTACACTGCAAAATTTAATTGTTTTCTCGGTAATCATTAATAATCGTGAGGGTTACATCGATTATATTGTTGTTGTTAATTGAAAACTATCCGTTTACCGGAAATGAGTGTTACCACCCCACCCCTATTTAAGAATTTAGCTAAATGATGATAAGGGTAATAATGGTGAAATTGTTTGAAGAATGTTGTAATAGTATGAGATATTTTGTTTGTTTATTTGTAAATTAATGCTTCCGTAGTGTAAGTAGGGATAGATATTAGTTTTTGCCCTTATAGGTAACTAGCTTTATGCCCGTGTGACTCACATTGTAAGTCTCAATGATTAGTCTATCTATTAGTGCAAAAAAAATTCAAATCGGATAGAAATTTAATCTATCATGGAGATAGTGCTAAGGCGATTTTCTATTAGGAAATTTCTGAAGTTATGTACTTAGGTATCTTCATTAGTTATTACATATCTTAATGAGACCTGGCCTGGATAAATAGGTAATAGTGGAAGAAAGCCATGTTGTGGAATTCACTGCCGGCATCTCTGTTTTCCAATAGCTATAAACTGCCTATCTTCAAGACTCCAACGAATCGGTACTTACTGGGGAAGCGCGTTTTATCGTAGATTTCATCATTGCTTAAGCACAGGCAAGTTGTAGACAAACACTGACACCCTACGGTAACTACACTCTTGGTACATACCACGTACCTACGGCGTAGTGGCAGAATAAAGATTAATGAATTCATTTTGAAAATACTACAAAGCTTCTCATAAATCCTTCATTTTAAGCCAAAACATCTATTTTCGGAACAATATTTGTTTAACAAAGTTCATAGCTAATTAACATAGTGTACCAAAACTTCATGGCCCTGACAATAATTTACGAGAGACAGGAATAGACACGAGATTGACACAAAACTAATTTCCAACAAGAGTTTAGCAGTTTTTAACAATAATGCCACCCTAAGGATAATATGTAGGGTGTGTATGATTTGTGTAAGATTTAAGACATGAGTTTGTCGACAGTTTCGCACAAATCTAGCATGCTACTGTTTATGTAGGTACTTAACAATATATTATGACTATAATTGTGACAGTCTCATTAATGTTCGTAGCGTACGGTAGTTGTGTTTTGCAGGGGCACGAAATCTAGTTCTATGAATAATAAATAAATAAATAATAATAAATATTCTGGGACATTAACACACACGGTCATCTGGTCCCAAGCTAAGCAGAGCTTGTGTTATGGAAACCAGATAACTGGTATATACTATACATATAATACTTTTCTTTTGCAAATATATACATATAATAGATATTTACACCCAGACTCGACACAAACAGAAATGTTCATCACTAATGGTGGGAATCGAACCCACGACCTGCGACGTGAAAAGCAAGTATCTTACCGACCACGCCACCGGCCCGTCTCAATAATGAATATAATGTTTAGTAGAAGAAACTGACTGATATATCAACGCACAGCTCAAACCGCTGGGTGTAGTGACTAAATTTAGCTCATATATTTCGTATGAGGTTCAGGGTGCATTAAGATTTTTTTTTAATAAAATTTGCCAAGGGGATCATTCAGGCGAAGCTGAGGGCGGAAGCTTGATATTGATGAAGCGAATGTTTTGGTATCACTACATAGTATAAAACAAAGTCGCTTTTTCTGTTCATATGTCCCTATGTATGCTTCGATCTTTAAAAGTACGCAACGGATTTCGATGTGGTTTCATTAATAGATAGAGTGATTTCAGAGGAAGGTTTATAAGTATAACACATTGCACCAGTGAGAAGCTGGGGCGGGTCGCTAGTTTACTATAAGGAAAATAAACACAGACATTTACAAAGATACACAGTTTGGGAAAGTACTAGTATTTACATTGTTTACAGACATAAGTTGACAGTGTGACATGTGGTATGCCAATGCGACGCAACTATAATGTACCAGAAGCGAGGCGAGTGTTCATCATCTTCATCAACCTATTTTAAACATCTGCTAGACAAAGATCTCTCCTAAAGTACGCCTTTGAGCTCGACCCGGAACTTCTGTCATCCAGTTCTTATCAGCTACCTTTTCGAAAACATTGGAAAAATATTTTTGATATGCAATACTTAAGTTAATCATTATTTATTATTTTGACGTACCGGTGGCGTGGTAAGATACTTGCTTTTCACGCCGCAGGTCGTGGATTCGATTCCCATCCAAGACAAACATTTGTTTAAACATGTCTGTTTGTCTTGTGACTGGGTGTAATTATCTATATTTAAGAATATATTTACAAAAGAAAAGTATTATATGTAGTATATTACCAGTTATCTGGTTTCCATAGTACAAGCTCGGCTTAGTTTGGGATCAGATGACCGTGTGTGTTAATGTCCCACTATATTATTATTATTATATTATATTATTATTATTATAGACATTTCATTTGTCGTCGCGAAACACAAAAATCATAGACACAGTACTAAGCAAAACGGATAAATCACCGTGACTCTTAACACGCCTTTGTTTAAACTAGCGATTACCTATTTATTTATAGCTCTAATTTTTTAAGTTAATTAGTTTCAATAAGGTTATACAGAAGTGAATATTCATTAATAATTTAGTTTATATGTGACTAGCGGCTCGCCCCAGCTTCGGCCGGGTAGCTTCAGCTCACTACCTACGCTCAACCGATTTTGTGAAAACTTCACATAAACCATCTACTAAATAGTCCAAACAATGCCTAAACATTTGGTTTGAATAGGTAAGCCCGTTTTTGAGTTATAAAATTACAACGAAAAGTGGCATTGATTTTTATTTAAATAGATTTATTGCGCAAATTAACAACCATTTTTTGCGTAGTCAGTTAAAAAGTCTATGCCAGTCTGCCGAGTTTAAACTTGCATGTGGGTATACCTAAACGTATAAAAATCGGTACAATAAGTTTACTGACAAACAAGCAACTTTCACATTTATTATACAGTACACAGTTTACTTTCAAGTTGGGTTTTTAGTTAAGTTGTTTTTTCAAGTTAATTTTGAGATAGTTTAGTTAGTTACAAGTAGTCAATTTTCTTGTAACTGCACTTTATTTTCATTGTTTTAAAGAAATACTAATATAGTGGGACATTGACACACACGGCCATCTGATCCTAAACTAAGCAGAGCTTGTACTATGCAACCAGATAACTAGTAATATACTACATAAATACTTTTTTTTTTAAATACATACTTCAATATATATAATTACACCCAGACTCGAGACAAACAGACGTGTTCATCACACAAATATCTGACTTGGGTGGGAATCGAACCCACGACCTACGGCGTAAAAAGCAAGTATCTTACCCACCACGCTACCGGGCTGTCAATAAACTTTACTATTACAGCAATATTTTTAAATATTTTAACTTGATTGTTTGTTACACTTGTAGATATAAACAGTACCTATTAGTATAGATAGGATTATCGTAACTACTAGCTGACCCAGCGAACTTATGCGAAATATATAGCGAAATATTGGATGGTGATAGAATGGTGAAAATTTAGCGTTTTAAGTACCTATTTTTTAATGCCACATAATAAAAAAAATATCAAAAAAAGAAATTGGGGTTAACACTCCTTATCACTTAGAGGTTTGAAAAATAGATAGTAGTCGATTCTCAGACTTGCTGAATATGCATAAAAAAATCATAAGAATCAGTCAAGCCGTTTTATAGGAGTAGGTATGAAAACGAAAATTGTGACACGAGAATTTTATATATTAGACTAGCTGCCCCAGCTAACTTCGTACCGCGTATTGCTAATGTAAATTGTCCAAAAATTTAACAAAAAAAAATTAAGGGTCAACAACCCATATCACTTAGGGGTATGAAAAATAGATAGTAGCCGATTCTCAGAAAAACTGAATACGCATATAAAATTTGGTAAAAATCGGTAAAGCCGTTTCTGAGGAGTACGGTAACTAACATTGTGACATGGAAATTTTATATAATAGATAATTGCTACTAATAAAGAGCTCATACAACAGATTTGCTTAAGTATAATTTGCGGAATGGGATTAATTTTCAAGCCACGTCTATTGATATCCGGTGTCAATGCCATCAGTAATATCCAACTACTTCGCCTTTTCATCAATGACTCATTTAATTTTGACAACAAATGTCTATTTGATAGGCAAAGGAAGTGTGTTCTTAATATAATATTGCCTGCTTCCATGGGAAAAAGTCTAATTGGTTACCTGTTATTATATAGACCTATACCTATAGATACCTACCTAATGTCATGTAGTAATAGGATGAGCAGCGGTGGCGCAGCGGTACGGGCCTCGCCTTAGAAAAATAAGGTAGCGAGTTCATCCTGGTCGTGCCCACACATCTTTGTGTGAATTGTTTCATCTCCGATGCTCAATATCGGTGATACATCGTGAGGAAACCGGCATGTCTAAAAACTATAGATAGAGCGTTTAACTCGCGTATCGCCATCTGAGGTACAAGGTCATAAAACATTAATTACATCTCCTATAGAACTATTTAACCACAGATAAAAGTAATGTAAGACTATTCGTCACTAATATCCATATCGCTTGAATCATCATCACTGTCTGTGCAGCTTGAGGAGTGAGAATCTTGGCGATAGGCGATACGCGAGTTAAACGGTCTATGTATAATCATTCGGGGACATGTGACATCCACTAATCCGCACTTGGCCAGCGTGTGTGGATTAAGGCCTAAACTCTCTCAACTCATAAGATAGTTGAGAGAAGATCCGTGCCCAGCAGTGGGACACTAATAAGGGTTGAAGTGAAAAGTGAATATAGGATTTACTTCAACCTTTTTAGTGTTTCACTGTTGGGCACAGGCCTTCTCTCAACTATCTTAAGAGTTGAGAGAGTTTATAGGATTAGTAAGTAGAAGTAGCAGTTACCTGGCCATGTCAAAGAACCATGAAACAAAGAGCTCGTTACACAAAGTAGGCTGTGGTGGCAGGCTTCGGCCGTGGTTAGTGACCACCCACCAGACAAACCCGTACCGCCAAGCGGTCTTGCCGTGTTCCGGTGCGATGTCTTGTGACACTATTTAAGAGGGTGGGTCGGAATTTTTGCTCCTTTATGGTTATAACCATATGGAGCCTCATTCCAGTTACGTTCCCACCAAAAATTATTCGTGCAAGCCAGGACAAAAAAAATGGTTGGAAAGCGGATGAAAAACTCATGCACCTACTACCCTCCCCATACTATTTAGGATACGAGATCAATTATACAAACAAACGCCAGATCAATAAACTACCCTTTCTGTCTTCAATCAAGCACAATTCTCATACGAGCACTCTTGAGTTGGAACTAACAACCCCTCTGTAGAGAACAATAGACCAGTAGGGTCGGATATACCCCTATGTTTATGAGGGTTGAGGGTAAAATAATGACCCTTTTTTGCTATATATCTTCAAATTCTTAGACAAATGCTATTTGATAAGTTGCTTGGATCAGAATAATATTAGAAACGGCTTTCACTTTTTTACTAATTTGTCTATTATTATTACTATTATTTTCTTAGATTTAGGCGAATATGACACAACTAATTTATCGCGGCTTATTTTAGATTTTAGATCCCGACGTTTCAAAGCCTTTTCAGATTTCATGTTCACGGGTGGACTGAGGTATTTTATTTTCTATTATTTTTTCCAAATTCGTCTATTACTTCTGTTTATTAGTGTTTACGATTACGAGTGGCTAAAGGCATGGCCATCGTTATTATCTTTAGACTATTTGCATAGGCAAATAAATACACATTTACTACTACGACAATTAATATTTCCGCAAGACGATAAGTAGTTAACAGTGGAATGAGGCTTTATATTGTTAGAAACAATAAAGGAGCGACAATTTCAACCCACCCTTAAATACGTTAGCATCTACTGCTTCTCTACTGAAGTAGGTATTAAAGAGGTTATTTTCTTATGGCCTAAATCTCCTGTCGTCATCCGATGCTTAATGTATTTTAAAGGAAGTCACTCTAAAACGTCTTCTTAAGTTCCACTTTCCTCAGAAAAAACTTACCCCACTCGTGCGCACGCTACGGGCGGCGTCAGCTGCGCGCGCACGTGGTCGGAAGCGCGACGCAATCCTGCACACTATTGTTAAACGTAACCTTTTGCACAATAATATAATTGGGGTCGAAATTGTGTTACTCTAACATATACTTCATCACCTTTTCATAAACTATACAAGCTCTTCAGCGAAAACTAGGACATGAGTAGGAAAAAATATTGTTATCAAGACGAAAAGTAATACTCTAACTATATTAAATAAGCTTTTATATACCACTTAGTAGTGAATGAAAAAGAAACCAGGTAAGTGTGGACTGTATTTTAAAAATTGAAAAGGTTTAAATCGCTGGATTTGACATAACTAAACAAAATGTAATAGGTACTTACTTTATTTAAAAAAAAAGCTTACTGAGTTTTTTTTAGCAGAGTTTCTCAGTAGTTGCCAGTGATTCACTGCACAGTAGCAAAAGAAATTGGACTATTTTTATGTAGACTCGCGTCTCAAAAAAATAATAAAGCTTAATAAATTCATAAATTAGGTTTAAATTCTTTAAACCTAATAATTTCATTTCTTAAACATCGAAAGAGACAGAATTATGAGAGTTGTCAACCTTTGAAAAATACAGCAAAAATATGTGTTCGATTGCTAACAGGTAGGTTTTGAAAGTTGATGATTTTGTGTAACAAATAACCGTAAAACCAGTGTAGCAATAACTTTAGTCTTAATACCCTTGCTTATGAACTGGAACTATGGTAAAGAATAAGTTTTTTTTTATTATAATTGGTATAATAGATGCAACCATAGCAGCCGGGTTGCGCCCGCGCATATACCATAACGGGCTATGAACCATAGAGCGTGTTACGGGTTTTGCTTTAATGTTCTATGGTTTTTATGTTTACAATATGGCGCGTGCTAAGGTTCACAGAATTCTTGAATATGGAAAAAGTTATTCCTATTTATAAAAAAACGGTTAGTTTATTGCATTAACTATTGTGCAACAGTCCGAAACTGCTAGGTTTTTGCAGAAAATCTCTGTAGGTAACCCTCTTGACCAAACCAAACTTGGGTACCTACGTTAAGTATGACCATACTGAAGAGAGTTATCTTGATATTGAAGAGGGTTATCTTGATGGGATTGTGTGGTATGGTCTCCCATCTTCAACCTTAGAAGGGCAAGAAAATAGACCTAAACATAGGCGTCGAAAACTGTTGGATATTACTTCTGATGAAATGAATGAAAATATGTTTTTGTTTTGAGACGCGAGTCTACATAAAAAAGTCAAATTTCTTATACCGTGCAGTGAATGACTGGCAACTACTGAGAAACACTGCCAAAAAACTCAGTAGCCTTTTTTCTTTTTTTAAATGAAGTACTTATCTATTACATTTTGTTTGTTTAGTGTGTTGAATTATCGAGTGGTATGAAACGTGGGTAAAATAATGTTTGATCTCACCATATCTATCTTTAGTTCGCTGTAGGTATACGACTCATAACCATGCCCTTTAGTTTAATAGTGTGCAAAGGGAGGCACCCTCGTTATACGTAGTTATTTTCTGCGTTTATAAGCGTCGCTAATTTTGATGAATGCGCACCCATAAATGTTATGAGTCGGCGAAATTAGTTTTTTCTCGTCGCCGTTGCACCGCTTTAGAAACTTATAAATTTTATGTATAGGCCAACCGTTTAACTTACGTATCGCCTATCACCAAAGATTCTGACTCCTCCAGCTGCACAGACAGTGATGATGATTCAAGCGATATGGATATTAGTGACGAATAGTCTTACATTACTTTTATCCGTGGTTGAATAGTTAAGAGATTTAGTTAATTCATGTTTTATGACTTTGTATCTCAGATGGCGATACGCGAGTTAAACGGTCGGCCTATAGTAGACAGTAGATAACCAGAGCAGAGCCTGTAGCAGCAATAAAATGAACGAAAAAAAAAACACAACTTTAAGCAATGACACCATTTTTTAATAAAACAAATTAAGAATATTATTTACTGGGTGTTTGCACTGTACAACAAAACATGATACAAGCACAAAAAAAGTAAATATGAAAAAATGTAAAAGAAAACAAAAACAAAATATATAAAAAAAATTAAAAGTATGTATGATACAAGCACAGTCTTCTGGAAGTATCTTACCGACCACGCTACTGGCCTATCGCTATTGGAGGTGTGTTGCTTTCCTGCTGTCGGTCGATGATGGTGATGATAATGAAATTTATATATTTATAAACATAAATAGTTTTTTTTTATCTTAAAATAGGTTTGCGCACAACTTGCCTGATGTGAAGCAATGACGCAGTCTACGATGGAACGTGCTTACCCAGTAAATACCGATTCACTCGTGACTTGAAGACCGGCAGATTGTAGCTATCGGGAAACATAGACGCCGGCAGCGAGTTCCACAATTTGGCAGATCGCACAATAAAAGTGGAAGCAAAGCGCTTTGTGTGCACCCGTGGAATTTTCACCATATAACGGTGGTCTTATAGTGTTGTAGCGCGCATTTATTTGATTTAATATATTTTTATTTTCGTCTACTATCAACAAACATTCTAATATTATTGTTTGACATTGTTAAACAAACGAAATCATTGTCTCGATTAGCATAATGTAGATGTTTAGGTTGCAATTTGAACGGAGAAGTAGAGTCAATTTGTTTCTCAGCGTCTTCTTATAACATTTTGGTTGTAATGTATTAGTTGAATCCAAAGATTAGTAGATTTAACTATATTTCTATTTGCATAAAAAACTGCAAAACTGAAAAAAATAAACAAAGTGTAAAACCGACCTTCCTCTTTTTAGAAAAGGTAATATTAAAATGTATTCTAGCACGTATAGGTCAAGCCTAATAATATTGAAACATGTCTACATTTAAATACATTTAATTACTTTAAATTTGTGTAATTATGAACTGTTGACAAGAAATAGTTTTTCATTTTAAATTTCCTCCCACCAATACGATATTATTATGGATTCCTATTAAGTATTTAAACAAATATTTACACTTAAATATTATAAAATTAAATATTTCGTCGTTTGCATTACATTATACAATATTATATTTTAAATTGAATTACTTTCGACAAAAACAAAAGCAAAAAAATCACAATTAGCTCAAACACAGTTAATTTACAACTAATGCACTGCGGCGTGCGGCTCGGTGACCGTTCAATATTTTTTGCTCGCGAGGTAGCCGTTGGACGATAAACAAAAGAAAATCAGACTCCAAACCCATAGGTGGCCGAGGGCAACGCACACTACACCACCCTTCTCCCCACCAAGCCCGGTCAAGTCGCAACTTGCAGGCTCTACATTATTGCCTTCGACATCATTCGTCCGCGGACCTCCGTCGAGCGCGCACGTGCCGCTTGTTACTGAAATTTTGTGAACAAGTGTTGTGCTTATGAACAGTCAAGATGGTGAGGAGCTTGTCTCAGTGGACGAAGACCCTCAGCTTTCCAGCGAGGTTGTCCCCCAACCGTACATCGAAGGAAAACGTCGGGAATGGCCCTTCTAGCCCTGGAGTGTCACCGACACCTAGTGCATCATCTCTTCCCCAAAGCTCAGATAAAACGATTACCCCGATACCAATCACAGAGATCAGCCAAATCGTAAGTATATTTTATTGATTATTCGCATTCGAAACCCTTCGAATCATTTCTAGGGGACATTTGCTATGCAGCTGCTGTGTATGCAATTTGAATGTCAAGTAGATAATTATAGTTATAAAAACTTGAGTTTGTTACTTCTCAGAAATGTGGCAAATTGATTCAGGAATTTATATAATGTTCGGTTAGTTTTAGTGGTTTCAAAATTCCTTGATCACTCAATATTAAGTGTCACAATCAAAATCTCCGTACTGTGCCTATCGAAAACAATGCAACACAGCCCAAATTTTAACACGATAACAATATCGTCACGAATAATGCTTTAATGATGTAAGTGACGTTACGAAACATGGCGAATCCTGTTGCAACGTTGTTTACAAATAACAAAAGGTTTTACTGTCCTACTGGAAAACCGTTATTCAGCTTTCTTATAAGCAAACATACGTGCGTAAAATTTGAACCTTTATAGCACACCATATTAGAAGCTCATTAAGTACAACAGTAAATATAAAGGAAGTGTATCAAAAACCATAATTCATTTCCGTCGCACGTGTTGGAGGCATGTAGGTTGCTGTTTATATTGGGGAGCACGTAGCAGACGATGTGTGGGAACCATCATTGGATGCCGAAGTTAGCGATGGTGTAGTAATAAGGTGGGAGGCGGTGCCGGTGCAAACCGTTATGTCCCCTGCACTCACCTTGGCAAGGCCGCGAGATGCGAGGTTTTTGCAAGCATGAAAGCATGACTTTCACCTTTTAAGATGCCTTTCTAAAGCTGAAGTCTGTTATCGGTTTAGGTATTAGGTTTGAGCTATTGAATGGAAGTAGAACATACACCTTGTACCGCAAATTGGTCTAAATTAAGGTGTCACTTCTATTTCAGTTGGTTGAGTTGAATGGTAGAATAAGAATTGTTTTATGGGAACCGTTTTAGGAGTTTTAGTTTAATCGGTGGCTTGAATCTAGCGTAAGATATAAATCAACAAATTAGTGGAAGGTAGATGCTTTTTTGAGTTTGAAAACGGGTACAAAAACTGTGGGAAAATCATGGAAATCTCAACACTAGTGTTATACTTAGTACTAATCCTTAATTTACTCTATTTTTGCAATGGAATTTGCTTGTCTTAGGTACCTACATCCATTTCTGAAAATTTCATCTTACTAAGATGACAAGTTTGTATAGATCATTTGCTATTGTATTTTACACAAGTTAAAATGTTACAGCATTATCTTATATGTGACTGCTAGAAGCAAGCAAAACTTGATGGGAAATAGGGCTTGGGATGTAACAAGATTTAAGTATTAAATCAATTACCATGTTTTAACAATAGCCATTTCTAACGTGTAGTTTAATGAGTTTGGCAGCTTAACAGCCACATATTAAGCTGTTTTAGATCGAAAATATTATTCTTACATACTTAACCTACTTATCTAAGATAGCTTATCTTAATCTTATCGAATTATGCAAAATTGAGTTCAATATTCACAAAATGAAACCAGCATGTATTAACTGTGAGAATATTGTGAGTTCGTTTTCATTTGCGTTGCAGATGTTACAAAATTTATTGGCAATGCGATAACTAAGAATGTTGGACATTGCAAAATTATTGCGGATAAGATAAACCTCTGTTGCATTCCAGAAATTGTGTTACAAAAAGATGGTAATGAAGTTAAAATGGAAATTAAAGGTTTCAAAGCGTACAACTTGGTCAAACCTTTTAGTGAAGTAGAGGTTAACACTAATATGGAAAGCTGGTAAAAATTATGATATAAATACTACAAACATAGCTAGTTGAATTTTAATCATTCTGCCTTCATTAGGATTTTTAAGTTACTCAAGTTATAAAAGCTAAAACTACCCAATAAAGTCACAGTTTATTTACATTTTAGTAATTATGTCTACGATTTTATTCGTTACCGTAAAACTGATTTACTACTCATTGCGAAACATAGTAATTGTAAATCACCCATTGTTATAGTCTAACATAAAATAACATAGCTTTTTTACCGATTACAACGAATTTACTGGTGTGTTGCCAGATTTTATCGTCGTTTTAAAAGCTTTTAGTGTCCTATCATCTAAGTTAGTGTCTCACAAGTTTCTAGTACGTATAAAGCCTTCTAAATTATTAAGGGTTAACATTTATTAACCGGAGATAATTTCAAGTTCTGATTTTAGTGCAAACGCCATAAAACGGGGCTCATTACCGGTCATCAAGAGATTACAATCGGTAATAAACATTTCACCCTGTAACTGATTCCAGCTAAAATGTCAAACTGTTCTGACCTCTTTTCTTTAAATTTTAAAAAGTATTTGCAATAAAATCTCATCGTAAAATGAATTGATGACTTTCTTTTACCGTCATTTTGGATTTATAGCGGGCTTTTCTGACGTTATAAATTCAAAAAGACATTTGACAGTTGCTTTATTAAAAACTTTTTAGTGACGTGCTCATAAAATCGTGCTGGATGCAACCAACTGGTTATTTTGTGATCATGTAAGTTATTGTAGGAGTCATTTGCGTTATACGGTTTTTGAATGTGAGAAGTATAAATTTTATTGCCTTTGGGTAGAATATGCGCAATTTTGGAATGGAATACGGGTTGCGTTGGATTACGTACAATGTTGAGAGCATGTTGCTCTTAATTGTCCATAAAATATACTCCAGGGTAACACGTCCTTCCATCTTATTTACATAAAATATTATTTTACACTATAAAATCTACTCTGTATTAATGAACAATAGTTCTTTGCCCGTTTGAAATGCTTTTTAGCTTCTTCAGTGAAATTATTGCTAACCTACTCGTAAATTAGTTACCCAGTTATTATAATAGCAGTTCTATAATTTATCATTAATTTCATCTATCTTTCGTTATTTTATCAGAATTCATAACTACGAGGTTGTCTTATAAGCCTTTAAACTTTCGCATAGTATAACTGAAAATTGGCTTGACATTTCGATCGGGTTTCTGTCTTATTACAAAGTTTTCTTTGGTGTTCACACCTTTTAGCAACGAGTCACGAAATGAAAAGTGAAATAAAAAAAATATTTAATTAATGTTATTACGGGAAACTATACAAGCTAAATTAGCCCTTATAGCTAAACATTAACTTTACTATGTCGGCCATATTGATTAGGTATTTTATTATGTCTGGCGGAACAAACATCTGCGTGTCAAATTCCTGTGTGCCATGTGCATGGGAAACGGACCGTGGCTTGAAAAAGTTCTACACACTTACATATGGAAACAGTAATGTATGGGGGTTGCTGGTTACATTCATTGGATTAAATGTAGTTTTATTTCATGTCAACGGACGAAACCATTATTTTTACGCATTTCTTATTAAAATAAGATTGCGATAGTCTGTGGACTAAAGTTGGTTGGTGATCAAAACTGGAATCTTTTGTAGGTTGTACAGTGATGTTTATATCTCAAGCCTTCCAACTATGTAGCTAAATATCAATGTAATACGTAACATATATTTAAAAATCATAGTTCCTGTTAGATTTTGGATATTTTGTAATTATTATTAATGTGTTCATATTCAAAATTATTTGTAGTGAGTTTACTAAATGAAATATGGTCGATATTTAAAAAACATAATGTAATCTTCTTTTGAAGTGGGTGTTCAAAGTATGCGTAATATTGAATAGTACCATAGACAAAGGAAGAGGGTGAATTTTTTGTAGCGTCAGCTGTTACCGAACACGATACCACAGCAAAAACAGCAAATAATAGAGATTTCAACGGAATTTTAAGCCTGCTTCTATTGACAATCAGTTGTTGGCTACTGACATTATTTTAGTTTAAGTACTTATTGAAAAGTTTTAGTGCGTTTCTCTGTGAATGAAAATGCCTTATTTTAAGTCGAAAACCTTAATTAAGTACCGATAATATAGTATTCTGTGTCTAAATTCGAAATCAATAATCAACCTAGGTATCTAAAGGTAAGACATACCTAATGTACTACCTACTCATCTATATATATAAAAATCAATGCCACTTTTCGTTGTAATTTTATAACTCAAAAACGGGCTTACCTATTCAAACCAAATGTTTAGGCATTGTTTGGACTATTTAGTAGATGGTTTATGTGAAGTTTGCACAAAATCGGTTGAGCGATTCTTTATTTATCACATTTTTTGGAAATTGTTGAGTGGGCTAAAGCTACCCGGGCGAAGCTGGGGCGGGCCGCTAGTATATCATATATAATTATATATCTCATATATCATGTATTTGCTTTCGTCTACGCTCTAAAAATGGAGTCAATGAAACATGTCATTATTTTTTTAGGTATAAGCAAATAGGTTGATTTAAATAATTATAAAGATATTGTAGTTATGACTGAAATAAATAGTGAAGTTAAAGTGGACAAAAAAAAAACAAAATGCCAACCATAACTATAGTGATTAAAATATGAATGCTAAAATATTAAAGCAATGTCACTGAACTTCATAAAAGCCAAGATATCACAGTTAAAGTTTAGCAAAAACTTTGAAAGCTCAAGTATCTTAACGGATACGACATCCGACACCGAATATCGCAAGCTTTAATATGAATCAGTTATGGGGCACGGAAGCGAAAAAAGTGTACTGATAAAATTACTTACACTTCCGGTTAAAAGTGAACGATATATTGACAAGAGGCTGAGGAAAGAATTTGATGTTTTTGACTGTAAATTGTTATTATCATGACCAGTTGTTATCGACGACTTGATAACCAATTATTTGTTAGTTATTTCCAAATTATTCTTAGAATAAAATAACAACATTATTTTACATGGGATGGTATGGAGTATTACCCACTTACTCGAAAGGAAGCTTGTGAAAGTCAAAGATATTGATAAAAATAAATAAAACGAAATCTGTCTATAGCCAGTAACTGTCTCCCAAGTCTCGGTTGAGTTTCGAAATGTTAAATTCCTTAACCACACCTGCTTCTGCAGATGTTTGGTTGGGATTGTATGAAAAATTTGGGAGATTTCGAATTCATGCACGCACCGAACAGCTGTTACCTCAAAAAACTTTTACCTGTACCGGCATCATTAGTATAATGGAACCGATCAGCTGATCTGGCATATGGCTGGATATTTTGAATAAGTTTTATACGCTTTTAACGGCACACGACTGTTATTAAATAACAAATTTAATCACTTTTGTGTTAATTATTGAATCATTATCTCTTGGTGTATCGGTGTCTCAGCTTGTTGTAAAATTATTTTAACCTTTACTCCCTTTAAATTTGTCGTCGGCCAAATTGTGATAATTGTCTTGTAAAATGCATTAAATTTACAGTTAGTAAAATTAATAATCACTTTATCATTTGTAACTAATTCCTTTTATGTATCTCTTCTTATAGAACAAAATTATTTGTTTATGTAACCATTGCATAAAAAATCTCATAAAACTCTCTCAAACACTCCAATATTAGCACAAAGGAGGTCACTACTTGAAAAGTTTATTTATAAAAGTTATAAACAAGGGCCTCAGAATAGGGACGCGTCTGTTTTGTGTCTAGAGCCCTTGTGTTTATTGGTAGATGTCTAAATTGTCTGTTGGGAGTACTTTTGCTTCCCCACTGCCTTTGATATTGTGAGGATAGAGTTTTATTTAGTAAAGTTCCCCTTTATTTAAGTTGATTAGAATAAGCAGTAGTTGAGTTGTATTAGATGTGACTAATTGTAGTAATTTATCAAGATTGATGTCTTGTAAGATCTTTTTAATAGCGTATTTATTGTGATCATAATCATTCTTAACGTTGTGTGGACTTTTAACTATCTTAACTCCTATACCCTACATTTTGAGACATTTACAAAAGACATAACATAATTGACAACATAATATATGTCGAAGCAAATCTTTTTTCGAATGGCTAGTGTCTACCAATGATTACATTTAATTTTGTATGTAGTGATGTTGCGTTATTTATCTAGAGGCAGTTGTTACAACCAATTTTTTTTTGATAATTACAACATAAAATTACTTGACAGGTGATTGTTAATGAGATATTATAAAAATGGTTACTAAAACGCTATTGTAGTTGATTCTTATTACATTATACTTTCATCATTAACTACCGTAAGCAGCTACTTCTCCTATTCAAATAAGCCATCGTAATCCAATTAGAATATCAGGAAAACGTATCTTATTAATTCTATCTTGATATTAATAAGCCTACGTTAAGCTGCCAATCATACAATTATTCAAAAACTCGTCTACCTAATCATTTGATCGGATCATTACCAACCTAACAACAATTAAATATAAGCTATTATAGTATTACCATCGATTTGGGTTCAAAACGGGATGCATCAATTACAGGTTGTCAGAGTTGGCATATAATTGTTATAATCTTATGCCATTGATAGATGGATCTGAAAACCTTTTTTGATTAAAGGTTCAGACAGAATTTTGTTAAAGGATATTTTAAAATCATGCTTTTTGTAGGACTATAAACATTTAGAAAATTACTAAATATTTTAAGTGCCTGTTTGTTGTGACGTGAACAATGTTTTATGGTGTTCCCTTAATATTTTATCTAATGATGTAAAACCATGAGCTAATTGGATAGGTACATCAAATAAACAACACGAATATTATCTATAATCTAAATTATTATGACATTCCGGACGCTTTCATTCGGCCTATTTATCAGATGGTCAATTCTGTTATTGTTGCATGTCGACAAGCCATGGTCTTTTAACTAGATTAAAACGATCCCTTCATTGCCCAAATTTGTATTTAATGGTGTTAGTAAATTCTGATTAGCATGATCCGATGGTTTGAAAAAGACTACTTCGTAATTAAATAAAGTAGGTGCGATCAAGTATTTTAAAAACTATTTTCAGAAATGTTATTGATCTAGATTTGTTATAAAGTTTATGCTAATAGGAAACCACATTAAAACTTCGTAATGTAGTTAAAGACTTTCAATTGACCGGATGTGCGGCCATATTTAAACTCCGATCGCGATCCCAATAATCCAACAGCACTTGATTTCCGGTGGCCTTCAATTTTCTGCTGTCAATTGTGAGTCTTGCTTCCTTGTTTTTAAGTTTAAAATACTGTGTTTTTTAAGACGGTGACGAACTTATGTATGTACAATTTAATTCCGTGAGAGAACTTACTGACCGTAAAGTTTAAGAACACAACGAGTTGAAATGAATTCTTGACAATAGGTTGGATTCTATGCATTTACTATTTACTTAATAGTTACCTAAAAGGCTACAGACCGATAATTTTCTTATCGTGTCACGGTCAAGTAAATAGGAATCTAGTAACAATTCGACTTAATTTTGAATGTAAGAAAAATTGAGGTGTATGATAGGTAATGAAAAGTTTGTTATGACAAATGATGTTCACAAAATTATAGGTGTAACAGAAAGTTCCTACTTTATTTAATAAGCAAGAAAGCATGAATAGAGGCTCAAAAATAGGCAAACGCTTAGTACTGTTTTGCATTAGTCATAACAAAAATCTGGTTGTGCAAAATTGTATGGAAAATTTAGTCATCCATTTGTAATGCGCGCACGCACTTCGCCTCTTAACTTATTATTACACAAAAAGTCATAATACTTAATTCGAATTCTCGTGGCGATTGTGCTTATCGATTCTTGGGACGAAATTTTTTTACATACCTATTCTGAGGAAATGCCAGTAAAATGTTGTAAAATAAACAAATGGATCGTAAGTAAGCTTATTAGAGCCTTTTGTGGCTGCCTCCTGGTGATTAGAGAACCATATCGAAAGGACTGGTTATATTAAATGAGTTTTCGTCTACTCATTTAATAACATCCGCCATATTTATATTGCTATAAAAAGCTGTCGCATTTGTGCCGCCATTGTACTCAAATATAGGCAGACGTGATATTAAAATTAAATTATAGGTACCGTGCATATTTAAAATCTTTCAAATTTTTCGCAAATGACCATCTCATCTTGCCGATAAATACTTTTTATTGTTCAAGAGTTCCCACGGATGGTGCACGCGAGCGACTCCATGTTATTTTTTTATGTTTTTTAACGCATCCGTGCCTCAGGCGTGATTGTCGAAGGAGCCAAACTGCTTTCATTTGAATCTTGTTTGATTTTTAGTTGCTACAGCTCTATGCTGTCATTAGTGTAAATTATATTATACTTTACTCCGTAAGTACATTATGACGTGAGTACTTAAGTATTGTGATTTATCACAGCATCTATGGTTACAATCTTATTACCAACCAAGATGATTGTCCATTCATTTTCTCTATCCGTGTTGACATAATCGTCGAGTTTATTAATTTACTAGCTTCCGTTTGTAACTTTGTCCACGTGGTATTATAAAAATTTTAAAGTATTCCATTTTGCATATTATAAACAAGGGTCAATACACGTCTCGATTGAAAAAGAATATTCATCGCAACCACAGAAATTTGCAAATATATTCGCAACACCACTAGAAATTTAAGATGTCAACTAAACTAAGCACAATTTTGCTGACTCAGTCAATCAAATCCGCAGCCTCTATTGCTTCCATCAAATGTGCATGTACCATTTTTTTTCTTTATAGTGTCTCTTTATTTAGACACTCGTTCTAAAAACTATTGTCATGTTCAACAAATGTCTTGTTGCACTGGCACATTACATTTAGCTTACTACTAAGTTTTCGTCGTCACATTACTGTGTTATTACTAACGCTATAGCTGTATTTCGCAAGCCTACTTTTCGAACCGGTTTGTTTGATGATTCGCAGGTTTGTGTTGCCTACCTTTAGTCTGTGTTTCCGACTTTAGAATTATTTAAGTAATTTAAGTCCTAGATGCGTGAATTCTTGGTACAGGCGCATTTTTTAGGTCGGGTATAGGTAAAAGAACCTATTTATCAATTTCGTTCATATACCTAATACTCCTAGACGGAATATTTAATTATAGGCCGACCGTTTAACTCGCGTATCGCCATTTGAGGTACAAAGTCATAAAACATTAATTAAATCTCTTATAGAACTATTTAACCACAGATAAAAGTAATGTAAGAATATTCGTCACTAATATCCATATCGCTTGAATCATCATCACTGTCTGTGCAGCTTGAGGAGTGAGAATCTTGGCGATAGGCGATACGCGAGTTAAACCGTCTATCTATAGATTTGTGATTGATAAGTAGGCCCAAAAGATTAAAAAATCAAAGAAAGGGGCACATGAAATTAAAAGCAGAAATCAAGGCCTATGAATCAATAAATGAACTGGTTAGAAAAAGAGTTGTATGTAATTTGTGAAACCGACAAGGACACAGCTCATAAAAAGACTTCCGTGTTAAAATGTGAAACTTTGTTACTAAATATCTGGTGCCAATTCATTTGATCATTGCACCTAAACGATAATAGGTACCTGTAGTAAAATTACATAAAGCCTTGCAAGCTAACGTGGGTGATATTGACCTCTACCTACATCTTCTAGTAAACACAAGCATGAGTTATGTTTCTTGACGCGACGCGACATGTCATTGACTCATAGCAGACTAGGTAAAAAAACAAGAAATCGGCAATGTTAATATTAAATCTGTTGATTAGTGCCCATATATAGCAAGGCAGGTGTTTTAGAATAAGCGTAGGCGCATTAGGTGTGGTAACCATAAACAAATTAAATTCTGCAGTTGCCACTTCGGCTGGAGGCTTTGTGCAGTGTAGTCTGTCGGATTTTTGTATTTCATCTGTTGTTATAATGAGTTATGTTGAGTTTCTTTACGATTTGTTAGAGGTAAGAATCCTTACTAATTTGTATTTACCACATATTAGTATCATTACCATTTATGACGTATTTGATGTCTTGATGATTTTCTCGGACTTCATTGAATTGAATCTGTAGTAAATTAAAAATCATTATTTCATGTATAAATCTGGTATGCTAACCTGGCAGTGGTAGCCTAGAGAGTGAGTTGGACTCGGAGGACTTGATCTGCACTTCAACTTCAAACTTCAGTCGGCAGAAAAAATGTTCACCATTCTCAATAATTTCATTAACTACGTAGGAAAGGAAAACAAACAACATTGTGATGGATAAAAGAAAATACCACACAATTTTTATCCGATTAAATACTAATCTCTATTACAGGAAAGTGAAAAGAGAGTAGATTATTGCTAGAAAAGAGCACAACTAGTTATCCTATTACCTACGTATTAATAGAACATTGATAGATCGTGACAACTTTCATTGAAAATGTCAACTTTCAATTTAATAGCGTTGGTATTGTCAAAGTTAAGAAGAAGCGTCATTATGTTTCGTTAAGTGTTAATTAAGTATGAACTTATTATGTACCTGCTCATTATTGTGTCTCTTAAGTTATTGATTTGCTGTTATTGTTGTCATTATTAGCACAAAAGCATGCTATTAATAACCAATTGCTACTAAGTATTATAAGTTAAGTACTTTTCTGTATAAGTATGCATATTATTAAAAAATAGTTTCAAAATTCTCATTCCTAGCATTATCTTTGTAGCGTCTTTTAGAACGAATATTTTTTATTTCGCTTTTGGTACTAGTTTTTCTAATTTTTTGTATTCATCTATTTATATAGTTTTCTTCTGAAGTATTCATCATTTCAAGGATTGGTATACAAGGTGTGACTGGTAAAATATCATCTTTAAGGTCATAAATTCCTAGTTCTTGTCCCCGATTCTCAGCAACTCCTGACATGTCGAAACATGTTCATAACGTCTTGCCTGACCAGAATGCTTAGTAACTTGAAACATTTAAAGCAGGCTTTATCTTTTTAAGCCTTTTTCATTTTAACGTTAATTATAAATTAGAGTAATGGTTTAAATTTTAGTGGTAAAATGACTGAAGGCTTGAGTTTATATTATTATGTAAAAAAATTCAGTGAAAAACACGAGAAAATTCTCTAAGTTGTCGTACAGTTGTTGCTATGATGACAAAATCGTCCACATAGGCTCGTGCTAGATAGAATCACGCATTACGCAACTGAATCAAATACTATGCAATCGCTACATCTATTAGGAATGTAGTAAGACTAGGCTACCGGGTTTGCTAAATTAGGGTTGCTAACCGTCCTGTTTTCCCAGGACACATCCCAGTTTTTGCAGTGACTTGGTCTGCCGTTTTACCTGGAGGGAAGTAGGTGGACAGTGTAATTTTCCAACTTTTCCTATTATCTTTCTGATTAAATTTATGCGGGATCCAAGATAGTTTAGGTGTCCCAGGACTTGGCCGGGTTCAAATCCCGAGTCTCTTCACGGTTGTGGGTTAAGTCCCACTAAAAAAAGTGACTTGGGATGACCTGGATAGTTTTTTAGAAGCGTCCTAGGTTTTAAAGCGCCTTGATAAGACTGAATATGTGTATAATATAACGAATATGGTCATAACGCGAATGTGGAGAGTCTTTTCTCTCATAAATTCCTAATATGGTCAAAAGAAAGAAAACGATTGCTTAACCATTGCATTTCTCTATAGCAGCGTAGTGTTTTTAAACTGAATTTAGGAAAATTCAGTTTAAAAACACTACGCTTTTCCGACTTCAAATCCTAGTTTTCTAAACTTGGAGTTGATAACCCTAGCGTAAATACATAATTAAATTGCACATAGATTCATGGAATCAAAGAGTAACAAGACATAAACATTAAAGTAATTACCTAATTAGGAATAATTTTTAACCGCCTAAGTAAAAGGAGTGTGTACAAGTGTACAAGTTATGGCATCGTAGACCATTACGAATAGATTTTAAAACATTTTTTTCTATATCAAGTGCTAATAATTGAGATTTTTTTCAATTAGGCCAAATTTTACGTACATAATTTGAAGTTATTAAACATTTATGTGTAGTACCTATATCTGATACCTACATCTGATATTGCATTGTAGCAATTAAACGATTTTGATGCGGTTTTCTTTATTGTTTAAATTATCGTGATGTTTCTTACCTAGATCAAATAATAAATCCCTAGAGAGTTAGATATTATGTTGTTCAATACTCAAATGTCAGAGCCATATTAAAGCCATTGACGCGATCGGAACTCCAAACTACATACCTACAAAGATAAGAAATATTACTGCAAAAGTTCGATAAGTTTGTTGTAAATCAATAGTAATGCGTGTGGTCGCGATAACTTCGTCATTTCCGGTCACTAGAGGCTGAGAGATCCGGTCAATAAACTTACTATTATTTTAGTTTTTTAGATTCTGACTGGACCGAAATATTGTTTTAGAGATTAATTAATTTTGTAAAAACAAGTAGGTACTTGACTATGTTTATCGGTAATATAGCTCTAATGGTAATTCTAATGAAAGTACATAAAGTAACTTTTTTGGAATAAAGTGTGACTAGATTTTTTTAAATGACTGCATTGAATTGTCCTCAAGACATTTTGTCCCTATTTAGGTACACAATGCTTTTTACTGGTTTGCTGTTCTGTCTAACTTGTCTTGTCTTCCCAGCTATTGTCGTCGTGTAAATGCCCCATTATTCTCGTAATTTTGTTCAACGGGTTGCCTAAAGACACCTCTTACTTTTTTTACTGCGGTACCTACCCTATGTATTAGTATTCCACCTTAAGCACGTGTTGTCTCTCTCAACGTAGGCCACAAACACTTATATAGGTACAACCATAGATAAATAGGATTAGACAACATAGCCTTTGCAAGTACTTAGCGTTTCAAATAAGAATAGGACTGAACTCGCGGCTAACTTCACGTCAAAAACCAAAGAGAAGTAGCGTCAGCATAATAATATTATGTAAAATGTATGAAAAAGTGGTTTATGTAGAAAAGTATGTAGCTATCTATCTAAGTAAAGTTACGCGCTAGGATGCCACAAATCTGTACACAAATACGAAGAAATACAGATACACAGACATACATACACGTTTTATCCTATAACACCGCTTTTTTTTTCTTTCTAATTAAACACAATATGTTTGTACCTAAATATTCGAGTCCGAAACACAATCTTACTCAAACCATAAAAGTGTTAAAACTCACTCATTTAAAAAAAAAACATCTAGATGTCATTATTTTTTCAAACAAATGGTTTTGCCCACTGTACCTACCTACTAAAAAATGTGAAGTTGCTACGCATTCTATTCCAAGATGGCGAATTTCCAGATCTATTCTTATTTGAAACGCATAGGAACTGTAAATATGGCGTTTTATGTATTCTATATTTGAATGAAAAGATTAAATTGTGCCAACATAACGGTCGCAACGGGTTCTAGCGTATACTTATACGGAAACTAGTAATTAGTAATTATGTTACATAACGTTAGTTTTTACTTTTAACTCACAAAAAGATCATTAATGAAGGTGACGTCATTAAGAGATTTAAAACTTAAGTTGTAAGGAAATATTAAGTGTTAGGTACCTGTATTGCTTAGCTAGTGTTAGGTTTATAAAGTTTACATCGCAAAATATTTTTAGTCGCAAATATGCATTACTCAAGCACGCACGCATTACATTCAAAAATATTCCAAGCAAAACGAAAAAAAAAACCTTATTGAACCTTAATACTTACAAGTAACAGCTAGGAACTAGGTTATTAAAATATTTATTAAGCCTTTAGACACGGTTTGCTAGAACTATATTTTATTTGAAACATTTTTCCATCTTAATCGGCTAAAAATAAAGTATTTTAACTCTCAAAATTTTCGTAGAAACAAGCACATTTTCATTAAATTGCCAATAAACAAAATAAATCTTCAAATATCACATGGACATTATAACATGAAGTTATTCGGAGTCGGTGTGGCTGCTGAGCGGTGCTATAAATATCTCCATCTCTTGTTAATAAAAAATAAATTAATTTGACTAACAATTCTGTAAGGTTTTAATAACATTGTAACTAACAAAGGACTTTGCAGTCTGAGAAAAAAAAATTAAAACCTTGCTTAGAGGGTATAAAAATTTTCTAATTTTTTTAACTGTGTATTATGTACCTAGGTACCTACTTATAGCAAAATTTTTATTTTTTTATTTAAGTATGTGAGTAGACAACGACATACGGAAGACCACATTTTCTAAATACCGTGGGAATATCTTTAAGAACATGTTAAGCACTGCAGCATGCAGTTAATTTTCTCATGCGAAGAATGTATGACACCTGACAGAAATGTCCATAAAATGCAAGATAGGCAATCCTTAGTCACAAACTACTAACGTGTCTGTTATGTCACTTATGTCATATACCTAAGTGTCATTTTCGCTTAAATGGAAAAAGCTCGCGATAATTATTAGATACTGGGCTAGTACTGGGCACGGGTCTTCTCTCAGCTATCTAACGAGTTGGGAGAGTTAAGGCCTTAATCCACACACGCTGGCCAAGTGCAGGTTGGTGGATGTCACTATTACCTACTACTAGCTTACCTAGCTACAAAAACTAACCCTTAAATTAATAAGACTTATTTTATAACACAGATATGGCTTGTAGTAAAATTGTCATTTGAAAATCGTATTAGCTCGCAAGGATACTTTGGAGATAGGTACCTACTAAACTCAACCAAAGGAAGCATTTTAACCGAGATGAAAACATTCCGGTGTCGTCAAGATGTTTTTCTTCAACGATCAATAAGCAGCGGCGATGAAACAATGCACACAAAGATGTGTGGGCACGACTGGGAATCGAACCTTCGACCTTGATATGCCACCGTTGCTCGGTGGGGCAGCAATGTGGTGTGTACATAATATTATGTAATATTTTATGCAGCGAAATAAACTTGATATACACCTCTGCTTACCATCTAGTAATTACAAGCATGAGCTATGTTTGGTTTGTGATAAAATCATGATAACAGATAAAAATTTCATCAGTTATCTTATCAGTTGTTATCAATGTGTTTTTAGTTCTCTGTGGGCCTCCCGTAGTCCGTAATTGGGTCAAGGCGGACATTCCTGCTATTAAAATCGTTGCCGAAAAACAAACACGTTTGTTCTAGTTGTTTAAATGGATTAGATTCGAAATTCGATTACCATTAGGTCAATCAGGGCCCCTAGACAAACTAACATTGCGAAGAGTTATCGCAAGATCGAAAACAACATGTATGAGATTGATGTAAAATTGTCACGTGACATTTCGAAGGTGAATTTTTCCATTCATTTTTTCCTTTTTAATCGTCCCTATCGCTTTGTTACGTAATTTGTCTAGAGGGCCGGGTATATCATCCAATAATACTTATACCTACGCCTAAATTTAAAGCTAATTCGCGTAATTAATTATGTTGTAGTGTACTTAGTTGCAGTTGCTCTCGTAATTTTGACAACCGCTGTCAGATACGCTAGCGTCAATTTCGCGTCACGCGAGCGCATAAGTGTGTCTAAATGTTATTTAGACAATTACAAGAATACCATTTGCACTAGGACGTACCTACTTAATTGCAACTGCACCGCAACTTGATCGGCGCATCAAGAAATTAGGTACGTGAATTAACCTACAGGGTTAGGGAAACTTAACGAGCTCATCAAAGCACATGACTTCCTGACTGGCAGTGGACAATCTAACTTTCCAACACTATTATCTGTATGATTAAATTCGTACGGTTTCCAAGATAGGTAGGTAAGTAGTTTAGGTTTCCTAGGAGTTGGCCGGGATTAAACTCAGTCTCTTTACGGCGCTGCTGTTGATCCTGGCTTACAGGAGTAGCAGGCGGGATTGCGGTTGTGGGTAAAGTCCAAAAAAAATACAGAGAAATTAGAAAATGCAGAACAAGGTCCCGCGATATTTGAACCTACGGCTGCGATAGCTGACCAACGTAACCATTACGCTTAAGAGGTATTATCTGCTTGACTAAAACAAGAAGAGCTGTATGTACGTGTAGATTAGGATCATTGCCCCTATTCGCCAATTGCAATATCCGGTAATGGCGGCAATCGATCAATCTGCGCTGACGGACGCGTTACGATTGCTCCTTGTTATCCAATTGAGTTAAATGTTTAGTGAGTTCTGTTGACTATGAATAGGTTCAAAGGATTGAGATGTTATCTAATAACTAGGATGATTAGCACTTATGGGTGGTCCAATGGTCGAGCAGTTTTCTAATATTGGTACTTAGAAAATCTTGGTCACAGCTCAAAGTTTGGAATTCTGCCCAATAATAGGCAGTAGCTAGCCCTTTACTGAGTGGATGATAGTCTTTAAACACATTATACAGGTGTGAGAGAGAACTATGGCCCGCGATATATGTAGGTGCTGTAGATAGAAATGTGTACCTAATCCCAGGCCATTGGTTTGATGGATTTTAATCAATTGAATTGACAAATTTGATTCACTATGAAATAGTAACCTGCTCATTTTAGAAGTCGGTTAAAACAGTTCAGCTCCATAAGATATTGAACTCATAAATTGAGACGATAAACATTTTAGTAGCAACATTAGATATTACCTATTTCGTAACAGCAATAATTGAAATACAAAATTACGAAAGCAAGAACCGACGCGCGGGCGCATGATGTGACACCAGCGACCTCTGGCGCTTCCGGTGTGTCTGTTATATGATTTAAACATGCTGTATCGATAAGGGTAAACAGAAATGATTTATTGTTGCTATTATGTATATTTAATTAGTTGATGAGTGTTTAGGAGACAGATCTGTTAAGCTCACGTTTTAATGGTGTTTAATACTTCTTTAGACTTCTGCATCAGAAGGGCCCAATTACTTAGCCCCGTCCTTAATGTAGCTTAGTGTTAGTATTCTATTGCTGTTATAATAAGAGGAAATAATATTGTAAGACTAATAAAACGCAACTCTTTGTGTACGATTCCGACTAGCATTTGTCTTGTGTTTTAAAACTTGTTGATACCAGAATTATAACTTAACTTTAAACGCATCGGACACTTCGGAGTAAAATACCTACTTAAATTGCAGGGTTTGTATGTTTGTTATCTGTGACCAAATCGACTTAGTTAAGATTAAGGCATTACAACTTATAACTTATTTTCCATTTTCGGAATAATATGATAAAATGTAGCGCGTAACCTATAAATAGCAACGGAAGGTTAGATGTCACTTCAGTCACTTGATATATCATTCACCCTGTTAGGTGTCAAACTGACAAGACTTCAATTTCACTCAGGTTGCTTGTCTTTGATTGTCATTGTTACGCCAGGGGACTATGTCTGTGAGGTTCGTTAGTTGAGGTGAGCACTTCAACTTTATGAAAAAAATCTTAAAACCCTAGAATCTTGTATAATACTTATTTAATCATCAAATAATAATAATATCTCGTAATATCATAATTACGGTTAAATTTAGTTACAAAACAAAGATAGTGCGCAGGCTCTGATAACGACCTATTTTTCTTTTATCTATTCTGGAAAGTGTTTCATAGATAAACGGTTACTATCTTAACTAGCTAGAAGATTTAACAAGGTTTTAATTCGAATTCTGGGTTGAGCAAAAAGTAATACCTAGTACTGTAGGTACCTATAAGGTACTTTATACATTTTTTTTTTCAAACCTTGTCCTGAAAATAACGAAAAAAAAATCAGATTTGGTATAGTCGTTTAAAACATACAGTACAATTTATAGATTCATTAATATTTAGGTGCAATAGGTACCAATATATCTAGATGGTTATTGTTTTAGTTAGATTTAAATTTTAAAATATCTAACAGCAATCTTTATAGGTTGAAACGTGTCGAAATGATGTCTATTTACCTATGCGTCAAACTGCGGTTTCTTTCGGAATTGACGGCATGACAAAGCAGGCAGTGGTTTGAATAGTAAATTACTTTGAAAATATACATTTGTAGTAATGCGTCGGTTGTAAGTAATCTAGATATGTTGCTACTAAAAAGAATTTTTGTAACGTAATATATTTTTCACTAAAATAGAAAGAAATAGATGATAATTTTATTACCAAACAAAAAGATAACAATAGGTTTTACAGTGCACTAGCCACACTAGGATTCCATGTGTCGTGGAGATCTGTTTTTGATTTTGTCACTTCAGATAGGTATATTTTAAGGATAGGTAACGTAGGTACCTAGAATAAGTGAAAAGGTTTTAATCAAATATTACATCAAAATTCCACAAATACGTTCAACTGTCATTAAACTCATACTCCATCGGCTTTATACAATTTTTTTAATAAATAAGAGGTCCTTCTTGTGTAAAAAGCTTACTTAAATTCCCTTTAGTCTTCAGCGTAGAGTAAGTATTTTTTAAAGATAAGTATGTGATGTCCTATCTTGACTTCAAGTCTTGGAAGAATTGAAGCACTCGTATTTCAAATTAATTTTAACTGAACAAAATAAACTATGTATTAATGTATCCCAAATGGAACGCGTTTTACAATTAAGTACGAACAACGCACGGTGATGACAGACAACCTAATTGATATCGTGTTGCACTGTTTTAACGAAGTGCTCTATTTTAGAATACTTATAACAACACGAGAAACTTTGTAGGAAAGTCGTAATGAAAGAAAATTGATCACTCTGTAGGTACTTACTTATTAATATTTGTTAAACGATAGTTAACACAAACAATAATAACTTATGTAGGTACCTACAACTTGGATACTACTTTGATTTGATAACTACTTATAAAACAAACATAACAAGATCCGCGCGGGAAACATAATTTCCCTGGCAGAATGGCTTCAATTTCAACGTTTCTAGTTCCTTTTTAGACCGGTTAACCTGTGATTTACCAAACGACAGACTTTTTATATCCTTTTCAATAAGATTAATGTGATATTCTTTGCAATTATTTAAAAACCAAGCTTTGAAGTCGCCGTTGCCATTTTAAATTAAACAAAATGTGTTTTATTACCTCACAACGGCAGTTAACTATTTACAAACGGGTGTGGGTTCTTTTTATGGATACTGTTTTTGGATAAGAGTATTCTAATTTAGTATCTATCTAATGGCCAAGTGGCTGCAAGACTTGTTAGTTAAGTGAAAGACGTTAGTAAAAAATCTAGCGTGAAATCTCAGTCCTAGATGATGAATTTATCATTATTTTTGGTGTTAGCAGCATAGAAAAACCCACCCTGTGATCCATCATTATCATCATCAGTCTATTGGAGTCCACAGCTAGACATAGACCTCCCCATTAAGCGCCATATCACCCCGTCTTCGGCTTGTCGCATCTAGCTACTGCTTGCTACCTTTTACAGATTATTACTGCCGGCACCTGCGGTTACGGTTCAACAAAATATACTTAATTTTACCCTATCTTCGATTTGCTGCATTTAACCTTAATAAATGGCATTGAACATAACCAACATAAGAACCGAAACCAACGCAATAGGAAGGCCGTAGACCATCCTAATAGAAGGTAGAGTGATGAATTTTGCAAGATGCCTGGGAAGAGCTGGATGAGAGTAACCGCTGATTGTGATCAGTGATGTGCTTTAATACCTAGTAGCATTGCGCAAACGACGGCTTAAAGAAGACTTCAGCTGCCTCTTAGCCTCTTAGCAGACGTCTTTACTATGTGCTATGAATTTGTATGAGGCTGTTTCCGACATAAGGACGTCCTGACTGTAGGCAGTTGTAGTAAGTCTGTCGGAAACGGTATAATACAAATTTTGAAGCAGGCTTCTGCTTAAGTTCATACAAGTTAATACAAGCGAAGTTTATATTCACTTCACTTCACTTCAACCCTTTTTAGTGTCCCACTGCTGGGCACGGGTCTTCTCTCAACTATCTTACTAGTTGAGAGAGTTTAGGCCATAATCCACACACGCTGGCCAAGTGCGGGTTGGTGGATGTCACATGTCCTCGAATGGTTAGTTCTTAGACATGCCGGTTTCCTCACGATGTTTTCCTTCACCGATATTGAGCAGCGGCGATGAAACAATTCACACAAAGATGTGTGGGCACGACTGGGATTCGAACCCGCGACCTTATATTTCTAAGGCGAGGCCCGTACCCCTGCGCCACCGCTGCAAGTTTATATTAGGTATATGTATATACTTATCTATACATATATGGTTATCAATGCGTTTTTATATCCCGATATAGTGACGTTACGTAAACAATAACAAGCCGTGCATTAAGATGATTGATTGAACAATGTCAGTCCATTGAAGAAATCTGTTTATGAATGAAGATAAAGCTTTGTACATACTGCCCGATGAAACGAACACTATCTGTGTACAAAACCAGCCAATTTAGCAATTGATTGTCCGCTGTGGAGGTATTTACTGATTTATCTTTGCATTTTTATCTTTAACTAGCGGATCCCGCAGACGTCGTCCTGCCCGGGAAAGCAGTGCCACCTGCGGGGTCCGAAAACAGAATAGGAGCTATAAGATTTCATAAATATCGGTCAAGCTGTTTCGGAGGAGTTTTTTTAATTTTTCTGTGCGTTAAAACCATCCTAGTACTTCAAGGAATATTCTAAAAATAGAATTAGCGAAATCGGTTCAGCCGTTCTCGAGTTATGCGCTTACCAACACATCTTGCGATTCATTTTTATATTATAGATACTAAAATATGGTTGGTATTATTACGAATGGATAGCTTAATAATAATGCTCTCGAGCAGTGCGATAAACTAATGGACTGTATATCTACATTTTATTAAATGGCTCGTGCCTCGCTCGGTTTTTGTGTTTTCCAAAACGTCTCTTAGGTATAAAAAGATCTTAACAGTACGAGTAGGTATTACCAACACCTACGTGAGAGTAAAAAGATTGTATTCAATTAATATCTGATAAGTTTGTAGGTTCGACGTAGGTTGATGCTACAAAAATACAATGAGGGGTGTTGCTTTCATTTGATTTAGGTAGTAATGATTATTATGATCTTATCAAAAGCATCTGCTATGAAGAAAGTTATGGTGTGTTGAATTTTGTAAATTTTAGGGCACTATTGGTACTAATATGTTGTTTAAATCTACTTAGATGATTCACATTACAAGGTGAAATACTTCTAAAATTACAGATTTAGGTGTTTACCCCGAGGCTAGACACACAAAGGCTTGGTACTGCTTCAGTACTTATGTTCTATCTCTAATTTCTGAAATTATATGTAGGAAAATGTTTCGTCCGTTGTGAAATATTATGAAGAATTAGATAAAAGAGGTAGAACGGTTGGTGGATGGTTTAATAAACTGTTATGTTTGGTAGTTTTCTGAAGATTTTACTAACACAGAACTTAAACACTTACCTAAATGTATTAAGATTGGACGAGTAGGTAATTATACAATTTCTTTGTTAATTTCATAATGTTTATAGCGGTTGAAGTAATCAAATTAATCTACGTAATCCATGTGAACTCACGCGGGTAAGATATTATCTCTAGTACATGAAAGTACCTAACAATAGTATCTACAATTACCGATGAGCGGAGTACACAGAGGACGGTCTTGCGGTCAGCTTTGAGTTCTGCGTTCCACGTTCTCGTGATGTTAGAAGTGTTTGAACTTTCGACCTTTTTAGCCCTATTACAGAGTTGAGAAGCCGGTGGCATAATGTAGGGGTAACGCCTTTCAATGCACGATAGAAAAAATTGTCGATTTTTCATTTGACTGTGTCTCTCGAAAATAAAAAATATTATGAGGTTTTAAAGAAAAATCATAAACAATGACCGTTACCTTTAACGGGTTGTGTCGGTCAGCAGCCCTTGGATATTGAGTTATAACAATGAGTGTAAGTTCCTTTCTGTGCTTACGCATGTAGGTAAGTACCTAATTATCTCCTGTTTTATCCTATGTACTGTTTATATTACCTATCTTATCCATCTCTATTTCCATGGCATGTGCCAACTGGGCACCGTGGATAAAGTTTGGCTAAGAGTCGATTTCGGTTAATTTTGGGGAACTAACTTAATGTCACATTTCAACAGGCAGAAGAAAGTGCATAGGTTAAGACCGCTTTCTATGTCACTACCAAGGAATGTTTCTATGAATAAAACTGTTCATTCATTCCTTCTGTTTGAACAAAAACGCATTTGATTCGTTGATAACCTTCGTCTTTTAAATTACACATTCTTACTTAGGAATAACTGTAATGGGATCGAATGGATGGTTTAGTACTTAAGCAAGCGTAGGTACCTACCTACGCATTGGCTTCTTTAGAAAAACTGAAAAAATGTGTAGATACACCTACAATTTTGCCTCCGTTTGTTTAATCAATTTTATAGTTTATTTTTAATTTTAAGTCTAGAATACAAGACTGATCATTGCACGGTTTTGCCAAGAAGCTTAGGAAGAGTAAGGGGCCCTTTTAAAAAGGAGTAGGTACCTAGGTAAGTAAGGTTTCTAAGGGTCTGCAGCGCGGGATTGTTGCTTGACTACAACTTGCCTGATTTTAAGCAATGATGCCCAATATACCGATTCACTCGTAACTACCATTTGTCTTGCCTAGTAATTCATAGATACTTAGATAGGCACAGAACAGAATGTACAAATTTTGTTGGTACATATTTAAGGTATCATTACATAAGGTTTAATTGTACATAATAAAATATTCCACGGTAATGTTCCGCTAGCGGGCATCGAACCCGCTTCCGTTCCGATGATAATCATCGTTTCGAATTTGAATTTACACAACAACTCTAGCTTGGCTTTGAGTGTTATATCAATCATTATAATTAGTAACTAATTTTAAAATATAAGTTAGTAAATTTAGCGCTTACTATTTTGAGATACCTACCTAAGTAGGATTACTTTTTACGAAAAAACTAATTGTTTTACATTACAATAAAAATGATAATTAGGTACTAATATTTTTTTTTAATTTGATTTAAAAAAAAACGGCTGATCAGGTAGGCCTAGGTACCTTTAGGTTTTTAGGGGTTTTACCTTATTACCTAAGCATTTTTATGCTACACGCAGCCTATGTATCTACTTAGCTGCCTGACACAACATTTTTCGTGCGTTCAGGCAATTATTAGTAAGGTACTAGCAGAGAATAGGAAATAACTAGGTACGGTCTAGTGTGTTAGTTACAACAAGAGTTTAGTTACTATAAGTGGTCTTTTATCTGTAACTTGAACAACTTACTCCAAAGTTTACACTCAGAATCACTTGAAAGTAATCCCTAAATACAGTTTGTTTACATTCCCACGTCAGCGCGTGTCGATAGTTTAACGAATACTATCGTAGTTACGATAATTTTACAATTATACAAATTCCCATCTTATTCCCAAAGTGATAGAGTTAAAAATTAGGTAACATATTCTTGTTTTTACTAAATTTATCGCCGTTTGTCAATCACCCTATTTCTCGATGAAAACAGAAGTGAAGAGTCTGAAATACAACGTAAACTTTAAATAACATTGAAATAAGAGTAATAAAACGGTTTCCGAACTTTAACCGCCATTTTCTAAATCAGGACCAAAACTGACGTTCGCGCCATTTTAAACACCATTTTAAACGCTGCGTTCAAATTTAAATGATGTGGCTGCGTTCAGTTAACGTATTTATTTTTAATAAAAAAAACATTGTATTTTAGTACGGACGTTGTTTTCGAAAAATTCTTGAGTGACTACTTAAGAATTTGAGTCCTTGACTGGGGCATCTATAGAATAGAATAGATTCCAATCCATAACTGCTACTTACTTAAATAACTTTATATATTTTTAAACTCTCCTATAGAGCGAAGAAAATCGCTGTGCCCTGCTTTCTTAAGCTACTTACTTATTATTTTATTTCTAACCCGAAAATAAGTTAAGCAAGAAGCTGCAAAAAGCCTCGTATGTAGGTAATGTCTATCTACCTAACAACTCCATAAAAATATCTCATATAAAATAAGAAAACTCTTTAAACATCAAATAAAAGTAACAATGTTAACAATTGCCCCAAATGGAGTAACAACAAATTAACCACATCAAGTTCTCTCGCGACACGGTTGTCAAGAGAACGCACTAATGTTTGACTAAAATAACTGCGGTTAGCTCTAAATGGAATTGCGGCCAATTTGGTGCGGTATCTGACTGTGTATTTTGCATTTTATTCGATTATTATCTGAGCTGAATAACGTTCCAGCTCCTGTCATATCTACCTAACTGAAAATAATTTTGAACATTTTCTTTTAAAAAAGAAAATCGGTCCATTTGTACAAACTTTATAAAATTAAAATTCTTTTCAGTTAGAGGTTAAAAATAATCTTAAATTCAGTTCTCTAACTTTGTCCGTTTTTGATAAAAATTTGAACTCGAATTTGAACTTAGTAGAGAGAATTAGCCTATACTTATTCTCCTGACTATGCATAATGCACATAGGGTATTCTAATAATGTTAGTACAAATGGAGCCACTCCAGTCGTTACTGGGTAATTTCATATTCCTCTCAGTCAAAAGAAGTAAGACCAGTGCAGCGTAGGTGCTGTTATGCAATCCTGCGTAGGAGTTTCGCCTTGTAATTACATGTAGATAACATTTAGAATGCTTTGAGATTTTATACCTTATTTAACTCTGTCGTGAGAATTGATGGACGTGACGTTATTGTTAAGTGTTCTATGAAACGTGTTTGTCATGCTTTGTCTCCAAACGGTATGTCTGAGACATATTACGATATGGTGGATTGAAACATCTTAAAATTTCTACTAGGATCTAAGTAGTTAAAAAGCAAATTATAACTCTTTAGCACAGCCACAGCCGGATCCACTATCACTCAATTCTTATTAAGAGAGGTAATCTAGGTAGGTACATTCTACACGCGCTGGTAAGTACAATGCGGGTTGGTAGATGTAGGTTACTTGAATATATTTTTAAATATCAATTATTAAAAAAAAACACACCTAAGTAAATTTATATTGCTAATTTTATCTCAACATGTATTTAATTAATTATAAAGTTTATTTAATTGTTAAAGCATAAATGCATAGCGTAGGAGGCTAACATAAGGTCTTGTTGCCTATTAAGGTTTCTTGTTATCTCAAAATGTTTCGAAACCTTTTTATCGTTGATCATTTACATGTATTATGTCGGGTATTTGATTAATTACATACATTCATACATCCGATGTACACCAAAAAGCTATTAAAATGCGTAAGGATACAAGCAGGTGTTAATTACTAAGTTTTAGTTACTAGAGAATAGAAGCACATGGAAACAGGTGTGAAAATGTTAGCAGTTATTTCATTCTCATTCAGAAACTAAGGGTGTAAGAGAGGGACCAAATATCATACAATTGTTTTTTATTTGTGTCAATTGTGTAAAACTCTTTATACTTACGAAAAAGCTAAAATGACATATCTGAGAATAGGATATTTAAATATAAATTGAATTAAAATTACATATTAAATGAGCCTTCATATAAAAAAGGTCGTATAAAATAGGGATCGGTATTAATAAAACAATATTCTATAGAAAATTAGTGACACTATTGCTCATTAAATAAATTCAAGAATGAATAGAATATAAATTATTTAACCTTTCTGTAAGTAATGTTATACATTTATGTTACATATATTATCTAGCTGTCTAATGTCAACTTGGACAGTGATATTTTACAAATGGCAGCATAACATCCTCGTTTCTATTTATCCTTTTGCTCTAAGGGGAAAAACGTCACAAGTGTCACGCCAAGGGTTGCAACCTGTTACGTTTTGATCCCAACGTATTTCACACAACACGTTCTATAATTGAGCGATGCGGGAGAACCAACATCGCGGTCCATCTTTTTAGAACACATAAATAGCATTCTATATTTGTAAATTTGTACACAAGAGAACACAGGACTCGTCAACAATTTTATACGATTAACATCTTTATCCTTTACAAAATATGGATCATAGTTAAGTGAGGGTTGGTGATGTATATCGTACTTCGTTTTACGTAGATAGAATATTATAAGGTACGTTGCAGCAGCCATGCCGATGACCACATGCATCAATGTTTGTAAATAGAAACACAGCGTATTATAAAACTGCTTTGATATTTTAATCTTGAGTAGTAGCTAATCCATTGCTTGATTTGTTTGTAAAGATTTTTAGATCCATACTAAATCTTCAGTGTATTGAATCCTATACAAATGTTCAACGGTTGTTGAGGGTATTCTGAAGACCTATGTAACGAGGAGTGACATCTTCTGAGCAGATTTAATCTCCACTTTGTTTACTAACAACGTCTCATGCCGCTTTATTTTTGTATTAACACAAAGCAACATTGGAGTTCAGAAGCGAGGCGGGTTCACCGAAAATTAGCTTCAACATGTGAAAGCAACCTGTTTAAAGGAATCTAACGAGTATGTTTGCTCATTCTATTACCCAGCTGGTTTGGGAAGTGAAAAATCACGCTTATCTCGACGCAAACATAGGGTATATGGTCGCTCTAGCCATCTGTTCGTTGCACCCATAAAGATAAGGAATAACAAACGGGAATGCATTCACTGCATATCACTCGTTTGCGGTGAACGTACCAAGTGTTTGTGAATAAATTACGCGCCAAAAGTCGGCCATTTTGCATATTTTCGTGATGTGTTCCATATTCGAGAGTACGGTGTGTATCCACAGCGCTCGTTTGATTCTCTTTGAAATGTGGTTTATTTTTGATCGCGTTGTCCTATTTAATCCGTTATGTGTGTGGCAAGCGCCCCAATCAGTCTTAGCTGCAGCCGTAGCTTCCGACGTCGTGTTTTGTGTTAAATAAAAAATTTGTTGAACAAAATGCTTAAATACATTATATCCAGGATTAAAAAGGTCATTTATTATTTAGGAGCTCCACTTTCGTTGTTATGTTACATGATTTTGAACATTATTGTCTTTGTTTCAGATCTATCCCGACCCGGAGTCTGAGAAGGCTATAATGGGATCGGTGGTATATTGCATCCATCACAAAGAGGGATGCCAATGGTCCGATGAACTACGCAAATTGAAGGTAAGTGATAACTTAGCGATAGCGTAAATTAGGTAAATGGAGCAAACAATCTGTAATTTTGCATTATCTCGACACATTTCGGTTATCTATTCAATAATATTGTCATTACAAATCATTATGAACTCATGAGCTTATAATTTAAGTAGAGTATGTACCAACGTACTATCTATGTACTTACTTGTTTATAACTTAATTAATAATAGTCAATTATTACCAGCCTTCAGAAAAGAAGGATGCACCTTCTTAATTCCGATGTTGATTTTCTGTAAATTTTTAAAATTCCATATTATTTTTTTTGTCAAAATGGCATTAATTTAGGACATTAATTTCTCCAACTCTTACAAAATTTCACAAATCATCTTAATATCTGATGAATGCGCAGGCGCACCTGAACACGTGCAAGCATGACGCAGTGCTCTGCGCGGCACAGTGCGGCGCGATGATACCGCGGGTGTTGATGCAAGATCACCTGCGGTACACCTGCCCGCGCAGGCGCGCCAACTGCGAGCACTGTCACAAAGAGTTCTCAGGGAGCGCCTTAGAGGTAATTGGACTGCTATTGAATACTAATCTAAGACATACCTAGGCTTTCTCACGAGAATAGGAATATTTTCCGTAGACTCCATCCAATAGTAGGTATTTTAAAAAGAAATACTGATTAGAAGTCCAGAATTTGGACATGATTATTATTATTATTAATGACGGTAATCGAATGACGAATGAACGTCTTTTCTCCATATTCCTTTTACTTTTCATTCCAAATGTTGTAAATATTATAAATTATAATAAGTAGAGCTTAGGATTTTTCCAAACAATAAATTTTCATGATAATTGTTTTTTTTTTAATTTCCAGGAGCATCAAGGTAACTGCGGGCACGAGCCAGTATATTGCGAGAACAAGTGCGGCGCTAAGGTGCAGCGGCGGCATACGCAGCAGCACATCCAGCAACATTGCAGCAAGCGGCTTGTGCCTTGCAAACATTGCGGACAAACTTACACTCAGGTATGATTAAGAATAACGTGTGCATCAAGTTCAAGTAAGAATATAGTCGGTGATGACATTAGTTGGTTTTTAAGTAATTGGTTGGTTGAGCGACCCAAAAATCGTATTCTGTAAATTCTCCAATGCCAATACTGATGGCTAAATAACTCTTAGTGCAGCAGGCGTGCCTATTATAAAAAGTAATCCTTTTTCGATCACCAGGTCTTGTAGGTAGAGCATTAGTTTTTTTCGTCGTTTATTTACCTAAACGGGTAATCAGTATTGAAGGCTTCTGGAGCGCTTCTGTGAATTGTTAGAGTAAGGTTTCATTTCGTCTAGGCCAGTTATGAATACAATCCAAATCACCTTGAAATTTATGCTCAAATATTTTTTGAAACACCCGCATTGGATTCTCTCAGAAGACTACAGTCTTATCACTTTGTGTTATTTCCACAGGACACAGTAGCAGCACACGGTCAGACATGTGCTCGTGCGCCGGTGGCGTGTCCGCAGCGTTGCGGCGCGGGCGGTGTGGCGCGCGCAGAGCTGGCCGCACACCTGCGTGACCACGCCGCTGCTGCTGCTGCGGCAGCGCTACCCTGCTCCTTCAGAGACGCTGGGTGCAGGTTTAAGGTATGATATCTTATGCTTGATGTAACGCCGAATCGACACTTCCAAATGGTTGTTGGCGGAAGAGAGGACTCTATAAAGTGGTGGACTGTTATAGACCAGTGATAATGTAACATCACACATAACAGGTGAATTGACTTCCAGTTGAGAGAACCGATTCCGTTAAACCACATAATCTCAGGTTTAGTTAAAATAACGTTTAAACATAGTCCTGAGTTGCTATAATCCAAACGCTGAAAATGCTAAGAATATCAAGCAAGTTTCATATGTAAAACTTTATATTCCAAGCGATTATTTGGAATTTTAAAGGAGTTAATATGAACCCACTTCTTCCTTCACAGGGTACAAGACAAGCTCTTGACAAACACACAGAAGAGAGTTGTCAACAACACCTCGCTTTGGTCTCCGCCCTCGCCAGTCGCCAAGCTCGGCAACTAGAATCCCTGCGAACAGCGGTAGCCCGACTTTCAGTCAACTGCTCAGGGGCGTTAGTTTGGCGAATTTCAGACTGGGCGGCGAAGATGGCGGAGGCAAAGTGCAAAGACGGCGTAGAATTAATTTCACCCGCTTTTTATACCAGCCAGTATGGATATAAATTACAGGTAACATTTTTCCTAATTTTGTAGAATTCACTAAACGTTTTATTGTTGAAAAATATTTTCTTTTTATGACTATATAGTCACAATCATTTGGAGCGTCATGCACTTAGGAATGAATCCATTACAATTGTTAAAAAACCTCCTAGAAGTTGCATTTAAATAAATATTTCTAAAGATAAAAAAAGAAAATAAGGTTTTCTAGGAAAGTAATTACGGATCTAATTAGTAACACAGACACACGGTGAGTCATTAGAAGCAATAAATGCTTTCTAGGAATAGATCATTATTTGTTCTACTTTACTGATTCTAAATTACCTATCGGTATCTACTTTTACTACCAACTCTATTATTTTACTATAGGTACCTAATTGCTAATTACAGCTAACTGAGTACAGGTAAATGTAAAAATAAAAATTTTAATGAATATTTTAATGAAGTAATGCCTAACATCTTTGCAAATTACTACACGCGCGATCTATTTTCAAATTGGCCTACATTCATTCAAAAATCTAATTGCCACCCGAAAAAATCAAGATGGCGTCCCGTTGTTGGTAAACAAAAGCTACCATGCGGCGACGCTACACGGTGAATAAGATGACTAAACTCACGCGAGACTAAATTAGATACTTACTCACACGCGGTGTAAATGTAATATTTAATTTCAGCAATAATTCATGAGTCGTTCTATGTTTGAAGACACGTACCTATGTGTCAGTTTAATTTAAACTATGTGTTCTTTTATTTTTAACAACTTTAAATTTAGAACGTTATTATTTAAATTTTTAGCGTCGTATATTCGTTTTTTTTTATAGTATACTTGTGAGGTGTTTTGGTAGGATTGTTAACGTATTAAAAAAAATGTTTCTTAATTTTAAAAACAAAATTCTAATTCTCAATGGTCAGTTTATGCTAGCGATATCAACATTACCAACTCGTGGCTTTCAAGAGCCGAAATTTGAGATTCGATTTTTTTTTATTTTAGACGCTGCGATACTCTTTGTGCATGATTAAACCATCACTTAAAAAACTAAATATTTATTTTTCAGGCGTCACTCTTCCTGAACGGCAACGGAGCTGGCGAATCTACCCACATGTCGGTTTACATCAAAATCCTGCCTGGAGAATACGACGCTCTACTCCGTTGGCCCTTCGCCCACACAGTTTCTTTTACCCTCTTCGACCAAAGTTCAAGTCCAGACCGCGCTTGCAATATAGTTGAGAGCTTCGTCCCAGACCCCACGTGGAAAAACTTCCAAAGGCCTTCCAAAGAACCTGACGCGTTAGGTTTTGGGTTCCCAAGGTTTGTTTCCCATGAAATGTTGAAGAAAAGAAACTTTGTTAAAGATGACGTAATGTTTTTAAGAGTTAAGGTAGACCCGAGTAAAATTGTTGCTGTTTAGGTACCTAGGTTAAAAATATTTTAGTAACTAAAGTATTTTTAAATCTTTTTAGGAATTTTTAACATTAATAATACCAAAAATATTATTTTTCTATGCCATGACACAAAAATAGTTTTTTATGATAATCTTAAGATGTCATGAAATTATCATATTGTAAAATTCTCGTCTAACGTATGTAATTACTAATATTGCCGATTTTGAATAGGAATTTCAAGAAAACTAATCCATTTGAACATAATCTTATGTTATATTTAATTTTAAAGACTAATATGTTCAAATTTCGTAACATTAAGCGGGCACAAAGTAGCGATTCTTTTTTTTTTTAATAAAAAACGAGTAAGTTTTGATTAGTTTATACTTAAAGTCAAAACACACTATATTGCGTCGACCTCATCGGAATCAATTAACAATCTGTGAATAGGTAACAGGGTACTCCGCGTCACTCAACACATTTTTGGTTAAATATGGCGAAACTTTATCTTTAAATTTCGAATACTGTTTCTTTTACGGATGACCTAACCCAATAAGCATAATGCATAACGGCATAACATTAAGCCAATCAACTTAATTGAAAGCTGAGGTACTGATCCGATAGTGTGTTGCGACGTTTAGACATATCTTAAGTTATTAACATTGTGTAGTCATTGCCTTATTTTAAATCAAGTCATAGATGTAATTTAGATATTTATTTTTAGTATACCTGTAAGATTTTGTACATTTTGTAAATATTAGTTATAGTATGCGTATGCGCATTTGTTATCCTTTCACTAAAGATCTCTTGAGTTTCATTGCCGTCAGAAGAACGTAACGAGCTTGCATGGTCTCAATCTATATAATCATATTAAAACCATAAATCTATCTAATAATTTCCGTGCCATAAGACTACTATTTTTACTTATACTTTAAGAAAAAATAAACTTCTTTAGGCTTACAAGTTAATATCTAAATTTTTGAGTGTAGGTATGTACCAGTAGGTAATATTAAGATCACTGTCTACTTATTCAGATATTTATGCGGTAATTGGCAGTAATTTTATGAGATTTTATAATTATAAATCCAGAATATAAAAATAAATTAGCACAATTACACACATTTTTATAGATCCCTGCAAAAATTGTGTGTAAACAAATATTTATGGAGATTCTTAAAGCATTTTTGTTTGCCTTGAGCGAGTTTAATCGAAGGCTTTTTGAAAAATGCTAAGAACTAAAAACATATTGACAACTTTTAAAGCTAACCTAAGCCACAAACTACCTGCCCCCTGTAGTCACGCAAAGTCAGTCAGACATTAGTCTATTGAAAAGTTCAATGTTAGTTTTTTTTTATACACATTACTTAATCATCCATTTTATTTTTCCACCGTACAATGTATGACATACACTGAAAAGCAGCAATGTACTGCTTACCTAGTGCAACGCGCGAGCCACCAATAAAGACCGTACAATTACCTACTTAGTGGTTTGTTTGTAAGAACCCTTATTTGACTACTAACAAAAAAAAAACATTTGAGACATATCAAGCTTCGTTATATCGGCAGATCTTTGTATATATTACCTGTTTTTTTTTATAAAAATATATCCGTTTTTGTTGAAATTTCTGTATATAAACCTTTAATTATGTAATGTAGAATCAAACTATTTTTTAAAACTGAATATTTTCGTAATTCTTATAATATTAAGCTGGAGACAAGCCAAAGGGTTGGTATTACTTTGCGTTATGTCATTGTACATTTTTATATGCAAAGTTAAAACAACTATACACAGCTAAAGCTGTTTGTAATATATATTGTCTTTATAGATATACATATACATAAGTTATATTTTGAGTCTCAGATGATTTTGAATCAAATACTTTTCTTAACTGGATTACCTAAGTGATTTTTTTTATCCTGGCACCTTACAGCTTACTATATTTTACATCGAGGGTGACACCTAGGTACATTTCTATTAGAGTGGAGGTAATGCAACAGCACAATATACTTTTTGCGTTTAAAAGAATAAATAAATACTGACAAAGATAACTCTAAGATATTGTAAACTCTATTCAAAAGAATGCGTTAATTTGTTTTGTGGTGTAAATTATGTAATATGTAAGAACAATATGTAATGTAAAATCACTTTAATGCAGATGAAGGTTTGAATTTAAAATATATGAGACATTAATAGATGATTTGATCACTAGCCTCCAATGTTAAAGAATAACTCTAAATAATTACTTATACCTGTTTATTGTATTAAATGTAAAATGTATTACTTTTTGAACATAGAGGTTTAAGTGTTTACAGCCTAGCTCTAATAGTAAAAACTCTTTGTATTTGGATCTCTTTCAAACGCTTCTGTAGGTTAGGGAACAAAATGGCGGAAGGTTTTTTGGTAGGAAAAGTGCGCGCCTTTTATTTTCTGTTAATGTAATATTCTGTTGCATACTTTTTAAATCTATTTAAATGAGAATCAATGCCACTTTTCGTTGTAATTTTATAACTCAAAAACGGGCTTACCTATTCAAACCAAATGTTTAGGCATTATTCGGATTATTTAGTAGATGGTTTATATGAAGTTTGCACAAAATCGGTTGAGCGGTTCTTTATTTATCACATTTTTTGTGAATTGGTGAATGGGCTGAAGCCCGGGCGAAGCTGGGGCGGGCCGCTAGTAATTTATAATTTTAATATGATATGGGTTCTGTAATACGATATTGTAATTTGTCAATAATCAATTGTTAGTTAGCCAAGCGTGTCCCTATGACATTCCGCCATGTTAGATATTTTGTCCCTTTCTTACTTTAATCTCAACTAATGTAATTTAACATTCCAGTAAAACATTGTTATAAGTCTGGAAGCCATTTATAAATTTTAAGCTGTGTGTAGTGTGTAGGTATGATAAACTAATAAAAATGATTATAAAACATGCAATATTTGATTGAAGCAGAGTATGTCCATAGACTTAAATATTACTCTGTAAATATCAGACGAGTATAAAAAGGGACAGCGAATTTGACCAATGCAATGAGTCCTTGAATGACAGGTTAGTGGTACAAATTAGCATGTTCTCTAGGAAATTGATTGCAAATGTACCATGTACAGAGCGCACACTTTTAGAATATAAAATTTTATTAAACTCATTTTATTAAACTAATTTTGGTGTTTTATCATCTAGTACAAGAAATTAAGTAATCGCCTACATATAGCTACTATTCATACTTATCAAATGTCACCGCACGCTGCCGTATCAGCTGTTCGCGTAGGGTCAATGACCGCTAATTTTACGCCGCGCTTTCATCAATATTATTACGATTAGATCGTTCACAATTTGCTGATTCCATGTCGTATAAAAAACTTAAAATTATGCATTGAACAATTAATGGAAAATGTTCTATTACTGGTATCACCGACACCTCCAAAAAGAATTTTCATGCTGGTGAACAAAAAATCCTATATTAAACTTCTCGCTGCTAATTTCATTCCAAAAACCATGCAAAAGTACCGCCAGCACAAAATATCAAACCACAGACATCACTATCCTGGAAAGGTCTTTACGGATTAATATTAAGTCTATGAATACGTTAGTGAAGCAGATTAAAATAGCAGCTATTGATAACTGAAAACAGCATAATATATTGTAATCAAGAATTATCAGCAACATAATTACTTAACTACTAACTACAAGCAGGTTGGGTTTTCAAATTAACTGAACTCCAGACAACAGCTAGGCTAATCAGTTCTTTATTGTAATCTGTACCTTATCTAATTTTAAGACTAATTAAACTAAAATAAAATCTAGACTTAAGAGTACTTAGAATAAGTTATATTAAGTGTTTGGCAAAAATACAGTACCTAGTTATACAAAACTGCCAATAATAGTTGTTAAGTGAAAAATATAATACATATTTTGAAAATATAACATTTTTAATTTACTTCCCCAATATATATCATAGAATAATCTATATCTAAATATATAAAAGAAACTGACTGACTACTGACATCAATGCAGAGCCCAACCCATTGGGTCTGGAGACTCCAAATTTGGCACATAGGTTCCTTATGGGGTTGAGGGGTGCACTAAGAAAGGATTTTTCAAAACTCACCCTTCAAGCGGGCGAAATGGGGTTCCAAAGTTTGTATGGAGAAACAAGATTAGTGAGATAAATTTCGCGGGCGAAGCCGCGGGCGGAGGCTAGTTGATTAATAATTCAACTAACAAAGGTAGTCATACCAATCATTAAACCAATGATACCGACTAAATACCTACTAGACATCGCTTTATTCAAATATTGTGTAAAATTGTAATCGTTTCACACAAAATTTTCATTGGTTCGTTTAAGTCCTTGAACGTAGGTACCAACAAAATTAGCTTGTGGTTAGATGATAAAGTAGTACAACATAAGTTAAGTGAACTCGGAGGCACACCTATGCGGTGTCTATAGGTATTTGATCGGTGGCTAATCATTAGTTGTCTAGCCATGGACGCGAGAGATACTATAGTGTGCAATTTATGTGCACAAACACAAATGCACTTACTCTCTAGTCTCTGGCTGAGTCTGGTAGGTTGGATAAACCAAGGCGATAGGTGAAATATCAGGCATAGGACTGATGGCTTATCACCTCCTCCTAAACACAGAAGTGTCACATCACTACTAATGATCAGCACTAAAAATTAAAAAAGTCCCAACATTCTTGTTAGCCTGGCATGGGATTCAAACCTGTGACCTCGGAAGGCTAGAGGTACACACACCCCCAATGTCAATAGGAATTGAATATAGTACAATGGCCGGCAAATAAGACATATGCTGCTTAAATAAGCAGTAATTATTAGTTATATTACTATCCAATCTCTGCCAGGGAGGTAAAGGACCAGAAGGTACGTATACTCTCTGATAGTAAATCAGTACTGCAGTCCCTTCAAAGCTGCACTACATCCTCTCGATTAATACATGAGTGCCACCAAGCTGTTACAGCGATTAGCACTCAAAATCACATTGTGCTACAATGGATTAAAGGACATTGTGGCTCAAGAGGTAACGACGCGGCAGATGAACTGGCAAGGCAGGGCTCAGCGAAAGTAGTGGTAGGTCCTGAACCAATCCTGCCCTTGCTGTTCAACTGGATACGGTATAAACTGCGTCAATTAACTAAGAAATCGCATCAGCAATACTGGCACACATTAAATACATGCAGACAGGCCAGAGAAGCCCTGCCTGTAATAAGTGCCAGCTTTGCTTGTAAGTTAACGCGGCTTACAAGGCTGCACCTTCGGCTAATCACAGGTATTATTACAGGCCATGCCTTACTTAACAAACATCTTTTTACCATAGGTGTCACGGACAGTCCTCTGTGCAGGGCCTGCATGGAAGCAGAAGAAACAGCCGTCCACGTGATCTTATATTGTCCAGGACTGGCAAAATACAGGGCTGAACACCTCGGGTCGCCGAGGTCGCTCCAGGAAGCCGTCGGCAACGTGAAGAGTCTGCTAGGTTTCCACCTGGAGCTGGGCTGGCAGTAGTCACGCCAGACCACTACGCAAAATAGGCGCACTAATGACGTCGAGTTGCGGAAGCCCAAGCCCGCTACAATCTACTATCCATTATTTTAGGCAGCAAAGCCCATATACATATAACTACATAAACAAATACAATATAAAATTAAACTAACATAACAGTGTCACACCTGTATTTACCCAAAGGTGTAGGCAGAGGTGAATCTCACATATTTCGCCAGCCACGTTTAGGTTGCAAACGTAATTTAATAGGGAGATACCCTATTGCAATTCATTGGGCACAATGCGAAACTTCGAGTTGCAATTAAGATTCTCTAAAGTAGAAAAGTCTTTTTGATCGACCCAGGTTTCGAACCCAGGACCTCGTGGTAAATAGGCAAACACACCACTGGACAAGGTAGTTAAATTAAATTAAATCAATCTGAAATACTTATACATAACAGATAATATTATTTAAGTAACAGACCTCGAAAGCGGCGGAAGACGCCATTCGACAAAAATTATTCTCTAGCGAAGGACAACAAAAAGTTCATTGAGTACTCTCATCACAAATGAATTGAAATTCACGTTGTGGCAAGACTCCAAGCACTCCACCCTCGATATCAATAAAATTAGGTACTATATATTTATCCAATTATTTTTTTAACAGTTTTCAACTCTAAAGCAAGCTGTGAAGTCAATCTAATCCTAGCCTACACAGGGCGATACCATCCCCTTGGACCCACTCATGTCATCACAATATGCTTTTTAAAATATATCTACAAAAAATAAATTCCTCTGAAGGAAATTTCACCAACTCATACTATGTGTTTTGTGAACTTCCAGATTGACTGAATGTTGATGTATTCAACCCCGCAGCTGGTACTTTCTTTTGTGCTCTCTGAAACAAAACAGAAAGGTATCAATACCTCCTTTGTCAACAAGATCAATTAATTAAAAAAAAATAACAACCAGCATCTACGAGTCCCACAACTTGGCCTCCATCGAGAATGAGACAAAACTCTACCTACTCTTAAATAGTCAACAAAGTTTAGACCATAATCTACACTCACTAGCGAAGTGCAGTGTAGTGGTGAAAATCTGTTTTAAACCCTTTCTTCTCACTTCTGACAGCATATTGGGTTTATTAGGCGACAGTGAAATATGTAGAAGTCTTATTAATAATATATTGTATAGTTAATTACAAGAAGTAATATTGATTGAAGACAGTGTGTGTTTGGCACCATGATGGACGAACATAGACAACAGACTAGAGCTGTAGTGATGCTACCTAACAATACTAACACTATATGGATGTAACTTGTCCGAAATAAATGGTATTTTATTTTATTCAATTCAAAAAAACATTCACAAGAAAACATGTTGCAAGCTCTGTCTATCTATATCAGTCAGGGATGAGTACAAAGTGATAAGACTGTGCTTGTATCATGTTTTGATGTACGGTGCAAACGCCCAGTAAATGCTACTCAAAATTTTTGCCTTATTTATTTAAGTCTTGTAACTCAACAACTGTATCCTTACACAATATTGCAGTACCACATTATTTGAGTAATAGTAACAAGCTCACCATTTGAATCTGTAATAAGTAATCCATAGCTGACGGCAACAACGGCTTTGCAGAATTAATTTCCATCATCGTTAAATGGTCTAATCTACCATACCCTCCTCCAGACTTCATCAACGCATCCATAGATGTCCGTAACTTAGACATTCGGATATCCCAAATGTCTTTAATAATAGTTTTGATTTCTGCAGAGTTTGGTACATCTTCAGATGCAGCTCCTAGAATTAATTTTGCTTCTACCATATAATGTTCATTTGGCATTTTAGTAAAGAACCTGAAATTTAAAAGGGTGGTTATAATTAAAAGGGTGGTTTTGCTACCTATCAAACAAGATCAATATATTATAATGAGTGGCTACTTGAGCAGTGTTAAATTACAAATAAATGAATTATTTCTGAAGACACCGGCTCTGTAAACTAACCTTAGACCAGAATGTACCGGTTCTCTTAGTAGTCTGTGAATGTACCTAAACCAGAATCTGCATACTTACGTTCATTTGTTATTTTGGTTCTACAGTAAATATAATTTAAATACACAATTTACTTCACTACCAGTACTTTAAAAGACAATTATCACAACTAACCTCGATCGTTTTTCTTCCTCCTTAATATTCTCCAAAACATCTAAGTCCATCCAGTCTGGAGGCACTACACGGCACTTTTGTTTTTGTTTAAGCATCATCGCTAACCATAAAGGCACATTTAAAGGTAAACCAGCCCGAAATGGTCCGAACTCACCGCATATTAAATAGATTTTGTCGTAGGAAAAATTTGGTATGATACTGACTATACGGTTCTCGCCAATGAATTCAATTTCATAAGGATCCATGTTCTTATCACAGCAAATAAAATAGTTTAGTAAATTACTAACAAAAACACTCGAAAAAACAATTTTAAGCGAAAACAAAACAAAATAAAGTTCCTATCCTACTAATTTTGACACATAAAAGTGCGGGAAAACTCTTGACGATTGATGTTGACATTGACATTTACCACAAACTATTGTTGTGTACAGCATAATTGAAAATAAATTCGTTTTTCTGTAATTAAACAAGACATTTAGTAAACACAACTGCTCATTTAAACTTTCTCATTACAAGTTAAACTATGTAGGCAGTCATAAATTTTACAGTACATTACCTTAGCACCAGTGACACAGCCCTCTATGAAGGAATAGTAGAACTACGTCTAGAATAGACCCACATTCAAAAACTTAAAGTTCTATAATTTAACAATAGATAGCGCTAAAAGCAGACTAACATAAACTGAGACGTCTTACCTACTTTTAAAAGTTTTTTGATACGGTGGATAGAAAAATTTTGTGTAAAAATATCAGATTCTGCATCATATCAAAATAGACGAAATAAAAGAAACCCAACATTCGATAAAACTAAATTAATGACTCTGTGATCGATGCAAATCGTTTTGGCAAAGTGCAAAACTCCTAATTACTAGCCGTAAATTAGGGTGGCCGGTTGACAATGTCTCAGACGGTTAATATTTATGGGAGGCCTCGTTGGCGGGGTGCGGACTTTTGCCACCCTCTGTGTCTATCACTGACTAACGTTTAGTTGAATTAACGGTATAATAACCTACTATTAGTTGGTAGGTATCTGATGTTTATTAAACACAATGATTTTCGAAGCAAAAAAATCCTGTTTGGTGACATTTGAGTTATGGACTACCGAATGCAAGGAGTACCTAAGTACCTACTTACTTAATTGACTCGGTAGTTTTGCTGTCTTTAATAATGTTAATAAAAAATCAAGAAATGGGTTTAAAATTGTTTTGGTCTATCAAGATTAAGTAACTAAAGTTCCATCGTTAATTTCATCTAAAAATCTTTAAATATAATATGTAGCCAACAAAACATTCCCCTCTTTATTTATATAGTTCAACACCATAGATTTAAAAACGTACCAAACAAAATAAATAACGGATCTGTCTGCACGAACGGAAAACACATTCAGACATCTTTCTTCGTAAATCTACATACAAATTCGTGAGATCGCGCGCAAATTCGCGTAGTCATTTAAAAGCGATTCTGTTTCAAGCGTTTCTATGTTTTTTTGGTAATAAATATGTCTGAACTGACAACTAGCGAAGTGCTGCTATCTGGCGGCGAGATTCCTAAATGTAGGTTTAGTTAGTGAGACACAGATGACGCTAGAAGTATAATTATTGTGTGTGCAACTTATGCGATTTCAACAGTCTATTTTTTTATTTATCATCAATCGTCATTTAATACGAATATTTAAAAATGTGTTTGTATTTGAAAGTATTCAAATATGGTCCAATTTTAAGGTGCAGTCGGATTGGTCATAAAAAAAACTCAAAGAAAAAATATTTTTGTTTTTTTTTTCCAACCTATGTATCTCAAATAATAGGCCTAAATAAAAGTCATTACATAGAAGTTGGTCATTTCTTAGATTCATTTTCTTCATTACTAAGCTTGCGCTTGACTGCATACTTGCCTGATGTTAAGCAATGATGTAGTCTACCGTGGCACGTGCCCAATATACCGATTTACTCGTGATTACAAATGATTTTTGGTGGAAAGGTGGCAGTGGAATATGGTTAGTAATCATAAAATAGCAAAGTCCGACCGACCCGCTTAAATGTCACCAGACAAAACACCGGAACACGGCAAGGCCGCTTGGCGTGCGACTTGGTCTGGTGTGTAGTCACTAACCACGGCCGAAGCCTACCACCAGTTAATTACCAGTAACGTAATTACCGGTTAGTAGTCACCTGATTAGCACCACCCGGGGGCCACGTGTGGGGATTCAGATAAAAGAAGCACTTCCACGGACGAAGGTGACTCAGCCCCCAGTTTTCACAATTGTCAGTTTTTACACTATATTCCTAGAGCAGCGGTGGCGCAGCGGTACGGGCCTCGCCTTTGAAAAATAAGGTTGCGGTTCGAATCCTGGTCGTGCCCACACATCTTTGTGTGAATTGTTTCATCTCCGCTGTTCAATATCGGTTAAGGAAAACATCGTGAGGAAAGCGGCATGTCTAAGAACTAATCATTAGAGGACATGTGACATCCACCAACCCGCACTTGGCCAGCGTGTGTGGATTAAGGCCTAAACTCTCTCAACTCGTAAGATAGTTGAGAGAAGACCCGTGCTCAGCAGTGGAACACTAAAAAGGGTTGAAGTGATACACTATATTCCTGCCTATTTCTGTCACCGCTACAGTCGCAATTAACAGCTACTTAGTCTCACCAACTCAGCATTAAAATTTGAGCAGCGTTTTATTCGAGTCACCCGAAGCGAGGCAATGACAACCTCGTACAAAATAATTATAGACATAGACCGTATAATCTCATTCGACAACAAAACAAGAGAAATTTATTTACTCACAAATTAAGAGTTTAAAACTAAAATCCGGCCACCGGCGCCTCATTAACTACTTATAAAAGTTACAAAGTACATAACCTAAAGTTTCACAGTCGGTTATTAAGTGAGTTATTATAATGACGGTTAGCCTCTGCCTGTGGCCGCAACTTTGTTTACTTATCTCATTCTTAACCGCACAAGTTTTACTTACAAATTCTTTGTTTTTGTTTTAATAAAATTATTTAAGTATAAATAGCTTTGGTAATGTTATAGGAAAATCACTGGTAGCTGTCTTAAATTACTTACAATTTCCGATGCGATGTCTGGTGACACCATAAAAAAAGTGGGTTAGAAAATGCTTTTTCAAATTCAAATTTTTTATCAAAACGTTTATTTGTTTAATTAAAAAGAAGTAAATGCTAGAAGTATAACAAAATTAATTGAAAACGCTTAAACTAGGTGAAATAATTCGTAAAAAAATTTTCGTTTTGTATTTCAAGTCATGATCTTGACAATACATGTTAATAAAAATTAAACGAACACTTTTTTCGTAAAATAATTACTATTAATATTATTATTTTGACGTGACAACGTCTTATAAATTGGTTTGCCGGGTGACACTTCAAGAAACTGCGTTACGCTCCGCTCACGTTATGCGCTCACAATGAGAGCGAGTGAGAGGCACGCGTCCCTTCCACTCGGGCATGGTTAACCCGCCTAAGAGCGAGAGAGACAGACATAAAAAGTGAAAGGCACGCGTCCCTTCCACTCGAGCACAGTTAGCCCGCCTAAGAGCGAGATTCTTTGTATAAATTAATGTTTTAAATATAATTCTTTGTATAAATAAATGTTTTAAATTGTTACTATTATTTCATCCTTCTTCCTACTATACGAATGAATATTCACATTAAAATTATTTTACCACTCAAAGTCGTTGTCACGTAAAACTTTCGCCCGTATACCGACTTTACAGGCAACCAATTTTTTTTATTACAAAGAGCAGCGGTGGCGCAGCTGTACGGGCCTTGCTTTAGAAACTTAAGGTTGCGAGATCTACGTTGCCCACACATCTTTGTGTGAATTGTTGCACACATCTATGTCTTAGAACTAATCATTCCTTGCTCCACACACGCACTCCGCATTAAGCCAGCGTGTGTGGAGCAAGGCTTAGACTCTTTTAACTCGTAAGATAATTGAGAGAAGACCCGTGCACAGCAGTGGGACACTAAAAAGGGTTAAAGTGAGTGACTAAGGGTACAGAATATAAAAAATAACTTATTTTATGAGTGTCACTTGGTTCACCAAAGACAATAACACCAAAACTCTTGCTATTAGTTGCTCTTCACTGATCACCGATCCAAATGTAAACCTCAAGGGGCAACACAACTCTATAACTCATAAGCAAACAGTGTAACGAATTAACGACTCAGAGTTGATATAAGATTATTACCCACTTGAAGTTAATTATGATAATTGTTCTAGTATTTCCAAACTTTTAATTACCAAACTAAAAGTGTGCCTTTACTTTTTCTAATACCCGACTGCAAAAATGCTTTTTTTTTATCCCGAAATAGGCCTTCGCTTGGCTACAACTTGCCTGATGTTAAGCAATGATGATAAAGATAAAGATAAAGATACGTTTATTGCATAACTGTGTACATAAATGGTGTAAGTATTGTAGTCACGTTTCAACAGTCTACCCGAGTCGGATATGCAATAATTAATAAGTTAAACAATAACTATGTAACATTTTAAGAATTAAATACATTAGAGAAAATAGAACAATTTAACATAATTATAATTATTACACAAAACTGCCTAACAAAACTTTTGTGCAAAGAACTCATTCAAGTTGTAAAACACATTAACAATTAGCCACTTCTTCAAGTAGGTTTTAAATAATCTGCCATCTAACTTCTTTATATCTACAGGTAGATGATTATAGACACGAATGGCGGTTATATAAGTGCTTTTGTAAAATATTGAACACTTTACAATGGGTAAAATAATATTGTATTTATATTTAATACGAATATTTTTCTTGGTGTTGGATTTGAGGTCAAAATACTGCATATTATTTCTTACAAATAAACAAAGCTCTAATATATAAATACCAGTGAGAGTCAGAATATTTTTATTTTTAAAGACCTGTCTTAGTGATTCTGTACGGTGCATGTTATATATTGTGCGAAGACATTTTTTTTGAAGAATGAAAGTTGATTGAACATCTGTCGAGTTTCCCCAGTAGATAACCCCATATGTTAATAAAGGATAAACATTTCCAAAATAGGCATTTCTTGCAATATTGATGTTAGTATTTTCCGATAAAATTGATAATGCGTAGCAAGCACTTGAGATTTTTTTATTAATTTTTTCGATGTGTGCTTTCCAATTTAGGTGTTGATCGATAGTGACCCCTAGAAAGTTTGTAGATATAACTTCTTCTATTGCTTTGTCCTCTAATGTTATATTGATTTTAATGTGTTTGCTTTGATAGTTTCGGAATTGGATTAATTTAGTTTTGTTTAAATTTACCTTTAAGTTTACTGTTAGCAACCATTTAGTTATTTGACCTAACGTATCATTTATTTCGTCTTCGTAATTTTTTTTGCTACTATTAGTGATAAGTATCGTAGCATCATCCGCATACATTACGCATAAATGATCAGTTATGTTGGGAAGTTCATTTATGTAAATGAGAAATAGCAGTGGGCCTAAAATGCTTCCTTGTGGTACTCCTATATGTACGTCATCGAATTCTGATTTGACGGTTTCTATTTGTTTCTCGGATTTGTTATAAACTTCAATCATTGTCGCTTGCTTCCTATTATGTAAATAATTATCTATCAATTCTAAAGCTTTACCTCTGATACCTATTTTTTCTAATTGTTGGAGTAAGATATCGTATCTGACACAGTCAAATGCTTTTGACATATCTATGAATAATGCTGCACATTGCTTTTTACTATTTATATTCTCCCATATAGAATTTAGTAACTTGAAAATTGCCAGTGAAGTTGTTTTCTTCCTTTGAAATCCGAATTGATTTAAGTTTAGAATATTATTGGCGTTTAGAAAATTTGACAATCTGTTATATATTACCTTTTCAAAGATTTTGGAGAAACATGGAAGCAAAGCGATAGGTCTATAATTATTTATATCATGACGCGATCCTTTCTTGTAGAGAGGTTTTATTAAAGCTTTTTTTAAGTTTTCTGGAAATTTACCCGTTTCAAGCATTAGGTTTATTATGTATACTAGTGGGTCTACTATATATTCAAGACTTTCTTTTATAATTTTGATCGGTATGTTGTCATGACCGTAACTGTTTTTATTTTTCAAGAGTTTGACAATTTTCGCTACTTCAAGTCTATCTACTGGATTAAGAAATATACTTTTAGGGTGATTTTCAGGTAGCTGCACCTGCGCACGAAATGAGGGTTCACTTAGGTTTTGTGTGATGTAGAATTGATTAAAGACGGTAACAATATTCAGAGGGTCCTTGATAACATCTCCATTTTGTAGTCTACGATGGGACGCGCTTGCCTACTATACCGATTCATTCGTGGTTACGAATGAATTTCGGTGAGAAGGTGGCAGTGGAAGGTGGCCTTATGGTTAGAAACCATATAGGAGCAACGACCCACGTCCCTAAATGGTGTCACCAGACATCGCACCGCAACACGGCAAGGTCGCTTGGCGGTGCGGCTTTGTCTGGTGGGTGGTCACTAACTAAGGTGTTTTCGATTGTTTAGTTCTTAGACATGCCGGTTTCTTCACGATGTTTTCCTTCACCGATATTGTGCAGCGGAAATGTAACATTTCACACAAAGATGTGTGGGCACGACCAGGATTCGAAACCGCGACCTTATTTTTCTAAGGAAAGGCCCGTACCGCGGTCTCAAGAAAGGAACAACTTGATAAATAAGAGAAAGAGTAACTGAAAACAAAGTGAAAATCGAAATATGAACGTTCCGTATCAGTGGTTCCGTAATGAATGTACTTAAGTTAGTTTTAAGTAATAATTATCTTTGAGCTTAATTGCACCCTCGGGTAACTGCTAAATACCGCAGATTTTGGTCATAATACGATAACTTAATGGTTAACTTACTTGACTTTTAACTGTTTTAACTTAACATTCTTAATCTTAAACCAGCGACTAGATACTTAAGCTACTTTCTTCAAATATTGTGTGAAATTGTAATTCTCAAAAGTTGGCTGGGTTCTGTCTGTTCTGGTCAAATTGTCCTTGAACATTGCCCTTTGCCTTTTCCCATTTCTATTGGGGTCGGCTCCCAGTGTAACCTGATGCGGCTAGCTACCAGAATTATACGAGCGACTGCCATCAGACCTCGAAACCCTAGGGAACCAGTAGCCGAGATGGTTAGACCAGGTGTCAGATTATATTGGCTTCTGACTACATGTAACGATTATCATAGATGTGTTAAATGACAACCGGGACAATTGAACGAACACATCAAAATTTCAGTGTGGTCAGACAGTATTTAGTGGCAAGGCATAAGTCAGACGAGCGCACGTGTCAGCTTTACGGTGTATAGAGATATCAGTAGGCTAATTCACGTTGTACACGCCTTCACTACAAATCTTCAAAAACGAAGATCTCTAAATTGTTGCTCGCGTAATGTGTCAGGCGTTTTATCATTCATTTCTTACTTAAAATGGTACCGTCATTTTACTATTTTCTTCACTTTGCTTTTGTATCCGATCATCTGAATGAATGAATGAATGAAATGAATGAATGAATGAAAATATGCTTTATTTTTTTTGAGACGCGAGTTTACTTAAAAATAGTCCAATTTCTTTTCCTACCGTGCGGTAAATGACTGGCAACTACTGAGAAACACTGCCAAACACTCAGTAGGCTTTTTTTCTTTTTTAAATGAAGTACCTAAATCTTATCTAACCAGCGAACCTAGCTCTCAGCATTTACGATTGTTATACGATTATAAATTCCAATTATACGATTTTAAACGAATCCGGAGTTTTCATTAAGCACCTGGAGGCTCCAACACACGTATTTAAATGAGATCTGTTGCAGTGTAGTTGCAGTTAAGTTTCGCTCAAAATAGCCTTTTTCGTATACTCGTAATTTTTACAACCGCTGTCAGATACGCTCGAAGCAAGTTCGCGTCACGCGAGCGGTTTATCGTATGTTAAATATGACAATTACAATAATAAAATTATGCAATAGACGTTAACTTAATTGCAACTGCACCGCAACCTGATTGGCGCGTCAAGAAATTACATGAATTAGCCTCCTGATCGATTTCTTAAACTTACTTAATTTTACTTAGTAACTTAATTTTTAATTTTAAGATATTTGAGATTGAGATTGTTCCTAGTCGGCTGAGAATGATGTTAAATAAAAATAAAAAGGAGAGTCCACCTTATTGACTATTGTCATTCGCTAGAATCTCCACGAAGGCGCCTGAATCGATTTGTAAAATTCTGTTTTGTTTCAATAAGTAGGACGTAGTCCTATTAAATTGTATTGAAATCGATCGAAAGGTTAATATTGTCTGTAGGAAAAAGTCTACCAAACGGTTCGAATAAAAAAAATAAATATTATTTTACTGACTGACTTGAGTCACCTTCGTCCGTGGGAGTGCACCTTTGATCTGAATCCCCGCACGTGGTCGCCGGTTGTTGCAAATCAGGTGACAATCAACTGGTAATAACTGGTGGTAGGCTTCGGCCGTGGTTTGTGCCACTAGACAGAGCCACATCGCTAAATGGCCTTGACGTGTTTCGGTGCGATGTCTGGTGACACCATTTAAGAGGGTGGGTCGGAATTAATGCCACTGCCACCTTCTCACTAGAGAACAGTCTCAATGACGAGTGCATCGGTCAATGGGCAGGCGCGTTTCATCGTTGACTACACCATTGCTTAACACCAGGCCAGTTGTAGTAAAGCACAAGCCTATTTGCATTGTAAAAAATAAAAATCTCTTTGGTGACATTATTAACTTTCTATTTACCATTATACCAACATGATCAAATTGGTGGTAGATGTCACACGTCAGCGGCGATGAAATAATATACACAAAGATGTGTGGGCACGACCGGGAATCGAATCTGAGACTTTATATTTCAAAGGTGAGACGTATACCGCTGCACCACCGCTGCTCTGCAGTGGAATGTTAACAGCTAGCAATAACAAAACTTCCCAATTTCCCATCCCTACTTTTCCAAAAATATGGGATCGTTCCACCCCTTAATATCGTTGGAAGCGTCACTAGTCCAAATCATCGCACAGTGATGGACGTGTACGTGACTCGGGAACTGAACCCGGGTCCCCGCGATAAATCGTTAGTGTGCCAGTGTAACAAGAGCTGAGGGGATTTTTTAGGGACAACGACTTCTTGAGTGGAGGCCATGTATTTACCAAAGTAGCGTGGGACGACCTCAAACTAATAAGGATGTGAATAAATATTCGATTATTTAAAAAAAAATCGATTTGCTGATTGATTTTAATTTTAAAAAAAATCGATTATATGTTATTGATATATCATCAGCACAAGAAAAATCTACAGTATAACAATCGATTTTTATAAAAAAAAAAATTGGTTGTTTGTAAAGTAGGTCTACGATCGAGATGTTTACGTGATAACGTCTTATTGGTGATATAAGTGAGAGAGACGGAAGATCGAACGCTATGCCAGCCTCCGCTCGTGAGGATTCCGCGTGCCAAGTTTCACGGAATGACTGGCAGCGCTCGAGATGAAACGGGAGATCGGTCCGTCTCTCTCTCGTTATACCTGCGATCGCGCTCGTGAGGTTTTGGTGTGACACAAGTTTCTGAACATGTCACCCGACTAAAACATTTTTAAAGACGTTTTCACGTCAAAATATTTTTCACAAAAATAAATGATGACCCGGGAGGCGTCGTCGTCGGTAAGATACTTGATTTTCACGCCGCAGGTCGTGCGTTCGATTACCACCCAAGTAAGACATTTGTGCGATGAACATGTGTGTTTGTCTTGGGTGTTATTATCTATATTTATGTATCTATTTACAAAAGAAAAGTATTATTAAATAATTTAAATTTAATCTCCCAGAATATTATTATTATTATTATTATTAATGTACAAGCTCTGCTTAGTTTGGGATCAGATGACCGTACGAGATAATGTCTCGCTATAAAAAAAAAATTACGAAACCTTCTACAAAACCTATACTAGTGCACTCCCGTTTTATTGAAAATCTTTTTGTAAAAAAAATTGTTCCAGAAAGTTCCAAGTTCTACTCGTGTGTCGCACTGTAGATACTATTAAAATATTGTTCCTATACGTACATAATACGTGAGAGATCTGGCAACACTGGTCAGTACGTGTTATTATTGAACATGATATTACTAATATAAATAAACGTTCCGCCTTACTGTTGTATCATATTAGTTTGTTTTCGTTTACAAGCTAAATTGTCTTTCCAGCAAGCCAAAAAAACAGGGAATGTCTTGTTAGAGACTAGTATTATTGTAAGGTTAATTGTCTTCGGCTTGTCGTATCCAGGTGCTGTCGGTTATCTTTTGCAGATCGTCACTGCACCTGTCTGGAGGGCGTACACTACTTTTGGATTACGTTAACGTGGTCACCACTCAAGAACTCGCTTAATCGACCAGTTATCAGTTCTTCAACAGATATGGCCTGCAAACTGCCACTTCAGCTTGGTAATCCTTTGCGCTATGTCGAGAGCTAGATTTTGTCGAATAACCTCATTGCGCATTAATGATGGCGCGCTACATTGCACGCAGAAATAATTCAATTTTTCAAATTTTAATTAGACCTCGGCGATTCATAAATCCTTAAACTACTTTACTTCAACATTTTTTTTAGAGTTCCACTGCTGGGAACTAAAAACTGGGATTATAAAATACTTTAAAAACATAAATTATCTTTTAACTACTCTAATAATAATGTAGTTAAAAAAGTAGTGTTCGGTTATGTCCCTGCTACACATTATTCGTAGTCACACTATGAATGCTACGGCGTAGCAAGCTACGGACTACGACGCTACGACGTAGCACTTTGATAATTCTATTATTTTTGACGTGGCAACGTCTTATAATTCGATGGAGCCGGTTGCGCGCACGAAAAAACATGACTCATGCGGCGTTACCTCGCTCTGAGGCGTTCCATTTAAAGCTTGGAAGTGCAAGCGAGAGCGCGGAACGAGCGACAAGCACAATCGGCTTCCGCGTTCGGCAGCGTTCGACATTTGTCTCTCTCCTACTTGAGTGAGGGATGCATCTGCGTGAACAGCTGCTATACAATAAAAAAATAAAATTTTCTTTCGAAAAATGAAACCATTCCATCAGTATTTTCTTATGACGTTGTCACGTTCAACTATCGTCAGTAAACCAACTTTACAGACAACCGCTTTTTTTAAATAACTACACACTAAAAGTTAATTAGTGCCCTATATACGAATATAATTAATTTATTTTTATTAAAAAATATGATTACATCCATAACGTTTTTAGCATGCTGCTATTAGCTTCACTTGTATGTTTGGAAGAGGAATCTTCGAACGAAATTTTAAGACACTTTAAAACTTGAAATTCATTTGAATTTTACACACTTGTTAAGGATCGACGACATTATAATAGTCTAATAATGTTATTTAGAAAATCTAAAAAATACACTTTATAGTTTTTTTTTTGGGGCTGAGTCACGTTCGTTCGTGGGTGTACACCTTTCATTGAATCCCCACACGTGGTCCCCGGGTGGTGCAAAACAGGGGACCATCAACTGGTTACGTAGGCTTCGGCCGTGGTTAGTTACCATCCACCAGACAAAGTCACACCACTTAGAGGCCTTGCCTGGTAGCACCATGCAGAGAGGGTAGGTCGGAATTGTAGCTCTATTGAAGTTTCTAACCATAGAAGGCTCATTCCACTGCCACCTTCTCATCGAAATTAATTTGTAATCACGAGTGAATCGGTATACTAGGCTGGCGCGATCCATCGTAGACTACATCATTGCATAACATCAGGCAAGTTGTAGTCAAGCGCCAGCCTATCGAAGGATATAAAAAAACTTTATAATGGTTTAAAATGTGTTTTTTTGGTTGTTTTTATTATTTACTAAATTAATACTCAATAACTTTATTGCTTTACCATAAGTAAGTAGATGCTTAGGTGGTAGGTGCTTATTATAATAGAATCATTATGGACCCTGTCGGGCACAGCAAAAGTGTTAGACGAGAGGAAGCTCTGATTTTACATAATAATAAAAATAGAAAGTACTAGCCTGTGGAGCTTTATTATTAATTAAAAAATTTAAAATTGTGTGGTGTATTTTATTTCATGTCATATCTTAAAATCATTACCTGATAGGAACTATAAATTATTTTTTAAATAAATTAGAGCATAATTAAATTTTAACATTATGAAATTATTTGAATACTTAAAGTTACTTAATGACTGCAATTAATGTAAAACAAGACAGATTCTGTTTTACTAAATTCATATTAACAATATCTTTAGCTTTAAAACTAAACCCCGCCATTTCCAAAACGTCACAGCGAACACCGGAAGCGTTAAAAAAGCATTACTCCCAAAGAAATATGTTCGTATGTCTTCAACTAAATCTCGGGAACCCAGATTTAGTACGCAAATCCGGGCTGTAATCGTCTGGCCTTCATTCCTCCAGGGTCGTGCAGGTGGAAATATTACCAGATTACGAAGTCATTATACGTCTTAGTTACGTTACGTCATGGAGCGAGGATTAGAATTTGATGGGTGGGCGGACTTAATGAGTGAGTGTTTATGGTTATTATATGCTATTATTCAAATGTTAAATTGTATTTACAGAAATTATGTGCTGCATGTAAAACGTGACGATGTAGGATTATGTAAATGTCACTCATATTCCGCGATATGTTGTCCATGTTAAGGGGCGATCTATTGCCGTTTATCGGTAAGAATACTTGTGCTAAGTGGCTAAATTGAAACTTTAGTTACTTAATGATTTATTCAAAACAAAGTAAATTGAATTGATTTGGTTTAAAAATTATTTATTTCTAAAAAAACATTACATTGTTCAATTAAAGAGAAACTTACCTACTTTACTACAATTCACTGTTGAAGTTTGCCTCCCTTCTATTAAAAATAAAAATATTAAGTTGAGAGAAGACCCGTGCTCATCCGTAGGACACTGTAACGGTTAAAGCGAGGAGGCGTACCTACACATATAACTATTACTCACATATTATACAACTGTCTAACAGCAGTGTCTGTTTGTTGCTAAAAACCTACAGAATTGTACCCTTCAATTACAGAAGGTGAGTAACTTTCAAATATTCACAAAAATATGACGTGGTAAAACAAAAAGGGAATCGACCATCAAGATGAGACGGCGAACCAACGGGGGGGGTCTGTAACTCGCGCAAAACTATAAATTCCAGTTTAATTACCCCCGGGCAGCGTCACATCATGAATTCCGACAGTTTTATGACGATTTACGGCACATTTCGACGCCGGGACCGGCCCGCTTAGGGATTTCCAACGACCGACTTACTTAGACACACCCTGCCTCTTGTTACCTACTAAAATGTTTAAGAAATAGAGGGCCTTTAAGGAGAATTAAAGGTCTCGTGTTATTGGTTGGTATTCGTCACCTTTTACACAACCGGGGGGTTTTAAGGCTTCCAGTTCTTTATGGTAATGAAATCTGAGCAGGGTGACGTGGAGGTGATGGCTGCGAGTTTTGTTGTGCTGCCCCCCTTATTTATGGCTCGTTTGGGGTGCGAAGTTTCGAACTTTCTGGAACAGAATGCTTGGTGTTGATGGTATCGAAAGGCAATTGTTTTTGTCAATTTTGGAATAGGTATCAGCTAATAACAGATTTTGTTTGGTACATCGTGATTGGTGGAAGGTTGTCTGTCTTTTGTTTTAGATGACGTCGCAAAGAATGTTTTCGCTGAGTTGTTTTTGTCAGATTTAAAAAAGGAATCCGATATAAACAGATTGGGATGTAATGATTGGTGGAGGCGGTTGGCTGTCTTTTGTTTTTGCGTGACGTAACGATTAGAATGTCTTTGTTTGCGTTTCATTATGGCGGGATTTTAAAGACAGTTCGGATTGTTTTATGGCGGCATTAATTTTGATTTGCTTAGAAATTATCACATCATTTTGATTTTATTTTCATTTTCTAGAAATATTGAATTTATCTGAACTACAAGTAAGAAAAACACCAGATAAATTAATGATTTATTCATGATAATGGTATCACAATAATTTACACTGGCCTGGTGGCGTAGTGATTAGTAACTCTGACTGCTACGCCGAAGGTCGTGGGATCAATTTCCACCCAGGACAAATCTTTGTGTGTTTTGTGTCTGGGACTAATTGATCTATAATATGCAAAAAACAGATGTATTATTTCCGTTCAGACTATTAAGTATCCTTAACACAAGCAAATATAATTGCTTAATATGGGACTAGATGGATGTTTATGTGTGAAAATATTATAATTATTAATAATCCACTGCGTTAGTCAACTGAAACTATGTACTTTTACTGCTCAATATCGGTGAAGGAAAACATCGTAAGGAAATCGTACCTAAGAACTTATCATAATAATATGAGCATTTGTGACATACACTTACCCACACTTGGCCAGCGTGTGTCTCTCAACTCGTAAGATTTGAGAGAGTTGAGAGGCGATCCGTGGTCAGCAGTGGGACACTAAAAAGGATTGAAGTTGTGCATTTGAAGTCTTCAAATATCCACAACGACAGCAAGAGGTATCTGATAATAGAAAAATCCTGTAGGTACTCTACAACCATTGAAATGAAATGAAATGAAATGAATTGAATATGAAAATGAAATGAATACAAATATGTTTTATTTTTTTTGAGACGCGAGTCTACATAAAAATAGTCCAATTTCTTTTCCTACCGTGCAGTGAATGACTGGCAACTACTGAGAAACACTGCCAAGAAACTCAGTAGGCTTTTTTCTTTTTTATATGAAGTACTTATATCTATTACATTTTGTTTGTTTATTGTGTTGAATTCATTCATTCTATACATGTATGTCATTAATTTATTACTTACTAAATAAGAGTTAGTAAAATAAGTAAATATATATATTAGATTATATAAATTAAATTGTTTGATAACTTTTTATAATATTGATAATTTTTGTAATATGTACTATATAGATTAGTTTATAAGCACTATTAGCCTGAGACACAGGGGTTCACCCTAGTTCAGGTATATATATAACATAACTCTGTTTTTATTTTATAGTTAATTTTAATCTCATGTTGTACCTTTTAAACCTAATAAACAATTATTATTATTATTATTCTATAATATAATTATTAAGAAATAAGTAGGTACGCTTGAGTCACTTGTCAGTAGGTATCGAATAGAAAAACAAGCGTTTTGTAATTCGAATCACAATCGAGTGAGAATCGAGTAACAATCATAACAGTTTAACAGGCTATCGATACAAAACCTAACGTAACCAGAGTTTATACGCAATAAACGAGCAAACAGACGTTTTGGTGTGACATAAAATCAAATCAACAGTTATCCTGTTATTGTTACCTCTAAACACTTCAACGAGCGGCGCGATTAGCGATTTTCAACGTGCCTCAAAAAATAGGGGTGTTATAAGTTTAATAAGGGGAATACCCTCATCAAACACAAGTGTACACGTTTGTGGGATGTGGTTTTCTTTATTTGAAAACTGAAATTATAGAGATGTTTCTTAGGTTTCAGTTTAATTTAATTTTTGATTGAAAGCTTTAGTTTTTGACTCTTTAAGATATGCGAATTAGCTAATAATTTCACTCGCAAATGATGTTACGATAAAGGTCACGTGAAACGAATTTAGAGATAGTACTTATTTAGAGATTGTTTAGTTTAGTAATTATTAAATTTGATTTTAGTTTGTATATAGATAGGATCTATTTTTATAGTCGAGAGATTTTTTGTTGCATTAATAATAGAGTAACGCAATAGTATGTCATTTCTGGCAGGTCATGGTGAACATTTATTTATCTTTTTAACGACTTTGCATACCTTTTTACCACAGTACTATAAAAAACACACTGGTGTAGCTCTCCTTAGTTAATTGATTGATTAATTGATCAGCTATCAGTGTATGAATAAAGTTCCAGCATATTATTGTTTTTTTTTAAACCGAATCAGTAATTTCCTGAAATTAGCACGTTCATAATATATAATAATAATAATATAGTGGGACATTAACACACACGGTCATCTGATCCCAAACTAAGCAGAGCTTGTACTATGGAAACCAGATAATTGGTATATACTATACATATAATACTTTTCTTTTGTCAATAAATACTTATAATAGATATTTACACCCAGACTCGATACAAACACAAATGTTCATCACTAATGTTTGTCTCGGGTGGGAATCGAACCCAATATAGCTTTAATATTAGTATAGATAATTGTGCGCTATTGTTCTTTGTTATATTAATCCGCTTATCGCGTCGCTTAACACTGTATAACATATCTAGGCAGTTACGCAAGCTTAATCGCGTATGTGACAAGTTAGCTCGTACAGCGAAACGACCAATGTATGTAGACCTCCAATATATCTGTACCTATCATCTTTATCTAGATTTGTTTAGGCTGGTTTTCCACTTATGTGATGTACCTAAGCAGTAAGCGTTATCAACAATATCACGATAAGAAAAGAAAAATTTAAGGTTTTTTTACATATTTACTAAGAAGTGTAACTGAGCAGGGCATAAATATAATAATAATAACATATCTATTTTCTCCCACACTTATTACAAAGGTTAAAAACGAAATTAATAATAAGGTACTACATACAATATATGGAACGCTCAGCGTTAAATTAATCGATACAATTATTATGTGACAAATACCTTAGTAATTAAAATAAAAAAAAATTACACAGTCAAGTAGGTATTTTAGGTAGGCTCAGGCATATATATGAGAGACTGATGTCCGACCTAGGTTATAGTTAACCTGTGTTATGGATCACCAGGCCTCTACTGTACGGACAATATAAGGAGGAGAACGTTAAGTGAGTAATAATAAAAAAAACAGTAAACCCTCCTACGCGATTATCGATTAAATATTAACTTAAGTTTCAGTGGGTTTTTCAAGGCCCAAATAAAATATAACACTATGAACAAATACAATATTAAATTTACAATACTAAAATACTATAAATACAATATAATAAAAAATGTGAGCCGTCACGGGACGCCTGGCAGATGTGAAACATCGCCATTATTTTGTAAAAGTAATATGCAGAAAAGAACATATTGTGATAGGAACTAAATATGTCATAATGATAAAATAAAATATTACGATTTTTTTCCAGATAACGATGACTATTTATTGAATAAACATTTATTTTCATTAAATACAAAAATTTACGAATTTGATCGAGTGGGAGAGAATCGCACAGTCGATTGCGCATGGCGACGCGTCGCCACACCGTACACACTACTGCATATAGACTGTATATATATACCATCGTATAGCGTGGCGACGCGTCGCCACGGCATGCGTCGCCACGCCAGAAATCGGTTTTACGTGCGGCTATAGATGTTTCACATCAAAAATATTTATTTTTTCCACGCTACATAGTGAGTGTGTTGCGAGGTGTCAGGTATTTGACCTCGGAAGCACTGGAACAAGACACCTTGCGGCCAAAATTCTTCTTATGCAGATGTAGAGTTTAGCTCATCTTTGGTGGACCAATAGTCTTATATCAGGGAGGTAGGGGAGGTCTGGTTAAATTTGTCGGCTTGTAACACAGCGCTCCCGATAGCGCCTTGAGTGACGGACAAGCATGCATTCAAATGGGTTACTTTAACCCTCCCCTTGATAAACTTCGTGCTATCATCATATTGGGTTGTCAGATAAGAATTTTTACCGAAATATTTGGAAAATCGAGCAATTGTATAGAGTTCATAGGGTAAATCTTAAACCTAACAATTTGAAAACAGTTTTTAGAATAAATTTAAACAATAATTTTGTAATGTTTAAATTTCTTGCTTAATCTCTTATCTCTTGCTTCTCTAAGTATGATCACAAAAAATTAGTGTAAATTTTAAAGGGGTCATTCAGGAATAACTTTTTTCGTACAAAAAAATAATTTTGCAACGTAGGTACCTACTACATAATAGATAAGTTATGCCTAAACAAACAGAAAAAATTAACATTGATTTTAAAGTCTGGTAATAAATTTTATTTCAATATATTTTTTTATGCAAAGAAGAAAATTTATCGGGACTTTTGAATATTTGATCTGGTAACTCAAATCTACACCAATTTTGTACCAAATTTGTTGTGGAATGTCAAATGCTGTTTGAGGGTTAAATTGCATTTGTAATAAAATACTATTTTAATGTTTTGACGTTAGAAAACACCCTTATTACTTTCCCACTGCTGGGCACGGTTCTTTCTTAAACTATTTTACGAATTGAGAGAGTTTAAGCCTTAGCATGTGAACACACGCTGACCAAGTGTGGGTTGGTGAATGTCATAATAATATGTTCTCGAATGATCTTCGACATACCGGTTTATTGAGTAGCGGCGATGCAACAATTCCCAGAAAATTGAGTGGGCACGACCGGGGATCGAACCCGTGATATTTCAAAGGCGAGGTCGATCCGTTTTTGCGATACGATTCAACAAACTTGTACACAGATCCATAGAAACACACGTTAAACTTCAATGTAAACTTCCTCTTTTTCATCGTGGGTTAGAAAATCTAAACCGACTGCATTTTAAGCAGACAAAAACCGAAGGAACCCACACCCATTACCGCTGCCTTAAATCATTATGTCTCTAATGTATGTTATAAGTACGGCACTGTTTTATGGGGCACATGAAGTAATGGCGTCTTGCAGTTATGATAAGAGGGGATAGGGTGATTCGATTATTTACGTGGATACGAGTGACAGAGAACTGTAGCATAATCGAATTTAAGGTTCGATGATCGAGGGAGTGGATAGCTTTCGCCACACTATTCATATGAACCATTTAAAAAGTTAGTGGTGTTTTTTAAACTTTTGAACACACGTATCCTATTTATTATTATAAATGCGAAAGTTTTTAAGAATGTATGGATGTTTGGTACTCTTTCACGCAAAAACTACTGGACAGAATTGGATGAAATTTAGAACGGAGGTAGATTATGGTCTGGATTAACCCATAGACTACTTTTTATCCCTATAATTACCACGCGGGCGAAGCCGTAGTTGGAGACTAGTAGTATATAAAACATGAATGATTTTTTGTGCCATTTTGTGCACTTAGCTATTGATTGTAAATAAATATTGTCATGATTTTTGGAATTGAATCTAATAAAAGCATTTTATTTGATTTAAACAACTTGTAAGCAGTTTAAAAGTATCTGATTTTACTCTTAACGTAATAAGTACACACGGCTTCACAAATTCAGTATAAGCTGACCTTCTGTTGCACGGAAATGTAAGGATGAATAGATAAATAGAAAGGTACTTGCCATTGGAAAAGCCAAGAGAAAATTTTACAAAATCTACAGAAAGAGACCTGTTTGGGTAACATTGTAACGTTGTTAGTTGAAATAAAACTATTTTATAACGGATTTTCAGCAGCGGTGGCGCAGCGATACGGGCCTCGCCTTAGAAAAATAAGGTCGTGGGTTCGAATCCTGGTGGTGCCCACACATCTTTGTGTAAATTGTCATCTCCGCTGCTTAATATCGGTGAAGGAAAACATCGTGAGGAAACCGGCATGTCTAAGAATTAATAATTCAATATGACATCCACCAACTCGCACTTGGCCAGCGTGTGTGGGTTCAGGCCTAAACTCTCTCAACTTATAAGATAGTTACAAGAAGACCCGTGCCCAGCAGTGGGACACTAAAAAAAGAGTTGAAGTGATAACGGATTTTATCGCGGTTTATTTTAGATTTTAGATCCCGACGTTTCAGTCTTTTCAGACTTCATGTTCACGGGTGGACTGAGGTATATGACGTCCAAAATTATTAACCACAATTATTACTAACTACTTTCAAACATGATTATTTGGGTTGCGTTCCGATTTAAGCACACTGAGCTCACAGTGTCTTGATAGTTGATAAAGTGTAGATAATAGATTGCGTGTTGTACATAACACACAAATATCTTCATTTGATAGAAATATAACAAAAAAGAGTGACTTTGTGTGCAGTTGTCGTCTAAGTGTGTAGTGTCAATGGTGGGGGTGGCCGATGAGGCGCTGGATACGTTTCAAATAAGAATAGGACTGGAAATCCGCCATCTTGGACGGCAATGCGCAACAACTTCACATTTTTCAGTACGGTGGGCAAAAATGTTTGTTTGATATAATAATCACATCTAGATGAAAAAAATGCCTAAGTATATCTTATTGCCGTTCCAGTGAAATTAGAAATTTGGGTACTAACATATTTTATTAACTGGGGAGTCTTGTACACCTTATTTAAAAAATTTAAACTTTTAACTCTGTCTTGTATGTATATTTTGGAATGTGCTAAATTACTTCGTCAGAATCCTAGCCTATTCCAAGAAGTTAAAGATGTCTTTCCACGAAACACTAGAAATCCAGATATAATAGTGTCATCCAAAAAGATAAGTATATTTGTGCATAAGTTTGTGGCATAATAGCGCGTAAATTTGCTTAGGTAGGTAGATATAATGTAGCTACTGAACTAATCTAAATTTATCTACATAAATCACTTTTACACACATTTTAAATTAATAGTATGGTCTGTGGTTGGATATTTTGTGCTGGCGCTAATTTTGCTAGGTTTTTGGTATGAAGTTAGCCGCGAGTCCAGTCCTATTCTTATTTGAAACGCATAGTAGAATGTATGTGGAGTGTTGTGATTGGTGGAGGGTATAATGTGTTAACGATGAAACATAACACCTATAAGTACTTCATTTTCTTTTTAAGGTTAAGAAATGTTTGGCGTAGGTACATTTACTACCACAAGTAGGTAGGTAAGTACCTAATTTGTGTCTTAAGATCATAATATAAGACAAATTCCATATGCCACTGCAATCACACTAAAACTTGATGATTATATTCAAAACATTCCTTGTTTTAAGCAAAATAGCGCTTTAAACGTAATATTAAAGGTATTAAGTGCATACGCGTAGCACTCGCGTTAGCAATTAGATATATAAATAAATTCATTTTACAACCGACAGATGGCGCACGGCGGCCATCTTTGAAATTCATAGGTGATCTAATTAGGTTGCTGTTTTGTGTTGCATTAATATTATTGTCAATTTTGTGTTGTTTTAATAGGATTGGGTTAAGAAATTATTCCAATTAAGTATGCTATTTTGCGAAATTATTTAACTTTAGCTTGGCGGTAAAATTTTGATGTGAAAAGCGAGACAGAGTTCTTTAAGTAGACTCGCGTCTCAAAAAAAATAAAGCATATTTTCATTTCATGATTTTGATTTTTCATTAAAAATTTATCTGCTTTCGTTTGTATTTTTTTACATTGCTTGTACTTTCCTATAGCTGGGCACAGGCCTCCCCCAACGTCTTCCATCTTGTCTTGTCTCTTGCTTCCTTGTGTCATAAGAATACCTACTATATACATAATATAATACTTTTCTTTAGTAACAACATACATAAATAATTGCACCCAGACTCAAGACAAAAAGACGTGTTCATCAGATAAATGTTTGACTTGGGTGAAAATCGAAGCCACGACCAGCGGTGAAAAAAAGCAAGTATTTTACCGACCATGCCACCAGTCCGTCAATGCAGTGTCTATAGGTATTTGATCGGTGCCACTGCACCAAAGAGAACTCAAGAGATACCAAAAACAACAAACAACTTTCTGAGACGCATTCCAATTGTTTTAACACGAAATAGCCCATTTCCGCCATTAACGAAAATAATCAAAGAGAAAAAGACAAAACAGTAAATCGAAAAAGCAATAACAATATATGCTGTGACTAAGTTCCTACACATTTGTTCCTAATTTCCAATTAGTAAGCAGGTTGGGTAAAACATGCCATTAAGAGACGCCTCTCGATTCTATAAGTGTTGCCAGATACGAATTAAAAAGCATGTGACAATATTCTGAGTGAAAAATAAAATGCGCTCTGTTTTGTTGGTGAAAGTAAATGGTGGGGTTATGTTTAAAAATGAAATAACTAAAAATAATGTGAAACGAAATAAAACTACTTTCTAACGGATTTTATCGTGGTTTATTATATATTTAGATTTTATATCCTGACATAGTTAATTATAAAATCTACATTATGTAAGAAAGCATATTATACAATTTCAGAGTATGTAACGCTTGGAATTTTGGAAATGTTTCTCAGTAGTTGCCAGTCATTCACTGCAGATTAGGAAAATAAATTGCTATTTTTATGTAGACTCGCGTCTCAAAAAAAATAAAGCATATTATGATTTTGATTTTAAAAGAAAATACAACGTAAAATAATTCTAATATGTCGGGTTGGTGGATGTCACATGTCCTCGAACGATTAGTTCTTAGGCATGCCGGTTTCCTCACGATGTTTTCCTCCACCGATATTGCTGCTCAATAGCAGCGGAGGTGAAACAATTCAAACAAAGATGTGTGGTCACGACCAGGATTGAAACCCGCGACCTTATTTTTCTAAGGCGAGGCCCGTACCGCTGCGCCGCCGCTGCTCTCAGACTCATACATACACATGTTATTTAACACTTAAAGGTAACCTTCTGGTTAACACGCTTGCTTAACTCTCGCCGCTGTGATGCTTCGAATGTCATATTCCGCTCACTCATAAACACACGGCTACACAAGCTATACATTTTCAGTATAACCTGTAGGCTAATTCTCGTAATTTCTTGACGCGCCAATCAAGTTGCGGTGCAGTTGCTATCAAGTTTAAGTCTAAGTGCAAAATGGTATTCTTGTAATTGTCATTTAAATAACACATACACCAAAGCGCTCGCGTGACGTGAACTTGACGTGTGCGTATCTCACAGCGGTTGTCAAAACTAGGAGAATATTATGAAGAGTCGTTTTGATCGAAACTTAACTGCAACTGCACTGCTACTGAACTTATTTAATTACGTGAATTAGCCTACTGATCTCGCATCGTATAGGATTTCCGTACGAGAGGTCAGCTTATATTGGATTTATATTATTACGTATAAGTAGTAAAAAAAAGTGTGGTTGAGGGACATTTAATCATTATTAAATGTTAGGTTTAGGTTAGTTCCGCAACGTTCCCGCGGCCCCTGGCGAAGGTGTGAGATAGAACACCCTGGGGGTTTTAGTGGGTACCCGCAGGGGGTCGGGGCGGGGGATCCATAAAGGATTTCCCACCGAAAAAAAATAGGTTAGTTCCGCAACGAACCACAGTTAACCATTTAATTACAACACTGCAATAACCCACTAAAAACAGGTGGACTTCACATTAACAATAATTAGAAAAGTTTGATACGTTTTGAAAAGGTTTTAGTTTGTGTTCTGCTATTTTGTAAGCTATATCTGCCACGACATGAATAACTTAAAATATTAGTTGGAGACAAATGGTACCACTATATATATATTATATACTTTGGTACAAATGTTATAAATTCTAATTGAACTTTGCATATCTTTGTTAATACGATAATTAACCAACCTATTTGCTGAGCAAAACTATGTGTTCGAAATTGGAAGCAAATAATGAAGAAAAGTATCATTTAATTCAGAGTACTTCAGATATTTTTCTTAAAAAAGATTTTTGTTTTTTTTTTAAATTGCGCCTTAGATTACCGCATTTTTTTACTTATTTTTACTACTAATCATTTAAAAACCTGTATATTTCTTGAAACTTGACATTGACGAAATTGCGGAATAATTTCAGCAGAGGCCATATTTAAAATATATGAGAAAATCTTAATAAAGTTCGTCATCCATATTACAGAATACACGCAGTTTATAATAATAATAATATTTTCACACATAGACACAGCGCCATCTAGTCAAAAAATTAAGCAACTATATTTGCTAGGAACGAATACAATAATAAATACATTTTCTTTTGTTTTAAATTTATTTATTTATAAGCAACAGTACATAATTATTTCATAAAATATTCTTCCGCCAAACTGCATTGCAGTTTGTTGGCAGGATTCTCGTGGATACAATTTAGCTGTATACTTACTATAGTAAATATCATTCTTTATGTTTTACTTTTAAATATCTACTAACTAACAACAAAAACAAAGGCACCTGCATACATAATGGTAACTTAATTATGAAAGGTAAACTAATTTAACGCTAAGGACATATACTTAGGTAGTGTTTGATTAATTGACATTTTAAGCTGTTTTTAGAATTGTGTACCTATTTTATCCGGTAACTCGTTAAGAAAGGCTTTATTTAGCTACTTTCCGCGATCCTTGGCGTCTTTTTGCCAATTGTTGGCTTGAAGCTCCCTTAGGTCTGCCATCTACATCATTCCAGCGATATCTCGGTCGACCCACTGGGCGTCACCGTGAAGGTCGACTAAGGTATTCTCTCTTTACACTGCTATCCTCTCCCATTCTCACAATAATATGACCGAGCCAACGGAGTCTGTGCGCTTTTCCTTCTCAAATGATTTAAAGAAACGCCACAGGGTTCTCAATTTCATCAAAATCATAATCAAAATCAATCAAAATCAAAATATGCTTTACTTTTTTGAGACGCGAGTCAACATATTTTTTTTTTAAACATTAACACACGGTCATCTGGTCCCATATTAAGCAGAGCTTGTGTTATGGAAACCAGATAACTTCTTTTGTAAATATATACACCTAGACTCGACACAAACACAAATGTTCATCACTAATGTTTGTCTCGGGTGGGGATCGAACCCACGACCTGCGGCATGAAAAGCAAGTATCTTACCGACCACGCCACCGGCCCGTCCAATCCCCGTCCAATATTCCAATTTCTTTTCCTACCGTGCAGTGAATGACTGGCAACTACTGAGAAACACTGCCAAAAAACTCAGTAGACTTTTTTCTTTTTTAAATGAAGTACTTATATCTATTACATTTTGTTTGTTTAGTGTGTTGAATTAGAGCGACTTAATTCCAAGCGTTTTTATCCGATACATAGTCTGAAATTTTATAATACGCTTTCTTATTATTTCGGCATTTTTCCGTACCTACTCGTCATGTTCCGTCTGGTCTATGCACAGTGCCCAGGATTTTACGTAGGACCTATTAATTTTTTTTAACAAATGTTATAAAATGTAAGAGCCCCTAACGTTGTTAAACTACACAGTTTGATAACTAGTGCTGATGGTGTCGGGCCAAATCCAAATGTTTTATTCTTAACGGCAACGCGAGTTAATTGCGTAAACCCATGTCCATCCCTAGTTTTAACGACAATTTATTTCGGTTATAGTTAGTAGTACGGGGTGTTACTTTTTAGGTAGATACCTATTAGATATGTAGTTGGAAATAAATAATTGCTTACGTACCTTTTTACCGAGAGCAACGGTGGCGCAGTGGTACGAGCCTCGCCTTAGAAATATAAGGTCGCGGGTTCGAACCCCAGTCGTGCCCACACATATTTGTGTGAATTGTTTCATCTCGTTACGCGTGTTCAAATCCCGGACCAAAGAGTGTTGAGAAATTGGAAGCAAGTAAAGCGGTCGGTCCTGTTCCCAAACTTCCACCGGAAAAATAGGTAGGAGATATTATTTTTAGTGTCCCACTGCAGGGCACGAGTCTTCTCTCAACTATCTTACGACTTGAGAGAGTTTGCGGGTTGGTGAATGTCACATGTCCTCGAATGATTAGTTCTTAGACATGCCGGTTCCTCACGATGATTTCCTTCACCGTTATCGAGCAGCGGCGAAGTAGCAATTCACACAAACATGTGTGGGCAGATACACGACTAGTAATCGAATCCACGACCTTATTTATGTTGGCAACATTGGATGACGTAGATGGCGCGAGAGTAGCGACTGCCAATATGACGAGCGAGATCTACTAACACTTGCCCATTCATTCAGAACGGAGTGATTGATTGGCTCTTATGGCTTCTTGAAGCATTCTTTGGAGAAAGCGAGCGACACATTGTAGTCGGAATTGATATTGGATTTATAGGCGGTTGAAATAATTTATAGAATAATCATATAGATACTTATTGATTATTGAGTTTAATGTGCAGGTTTTAGGTCATAACCAGAGATCGGAGTAGGTAGAGCTATTTTGTGTACTTGCCATATGTAAGAATAATATGGATATCACCGAATCCCGGGAATTGCACGAGTGAATCGGTATACTATATCATCATCGTAGACTACATCATTGCTTAACATCAGGCAAGTTGTATTCAAGCGCCAGGCTATCGCAGAATAAAAAAAATAAAGAAATGCTTTTTAAGTAGTAAAATAATAAAAAGCTATTTACCCCTTAGGGAGTAATGTAAGAATATACCTTTTCTCCGACAATTAAGTATAAGGACCGGTTTAAGGATAAGTAGTAATATTAAATATATTCATTAAAATCCTGGAGTATCAATCGAAATCCCGTGGAATATCCATAATAACATCAATGTTTGCGGTTAATGAACCTAAATAGCTCTACCTACTCCGATCAGTGGTCATAACAGATGTCAAGTTGACATTTATATATAAGCATAACATTTACAAACACCCTGTAGATATACCATGAGGACATAAAATTAAATTTATATGACAAACTATTGTTTAAAATTCAAATTGTACGTGTGAAATCTTGCCCTCCCTTAATTGTATTGACCAAACGTCCCTCCACGTAGAGGGCTTGGGAGGGACAGTCCTCTCCGTATGAGGAAACACAATAATATCGTGACGTAGAACCACTCCTACCCTCTTAATGGGTTTAATAAAGGTAGAAATTTACGTCATTCTGTATTTATTATTTTATTTCGATTTAATTAAAATTTTATTACTGTAGTTGTATTATAAAATGAGTTATATCGAATACCGAGTACCTACAGTATTTTTAACCGACTTCAAAAAGAAGAAGTTTTTCAATTCGACTGCATGTTTTTTGTGTGATCATAGACGGGTTTTACCACACATCTTTGTGTGTATTGTTTCATCGCCGCTGCACAATATCGGTGAAGGAAAACATCGTGAGGAAACCGGCATGTCTAAGAACTAATCATTCGAGGACATGTGACATCCACCAACCCGCACTTGGCCAGCGTGTGTGGATTAAGACCTAAACTTTCTCAACTCATAAGATAGTTGAGAGAAGACCGGTGCCCAGGAGTGGGTCACTAAAAAGGGTTGAAGTGATAGACCGATTATGATATTACGAGTACTTTTTGGTTTTAAAGTGTATACTTACCTGGCAGTTCAAATTTGGTCTAAACGGGTTGAACGAATTTTGAGTTAATGTTAAAACTTAGAAGTTTGTAGGTATTTTTTTTAAAACCGTCCTCATCGTTTTTTAATACTCAATACTCCATATCTTTATTGCTCTTCCATAAGTATCATTAGATGGTAACATTATATAACATAGGTACACCATTATGTACCCTGCAGGACACAAATAGGCTAGGAGAGAGGAGGCTTTGTTTGAAACGTTAATTTGAATTATCTAATGTCATTAATAGTAGTTTTTAAAAAAAGATAAAAATTTAACCAAACATAAATAGATTAAATAAATAAATAAATACAATAAATATTCTGGGACATTAACACACACGGTCATCTGGTCCCAAGCTAAGCAGAGCTTGTGTTATGGAAACCAGACAACTGGTATATACTATACATATAATACTTTTCTTTTGTAAATATATACTTATAATAGATATTTACACCCAGACTCGACACAAACACAAATGTTCATCATTAATGTTTGTCTCGGGTGGGAATCGAACCCACGACCTGCGGCGTGAAAAGCAAGTATCTTACCGACCACGCCACCGGCCCGTCGATAAATAAATAATAAATTCAAATATATAATTCATTAGTATATATTTATTTTTGTATATGTTGTATAATATATCTAAGTATATAGTATGTTATGTTAGTATGTAGGTTTAAGTATGTATTTAAAGTTACTTGTTGTGCACTTCTACCCATTCCACGAGTTTTCTCTTTCAGAGGTTTGCTGGTAGAAAATTCATATTTGAATTAAGCTCGCCTGTGTACATTGTTATTTCCTATTTATAGTTGTATAAGTAAATGTTTTGTGTACAATAAAGAATAAGAAATAAGAATAAAAATATTAAAAAAAAATATAACATAACTAAAATTAAAAATTATCTATACTAATATTATAAATGCGAATGTAAGTTTGTTTGTTACACTTTCACGCAAAAAGTACTGAACCGGTTTGGATGAAATTGGGTATGGAGGTAGTTTGAGACCTGAGAAAGGACATAGGATAGTTTTTATCCGACTGCGCAAAAAGAAGGTAATGTTTTGGCGCGATAACCGACATGCAACAATTAACATTGTTAATTGTTTGTTAGTTGATAATTGTAGAGTATTGAAAATTTTAAATTGAATTATGTAATTACTAGCTTTCCGCCCGCGGCTTCGCTCGCGTGCATGTCGGTTATCGCGCCAAAACATTACCTTCTTTTTGCGCAGTCGGATAAAAACTATCCTAGTTAGTACTAACTGTTACTGTGTACTAGTTTAGTTAGTACTAACTGCATTTTAGTTTTAGTTAGCTCATATAATACTCTTTTAAATAAGTTATATTAAATAATTACTCAGAAACAATTCAAAGCATGTTCTATGAATAGCCACGAATAGTCCATAAATTGGGCAGATGTTCCAACAAGCATCGTAAAATCGATGCACTAGTTCTTGAGTTACGGCGGTACATACGAGCATAAATATAACCGTAACTCATCGCAGCAGTTCGTTCCACCTGTTACAATTAATAGACGCTATATGCATATCATGTAGCAGTTGTGCTAAATTATATAGCATGCTATTTAGATTATACTGTTATTCGCTTTAGAATTATATAAAGAAGGACGATTTGACGGGCCGGTGCCGCGGTGGCGTGGTGGATAAGATACTTGCTTTTCACGCAGTTCGTGGGTTGCATTCCCACACATGTCAGATATAGTGGGATATTAACACACACGGCCACCTGATCCCAAACTAAGCAGAGCTTGTACTATGGTAACTAGATAACTGGTAATAAACTACTTATAATACTTTTCTTTTGTAAATACATACTCAAATATAGATAATTACACCCAGACACAAGACAAACAGACATGTTCATTACACAAATCTAGAATACATTACAATCTACACAAGTCTGATTTGGGTGGAAAATCGATCCCACGACCTGCCGCGTGAAAAGCATGTTTCTTACCGGCCACGCCACCGGCCCGTCCCGAAAAATATCAAGGACTGTCACTATAGGTATAGGAGTATTACAGGCAAAAAATATGTTTACTTTGTAGTTCCATTCATAGTATTCGCATGTTACCTAAAGGTTAACAACAAAATCTTGCTCAATATCAACAAAAATAACAGCTAAAAATAGCAATATATAATAGCATTAATTATACCATTTGGGAACTTGGGCAACAACAATATTATTAGTAACTGCTGGACGTCTGAGCAATGATTTGTAAACAACCGGAAGAACATTATTGTAGTTATTGTGTGAACAATACTTTCTGTATCTAATTTTCTTATTAATACAAAATGTTTTTTGTGCTAACTACTTTCTTTTTCGCCTAGTCTATATTAGGTATATAAAAGAAAGTCGTGTTAGTTAAACTATTTATAAATCAAGAACGGCTAAACCGATTTGGCTGAAAATTTAAGAAGAGGTAGCTTAGAACCAGGAGATGGATATAGGATAGTTTTTATCCCGTTACCGTGGAAGTTATATAAAACTATTACTCATGTACTTTTTTGGCGGGAAGAAGTTCTTTCAGGGTTCGTCCTGTGTGGGTTATGGGCAGGAGTATGTAGGACTGCCAAAGGGTGCCCACTATAATCCCCCGGAAAGGTGGTAAGAATGAAGGTGGGTTGAGTAGAGAGTTGTGGAGACTTTAGGCCTTAATCCACACACACTGGTCAAGTGCGGGTTGGTAAATGCCACATGACATGCCAGTGTCCTCATGATGTTATCCTTCACCGATAACAATGAAATAATTCACACAAAGATGCACGACCGGGAATCGAACACCGTTGCTCGATTATAATAAAAATTAATAATTAACCAATAAATAAAAAAATATTTTTTAAATGACCACCGCTCTACCCAACACTACCTACATATGAAATGTTTTCCACAGCAGTGCCGGATATAGGAGCAGTCCACACGAGCTGCAATCATCACCAGCACCTGGCAGTACCTTTATGGAGAACCTGAAACAAGATGAAATAGTAATTATTTGGGGAGATCTATGTTTAGCAGCAGACTGTTAATAGGTATATACCTCGGTACTCGTACAAAGATAGATCAGGCCGCTAGTAACAAACTAAATAAACTGCACTTTCTTTCAATTCTAATAATCTATCTAATCACTTACACTCTTAATTCATCATTCCCCTTGCCTTTTTCCCATTTCTATTGGGGTCGGCTCTCAGTCTTACCTGATGCGGCTAGCTACCAGAATTATACGAGCGACTGCCATCAGACCTCAAAACCCGTAGGGAACCAATAGCCGAGATGGTTAAACCAGGTGTCAGATTATATTGGCTTCTGACTACATGTAACGATTGTCATAGATGTGTTACATGACACCCGGGACCGACGGCTTAACGTGCTCTCCGAGGCACGGAGGGTAGTCCCTCAACCAACCAGACACTGAAACAAATATTTGTTGTTACACAAATATTGTCCGGGGCGGTATAGCCCAATCGGACGGCTTACACCGCTCGACTACCGAGGTCGTCTTACACTCTTACTCTACTTACACTGTTAATTGAACACGTTTAATAAAAAAAGCCAAACAAATTAACGCTTCCAATGAAAACCTCCATAAACAACGTCACAGCTTTCACAGATCAAACACGTTTTCAATTCTCATCAAAAAAAGTAAACCATTATGGCATTCCTAATAAAACCGCTCGCAATATTCGTTGTACTCGCAATATCGTAATGAACATCCTGTATACATGGCGGCCATTTAATCTCGCACCTGTATCAGCCTGTAAAAGATGGTACAAGTTAGAAGCTGGTAGCGTTACTTTATTACAGCAATGTAGATCGGAACGGAATTTAATATTGTATTTGTTCATAGTGTTATATTTTATATGGGCCTTGTAGCCTGAAATAAATAGTTATTATTATTATTATGTTTGTCTCTTTTTTGTTTCAGAGCTACGGAGCTCCGGACTTTTGGAAGGCGTGCGTAGGTCCGGAGTCAACACGTAGAGACCCGTCAGACAATATTTAATCTAAATGTTATGTGGCACCAACCAATGATTATCCCTTTCGCACTAAGGTGCGAACAATCAATCCCCGCGTAGTGCAGAACTATTGCAGGGAATGGGAACTAAAATGTGGGTTATGGTAATGGGTGCTAATGCATTAGGTAGCTAGAACTTTTTTGGGACTAAATGTTGTTTCCTAATTAATTTCAGTATATTAGCCTATGTTACTCAGTAAAAAGGTAGCTTTTATAGTGGTAAATGGGTTTTTAAAATTGGTCCAGTAGTTTTTGAGTCTATTTATAACAAACAAGCACTTAAAGCATTCCTCTTTATAGTACTAAGTGTAGAAGTTGTCAGTTAGTTTAAAGAAGTCAGCTATAGGGTAGGAAGTAGAAATAGAGAAAAAGCGAAATATAATAATATGTGGGTAGTTACAGTTTAATTTTGTTTATTTTAGATATCACTTCAATCAGTCAAACAGCTCTGCGATGTCATTTGATTTGATCTGTCTTTGATTTGGTCCGAACACACTATGACCGACAACACTCAGTATAATGTAAAATTGAAAAATCATTCCGCTTCCGCTTATCAATTGGTCTGCAACTTGATGATGGGCCGGTCGCTAAACGGTCGCAGTGCGGTGTCCTAAGCAAATAACGGGGCCATCTGTGTAAGGTGTTTAACATTAAAACATTGTTTGACGTGCGTCAGATTACGCTGACACAGATAATAACAGTGTAATTTTTCGATTAAGCATTATTTTTAAAACAAATTTCTGAAAAAGGAGGTTATGTTGTATTTAAAAAAAAACATGCATACAACCTTCACCGTTTCTTTGTCAATCGTATAAAACTTTTTACGTCAAACTTTTTAGTATCCCAACGCTGTGTCTTCTCTCAACTATCTTCCATATACGCTGGCCAAGTGCAGGTCAGTGGATATTACATGTCCTCAAATGGTTAGTTCTTAGACATGCCGGTTTCCTCACGATGTTTTCCTTCGCCGATATTGAGCAGCGGCGATGAAACTATTCATACAAACATGTGTGGCACGACTGGTGATCGAACCCTCGGCCTAACACTTTAAAGACGGAGTCGATATCGCTGCGCTGCCGCTCCTCAACAACAGCTGTACATAGTTAAGTAAGTTTTATAAAAGTATATAATGTATTTTTATCGTGTAAACTTAAACTACTTACCTATTGCGAAATGATGAATGCAGCCTTTTACCACAGATAGATTTTTTTAATTTACGACCTTTTTAGTATGAGATTACATTACCGAATTACAAATAAGAAATCTATTTCCATCCAAACATTTTGTGAATTACATTGGTTATGATCATTATGGACCCTGTCGGGCACAGAAAAATAGGCGTGAACAATTTTAGAGAGGCGAGTACAATATTAAATTGTTTTGGTTACTCACAATAATTTTACAATGCAATATTAGGATTTTTTTTAAATAACAATATTAAGATATTAGGTAGGTACAGTTTTATTATAATAAATAATATCTAATATATGAAATATGTTTATATTAGTATCAGTACAATACTTAGACTTTAAAATAATTAAATGGATGTCATATAATATAATAAAATAATAATAATATAATAGTAGAACATTAACACACACGGTCACATCGGTCATTCCAAACTAAGCGGAGCTTGTACTGTGGAAACCAGATAACTGGTATTATACTACATATAATACTTTTCTTTTGTAAATATATGCTTAAATATAGATAATTACACCCAGACACAAGACAAACAGACATATTTAAACAAACGTTTGTCTCGGGTGGGAATTGACCCACGACCTGCGGCGTGAAAAGCAAGTATCTTACCGACCACGCCACCGGCCCGTCAAATAAGTAAGTAAATAAGTAGATAGTTAATTTATTTAAATTTATTATTGAAATACTAATTAAAATTATAATAGCATTTACTAAGTACATGACAGTTGTTTTATTTTGTTTAGAAACTTGTTAAGTTTGTTTTCTTCTTTAATTTCATTAGTAGGTTCACCGATATTATGACAATACTAGATATCCGCCCGCGGCTTCGCCCGCGGATGTCGGTTATCTAAAACTATCCTATGTCCTTTCTCGGGTCTCTAACTACCTCCATACCCAATTTCATCCAAATCGGTTCAGTAGTTTTTGCGTGAAAGCGTAACAAACAAACTTACATTCGCATTATTTTATAATATTAACAGTAAGTATAGAAGTACGAAACAGATTTGTATAAATTTCGGCTCAGAGATAGATTATAATCTACGATTGCACATAGGCTACTTTTTATCCAAATAAAGCTAGTAGATTGTAAAAGGAGTAGTTACTTAGTTACAAGTAATCCTTTCTCAGTCAAGTGAGGTGTCAGGGGATTTGGTAGTGCAGTGTGCCAGAATTTTGACAGTGGTTAACAGAATACAGAAGAAGGCCGGCAGAGCGATGTTAAGAGCGAAAAGGACACGTTTGCAGTCATTTTGAGAGACGCGACAGGGCCAACTGAGATTAAACGAGTTATTCTGCTATTCTTATAAATACGAAGTTTGAGAGAATATTTTCTTAAGATTTTTTTGGTGTACGCGAACAATTTCATAAGCTAAACTCCGGTAGAGTACTAGTAATAATAAAAATATTAAAGCTTTATTTAATTCCATGCATAGTACATATGAGGTGGTTCCAGCGGTACGGGCCTAGCCTTAGAAATATAACATCGCGGGTTCGATCCCTAGTCCCGACCACACGTTTTTGTGTGTATTGTTATATCTCCGCTGCTCAATATCGGCAAGGGAAAACATCGTGAGGAAACTGCCATGTCTAAGAACTAATCATTCGAGAACATGTGACATCCACCAACCCGCACTTGGCCCGTGTGTGTGGACTAAGGCCTAGACTCTCTCAACTCGTAAGATAGTTGAGAGAAGACCCGTGCCCAGGAGTGGGACACAAAAAAGGGTTGAAGTTATAACATTATAAAAATCATGCCATAAACATTGTTTTGGTGTAAAATTCTAGTAAGTATTTCATAAATATGCTTAGAAATTTGATATGATGAGCACTGATTTTAATTATTAAAGTAGGTTTTTTTTATTCTATAATAGGTTTGCGCTTGACCACAACTTGCCTGATGTGAAGCAATGTTGCAGTCTAAGATGGAGCGCGCCTACCTAATAAATACCGATTCACTCTTGACTTGAAGACAAGTAGATTATAGCTATCGGGAAACAGAGATGCCGGCAACGAATTCCACAACTTGGCAGTTTGCACAATAAAAGTGGAAGCAAAGCGCTTTGTGCGTGCCCGTGGAATTTCCACTATATAACGGTGGAGCATAGCCGTACCTCTACTTGTCCTAGGTACTTAATAATTTTATTTTAATCTTGAGTCGCAAACTTATCAACCGAAACAAACTAAAAAGGTTTTAAGTTCACCTTCATTGAGGTAGCATCGACATTTCTACCTTTTATTTCAAAAAGTTTTGTTATCTGTGCAATGTAACTTTCCCGCCAATCGCAATCGAACGTCAATGTCTGCGGTAAGAAATTAAAAGTTTGTCAGTTGGCCTCGAGCGGTCGACGACGCCGGTCGTTTCGAGATAGTTTGATTACCTAGGTATAGTTTATATTTTAAGATTGTATCGTATTTGTTCAGTCATATTTATGAAAATGAATTGACAAATGTTTGTATCCTCAATATTGTTTTCCTCAAAAAATGTATAAAGAATGAAAACTACTCAGTCAAACTAGTTATGTTAAATTTTTATGGTGGTCCCATAAAAATGGCAATTATTCCCCATCAAACTAAAGAAGAATCACGTAAATCTAAATATATAAAAGAAGAAACTGACTGACTGACTGACATATCAACGCAGAACCCAAACCGCTGGGTCTGTAGACTCCAAATTAGGCACATAGGTTCCTATGAAGTCTAGGGGTGCACTAAGAAAGGATTTTTCAAAACTCACCCTTTAAGGGGATGAAACGGGGTTCCACCAATAACAAAAAAAAATATGATAAAGGGCAACACATCTGTCACTTGGCTAATTTCTATCCTAACACCACGCGGGCGAAGCCACGGGCGGAAGCTAGTGAGATCGTAAATCTCAGTGTAATCGGTGTACGCGCATAAACTTCAAGAGGGGGTTCTCAATTCTATTGGTTGAATATACCAATCGACCCCCTCTTGAAGTCCGTTAAAAACTCGAGAATGGTAAAACCGATTCGACACATTTTGGTGTTAAAGTACTCATACAAACCAAAGGAAGGTTTAAAAGAAGAAAAATACGCGGTTTAACTTGGCCTCGACAGCTAGTAGTGTAATAAAGTGTTGGGTTCAAAGTATTTATTGTATTTAAGTAGTATTTATTAGTTAAGTTAGAAAAATAAGGTCGCGGGTTCGAATCCTGGTCGTGCCCACACATCTTTGTGTGAATTGTTTCATCTCCGCTGCTCAATATCGGTGAAGGAAAACATCGTGAGGAAACTACGGCATGTCTAAGAACTAATCATTCAAGGACATGTGACATCCACCAACCCACATTTGGCCAGCGTGTGTGGATTAAGGCCTAAACTCTCTCAACTCATATGATAGTTGAGAGAAGACCCGTGCCCAGCAGTGGGACACTAAAAAGGGTTGAAGTGAATTGATGTTAAAATCTTTTCAAACAGTATCTATCCATGGGCCCTAATTCTGGTAATTTGTTAACGCGCCGATCAAGTTTTTTTTTAATAAAAAATAGGCTTGCGCTTGACCACAACTTGCCTGATGTGAAGCAATGATGCAGTCTACGATGGAACGCGCTTACCTATTAAATACCGATTCACTCTTGACTTGAAGGCCACTAGATTATAGCTGTCGGGAAACATAGATGCCGGCAGCGAATTCCACAATTTGGCAGTTCGCACAATGAAAGTCGAAGCAAAGCGCTTTGTGCGTACCTACCCGTGGAATTTCCACCATATAACGGTGGCGCATACCCCTACTTGTTACTAGCAGTTGCATTTTAGTTTACGTCTTAGTGCAAAATCGTATTCTTGTATTTGTTTAGCTATCATAATCTAGTTTAGCGCTCACGTGACGTGAACTCGACGCGAGCGTATCTGACAGCGGTTGTCAAAATTGCGAGAATACGAAAAGGGCTGTTTTAATTGAAACTTAACGTAACATTGATGTGTCATTGTCATTCTGACATTTGACGTTTTGTGTGTGACGTTGTTACTGAACGAATATCTGTCAGTGGCGCGATTGGACTGGAGACTTGCTCTTGTACCGTCGCTTGCGCCGGGTGTGCGCACTGATCGATAAAAATACGACATGGCGGACACAAATAACGTGGACTCGGATTCGAATCCGTTCGAATCTGCGTCATATTTAAGAAGACTTTTTGCTATATCTGGGAATCTAACCCGGTAACTCGCATTCAAGCTTACCACTGGACCATTGAGTCAGTTACTGTTGGTTACTCAATATCTCAATATCTGAAAACTTCGAAACTAATGACATTTATCTCTACTTATACTCGCCGATGTAACAAGCGTGAACTGTTTGTTTACTAAAGTAATTCTCGTGTTATCGCCTTGAACGTGATAGCAATTTTTTCTAAGGTGATGACTTGAACAAGTTATAATTTGATGGGTGCCGTCGGATCTTTTCCCAACTTTTAGATATGAATATTAAGAGGTTAGCTTTTGGCGCCCAACCAGGGACCGGCTTATTATTTCTTAAGTTAATCCTAAGATATTGCGGTTGTAAACGATGTTTATGTTTCTGTTAATAACGGGTAACTTTAGATGGTAAAATGGTGCTATTTTTATTATTTTAGTTTCACATAATATATTTTTATATTACAAATATTTTAAGATTTTGTAACCATTATCTTATATATTCGTTATCTTATAAATCGTTGGAGCCGATTCCGAGATTCCAATTATTATTGGAATCTTGGAATCGGCTCCAACGATTTTCATAAAATTTAGTATAAAGGGGGTTTCGGGGGCGATAAATCGATCTAGCTAGGAATCATTTTTAGAAACTAAAAAAAAAAATACCGAGCAAAGCTCGGTCATCCAGATATTAATTATAATAATAACATATTCGCCGGGCCAGTGGAACGGTCGGTAAGATACTTGCTTTTCACGCCCGAGGTCGTGGGTTCGATTCCCACCTAACATTGGTGTGATGAACACGCCTGTTTGTCTTGTGTCTGGGTGTAATTATCTTTATTTAAGTATGTATTTACGAAATAAAAGTATTACATGTATTATTACCAGTTATCTGGTTTCCATACTACAAGCTCTGCTTAGTTTGGGATCAAATGACCGTGTGTGTTAACGTCCCACTAAATTATTATTTATTTATTATTATTCTGAGACATTACAAGCGGTCATCTGATCATAAGATAAACAAAGCTTGTACTATGGAAACCAGATAACTGATAATATACTGCATAATATACTTTTGTTTTATATATACATACATAGTATTATGTTATCTGTGATACATCCCTACTAATATTATAAATGCGAAAGTAACTCTGTCTGTCTGTAACGCTTTCACGCCTAAATTACTGAACCGATTTGGATGAAATTGGGTATGGATAGTTTTTATCCTATGTCTTTTTCTTTAAAGCCATAAGATATTTTTAGGTAATGTTTTGGCGCGATAACCGACATACACGCGGGCGAAGCCGATGTCGGAAAGCTAGTAATTAAAGCTAGTAGTCGGTAAGACACTTGCTTTTCACGCCGCAGGTCGTGGGTTCGAGTCCCACCTGAGACAAACATTTGTTTAAATATGTCTGTTTGTCTTGTGTCTGGGTGTAATTATCTATATTGAAGTATATATTTACAAAAGAAAAGTATTATATGTAGTATATTACCAGTTATCTGGTTTCCATAGTACAAGCTCTGCTTAGTTTGGGATCAGATGACCGTGTGTGTTATTAATGTCCCACTATATTATTATTATTATTATATTATTATTATGTCTGACTTGGGCAAGAATCGAACCCTCAACCTTCGGCATGAAAAGCAAGTATCTTACAGACCACGCCACGGGTCCATCAATATAGGTCAATAAATAAGTATTTACGATAGATAGACATAAAGTGATACTACGAGTAGGTATATAAAAAAAAATCTAATGTCTAAAGCTATAAATAGCGGAAAAAAAATTGTAGTTACGTCTGCCAATAAGTTAGGAAATTCGTTTCTAAGAATATGTTCTTACAATGTAATTTTGTGGGCGTGAAATGAAAGGGCGAGCGTCTGTATGAAACTGTTGGAATACCCGGGAGAAATCAGTAGAGTTCATATGTGCTGTTAATTAGAGCAAGCAAATACAGACCTTATTGCTGCGCATAATTAAAAATATATTTAACGTGCCTTCTGATCTGGTTGTAGATTGGTTAGGAGTTTAAAAGTTATCTCTGTAGGTATCATATCAAAATATATTATTTTTTGTATAGAAATTAATCATAACAAGGGAACTGACGATAGAATAGAGAGCAGCAGTAGCTCAACAGTACGGGCCTCACTTTAGATTTATAAGGTCGTGGGTTCGATTCCCAGTCGTGCCCACACGAATGCCCAAACTAATGCGCCAAAAAAATCTTCCGCATCGTTGTCTTCAGGGAGAGTACCCAGAAGGATAGCATTGCCGCGTTGGGTAGCAATACTGATCCGTTGCCCGAGATACAAGTCAGCCTTCTGGTCACGTGGGTTGTCAACAAAGCGTTTTGACAACTGCTTGAAATGTGAACGTGCTTCTGGTCCCAAAGGACCCAAAGTCTCACCACCAAAAGGCAAACAAACCAAATGACAAATGTTTCAAATGTATATTACAGCCTGTCAAATCTAAGACGTACCGTTTGACAGTTCTTAACGTAGTACATTTAGAATTTTATTATTTTTATGAAAATTGTTTATGTTATGTTAAAATAAAAATAGTTTCATAATTCAATTGTTTTACAGGAAAGCTAATAAAAATAGTGTGAATTACGCCTCTGTAAAGCTAATTTAATACAAAACAGTGAAACGTCAAAAGGTACTTCTTAGATTTGTTCAATTGTAGTGATTTTAGTTTTAATATGTATGTTCAATTAATATAGGTAGTGTACTATATGACAGGCTGGTGGCGTGGTCGGTAAGATATTTGCTTTTCACGCCGCAGGTCGTGGGCTCGATTTCCACCTGACAGACATTTGTGTGATAAACATGTCTGTTTGTCTTGTGTCTGGGTGTAATTATCTATATTTAAGTATGTATTTACAAAAGTAAAGTATTATATGTAATATATTACCAGTTATCTGGTTTCCATAGTACAAGCTCTGCTTAGTTCGGTATCAGATGGCCGTGTGTGCTAATGTCCCACTATATATCTACACATACATAGTTTGACAAAAAATACAATATAAATTATTCGCGGTTTACTTTAGATTTTAAATCCCGATGTTTCAAAGTAGTTGTCATGTTCGTTATAGCTACAGTACTTAGTTTTATTTAATTTGTGATATTCGCGTGAATTTGAGAACATTATTGTATCTAGTGTTATAGTATATAAGCAATTTTTCATCTTTTATCTATTATTCTCAAACAAAATTTCCGATTGTGATCATCTACTTTTGGTGTCGAATGTAATCTTTTTTTTTCGCTTGACTACACTCGTAATTACGAATGATTATCGGTGAGAAGGTGGCAGTGGAATAGCCTCCATATGGTTAGAAACCTTAAAGGAGCAACAATTTCGACCCTATCTCAATATTTTTCTGTTTTCTTTTCCCTTCTCTATTTCTCTCTATTGTACTATATAGTTTTTAAAACATCTGAATATCGTATTTCAAAATAAAAAGAACGTTCTATCAGAACTCGTTACAATAGCGCCGCGCTCTGATTGGTCGGTTGGTTGCTAGACTGAGGGCGCATTTGCACAAAGGTACAGAAATATGTGACCGGCACTAAACATTAACGATTATAGTCACCAAGTCACGTCTAATTGCGACTGGGGATGAGATTATGTTAGAGGTCAGTAAGCTAATTCACGTAATCTCTTACCGCGGCGTTCAAGTTGCGGAGCAGTTGCAATTAAGTTTATATCTTAGTGCAGAATGGTATTCTTGTAATTGTCTTTCTTTATAACATTTGGTGGTAAATTACATTTAGAGCAAAATTGTCTAACGGGCATCTGTGTTGTTTTCGGCCCCACGCACACCTTCCACACGACCTTCCTCCTCTCTCCTACATATTGCTGTGCCCGACAGGGTCCACAATTGATACCTAAAATTGTTATACCGAACACTTTATTTAATTAACATTGTGGAACGCAAAAAGTATTGAAATTGAAATCAGACGCAAAAGGTACGATTGATTGATAATTGCAGCCTGTCTAACTTAAAAAAATATATATATGTAACTATTTCATATTCATAATGTTTCTACTCTCACATAACACCGTCCCGGCTAATTGTAAGCGCACGTTATCGCGAGACAAACGTTGCTCGAACGCATAATCGTTACCACTTTTTCGTTTCGGGAAATTAGCGCCTTTTTACATTGTCTCGTCCCTGATAGAGAGTGTTGTGTATTGCTATTGCTATGCTCTTTGTTTCTTTGTGCTGTTACGTAATTGGGACCGTGTATAATTGACTTTAGCTTTTTCAGTTGATTTGCTTGAAATAACTACGGCCTGTACTTTTAGACAGATCTCAGATTGGTGCTAATTTCTGTGCGTTCAAATGATTTTGCCATAATTATTAAAGGCAGCTCTGATAGCCCTTGGATTACATTAAGCGTGGTAAAGTCCATTTTTATGAGGTAATTTTAAACGTGCCTTTTTTCTCTATACTGTATCCCGTTTTGCCTGGAGGGAAGTGGACAATGTAACTTTCCAACTCCTCCTATTATCTTTCTTATTAAATTTGTGCGGGATCCAAGACAGTTTAAGTGTCCCAGGGCTTGGCCGGGTTCAAATCTCGAGTCTCTTCACGGCGCCGCTGCCGATGTTGACTTACAGAAGTAACAGTGACGGGATTTCGGTGGTGGATTAAGTTCCAAAAAAAGATACGTTTTGAGTACGCGCTTGAGATGACAATTAAGACGTCAGTATATTTAATTAAATCAAAATTAGTATTTTCTCAGATTTACGCGAATATAACACCGGACGGACCGGTGTGGCGTGGTCGGTAAAGATACTTGTTTTTCACGCCACGACCTGGGTTTGATTCCCACCCGAGACAAACATTAGTGATGAACATTTGTGTTTGTGTCGAGTCTGGGTGTAAATATCTATTATAAGTAAATATTTATTTAAAAAAAGTATTAATTGTATAGTATACCAGTTATCTGGATTCCATAACACAAGCTCTGCTTAGTTTGGGACCAGATGACCGTGTGTGTTAATGTCCCAAAATATTTATTTATGTATTTATTGAAATAAAACTACTTCATACTGTTTCAAAGTCTTTTCAGACTTTATGGTCACGGGTGGACTGAGGTATTTGACGTCCAAAAATATTAATTACAATTATTACTGACTACCTACAAACATTATTATTTAAGTTGCGTTCCGATTTGAGCAAACTGAGCTCACAGTGTCTTGAATTCAGAGTGAATTTTGCTTGGAAACTTATTAAATCAAACTTACAATATTAAGTTACTGTCATAAGTACATAACATAGCGCCTGTATTACCAGAAAGTGTAGGCAGAGGAGAATATCATCCACTTTTTGCCGTCAGTTCCAGCAATATACAATCAAAAGAATCTTCAGTTCTAATAGTTTCGTGTTAAAACAAATTTCACCAAATCTAAAACAGTTAATGTTTCCAATCTTTCTTGTACGTCGTCTTCGTATGTACTGTACCTATATATAGAAGATGGGCGATCTGTCTGTCTGTTTAATTAACATTCCGGCTCACCTCTGCGTCAAGACGCGAGAATTAAACCGATATCACTTCGGCACTTATTGATGGGAACCTCTGGTACAGTACTGCAGTTTGTTAAAGAAATTTTACTTTGTTTTTAAACCGATTAAAAGAGTACGTTATAAATTGAAATAAAACTGCATTATAATAACTGATTTTATCGCGGTTTATTTTAGATTTTAAATCCTGTCGTTTCAATCTTTTCAGACTTCAACGTCACGGGTGGACTGAAGTAATTGACGTCCAAACTTATTATATTATTATATATAATCACAATTATTACTGACTACCTACAAATATTATATTATTTAAGTTGCGTTCAGGTTCAAACTGAGCTCGCAGTCTTGAATTCTGAGTGGATTTTGCTTGGGTTTTGGTACAAGTAAATTAAGTACTGGGACCCAAATAGTTTGATTTCAATATGTGATATTCGCGTAAATTTAAAAAAATACTAAATAAGTTATAAGTTTCACGTGTGTTTATGTGACTGTGTGAAAGTTTGTTGCCTCATAACGCCTAACTAATGGTTTTTAGCTAAAAAAACATGGCTTTGGGTGTTATTAAATTTTGAATTAAGTAAATTGGCAAATAAGCATACGGCCCACCGCATGATGAGGTCATTATAACCTATGGACGCTTGCAATACCAGAGGCCTCACTCCTCACAATGTTGTCGACAAATTTTGATATCAAAGGGTACTGGCTACCTTACCCACACCTAGGAATACAACCAAAAGTTACTACACTGCATGTTTTTAACAAATTTTAAAATTCGATTTAAAAATTAATGTTTGAAAATAGTAAATTAAGCATCAGTACTGCACCACGAGGCTCGCTGAGTAGATCGCGAGACGAGTATCCGACAGGCTCTGTCGAATCTACACTGGGATCCGTATTACAGCCCGCAAGACTAAACAATGAGCGTGCTTCTGGTATTTATTACTTTTTAACAATATAACCATATAGGACGACCTCGGTAGTTGAGCGGTGTAATCCGTCCGATTGGGCTATACTGTGCCCGGGAGGTCGCGGGTGCGATTCCCGCCCCGGACAATATTTGGTCTCTGGCTGGGGGACTACCCTCCGGGCCTCGGAGAGTACGTTAAGCCGTCGGTCCCGGTTATTATTTAACACATCTATGACAATCGTTACATGTAGTCAGAAGCCAATATAATCTGACACCTGGACTAACCATCTCGGCTACTGGTTCCTTACGGGTTTCGAGGTCTGATGGCAGTCGCTCGTATAATTCTTGTAGCTAGACGCAACAGGTTAGACTAGGAGCCGATCCCAATAGAAATGGGAAAAAGGCAAGGGGAATGATGAACAATATAACCATAATTAAAATAAATAATTACTAGCTTCCGCCCGCTTCTTCGCCCGTATTATCCCCGTGTCACACGTTAGGATGAATTTTGAAAAATCCGCCCTTAGTGCAATTTCGGAACTCAAGCGCAACTGATGTGACAAATTTGAAGTCTCTAGACCCAGCGGTTTGGGATGTGCGTTGATCTTTTATATATTTAAAAGAAGAAGATAAAAGATTGATGACTAGGACCAGAGTTATTCACCTGGATAATTATGTCAATACCATGATAAGTTGCTTGGTACACATCTTAATATATATATTTCTTGTGTGCGTGTGTATGTGACTGAACTCCTCCTAAACGACTGGACCGATTTTGATGAAATTTTTTGTGTGTGTTCAAGGGGATCTGGGAATGGTTTAGATTCACAATTTTGCGCGGTACGAAATTCGCTGGGGCAGCTAGTTATTGTAGATTTTTAGTTTCACTGAAATATGTTGAATCTTTTTAGGATTAATTAAAATTGGTCGTTGCGTTGACATAATTTGAACTCTTGATGTTTTAATAATTGTTGTCTTAGCGGTGGTATATATAACTCACAAAGATGGGCATAGTTTTCTGACAGACTGAAATGACCTGCGGAGTTTGGTTTTACAATCGGATTCAAGATCATAGGAACTAACAAAAGTTCATACTATTTAGGTGAATCTTTTTCTTTCGCTACTATGTCAGTCGAGCCTTTTCAGAAATCACCTGGTTAGCTACAAGAGCATGTATTGCAACATTCGATTTATCACCCGCTATAAAAAAAAAGACGGGTTGCACTCCGGGAGTGCCGGCAGAAGTGAAAACTTGATTATTAACGTTGAGCATAGCTGTCTACTCTCCATCCGTCTTACGCTTTTTCGATCAGGTCACGTGTCCTGACGCGAGTTTAAGATTTTATACCCATTACAGAAAAAGTGCTCAACGCCGCTAAAGAAGTTTTCACTTCAAAAAGTTTTCATATTTTTACCTTCTGTAACGTATTTTACCTTCTTAATCATGTTTTTCACAAGTTTTAACTCCAAATCACACTTTTACTGATTGCGTATATTAGATGAACAAGCATCCCAAATACACAAATTATTGCGCTTGTTCCTCACTTCATCATCTATTAACTACTAGCGAACCCGGCAGACGTCGTTCTGCCCGGTAAAGCAGTGCCATCTACCGGGCCTCAGACCTACCGAATATAACCAATAATAAATAATAGGTATCTAACTCGGTTTTCGGCACTTCTTCGCTATCTAAATTTTCTTTTTTTTAAATTTTTCTCTGCATAAGAACCATCCTCGTACTTAAAGGAATATTTTAAAAAAAGAATTAGCGAAATCGGTCCAGCCGTTCACGCGTGATGTCGTGACAACGGAAAACGGGTTTCATTTTTATATATATATAGATAGATTATATTTTAAGAAGTACATTTTGGAAACGGTTCTGTTACCATCGCGCGGGTTGTACTCCCGTCAATATTAATGTTGCCAATTTGTAAGAGGGCGCGATCACCTCATTTGTTCGCGCGCGATCCGCTAAACAAGTAAATTGGAGTTACCAGTTCAAATATTACGACAGCTACACCAGTAAATACGTTTTAAATGTAATCTTTTCATTTAGCTATAGTAGGAGGGGGTTGAGTCACCTTCGTCCGTGGGTGTACACTTTTAATTGAATGACACGTGGTCCCCGGGTGGTGCAAATCAGGTGACAATCAATTGGTGGTAGGCTTCGGTCGTGGTTAGTGACCACCCACCAGACAAAGCCGCACCGCCAAGCGGCCTTGCCGTGTTCCGGTGCGATGTCTAGTAGCACCATGCAAAGAAGGCGGGTCGGAATTGTGTGAATTTAAGGTTACTAACCTTCCACTGGTGGCAGTGGACAGTCTCACCGATAATCATTCGTAATCACGAGTGAATCGGTATACTGGGCTGGCGTGTTTCATCGTAGACTACATCATTGCTTAACATCAGGCAAGTTGTAGTCATTACTGAAATAAGTAAGTATCTTTATAACAAGCAGCACGTTTTTACTCGATTTCACCAGGGCATACGAAAATGTTAGATACACTTACAAACAGTAAACTAGATCGGCCAGCTGGCAGAGACCTAACGAGCTCAGTGTAACAGATCTGGGCCCTAATTTACGTACTTTCTTAACGCGCCGATCAAGTTGCGGTGCAGTTGCAATTAAGTTTACGTCTTACACTCCATCAAATCTAAGAAGTACCGTTTGACAGTTCCAAACGTAGTACATTTAGAATTTTATTTTCTGTATGAAAATTCTTTATGTTATGTTAAAATAAAAATAGCTTCACAATTCAATTATTTTACAGGAAAGCTAATAAAAATAGCGTGAATTACGCCTCTGTAAAGCTAATTTAATAGAAAACAGTGAAACGTCAAAAGGCACTTCTTAGATTTGTTCAATTGTAGTGCAAAATTGTATTCTTCTAATTGTTTAGCTGACATATTTAGTATAAAGCGCTCGCGTGACGCGAACTTGATGCTAGAGTATCTGACAGCGGTTGTCAAAATTATGAGAATATGATACGGGCTGTTTTGATTGAAACTTGACTGCAACTGAACTTGTTTAATTAAGTGAATTAACCTACTGGGTCCCGATTCTGGCGCTTTAGAAATTTATCTCTATATGACATCCGCCATTTTATTTTGACATTTGCGCACTTTAGACATTTATCTATAGTAGACAAATATCGAAAGAATGGAGGATAGTATTATAAAACAAAAGAAATTGCCATTTTTGATAGACAAATGTTTTATATAGATAAATATCTAATGCGCCAGAATCGAGATCCGGTTCTCATTTATGACTTTACTAGGTATTACATTGGAATTAGAATAATGCTTCAGTTTTATAATCAACAAGCAGTTATAAACAACTAAACCACTTGTTACTAACCTGCTAATACCGTCACATGGCACTCTACAAGTTTTTACAGGAACAGTTTTGGTTTTCTGCTGGTAAAGAAAGTTCTGATCGTTAGTTCCTTTCGTTCGTTCTATATCGTACATGAGCCAGATATATAATAGGGCTGAGGATAATTTTATTATTCTTATTCTTTATTGTACACAAAACACTTACATAAACAATTTATAAATAGGAAACAGCACAATGACATGTTTTCTTTCTTTTTGTTTTATTTCAAGTAATTTTTTTATAAAGGGATAACAAATAACTAATTTAAAACTAACAAAAACTTAACAAAAATAAGTTGTAATATTATAGTCCACTGCATTATCCGCAAATAGACAATAAATTAAGGAATAATAAAAAATAATTAAATAATTATTTATTACATGTAATTAATTAATTATTATTTATTTTTCCGCAATAATTGTATTGTCCGTTAGATATTGGACACGTATTTTCCTTTTTTTTTGTGTGACCAAATATTTCGGCGATCGGTACGTCTAAGCGATATCTCGAATTACCTCACGTTTAGGTAAATTTTATAGAGAGGTATAAAATTTACCTAGCGCACTCCCACTCCATAACTTTAATGCGTCAGCGAGCAGCGGTGGTGCAGCGGTACGGGGTTCGCCTTTGAAATATAAGGTCGCAGGTTCGATTCCCAGTCGTGCCCACACATCTTTGTGTGAATTGTTACATCACCTTGCTCAATATCGGTCAAGCAAAACATTGTGAGAAAACTAGCATGTCTAAGAACTAATCATTCGAGAAGGACATGTGACATCCACCAACCCGCACTTTGCTACCGTGCGTGGATTAGGCCTAAACTCTTTCAACTCATGATAGTTGAGAGAAGACCCAGCGTGTCCAGCAGTGGGACACTAAAAGGGTTTACATGATGTAATAATAAACGCCAAAACTCCTGAACCAATCCAAACACTTCACTTACAAGTTAATCCCTCTAAACAAAACTTATCAAAACAAAACGATCATATAATCTTGATCGAACAAATTTAGCACAAAGAGGTAACAATAGTGATAGAACTTTGAACAGAACTCATTTATACACCTCAATACAAAGCGCTGATACAATCTAAATAACATCAGCAATCTTATATTAAAAGGCCCAAAATACCAATAAATGATGGATATAGACTAAATAGAAGTGAATTTAATCTACAAAATTAGACCAAAAACAAATAACAAGAATAAAAAAATAATTAACAATCTCAACACTAAACTTATTTAAGTATATCAAATACATATATTTTTTTCTTTTTTCAAAAGGGCAGGCAAGGTTTAACAGAAATTTGTTGTAAGCAAAGTTTCTCTTTAAGTGAACAATGTAAATTAATGTTCTTTGAGAAATAAATGATCTTTAAACCGAAACTTAATTAAGAACTAAACTTACTAATGCGTAACCGAAACTGATGCGTCAAAAAATTCTTCTGCATCGTTATCTTCTGGGAACGTATCCAGAAGGCTAGCATTTTACATACCTACATAAAAATCTCTCTAGGTACCTCTACTATGGAGGTATATATTCTGACATCTATGAACAGTTTACTATTATAAAATATGTTAATTAGTTATAATGACGGAGAGAACCCCCCCACTTTAAACTTTATAGCGATTTACAGGTCACGTCATGTAAAAAGAGCTCTAGCTGTCAAGCTCCGCACTAGGCGATTTATCGGGCTCTATAACGGTATGAGGTGCGGGAGGGTGACTGCTGCATGATTGCTAGTGTGCTATTGGTTCGTCAGTTGACTTTTCCTTCCCACGCTGTTAGTCACATGCGCAACCGCACCCCTTTTACCATCCTCCAGCGTTCTTTTTGCATAACGCGAACACCGCCCCTACAGTACCTCAGTATAAAAATAAGTGTTCAATCTTTTTTAATAATCTAACTGACAAAGTATCTTTTTTCTAATATATAAAATTCTCGTGTCACAGTGTTAGTTACCACACTCCTCCAAAACGGCTTAACCGATTTTTATGAAATTTTTTATGCATATTCAGTAGGTTTCAGAATCGGCTACTTTATACCCCTAAGTGATAAGGGTTATCTACTCCAAATTTTTATTTTATTTTTTAGACAATTTTGTTTAGTTTTTTTTTATAATGTGGCATCAAAAAATACATACAACCCTAAATTTTCACCTTTCACCAACCCCTATTTTTTAATAGCGATATTAGTAATTTAAAGGTGAGAAATACGCGGTACGAAATTCGCTGGGGCAGTTAGTGTAATATACTTAATTTTTTTTTAGCACCCTGAATATTGGTATTTCCAGAATTCTATAACTCATCGTTTGATCTTATTTTAGCTGGTATCGAATGGTCCCAGTTATTCCATTTCGATATGATAACAAAGAGATTTCTGATACGTTTCCAATCACAACAACGATGTTCTAGCGACAAAAGAAATAGGTCAGGATCATGGAGCTGTGAATTTCTTCGCTCTTAAGGCAGCCCAACTGGGGAGGGCAGTTCCATCTTCAGTATACATTCAGTGTAATAACTTCTGGTTCTGTTCTTGTGATGTGAGCTAAGTAGCGTCCATCGACAGCTGAAAGATGAAAACCTTTGGTGGCTGGTCCGTTGGCTACTGATGATCACTTACTACGACTTCCAGTAGTACGCTTCGACTTCGCTTTTTAATGTCTTACGAGTTGAGTGAGTTTAGGCTTTAATCCACACACGCTGGCGAAGTGTGGGTTGGTAGACGTCACATGTCCTTGAGTAACTAGTTCTTAGAAATGCCGATTTCCTCACGATGTTTTATTTCACCAATATTGAGCAGAGGAGATGAAACAATTCACACAAAGATGTGTGGGCACGACCAGGATTCGAACCCCCAACCTTATTTTTCTAAGGCGAGGCCCGTACCGCTGCGCTACCGCTGCTATGAAGGTTATTGCCAAGTCAATATTAAGTGATTAGTTCCTATGTTCTGCAATAAATAGTCCTGCTCTATCCGGGGATTGTCGTTGGGTGTACCTATATGGTACCAGTTTATATATATGCTCTTTGTATGGTACAGGTATGTGAACAGGGATAATTGTTGGTCGGTGCCGCATTAAGAACAATCAGTCCTTCATTTTTGTTGTAGGTTTAAAAACGACTCAAATATTTCAAAATTATTATCCTCCATACCCCGAGTTGTTTAATCTGTATTCAAATAAATAATATCGATACAAATGAAGCGTCCTGTAAAGTCGCGTCGTCAATCGAAGATTCTTATCGATATCGTTAGAGCGTCGGGAATAAATTACAATTTAAACTTAACTGTATATTCCGACAGGGGTGCGGTAATGTTTCTGTATTGATTAACCCTTTAACGATAGATGGTTTAACATGAAGTAGTTGAACATATAGTTAAATGGTATTAGTTCAAAGCTAGCTGATGAGACAAATTGTTGAGTGACATGCAGTCATCATATTCTTATCAATACTCAAAACTTTATTTGCTTTTTCCACAATGTTTTGGGTTGGTAGTATAAATGATACAAAGTAATGTGTCACAATTATGGACCCTTTAGGGCACAGCAAATTATGAGAAGTGAAAATACTTTCTTATAAAATAATAAAATTGAAAAATATTTTTTTGTAAATGAAGTGAAAAAATTGAATAAAAATGAATAAAATAATAATTTTTTGGCTCATTAGTTTAGGTAGGCATTAGATAGTTTAGTTCTTTATTCAGGTTAGTGTTGATTATCATCATTCCCCTTGCCTTTTTCCCATTTCTATTGGGGTCTCTGTAGGTTCAAGACAAAACAACAGTCTTATAACACCCTTCTGTTTTGTTGGAGGTTAATGAAAAGTGAGATATATTGAAAATTAAACAAATATTGAAAAATTCATAAATTAATAGTTTCTTAAAGCTAGTGATTGAAGCCTCCTTTTAGGCAAGAAATGCCTGTGTTAGGAGACTCCGCTCTCTCTAAGAACAATACATTTTATTCTTGTGAAACAATATAACTTAGCCTAGATATAAACACAATGAGCTATGCCTAAGCATGCAAGGGTGTGTAAGTGCGCGCGCGTGTGTGTGTTTGTGTGTCTGAGCGCGCGTGTGTATGTGTTGTCTGTGTTTGCGCCTCTGCATTTGCGAGTACTTGTTTTTCATTTCAACAGCATCTCAGTGTCTTCGTAGGTAATTGGTTTAATCCAATTTGTTATGATATTTTTGCATTCAATATCTGGATTTTTTAATGACATTTTCTAAAAATGATTCCTAGCTAGATCGATTTATCGCCTCCGAAACCCCCTATATACTAAATTTTATGAAAATCGTTGGAGCCGATTCCGAGCATCCAATTATATATATATATACAAGAATTGCTCATTTAAAGATATAAGATACAACCTCTTGTTATAAATGTAAATTTCTCTATTAAATCTATTGTAAAGCGTTGCCAATCGTTTTTTGTTTTTTTTTGTTTTTTTTTTAGTTATACAGCGATATGATCCGATATAAAACAGTTTTGTTTTAAAGTATTACCTGAAACAAAGCAAAGACTATATGCTAACCATAATATTCAAATACTTACATATCACGTCAACCCTTTTAGTGTCCCACTGCTGGGCACGTGTCTCGACGAATAGCTGGCACGTATGTGATACTCACCTCTGCCTACACCTTCGTATTAGAATGTGAATGTATTAACCGAGTGGATCTCTATCAATGGTTCAATCTATTTAGGTCGAAGGTGTAAGCGCCATTGTAAGAAACTTATGACATAAATTTTGATAGATACACACAAATAATGGGCTCCTCGGTATTTGATCATAGGTATCGTGCAACTTCATATGAATTTGGCGAGCAGAATTGGCGCAGCGGTACAAGCCTCGCCTTTGAAATATAAGATCGCGTGTTCGAATCCCAATCGTGCTCACACATCGTTGTGTAGATTTTTTCATCACCACTGCTCAATATCGACGAAGGAAAACATCGTGAGGAAACCAGCATGTCTAAGAACTAATCATTCGAGGACATGTGATATCCAACAACCCGCACTTGGCGAGCGTGTGTGTATTAAGGCCTATACTCTCTTAACTCGTAAGATAGAAGAGAAGACTCGTGCCCAGGAGTGGGACACTTATTAGGATTGAAGTGAAAATCTGAAAAGGCAGTCGCTGCGTTTGATGCTTAGAAGGTTCCTTTCCATCACACATTCAGTTACCTGGTCCATAATTAATAGATGCTCTACATTATTCGCAGCAATTAAATTGTAAGGGCAAAAATAGTCACTATAGATAGACCGTTTAACTCGCGTATCGCCTATCGCCAAGATTCTGACTCCTCAAGCTGCACAGACATTGATGATGATACAAGCGATATGAATATTAGTGACGAACAGTCTTACTTTACTTTTATCTGTGGTTAAATAGTTCTTTAAGAGATTTAATTAATGTTTTATGACTTTGTACCTCAGATAGCGATACGCGAGTTTAACGGTCGGCCTATACATTGCCGGGAGTAAGCAGTAAAGGTAGTAGAGGCTATCTAGGGACGATGGGTGGATGACATTCTAAAAAAAGAATTAGTGAAATCGGTTCCGCCATTCTCGAGTTATGCGCTTACCAACACATTTTGCGATTCATTTTTATATTATAGACTAGCTGCCCCAGCGAACTTCGTACCGCGTATTTATTAAAAAAAATGTTCACTTAGGGGGATGAAAAATAGATGTTGGCCGATTCATCAGACCTACTGAATATGCATAAAAAATTTCATAAGAATCGGTCAAGCCATTTCAGAGGAGTATGGCAACGAAAACTGTGTCACGAAAATTTTATATATTAGACTAGCTGCCCCAGCGAACTTCGTACCGTGTATTTATTTAAAAAAAAAATGCTCACTTAGGGGGATGAAAAATAGATGTTGGCCGATTCTCAGACCAACTGAATATGCATAAAAAAATTCATAAGAATCGGTCAAGCCGTTTCGGAGGAGTATGGCAACGAAAACTGTGACACGAGAATTTTATATATTAGATATTATATTGAGAAGCAACAGTAAAATTATTATTTCTATCTGTAATTTAATTTAAATAATACAAAATACTTGTTTATCATTAATTTTGTGATAATTTATTTTTTTTAAATTAAGATTAAAATATTTCAAAAGACTCATTACTATTAGTACAAATATATAAGACGTTCGTGTACATATGGAATCAGTTTCCAAATAGCAGTCGAATGGCTGGCTAGTCAAACAATGGCCCGTTAGCAAAGAGCAGCAAGTTTACCATGAGTTATAGTACAAGTTGTACTCTTCATATTGTTTACCTTGTCGCCTGAGCGTTTACCAATGCTAAGTGATTAAGAATACTCAGTGGAACAGAAGTGGAGTGGGGTAGCTTTAGTCTTAACTTTTTTAAATTTAAGTATGTGTGGATTCAGGTCTAAAACTCTCTCAACTTGTAAGTTAGTTGAGAGAAGATCCATGCCCAGCCATGGGGCACTGAAAGGGTTGTTGTGAATATGCACCTTAAGCATTCATTAATTAATTAATTCAATTTTAATTGTGTATAGAAAAATGGTTTAAATCTAAAGGTAAACCGAGAAAATTTAGAAAATAAGCATGTCACTATGTAAACGTACCAGAAAGTGACTACTAAGAAAATGTCTAAATATTGCTTTCTGAAACTTACTTTTTCATCAAATCAAATATATAAAAAAACTGACTGACTGACTGAATGATATAAGTATATACCCACAGCCCAAACTGCTGGGTCCAAACACTCTAAATTTGGCACATGGGATACGCGTGAGGTCTAAGTATGCACTAAAAAGGACTTTTAAAACTCTTACTAAGGAGGTGAAACAGAGCCCACGCTATAAATAGAATAATTTAGTAGCTATTTTGAGAATTTTAGATAGCAATTTGAATAATTTTAAACTATTGTTGATTAAGAAAGGAAAAATAATTTACTTTCAAAATCTAAACACACGCTACTAGTATAGTATTATATTATCTGTGACACACACTTAAAAGTCTACTGATTGAGTACTTAAATAATAATTAGTAGACAATTTTGAAGTGTGCAAGTGATTTTTAAAGTAGTTAAAAACAATAATTTCAATAATAAAGATTATCTATACTAACATTATAAATCAAAAGAGTTCGTTTGGTTGAATCGGTAATCTCAGGGACTACTGGTCCGATTTGAAAAATTGTTGTACTGGTAGATAGCCAATTTTTTGAGGAAGACTAAAGGCTACTTTTTATCCAACTGCTGGGCATGATATAAATTGTAGGTCACACTGACCTAGCCGCAGACGCATAGCTATGTAGATAAAATTGCGAAAACGTTAATTAAATTAATAACTCTATAATAACCCACTGCTAGTTTTACTATTACCTACTCTAACAAATATCATAACAGTAAATTTGGTTACTTTTAAAGGGTTAATATATTTTCAACAAATAATTAAATTATAACGACTCCATGCCTTTCCATAACTAACTCACACTGAACTACCCAAGATACAGTTCTCTACTCAAATTCCAAGTATTCTAAGTTAAACTGAAATAACTTATGAGAATCGGCCGATCGCCTTTGTCGTAAGCTAGAAGGCAATTATCATTAATTATTATTAAATGTGACACTTTTGTGATAAACGGTGGGCTGATAACTTGCGCAAATAACTCAACTTGGGGTGAATGGGTCGGTACCTCTGTTTGATTTGCTATTAACTTTGCCTTAAGGATGGTTCCTTTGATTCGAGAGGTGATATTTGGTGCTATTACGAGTTTATTTTACATATGCAAAAATAAAATTAAAAAATAATAATACAATAATAATAATACATTAAATGAATAATGTTTTAATTTAATAAGTTTTGGTTAAATAATTTTTTAACTTTTATTGTTTGAAACCTTTTAACCACACCCGTTTAATATTATATGCGCCAAATGTGGTTAGGTCCACAGCGCCCGCTTCAACAAAAAAAATGTATATTTTTGTTCCATAGACATATAGTAACATTGTATAAAATTTGGGGTTATGCAGCTTTTAAAACACGGCAAGCAATTGACTTTTGACACGGAGGGAAAATGTTTAAACAGGGCGAGTTTCATAAGTTGTAATAGCTTAATCAGAAGTGTAGTGTCTTTGTTACTCTATGTCAAGTGACAGAGATAAAATTAGTAATCATAATATAAAATGGGATACCTAATTCAATTATAGGCCTACCGTTTAACCGCGTATCGCCTATAGCCAAGATTCTGACTCCTCAAGCTGCACAGACAAAATTAAATGATGATTCAAGCGATATGGATATTAGTGACGAATAGTCTTACATTACTTTTATGTGTGGTTAAATAGTTCTTTATGAGATTTAATTAATGTTTTATGACTTTGTACCTCAGATGGCGATACGCGCGTTAAACGGTCTGCCAATAAGGGGCGTCACTTTTACCAGTTCTTTCCATCAGGAGCGTTTAGCGAGATCGTGGATTAAGGTTGATCACTGTGTTGCCCAATTTCTCACAGGACATGGCAACTTTAAAAGTAAATATTGTTCTCTTTCATCAGTCACGTCAATTATTCGACGGGCCGGTGGAGTGGTCGGTAAGATACTTGCTTTTCACGCCGCAGGTCGTGGGTTTGATTCCCACCCGAGACTAACATTAGTGATGAACATTTGTGTTTGTGTCGAGTCTGGGTGTAAATATCTATTATAAGTATATATTTACAAAAGAAAAGTATTATATGTATAGTTGGTATATACCAGTTATCTGGTTTCCATAACACAAGCTCTGCTTAGCTTGGGACCAGATGACTGTGTGTGTTAATGTCCCAGAATATTTATTTATTTATTTATTCACGGAAGTAAAAATATGTTTTAGAATAAACATTTAATCACATGTATGAATGCACAGTTATCTCAAGATAACTACCCATTTATGTAGTAGAGACACATAAAAATAACTAATGTTTGCAGCACAGCTGAGATTAACGGCGAAAGATATATGCTAAGATAAATCTTTACGATAAACGGGTTATAGTACACAATTGTGATGCTCAAGAGTGTTATTACTATTGTAGAAAATACTTGTTTTTGGTGCACTGTCAGCGAGTCTATGGCAAGATATGATAGGTTAAATTTTGGTGGGTGGGTTCTGGTTTGAATTTGATTCTAATTTGTATTTTAAATGGTGATAATTATAGATCAACATTCAAATGTGAGCAGCGGAGGCGCAGCATTACAAGTCTCGCTTTTGAAATATAAGATCGCGGGTCCGATTACCAGTTGTGGCAACACATCTTTGTTCGAATTGGTTATTCACCACTGCTCGATAGGTATCGGTGAGTGAAACATAGTGAGGAAACAGGCATGTCTAAGGACTCATTTGAGGACATGTGTCATCCACCAACCCGCATTTGGCCAGCGTAGCGTGTGTGGATTAAGGCCTAAACCCTCTCAACTCATAAGACAGTTTAGAGAAGACCGGTGCCCAGCAGTGGGACACTAAAAAGGGTTGAAGTTTCAAGTCAAAACGTGATCTTATAGGGCGAGCATCTTGGATAATAATTATTATGATTGAGTATGTTGAATACATGCCTATTAAAATTGTTGTAAAGATAAAAATAAATATAATGTAAAATAATGTCGCATATACATATGACTTAGATATTTATGGATATTGTCACTGGATTAAAGGGCGCCGGTAAAATTTAATAACAAAAGAAAAAAAAGCCTTTATTCCATGCATTTACAATTAATTTATTAGATTAAATTATTAAAATAAAATTATTAAGTTCGATTATTTAAATTACTGGTAGTTATATTATTATTTAAGTTATTTCGTTATAAAATCCATCCAAATTAAAATCATGCAAATTTTAATAATAACTATTATAATTCGTATTTAATAATATACTATTTCAAGTTTTAATTATAATTGTAATATTTCATTATTGTTGTATTTGATGTAATTTCTTATTATTCATTTATTTTTAATATACACGGTAAAATTTAATATACTTCGGTTAATTGGAAGGAGGTGAAACTTCAGTCACCAGATTTGATCCATCATCAACAACAAAAAATATAGTAAGCTAAATTAAACCATTTAAAATTAGTTGGCAGACTGTGGCAGACACTACCAATACTTACTTAAAGAGGGAGATTGTGTGGAGAGCGGTTCCGCCTTCACAATTCATTTGGACTTTTCAATGTCACAGCGACCAAGTGGTCACTGTGATGATGAGAACAAAACAAAGAAGAATCAAGAACATTCTTATCTATCATTTCTGAGGTAATCATAATTAATATTAGCAACACCGGCGCGGCGTAACATTAACCAACGCGCGTCACTACCCTGAGTTATAACATCTACCCAACATTTAGGCGAACCAGAAACATTTGCATTAATTTAAAATATTATTTATAGTTTCAAGCTTTATTTGGTTAAAGATCTGCGAACATTGGATGTGTTATTTGCAGAAATATTTACCGAGAGTTGCTGTTTTTCTTAACCTGCACGGTGCACGTGGTGTGGGCAAACCGAATTTGTCCACACAAAAACGAAATCTATTTCCATCTAAACATATTGTGAATATTTGTGATGCACCTCCCTTGGTGCTGTAATTATTGGCAGAGATATTGATTAGCTTTCTACGGTATTATTTTGTGTCCCGTCGAGATGTAGAGGTAATGAATAATAAGGAATGTGAATGAATGAATGAATAAGGTGTATCTGGTGATCGCGGCCTTATGAGCTCGCCGATAATAATAAATAATAAATAAATATTTTGGGACATTAACACACGGTTACGTGGTCCAGAGAGCCTAAGAAGAGCTTGTGTTATGAAAACCAGATAACTGGTATATACTATACATATAATACTTTTCTTTTGTAAATATATACTACTTATAATAGATTTTACACCCAGACTCGACACAAACACAAATTTTCATCACAATAATGTTTATCTGGGGTGGGAATCGAACCCACGACTTGTGGCGTGAAAAGCAAGTATCTTACCGACCACGCCACCGGCCCATCAAAAAAGGTATAAATAAAGGTTTTTTTTTTATTCTTCGATAGGCTGGCGCTTGACTACAACTTGCCCGATGATGTAGTCTACGATGGAACGCGCCAGCCCAGTATACCGATTCACTCGTAATTACGAATGATTTCGGTGAAAAGGTGGCAGTAAAATGAGCCTCCTTATGGTTAAAAAACATAAAGTAGCAACAACTCCGACCCACCCTCTCTGCATGGTGTCACCAGACATCGCACCCGAACACGGTAAGGCCGTTTGGCGGTGTGGTTTTATCTGTTTGTCTGGTGGGTGGTCACTAACCACGGCCGAAGCCTACCACCAGTTGATTGTCACCTGATTAGCAACACCCGGGGACCACGTATGGGGATTCAAAGAATATAAGTATTAGGTTATAAGTCGCTGTTATTATTTGTATTTTTATATCACTCCCACACCTACTCGTACACCACCTTTACTGACACTGCGTTAAGACAGCTCCATTAGATTCTAAACCTATTTTCGTAGATCCATGTCACTTGTGTTGATGATCTCGTTAAGGGTAAGATGACACCAAATGACCGTAATTATACCAAGTTAAGGGGCAGTAATACTCCTAAAGCGGTGTTTTGGCGAATTCGCAGATCTCCCATTTCATTGTTTATTAAAGTTTTTTATTTTTATTGTTATTGTTTCTGGGTTTAATTGGCATTAGTTTGATGGCTCGTTTTAGGGGTGATGGGGGTTGTTCAACCCTAAACTTGGTAAGTTTTGTGTCAGCTGCTGTTAATAGTACTGTTCGTCATTTGACTTCAAACTAACGGGAAAGGTATTAAGACCCTGAATTTAATACATTGAAGACTTACATAATTGTGAAATTGTCTGTTGTATATTGTGTTAGGTAAAAAGGGTAAGTATATGTATTTAGAAGTTACTAAAACTACTTTTTAACGGATTTTATCGCGGTTTATTTTAGATTTTAGATCCCGACGTTTCAAAGTCTTTTCAGACTTCATGTTCACGGGTGGACTGAGGTATTTGACGTCCAAAAATATTAATCACAATTATTACTGACTACCTACAAACATTATTATTTATGTTGCGTTCCGATTTAAGCAAACTGAGCTCACAGTGTCTTGAATACTTATTTCAATGTGTAATATTCGCGTAAATCTAAGACATTACTATGAGAAGTTACTAATTCTAAAAATTAACTACTGTTGATGCTTTTGCAACTATTTGGAAAGGTTCATTCATATTATACATGATATTTTCGAAATTAAATTTAAGCACGAAATACATACACGCCGGCCAAGTGTGGGCTGGTGGATGTCACAATGTTCTCGAATAATAATCATGGCGGTTTTCTTCTAATATTTTTCTTCACCGATATAGAGCAGCGGGTGATGAAACAATTCACTTAAAGATATGTGGGCACGACTGGGAATCGAACCCGCGACCTTATGTTTCTAAAGCGAGGCCGTACCGCTGCGCTACTGCTGCCCAGTACACAAAAATAGTACACAAATATACTTATAATATTAATAATATTAGGTATATATCTGTATCTTTCATACAGATTAACCATATTTGTATCCCAGCCCGGACATATTTATGCTATTTTATTTATTTTGAGATACAAAACACCTTATCAGCGGATATATAGCCTAGCTGTGTGTTCGTACTACGGTACTGGAAGAAAATGTAAGTATTTGTTACTAACATAACCAACCTCGTATGCGTAAAATTGCGTTATCACCTCTAGCCCTTGAAATCTCGGGATGAAATCCTGCACCGGAAAAATAGTGCTCAAACTTTTTAATTTCTTTGCATTAGTCAGGGCCTCTAGACAAAAATAGCGAAGCGATCACGAACGATCACAAGGAAGCTCAGAGGCGACAGCACACCTTAGAAATATACATAGGTACATATATACACCCGAAAAACAGACACCTTCTGGCGCAGACGGGTAAAAACAACAAATTAGGTATAGCCTCCTGTTTTAGTCATGTCACTTGAGCATCGGTGGTTCAGCCTTGAGGATCCTGGCTCACAGGAGTAGCGATAGCGGGATTGCGGTGGTGGGTTTAAAAAAAAGTATTTTAATAGTCACCATAAGCCGTACCAAGGTCACGGCATCTTCAACTTATACGATAGCTGAGAGAAGACCCAAGAGTCGGACATTGAAAAGGTTGATGAGATAAATATAACTATTCTGGGACATTAACACACATGGTCATCTGGTCCCAAGCTAAGCAGCACTTGTGTTATGGAAACCATATAACTGGTATATACTATACATATAATACTTTTCTTTTGTAAATATATATTTTTAATAGATATTTACACCTAGACTTGACACAAACACAAATGTTCATCGCTAATGTTTGTCTCGACCTGCGGCGTGAAAAGCAAGTATCTTACCGACCACGCCATGCGCCACCGGCCCGTCAAGAGCTAGTCTCTTACTGTGAACAAGGAGACCTGACAACCGCTCAATAAACAAGCCTTCATACTACCCCGTTATCTGACTTTGATGGGACGGTCAGAGGTAGTTTTAAAGCGTACTGTAACAACCGTTGTAAATAATAATGTGCTTTTGTAGTTTTTGTTTGGTAATTATACGTAATCGCGAGGATCTAATGTTAGGTGTTTTGGAGTTGTAATTTTCCGTTTTGTATTCTGTTTTTAGGTTAATTAGTAGAGTTAGTAGGGGTAGGGTAGTGTTAGGCAAACGTGGTGATACAATATTTGTTTAAGAAATTTCTGGAAAGCTGACTTATATTTTTTAACTATCCGCTTCAACCCTTTTTAGTGTCTACAACTGGACACGGGTGTTCTCTCAAGTATCTTACGAGTTCAAAGAGAATTTAGGCCTTAATCCACACATAGGCCAAGTGCGGGTTCGTGGATTGTTTGTTTGCTTATTCAATTAAATATATTAGTTTTATTGTCGTTAAATCAGTTTTATTCTAGCTTCTACACACGACTGCTTCTGTGTAATAAAATAATTTCAAGGGAACAATGGCATGAAGACAACATTTATAATTTTCAGTCGGTCTTGTAGATTTTGTTAAAATAATCGAAAAATTAATTCAACACATCCAGCCAAAATGTCGCGTGACGTAACGTTCACAGAGAAGTTTTTAGTGAGAATGTCGATAGGATTTATGAACTTTTACTCATAAAATTTTCTGATTGATTATCTGAGAATTTTTTTTTCAACTGGCCTGGTGGCGTAGTAGTTAGTGACACTAACTGCTAAGCCGAAGGTCGAGGTTTCGATTCCCACCCAGAACAAATCATTGTGTGATGAGCACGAGTGTTTATTCTGTGTCTGGATGTAATTTATCTATAATGTGTACTGTATTAAAAAAAAAGTATTATGTATAATATCTTTTATAGTACCCATAACACAAGCAAATGTAATTGCTTAATTAGAGACTATAAAGCGCCGTGTGTGTGAAAATATTATTATTATTATTAATAGTGGTAGAATATCTGAAGTATTTACTACTTGAAATGTGTTCTTCAATCAACTGAAAACTAATATTTTCTCCGCGCAACAGCTTTATCAGCGGAAATCAAAAACTCTTCATATGTACGGAAAGTCGCAAACATCGGCTTTAACCAAAAGGGTTCCATTTATTGTAAATTTTTTATTTTAAAGTTTTTTTTACGCATAAAATATTTAGTTTTTTTCGTTTATAAAGAATGCATTTATTATTATTTTTTTTAGTTTACTAGCTTAAGCAGATAGCTGGCCTGAAAAATAGAATCAATTAGATGTTTTTTTAAATATTTTTTTATTCTGAAATAGGCCTGTGCCACAACTTGCCTGGTGTTGCCTGACCACGATGGAACGCGCCAGCCGAGTATACCAATTAACTCGTGATTACAAATGCTTGTCGCTGAGAAGGTGGCAGTGGGATGAAACTCTCTATAGTTAGAAACCTTAAAGGAGCAACTATTTCGACCTGCCCTCTCTGCATGGTGTCGCCATACATCGCACTGGAACACGGCAAGGCCGCTAGGTGGTGCGGCTTTGTCTGATGGGTGGTTACTAACCATGGCTAAAGCCTACCACCAGTTTCTCGTCACCTGGTTTAAACCAACCAGGGACCACGTGAGGGGATTTAATAGACACCCACGGACGAAGGTAACTCAGGCCTCAAAACAACCTAGATTTGGCAGATCGAGTAAGAGGTAAATGTCTGTCCCCCATCCCCCTTCTTCCACCGGACAAATAGAGGTACGGCTATACACCACCGATATATGATAGAAATTCCACATGTACGCACAAAACGCTTTGCTTCCACTTTTATTGTGCGAACTGCCAAGTTGTGGAATTCGCTGCCGGCATCTATGTTTCCCGATAGCTGTAATCTGCCTGTCTTCAAGTCACGAGTCAATCGGTATTTACTGAGTAAGCGCGTTCCATCGTTACATCATTGCTTCACATCAGGCAAGCTTATAGGATCAAATAAAATTAGGATCCTGAGTTATAACCTGCGATTTTATATTTCCAAACCAAACTCGACACTACTTCGTCATCGCTGCATAACAGCAGAGAGGGAACCCTAAAAAGTGTAATGTAACGTATATCAGGGTCCCAAAAGACAGGTTCATACTTCCGATACGAAAGGCTATAACATAAACATGGGGACACTATTAAAACTTGGACTCGTTTTGTAAGCCAAAATATTATACGGTCCACCTTCGGTCTATCTCAATGCGTGTAGGGTTGCCAGACAAATTAGCATTTTTATTTCACCGAACTGTTGTGTAGTTTAAAATGTTATTGTTATCTGGTTTCGTCAATTTATGGTTTAATAACATGGGTCTGGTATTGCAACTCAAAGTATAACTATAAAATATGTTTTAATCTTTAAAATTAGCACATCTACTGTTCTATTTCACTTCAATCCTTTTAGTGTCCCATTGCTGGGCACTGCTGGGCTTTGGTCTTAATCCACACACGCTAGTCAAGTACGGGTTAGTGGATGTCACCGCTGCACTTTTCTATTTGGACGTGTAGAAATAAACTTACAGATTAGATTTAACCTTTTAATCACCTGTGTAGCATATGCGACAAACGCGTTTGTTCCTACAGCGCCCGTGTAGCATATATACAACAAAAATATGCATCATTTTTTATTATTGTACGATCACGGCGACGGAAGTTAATGTTTGAAGTTAAAAGAAGTGATGTCAAGTAATTGATCAGTTACATCATCTACAAATAACCTTATATTTGATGCTGTACATTCCTTTTTTTAACCCCCGACAAAAAAGAAGTGGGTTGTTATGTTTATTACCACGTAAAACGTTCGAATAAACCAATATCGATCGAATCGACATATCTATAGAAATGGTTTTTAGCTAAAAAAATATGCAAATATTGTTAATGATTTTTTATTTAAAGTTTATTTTTTTATTTCTTTTTCCAGAATTTTCACACCCAAGAGAAAAGAGGGTTATTGTAAGTTTGACGTGTGTACATCTGTGTATCTATGTCTGTGTATATACAGCTGTACATTTCCAGTTTATGCTGATCTCGCATTGTATAGGATTTCCGTAAAACGAGAGGTCAGCTTATACTGGAAATGTATAGCTGATGTGTTGCCGTGTGTATAAGTTTGTTGCCACGTATCATCTAAACAGATGGTCTGTTTCGATACGGTTTTTTAAAGCTAAAGTGAAGGTAGTAAGCTAGCCTTCCTTTGTAGCTAGCCCTAAAGTCCTGTCCAGAGTTCAGCGCAGTCCGCTGTTCATTATAATCAACGCAAACTGTGGCGTCACATACCTAACGCCACTCAAGAGACATGACGTCATAGCAATCCTGAATCGCACAAGCAAAGTTTCACTGACGATTAGCATATATACAACTTCCCGACAAGTACAGTCGGAGGGAGGTTGGTTAAAACAAATTATTAATAGTTGAACACTTATCCTTAAAATGCGATTATTTTCAGCATGCCATTTATGGTAATTTTAATTTCTCTGGCCTTCCGTCGTTGCCAGCCCTACAGCTGGTCAGCTGGACAGAGTCCGGTGCAGTCCGGTCCTGATGATTATCGACACAAATTATTTTACACACATTATTTTAACTGCACCTGTTAATTTTTTTACCATATCATTTATGTTAATTTTAATTTCCCAAGCCTTTCTTTGTTGCCAGCCCTATAGCCCGTCCAGAGTCCGGCGCAGTCCGCTCCTGTCTCATAAACATGCCCTGTATCAGCGCGTAATCTAGCGGATTTGTCGATCAGGCCCGCTATCCACTGCCCAGATTTGTACCGGCTTTACTGTCGATACGCCACATACATTGCGCTTTCTTCTTCAATGTTTATGTGATTTCAGGTGGTCCGTTTATCGGTTTGTGATTTGTTTTGCGTTTTATTTGGGTACAGTTTGATTGGATGTTCTTACCTAAATTTTCAATACTAGAATTGTCTAAGATTTACGCGAATATTACACATTGAAATAAAACTACTTTTTAAAGGAGAAAATGGTTGGAATATACCACCAGCTTGGGACCCAGTGCTTAATTTACTTGTACCAACACCCAAGCAAAATCAACTCAGAATTCAAGACACTGTGAGCTCAGTTTGCTTAAATCGGAACGCAACTTAAATATTAATGTTTGAAGGTAGTCAGTAATAATTGTGATTAATATTTTTGGACGTCAAATACCTCAGTCCACCCATGAACATAAAGTCTGAAAAGACTGAAACGTCGGGATCTAAAATCTAAAATAAACCGCGATAGAATCCGGTAAAAAGTAGTTTTATTTCAATATTCTACCCGGTTCTAGGCCATATTATTCAATTCCTACCCAAGACCAGACAAGTTCTTTTAACTTAGTGACTACATTTATAAAGACAAATTATTAATATATATAATTATTTAGTATAGGCATATTATATATCTACCCCCGTATTCATAAAATAGGTTTATAATTCGTTCGTTGTCTGTTATCTTGTAATTTATACCAGTAAGAAAGAGACAAAGTTCAATTTAATTAAAGAGTCGTATAATTTTTTTATGAAAAAGGCCTCTAATATATTTACATAGCAAGTAATATTAGCATGTAGGTATACTTAAGTATTTAAATTTATTTTTTGTGCACTTCTACCCATTCCACAAGTTATCTCTACGTAAGGTTTGCTGGTAGAAAATTCACTTTGAATTAAGCTGTGTACATTTGTTGTTTCCTATTTATAAATTGTTTAAGTAAGTATTTTGTGTATAATAAAGAATAAGAATAGGACAGTCATTTGTGTGATGAATACCTATGTGTGTTTGTCTTGAGTCTTGTCGTAAATATCCTTACCAATATTATAAATGCAAAAATATCTGTCTTTCTGTCTGTCGCGATTTCACGATTTGAATGAAATTAGCTATGAAGATAGTTTGAGACTTGGGGAAGGGCATAGGCTAGTTTTGATCGGACTGCTCAAAAAGAGGTTTAGCGGGATAACACACACGCTTTCGCGGCGGTTTATTGTATGAATGTATTTACAAAAAAAGTTATCTGGTTTCCATTACACCAGCTTTACTGAGTATGTGGTATGGCTGTATGTGATAATGTCCCAGAATATCATTATCATTGTATAAATCCGATAGGTACATAATAAAATTGTTACTAAGTTCCGCCCGCATGATCTCGGTTTTACCCCTTAGGGGGTGACTTTGAAAATTCCTTTCTTACACTCCTAGCTAGACGTAATACGGAACCTATGTGCTGAGATCGTCACTCCACCTAGTCTGAGGGCGTCCTACGCTACGTTTTGCCAATTCGTGGTCTCCACTCAAGAACTCGTTTACCCCAGCGGTTGTCGGTTCTGCGGCAGATATGACCGGCCCACTGGCACTTCAGCTTATACTTTTATTTTATGTTTACACTTTTTTAATTTATTAGATTCATACTTTTTTATTCATTACTAGCTGCCCCAGCGAACTTAGTACCGCGTATTTATTAAAAAAAAAATCACTTAGGGGTATGAAAAATAGATAGTAGCCGATTCTCAGACCTACTGAATATGCATAAAAAATTTCATAAGAATCGGTCAAGCCGTTTCGGAGGAGTATGGCAACGAAAACTGTGACACGAGAATTTTATATAGATACTAGCGGACCCGGCAGACGTCGTTCTGCCCGGTAAAGCAGTGCCATTTACCGGGTATCTAACCCGGTTTTCGGCACTTCTTCGCTTTCTAAATTTTCTTTTTTTTAATTTTTCTCTGCGTAACAACCATCCTCGTACTTATAGGAATATTTAAAAAAAAGAATTAGCGAAATCGGTCCATCCGTTCACGCGTGATGTCGTGACAACGGAAAACGGGTTTCATTTTTATATATATAGAAGATTAGATCATGTTTGGTTTGACAACTTTTCAATTCTTTTTTTAACGAAGGTGCATGTTCACCAAGTGTGTCATGATTTAACTAAAAATATAACAAAAGTCTCAGTTTTAGACACCGCATGAATATTGATAAGATGTCTTGAGTTATAGCGAACTGAATAATCAGAGTGACAGCGTCGTTATAATTATTGTGATTTTGTAATAAATTTTTAACCAACTTGCCTTATGTTAGGCTATGATGTAGTCTACGATGGAACGCCCAGCCCAATATAATAATAATAATAATAATAATATAGTGGGACATTAACACACACGGTCATCTGATCCCAAACTAAGCAGAGCTTGTACTATGGAAACCAGATAACTGGTAATATACTACATATAATACTTTTCTTTTGTAAATATATACTTAAATATAGATAATTACACCCAGACACAAGACAAACAGACATTTAAACCAATGTTTGTCTCGGGTGGGAATCGAACCCACGATCTGTGGCGTGAAAAGCAAGTATCTTACCGACCACGCCACACCGGCCCGTCAGATATATCGATTTATCACTATAGAAAGTGGCAGTGGAATAATACTCCATATGATTACTAGAAACCATAAAGAAACCACAATTCCGACCCACCCTCTTCAATGGTGTCACCAGACATCACGGAACACAGCAAGGCCGCTAGGTGCTTAGATCAAATTAAACCTCAAAGTAAGACTGCACTGCAGTACCATAAACACCATAAGACGCTAGTGACGTCATCAATCTATGTAAACAAGCCCACATAGCTCTTAAATCAATAGGTCTTTGTGCAGTCGGTTCAAGAGCTGTTTGATTTAATATAATGGCTATAGGTACATTAGACGATCAATTGGCCATCAATTGCGTAGTTAATTTGCAGTAAATACTGAATAATCCTATACCTGTCTGAAGCTGGATTTGACAATGTTATTGCGGAGTGTTTAGGGTTAACTTGATCATTATGTGTGTAATATGAAACATTACATACACAAACAACTCGTTGATACCTACAATCACTTAAACTACTAGTACTATTTAATTAATTATATTTTATTCTCATTATTATTATTGTACACAAATTCTTACTTAGACAATTTATAAATAGGATTTTTATTAAAATACAATAAATTTATAAATGAATTACGAATTATTACCTTTTAAACAACTTAAACTTTTTTTAAAGACGTATACAAAAACTTATTTTCGAAAATATACAGCATTAATACCTATTATTATGATTTAAACAAAACCAGAAATAATTACGCGAACAAAAATAAATATTGTTCTGCTTAAACTCACATATAATTGCCAAAAATGGGCCGTAATAATGCATTTTTTTTAAATATAAATAAAACTTAAAAAAAATTAAAACTCCATGAAAGAAGCATAATGGGAAAAGAAAATAAGAACTGAAACCACAAAGAAACACAAATAGAAATGGTCTACACACACTATTAGAGGAAAGTCAAAGTGGTCAAAATCTATAATGAAATGGTTCACAAGATACAAAAAACAAAAGGGTAGACCACACATAAAATAAATAAATAAAATGTCATTTATTTCGGGCTGTTCCCATATTAAAATTGATTACAAAGCTTAATTAATAATAGTTATTAATTAAGAGCGATATATTTATTTATGTATAATAGATGGGTGAATGACATGCTAGAGACAGAGAAGAATGGAAAAAATGGAGAAGGCCTTTCTCAATAATGACACACAAAAAGCTAGGGTTGTCGTGGTAGCAATGATAGACCTAGTACGAAATATTACAAACATATCGTATTGTTTCTAACCACTGGAAATTAATACGTTGTACTGACCATTGTAGGCTAGGAGCCGTAAATCGGTCGCCGCAATTTACGTGAGCCTGTGTAGGCCTGGCGCCGGGCTGTATTGATAGGCCGTTGTCACCTTGAGATATAGCTCCGCAATTTGTAGCCGTTGTAAGCAAGTATTAGCGGTTTTAATCAATTACCAATGTTTTATGGGAACTTGTCAAGGGTGCTTAGACTAATTAGTGTAGCGATTAATTACATTTCATTCACGTACCTTAACATTTACGTTCATAGCTACCATATTATTTTGTTTATTCAGTGGTAAGATGTAAACTTTCACGCCAAAACTACTCAACCGATTTGGAATAAATTTAGATAGTTTGAAACCCAAGAAGGACATAGGATAGTTTTTAACCTGCGCAAAAAGAGGTTTAACGGTTAAGCGTGACAAATGACAAACGCGCGGGCAGATACTACATGGTGACAGCAGAGGGATGCGAACCCAGGCGTCCGAAGAGACTGATATACAACATTAAGGACAACGAAGATTTAGCTGAATAATAAAGATCAATAAACCAAGTATACCTAGTAGAAAAAAATATTAACAATGTCTACTACAAATGAACCACACACTACCATAATAGTTTAAAAACGAAATCCAAGCAAAACGCACAGTTGCACAAAGACAATAATTCAATAGTAAACCCTGTACGGCTCAAATCTCACCTGAATAACTGGCACTAACCGCTTCTAACCGCCTCGAACCGAATTAATCCACCCGTAACCGGAGCAAACCGGTTTGCAAAGTTTGTTCTGTTGTGTTGCTTTGCGGTGCATCCACTTGTCGTGTTCTGTAAACGATAGTTAATGGATTTCATCTTTTGCAGGAGTCAAGTTATAAAGTCAGTTAAAAGAACTTCAGATAGCAATATTGTCTAAGATTTAGAAATAAGGCCACATATGATATGAAGTCATGGAAGTAAAAAGCGACAAGGTGTTGTGTTTATCAGTTAAGGTATGTAAGTCAAAGTGCTATTTAGCTCGCCACTTATTAGAAATGTTGGAAACGTTGCATTAAAGTTTCAAGTCGGTGCGTTTCAAGTGAAAACCTCGTAAGTTTAAGAGGAGTTACTTAAAAGAAGGAAGAAAAGACTGGCAAAAATTGTGCCGTAATTTTACAGACAACCAAATTTCAAGCTCTAACTAAAATTGTGTAAGTATATCAAAAAAGACATTTTGCTCCACCCGGATTATGAACCCAATCGACCTCCAAGTTATTAAGCGTATACGGTTACCCTAAAACATCAAGGCAGTAAATATATGAAGGCTTGAAAAGCCTTTAGACTAAAGGCTTTAGACTAAAAATATCAGGATTAGCAGACAACTTTAGGTAGCCGTGAATTATCGAGTGAGAAGACGGTATTCCAATAAAATAACTACGGCAAATATCAATTCACCCCGATCTCTCGATAGCACAATCATTAAGTCTACTAGATAATTACAGATCGCTAAGATTACATTGAAATAAGGCGTAATGACCATCGAGCACGTGTTTGCGTGCGCACTTCCAGACGATGCAACCTTCCATCACAAAGTGTCAGCCCTTCTAAGATGGCCGCTTTACCTGTGCTCGGTGATCATTCGTTCGTTCCTATTGACATTTTCGAGTGACAGCTGACTTCAAAGTCGGAAGCGATGACAGTATAAAATGACAGCTGATGCATGGAGAAGTAGATGTGCCAACATATATTTTTAGCATTGTCTATTAATCTGTAACAAAACAGACTAAAAATTATATTTTTGCAATCTTCCCTTCGCCAATAGAAAGAATGAATGGGTAGGTTTGTATTTGAATTTACTTCTGTTAACCTCGCTAAAACAATTTTAAGAGCCGTAAGGAACACCTAAATATTTTGAGTCAAAGTTAAGGCTCCTAAGTTAGTGATTCTAGGTGGAGTTTGAGCCTAAACCGACGTAAACCAGTTTAAACCAGTCTTAGCTAGTTTTGCAAGTTTGTTTTACTACTTGCTTAGGTTAATCGCTACTACTACATTAATTGATTTGGATAGTGTAATGTTTGAACTGAACAATAACATCTAATATTAATACATAATTAGGTAATATGTAGGTTTAATTTTAATAGATGTCGACAGGTTTGGTCTTTTAGCAAACTTGACGTCTGCCGTCACTCTTTGGTAATGTGATTATTGCTGAAAATCAGTGCTGTAGGTCGCCTCTAGTAGGTACTCACAGCGTTTACTGAGCAATGTCCACTTTTGACACTGATGGGACACACATATACTCTTTTGGTTTTCATTTGTTTTATTTGTTTTCCTTTAAAAATGTTTCTTTTTATTTGATAAATGATATTGTGTGTTTTGTCTGTATCCAATAAATATTTCTTGTTTCATTTTTAGGTGAGTTAGGACCTTCGTCTGTGGGAATGCACCCTCAATCTGAATGCCAACACGTAGTCCCCGGATGGTGCAAATTACTTAATATAATCAATAAATAAGTAAGTAGGTTTCGGCCATGGTTAGTGACCACACAGACAAAACCTCACCGCCAAGGGGCCGGCAGATATTTGTTTATAAAGATCACACACTTTTAATATTTACCCTCTGAATCGGGAGTTAAAGTGTTACAAAGAAAAGCAAAATTAAGTAAAGTTACTAAAAAATATTGAAAAAGGGTCAGTTAATATTTCTTCGTAGTTCGCAATGACTGGCTTGTCACCCTAGATCTACAAGTGAACAGAATTTGAATCGAAGTCCCGTCCAATACTGAGTACAAGAAGCGATCATTAATCATTGTATTGTTGGACTGGGGTGACAACGAGTCAGCTTGTGTTGTGGATTTGTTGACAGGGATCACGTCTGGACGACAGCGGACGTATTCTGATTGGATTAATGATTATAAATTAAAATTTAGTAAATATCTCGACCTATTTAAAACTATTCGATTGCATGTTTCAGGAGTTTTAATAAAAAAACGTTTCAAAATCGGTCTATCCATTTAATCTAATTTTTATAAAGCAACAAATATACACACATCAATCTCATAACATTCTGACGGGCTGGTGGCGTGGTCGGTAAGATACTTGCTTTTCACGCCGCAGCAGGTCGAGACAAACATTAGTGATGAACATTTGTGTTTGTGTCGAGTCTGGGTGTAAATATCTATTATAAATATATATTTACAAAAGAAAAGTATTATATGTATAGTATAAACCAGTTATCTGGTTTCCATAACACAAGCTCTGCTTAGCTTGGGACCAGATGACCGTGTGGGTTAATGTCCCAAAAAAAAAATTATATTATTGAAATAAAACTACTTTTTAACGGATTTTATCGCGGTTTATTTTAGATTTTAGATCCCGACGTTTCAAAGTCTTTTCAGACTTCATGTTCACGGGTGGACTGAGATATTTGACGTCCAAAAATATTAATCACAATTATTACTGACTACCTTCAAACATTAATATTTTGGACGTCAAACATCTCAGTCCACCCGTGAACATGAAGTCTGAAAAGACTTTGAAACGTCGGGATCTAAAATCTAAAATAAACCGCGATAAAATCCGTTAAAAAGTAGTTTTATTTAAATGTGTGATATTCGCGTAAATCTAAGACAATACTAAATTATATTATTCTATTTCTATGGTACAAACACGTTCATTTTAGCTATTTACGTACACACACCTAAATTCCATAATAAGCGCGTTACTTAATAGATAAGCAGTGGTCAAGTACCAAATGCCTACTATCGAATGAAAAAAACTAACCCAACAGATGTCATTCTATCTGAATATTTAAAGGCAACTATGTCTGTGTAACACCTGAACTTAATATGAGAATGAATGGGTTTTCAGAAATTTTTCAAATTACTGTGAAATTTTCTTAGTTTTCCTTTAGTTTTAAAATCAGTAAGATCTTTCGTTCTGAAATTAACCTAAGTTATTACTGTGAAATGATCTGTCCAGACGAAATATGGTAAAATATTTGAAATAATTGAATACAAAGATTAAAGGCCAAGGTCCGTATTCGTTGTTAAATTATTTACAGGACTCAACACAGTTTATTTTGACGTAGAACACTTTAATTTCTATTTAACATAGTATCTATTTCTTAAAGATCATCGTCTTGTATCAGAATAAGGCGGCGGCTCTCACTCAGTGTAGTGAACAATCGTAAATGAATGGAGGCGAGACAAAAGGCCGGCTCCTTTGTACTGATGAAGAATGGTCACCCTTACCCCGTGTCGTGTAAGTGTGTTAGGCATTAGATTAATATCGCTAGACTAGCTCATTGGATGTAACAAAAATTAAAGCTTTGTGATGAATTGGGAGGTTTAATTATGTGGATTTTATGTTATAACTTTTGCAAAATTTATTTAAAATATTACACTTAACAATTTTATTGTTACCGCTGGACCACGAAACACGGCGTCGTGCAGCGCGTCTGGCGATTTCATCTTACATTGCGTATTAAGTTTTAGCATTGCATAAAGACAAGTCAATGCGAGCGAGCAATGAACTGCAAAATCGCTGATCGCACCGCCCATCGCGACGTCCCCTGGCAGAGGGGTTAATTCTGTAAAAAACAGTAGTATTTAGCGTAAGCGTTTATATGCTTTTTGAGTAGTGCTATAAAAAACATTGACGACCTCATAGTGTCTTAGATTTACGCGAATATCACACATTGAAATGAAACTTTTAAAATTTAAAATAAACCTCGATAAAATCCGTTAAAAACTATTTTTATTTCAATTCATGACCTCATTAATCAAGGGAGCTCTTTTGCTGAAGCTCTCTGCTCGTATCCACGATAAGGGACCTAATCGAAAAATTGGTTGCCTGTAAAGTCGGTATACGGGCGAAAGTTTTACGTGACAACGACTTTGAGTGGTAAAATAATTTTAATGTGAATATTCATTCGTATAGTAGGAAGAAGGATGAAATAATAGTAACAATTTAAAACATTTATTTATACAAAGAATTATATTTAAAACATTAATTTATACAAAGAATCTCGCTCTTAGGCGGGCTAACTGTGCTCGAGTGGAAGGGACGCGTGCCTTTCACTTTTTATGTCTGTCTCTCTCGCTCTTAGGCGGGCTAACCATGCCCGAGTGGAAGGGACGCGTGCCTCTCACTCGCTCTCATTGTGAGCGCATAACGTGAGCGGAGCGTAACGCAGTTTCTTGAAGTGTCACCCGGCAAACCAATTTATAAGACGTTGTCACGTCAAAAATCGTTGAAAAGCACTATTCGCCCGTTTATCATATTATTTTAAGCTAGAAGAACCAGTTGTATCTACAGGTTTATATTTAAATATTTTGAAAAATTTTGTCTACGCTATATACTGAAAATGTATTCAAATATTTATTTGTTTCAAAAATCTTTATTTTAAATCTATTTTGCGTCCTATTTTCTTATCGCCGGCAATTTCATAACGGACATTACATGCGAACTGATTGACGGACTCACGTAGTAATAGATGGTCCATTACTACGTGAGTCCGTCAATCAGTCCGCCATTTGTTTTATTTCTAAATGTAAACTATATAAATCCACAAAGCCTTCATTTCGAAAATCTAAACATTTTCTTTTTGCGCGTCAAAGTCACAGGGACTTATCCCGCTCAAGTCACGACATATCAGTGACGTTTTACGGCGTCAAAAGTCGCGTCAGGATTACATGTGACGTCGCGGCCGGCCCCTGTCCCGGACTGACAGGTTAGATGGACACCCTTATCTCTTACTAAAAGTTTGTCTATGCATACGTATGTAACTTTTTAGCATTTTTTACTTACTTTAAATGTGTACTTACTATGGGTATCTAGATGGAACTTTCTTTGCGGAGTTTCTTTCTTGGATGCAGAAGGTATTCATTGAAAAATGTATAAAAATGTTTTTTTTTGTCCTGTAATAGGCTTGCGCTTGACCACAACTTGCCTGATGTGAAGCAATGTTGCAGTCTGCGATGGAACGCGCTTACTCAATAAATACCGATTTACTTGTGATTTGAAGACAGGTAGTTTAGAGCTATCGGGAAACAGATGCCGGCAACGAATTCCTCAACTTGGCAGGTTGCACAATAAAAGTGGAGGCAAAGCGCTTTGTGCGTGCCCGTGGAATTTCCACCATATAACGGTGGCACATAGCTGTACCTCTAGTTGTCCGATGGAAGAACTTTTTTATAAGTGCTTTTTAATTTAACAATAAAAAAATATACGATACCTTGATCTATGAAGAAGAAGTGTGTGTTTAAAATTTCATCAGAACCTCTACAGCTGTTTTGAGTGACATAGAATCTCATGAACAAAACTGTAGACTGATAAGTTTAGGTCATGGTTCACACTCTTTACTTCTTCTTCTCTAAGTAGACCTTTAGGCTAATTCACGTAATTAAATAAGTTCAGTTGCAGTTAAGTTTTAATCAAAACAGCCCTTTTATTACTCTCGTAATCTTGACAACCGCTGTCAAAGGCGCTCGCGTCAAGTTCACGTTACGCAAACTCTTTAAACTAGATATGACAGCTAAACGATTACAAGAATACCATTTTGCACTTTGACGTAAACTTGACTGCAACTGCACCGCAACTTGATCGGTGCGTCAAGAAATTACGTGAATTTGCCTACTTATCCCACTTATCTGCGGTCGGCCTTAATTGTCCTCATCCTCTATTTGACACGATCTTGTGCTTCGTCTTTATTTAATTGAGCATCTTTCAGGTGTTTTTGGGCAGTTGTCTGCCATGTGGCCGGTGGTCTTCCACGTGTGCGTTTCGTCGTAGGCAAATTTAGGGCAAGGTTCACCATGTGATCTTCTTGGCGTCTTTGAATGTGACCGCTTTTCAAGGATCTTGTCGTTGCATTATTAAATACGAAATTACGAAATTGATCTCACTAATCAAACTTTGGAACCCCGTTTCACCCCCTTAAAGGGTGAGTTTTGAAAAATCCTTTCTTAGCGCACCCCTAGACCCCATAAGGAACCTATGTGCCAAATTTAGAGTCTGCAGACCCAGCGGTTTGGGCTCTGCGTTGATATGTCAGTCAGTCAGTTTCTTCTTTTATATATTTAGATAAATAATTATCATAACGGACAATTAACACGTTCACCTTTAGTGAGTGTAGTGTGTCACTTCTACCTATACCTCCGGGTAATATAGGCGTATTGTTAAGTATGTATGTAAGAAATAAGTAGCCTAAACTTATTCTTTTTTATTGTTGTGTTAAGAGCAGCGGTTGAAACTCTCTAAACTCGATCAACTATCATAAGTTGAGAGGAGACCCGTGCCTATTAGTAAGACATTAAAAAAAGGGTTGACGTGATTCTTCATTTATCTCAAATTCAAATTATTTATTTCTTTGCAAACATGGGTGATATATACATAGATTTTATAAAAAAAATAGACACAGTTCTCCATGTTTTGCCGTCACATGGGCATCCAAAATCTTTAGTACGTAGGTATTACATACATACATACAAAAAAAAACAAGAGGTTTATTTTTAAAATGAACAGTTAAGCCGTGAAAGTTTAAAACACTATAAGTCAGTATTTTAACCCCTGACAAATGAGTGACAGTAGCCTAAGTATAAATGTGTCGGTAATTACCCATGTCGGGTCCTACACTATTAGTCAGTGTGGTCACCCTAATGTCAATCTGTCAGTGTGAGTGGCTTTTTGTGACTTTATCTAATAAAGGTGAGCCCGATCTAGTTGATGTGTGTTCCTTTGGGAAGTTATTTAATTAGAAGACACGACATTTTGGCATTAATATTGAGATAAGAAAAAAAGTTGCCGTGCCGTGAAGGTACCGTGCTACTTATTGGGAAAATAAGTAGCCTATGTGTTTGTCCAAATTTTAATCTCTGTGTCAAATTTAATTTAATTTAATTCTTACTTAGCCGTTTGAATACTGTATCATAAGTGTACACCTATATCCTATTATACTTATTAAGTATATAGTTTGTTAAAATTTCACGCACTGTTATAATTATTGTTAACCTGAATGTGTGTACCCACAGATAAACTGTGGCAACAGTTTTGTGGGGCAATGAAATATTGTAATGTTGTGAAATTTGATAATAAAGATACATACATACATACATACATTCAGTAGTTTTTGCGCGAAAGAGTAACAAACATAATGCGACTTTCCTTTTTACTATGTAATGACGATGATAGTGATAATGATAATTTAGGTAAGACTTTGTAAAAATGTAAATAAGAACAATCATAATATCATATATAATCATACATACAGATACATACTTCAAAATTGCGTATAAATAGGGTATCGTTTGGGGTTAAAAATATATTAAGCCATAAAGTTGAACACAAAATACGTCCCAATTATCCCTCGCAGACGTAAATCAAAGTCCGAATACTCATAATCTTATCAATTTATGGTCCCTGTGTATCGAAACTTGCCCCTTGCATGTGCAGCGACAAACTGCTCAAGTTTGATAATAAATTAAAACCGTTGGATATTTAGCATTACGTTACTGTTATTAGAGATGGGACAATGGTAATTTGACAATAGGGTGGCGATTTTCTTTGTTTTGTCCGTCAGATATAAACAAAAAAATTGGTTGCCTGTAAATTCGGTATACGGGCGAAAGTTTTACGTGACAACGACTTTGAGTGGTAAAATAATTTTAATGTGAATATTCATTCGTATAGTAGGAAGAAGGATGAAACATAGTTGAGTGGGAGAGAGACGCAAGGCATTCGGCGGGCCTCTCTCTCGTTCGGTGACTCATCGTAACGTTACCGAGCGTTACACTTTTTCATAAGTGCCTCCCAGCCGCAACCTAATTTAAGACGTTGTCACGTCAAAAATATTGGACATTAATTTTTTCCGACACATCCAAGTGAAATCCCGAATGACGTCTTTTTTTTGTTGATGATCTACCCCAATTAGTCGGAAGGGCCTCTATTAGTTCACCGGACTTTTTCGGTGAGCCGTCCGATGACGGTCGAACCGATCAAGTACTGTGGCAACTGCCATGAGGACTCCCCAAGTGGGGACGAACCTCGGCTCAGGACGTTGCCGGACACTCTAGTTTTAGGGGATCGGGGGGCCCCGAATGACGTTACGCTTAGGTAAGTTTTATACCTCTGTATGGCGTAGGCACTCCCACTCCATAACTGTATTGCGTTACATCTTAATATTGTTTCATTGCTGTATGTAAAATGACGACTTGAATTGAATATTTTTTTATTATGATAAAGCAAAAAATATCCCCAATTTTGATCTTAATTAGTATTGTGGTTTAAGCGCAAAAAGCTGGCACTCAGACATAATATTAAAATAGTAGAGAGAGTCACTTCCGAAATACATATTTGAACGTAATAGGCATATGGAATATGATTTAAATTATTCTTAAAAGTAAACTATATTTTTAAATCATTATTAAATTATTAGGATAAAACTGTGACAGGACAGGGGGCAATGGCGCTTATTGGGAGAGACCTATGTCCAGCTGTGGACTGCTATAGTCTGATGATGATGATAATTAGGATAAAACTAGCTTTTGCCCGCGATTTTGCCCACGTAGTAGGTAGGTATATTAGATATTCCAAAACCGTCAAGAACCGGTGCACCTTCACTGCCATGAAATTCATGTGGTGTTGTTATTTTTATTTTGTAACCCAAATATGTAGTACATCACTAGCAATAGATTTGGGTATGTAAATGGATCGCAAGTGTTCGACACTATCGCATCATTAATTAATTGTAACACTATATTACTTCGAATCGCTTTGAGAAAGCTATTATATCGAATCTGTGTGTAGTTATTTGTGAACAAACTTCTACTGTCAATTTATCAGACATACTGTGCGTTTAAAACGTACAGTAAGGCATGTTACTATAGGCCGACCGTTTAACTCGCGTATCGCCTATCGCCAAGATTCTGACTCCTCAAGCTGCACAGACAGTGATGATGATTCAAGCAATATGGATATTAGTGACGAATAGTCTTACATTACTTTTATCTGTGGTTAAATAGTTCTTTATGGGATTTAATTAATGTTTTACGACTTTGTACCTCAGATGGCGATACGCGAGTTAAACGGTCAGCCTAAAGCATTGTCTGTCTCTTTCTACTCATCCGATCAGTCACATCGGTTACTTGGTATTGTTTGTGCGATATTCTAAACCCGCTTGGATCTCACGCGAATTTAATCATTGTCCTTTAATCGATATCCTTTAACCCTTTCACTGCGGTTGGCGAGTTATTTCGTCTTATTAGATGAACCACAAAGTCTTAAGACTATGGCAATTTAGTACTGTCTCGATGGAAAATAATGAAAAACATTGGGCGAATCACTCAAACTCTGATATATTAAAATTTGTGGGACGAGTATTCTCACCTACCGCACATCAATAGACATTCTGACCGACGAGTTATCTCACCTTCCACCAGTGGAGAAGGGTGAAAGTCTGAAAAAGGGAAGCCAGAGCGAAAAAGTTCTTACTTATGAAAATAATATCTCTTCACTACCGTCATAGATCGTTCTTACACTTGATGTTATACTTATTTTAGTTGCTATTTTAAAGTTTTAGGCGTTACATAATATACTTATTATTTATTAAGTAAGTGTGATATTGACCATTCCCTAAAGGGAAGCCGATGAGAATCGGCTTGTATGGACTCTTCGCCACTGCCTACCGCGTGTTAAAGCGTTTATGCTAAAACGAGTTACACAGGGAAGCAACATCATTTTTGATGAGTCAGTCTTTGCAAAGGGTATTGTATGATTTAGGCCTGCAGCGAAGGGGTTAACTAAGACTAGGCAGTAAAGATAATACCTACTTGGAGAGTGAAATATGCTTCTATCATAAATTGGCATCAAGCCGAAAAGCTACTTAGTAGCAAAATAAAACTATTTGTCAGTTACAGAGACAGATACAAAGTACACAATTCTAAGTTAAGATTTAAAAATTTACCAAAATGTTCTATCCAAATTCTTCAGTGTTTTTTTTATTTATGTCAGCATTTTATTTGTTTACAGGGTGTCCCGAAAATGATAGGCAAAAGTTAAGGAGATGGTACATTACATTATTTCCAACAACAATTTCGACCTATTTGCTAAAATACCATAGAGTCACAAATAAAAACTCAATCGGTTTCTAATCTATAATATAAAAATGAATCGCAAAATGTGTTGGTAAGCGCATAACTCGAGAACGGCTGAACCGATTTCGCTAATTGTTTTTTTTAGAATGTTCCTTGAAAAGTACGAGGATGGTTCTTACGAAAAGAAAAATTAAAAAAAAAAGCATCCTCCTCAGAACCGGCTTGACCGATTCGGTAGGTCTGAGAATCGGTCGTAATCTATTTTCGGACCCTGGCACTGCTTTACCGGGCAGGACGACGTCTGCCGGGTCCGCTAGTCTATAATATAAAAATGAATCGCAAAATGTGTTGGTAAGCGCATAACTTGAGAACGGCTGAACAGATTTCGCTAATTCTTTTTTTAGAATGTTCCTTGAAGTACGAGGATGATTCTTACGCAAAGAAAAATAAAATAAAAAAACAACCTCTTCAGAGAAGGCTTGACCGATTCGGTAGGTCTAAGAATCGGTAGGTCTAAGAATCGGCCGTACCTAATCTATTTTCGGACCCGGTAGATGGCACTACTTTACCGGGCAGTACGACGTCTGCGGGGTCCGCTAGTATATAATATATGCTAGATGTGAAAAGAAAGGATAACAGAGATGCACTGTCACATCTAGCATGTTACGTTTGTCTTTGTGGTGAATAATGTTGGGCGGACACAAGTAGTTCAGGTGATATAGAGTTTAACAAATTGTAGTAGGTGAATTAATATGTGGGAGGATCGACATAGTCTTACAATTGTGAATCAACTCAGATTTCAAGACACTGTGAGCTCAGTTTATTTAAATCGGAACGCAACTTAAATAATAATGTTTGTAGGTAGTCAGTACTAATTGTGAATAATATTTTTGGACGTCAAATACCTCAGTCCACCCGTGAACATGAAGTCTGAAAAGACTTTGAAACGTCGGTATTTCAAATCTAAAATATAACGCGATAAAATCCCATATAAAGTAGTTTTATTTCAATGTTTGATATTCGCGTAAATCTAAGAAGATACAATTGGGAATCTATCTTTATCTATATACAATACTGTGTGTGCTGTTTGTTTGTGAGAACACTTTTTGCCACCTTTTGTCAAAGGATCACTTCAACCCTTTTTAGTGTGGGCACGGGTCTTCTCTCAACTATTTTACGAGTTGAGTTGAGAGAGTTTAGGCCTTAACCCACACACGCTGGCCAAGTGCAGGTTGGAGCCTTGTCCTGGAATAATTAGAATAACACCATGTAAAGAAAGAGATGCCGCGTGTTGGAAGTTAATTTATCATTTTACATTGGTTATGGTTAATTTTGTTTTTCAACTTGAGTTATTTTTTACATTCGCATATTATTAAAATAATAATAATTGCTGGTGGGTGTACCGACACTAACAAATTTGAGTATTAAATTAAAGTCTCAAATACTTTCTAAGCTACTAAACTTTGGTAACTGAACCGTATCCTATATACTAACCGTTCACTAAGCTATCGAATACCAACTCAGTTATTACATAAATCATACGTTTGGTGTATGACAGGTGCGTGTAATGCGCTAGCGCACGATAAATGTATTGCAAGGGACGCTATTTGCGTATTAATGGACAGCAGTGACATTTGTCAAATTTACGGGTTTTCAAAACTTATTTTGATTTCGGTGGTCAAAAAATAAAATAGATTTTAATTTTTAGTATTTTCAAGTCTTACAAATTTAAAAGCTGTAATTTAAAAAATAAATGTAATAAAAGGGCACCTTCTTTTGTGGGTGTACACCTTTAATTGAATCCCAACACGTGGTCCCCGGGTGGTGCAAATCAGGTCACAATAAACTGTTGGTAGGCTTCTGCGGTGGTTAGTGACCACCCACCAGACAAAGCCGCACCAACAAGCGTGCCGTGTTCCGGTGCGATGTCTGGTGACACCATGCAGAGAGGGTGAGTCGGAATTGTTGCTCCTTTAAGGTTTCTAACCTTAAAGAAGCTCATTTCCCTGCCACCTTCTCGCCGATAGTGTAATTGTAGTCAAGCGCCAGCCTATCGAAGAATATAAAAAAAGGGTAAAGTGCAACGTGCAAAGTAAAGGGTAAGGGCTGATTATTTAAAAAAAAAATGATATTATAACTACAGACATACTGTATGGAGTTATAGAAACCACTTAAAGCAGTTACAGTGAATATTTTCATAAACAAAAATCACGCTCAGCTTTACACCAACAGGCCATCATTTTACGATTGAAGTGAATTTTAGTGTCAACTGTCGTATGACGGAGTAGTCGGATAAAAATATTGTAGTTGGGACGGAACAAAAATATATAGAGAAGGCTTTAGTTTGTGGCTTCCAAGAAAAGAATCGAAGTTATGAAACTATTATAAAATTTAATTTTCAAACATTTAGGTAGTGTACATATTTTAACTTTTGGACTTTGTTTTTCTGTTGATAACTCTAAATGTTGACAAAAGTATATATTTTTAAACAGTTTTTATAAAACTCTAAGTATGTATATCTATAAATTTGCAGTAAATGCATGAGTGGATCGGTAGGTAAACGTAATATAATTATTTATAAATACTATTATTGCTTACTGACTTCGGCCGTGGTTAGTGACCACACTCAGATATAGCCGTACCACCAAGCGGCCTCGCCGTGTTGTGCGTGCGATGTCTGGTGACACTATTTCAGAGGGTGAGTCAGAATTTTTGCTTCATATAGAGCCTCATTCCCCTGCCACCTTCGCACCGAATATCATTCGTAATTACGAGTGAATCGGTATATAGGGCGGGTGTATCCCATCGTAGACTACATTATTGCTTAACATCAGGCAATATGTAGTCAAGCGCAAACCTATTACAGAATAAAAAAAGACAAAATTTTACTTTTACACGTAAGGATTTCCTCAAAGTAACTAAAGCTCTTTCCACACTAACGCAGCGGTCAGCGAAGCTATCAAAAATCGTAAATGATTTTTTCACGGGTGATGCGTCAAGCGCGAACGCAAATGGCTTACGTCGGCAGTATTGAATTAGTGCGTCGACGACGGCAATGTCGCCCGAACAAAAGAAGAGAGGAGAGGATATTTTTATTTTCTTCTATAAATAACTAGCTAAATAAATAATAGGTTTTAAAAATTACTAACTCTTCGTTTAAAACAGTTTCTTTTTTTAAAATTAAAAGTGTAACAGACAGCTATTTTCGCATTTATAATATTAGAGGGATTAAAAAAATAAATGATAACATGAATCGTTTATATATATTATGTTAGATGCATATAGTATGTTTTTATTGTTGTATATTTTTTATGGTGTTCCGTTTTAATAGCTATTTATTTTAAATTCGGTGTTTACTTATTAAGACTAAGATTTTAAGACTAAGTTTAATAGAGTTATAAGAATAATAAAGCAATATTATTGAGACCCAAGACAATATAAACAGTATAATAACTGAAGAATTCAATAAAAATTAGGCCTCTATTATTCAAAGGTGTAAGTAAAGACAGAGGTAAATATAACTTTTATTTTTCCGGCGGTGTTAAAATAAAAATATTACACTGACTTTGTTGAAAAACTTTAAATTACTCAGAATTTAGGCTACTCTACGCATTCAGATCTATCGTAACAAAATTCACTCATAAAATTAATTAAAAAACACTTCGCGCCGGCGATTTCGGACAAATTGATCGGAAACAACCGAGCCCCTATGACATCACTAATAGCACAGCCTGTTACAATAACCACTTTAGTGGACAGCAGATTTATGTAATTTAAGACATTAGGTTACGACGAAATAAGTAATTAATAAAGTGACGAAATTATGGGGAACGTTGAGTAACATTATTATCTTGAAAATAATTTTGTTAATCATAATTTTTAGAAAACAAAATTCAAATATTTGACAGAGGTGAGTTTTATCGCGGTTTATTTTAGATTTTAGATCCCGACGTTTCAAAGTCTTATCTTACTGAGGTATTTGACGTCCAAAAATATTAATCACAATTATTACTGACTACCTCCAAACATTAATATTTAAGTTGCGTTCCGATTTAAGCAAACTGAGCTCACAGTATCTTGAATTCTGAGTTGATTTTGCTTGGATTTTTTTGTTTTTTTCTAAAATCCTAAATAAACCGCGATAAAATCCGTTAAAAAGTAGTTTTATTTCAATGTGTCATATTCGCGTAAATCTAAGATAATACCACCGAAATCTCACTAAAATTTTGCCACCTAAATTAGGCAAGCACTAAAAATTTAATTTAATTTCTGTCGCTTTAGCCGAGTACCTGGTTACCGTGTTTGGATTCCTAGCTGTTACTAAGTATTGTTTTATTCTTTTACAAAACCCGGAAACATTAACGGACATTAACATTTGACGGGTCGGTTGCGTGGTATGTAAGATACTTGCTTTCCACGCCGTAGGTCGTGGGTTCGATTCCCAACCGAGACATATTTATTTGATGAACATGTCTGTTTGTCTTGAGTCTGGGTGTAATTATTTATAACACAAGCTCTGTTTAGTATGAGATCAGATGACCGTGTGTGTTAATGTCCCAGAATATTATTATATCATATCTTTGAATAAATAGTTTTTTTTAGACATGTCGGTTTCCTTACGATGTTTTCCTCACCGATATTGTGCAGCGGCGATGTATAACACAAATATCACACGACTTGGAATAGAACCCACGACCTTATATTCCAAATTAATAATTAAATTAAATATGCTTGCATGCATGTCATAAGCGCAGTTAGTATTCAAAGCTTCTAACTAACTCACATTTTATGAACTACCGTCCCAAAATTAAGTCCGAGCTGTAGTAGAGTGTGGAAACACCCTTATCAAACGAGTCTGGAACAACAAGTACTGGACTTGTCGCATAACATTCAAAGTTTAGGAGAGTCCACTCCACCACAACGTGTGTTACACCTAATTAAACTACATCTAGTGCTGGAGTTGATAAAACTAGTAGAAGTGATGAAAGGTGTCTGAATTGTTCACATGCATAGCATCATAGTACCAGCATCACTGTAGCATCAAGGTAATGTAACGTAGAAGATGTGTTTCATATTGTAATGGAATGTGTACGAAACCAGTCTGAGAGAACTGATTTTTTTACCAAAAATATCAACCAGATTATGTCAATTGGGTATTGTAACGAAATCGTGGCCTTCCCGCTAAGCGAAAAGGCCTAAATGTTATTAAATTTTGTAAATTTAGGAATTAAGCGCATGGCATAGTATTGTTAAGTTCTTCGAGGGTGGCATAATCTTATTGATTAAACCCTCTATAATAAATAAAGATTTAAAAAAAGCATAATAGTACCTAATAATAATAAAACATTCACACATACATAGCGCCATCTAGTCCTAAATTAAGCAATTATATTTGCTTGTGTTATGGGTACTAGGAACGGATACATTACTTATTTAGTATATTTTTTTGTAAATACATACATTTAATAGCCTACTGACTTGGATAGTCAGTAGGCAAAGCCGCACCGCCACCGGCCTTGCCGTGTTCCGGCCGTTGGCCAGAATTGTTGTTCCTTTAAGGTTTCTAACTATAGATATGGAGCCTCATTTTACTGCCATCTTACCACCGAAAATCATTCGTAATCACGAGTCAATCGGTATATCAGGCGGGCACGTCCCGTCGTAGACTACATCGTTGCATCAGGCAAGTTAAGTCCAGCGCAAGCCTATTGCAGAATAAAAAAACAATCTCCAGCGAAGATATACCTAAGATAAATGTGTTCCTATTTATAAATTAGAAAATGATAAGAAACTACTTAATAAATGGGCTGATTTAAATAATAATAAACTACAAATAGATAATAAGAAATTTTAATTACAATAAGAATAATGACATTAGTACAGAAAATTATTACATTATGAATAAAATAAATAAGTTAAGCCTATCAAGTGACATAAATAAGTAACTCAATTAAATGATTTGTGATTTTTCTCTTCGCCGATGTTTTTCCAAAATTCAATCAGTTCTTGAAACTTTGTATTATATCTCTGCCTTTTTCTAGAACAGTTCGCCATTGGTTTAGTTAGCAACGAACTAAATTTCTTCACCAAAGTTGTGACAGATTCTTTAGTTTTATTATCTTCTACAGACGTATCCGTATTTGATATATGTCTCAACTTATCTAAGGTTTCATCAATGTAGTCATATTCCCCAAAAACTGGACCAACTTCATGTCTTTCTTTTTCAGTATCCTCAAACAAAAGTCTTTCGTTGGTTACGTTTGGGAGGTTTGCACATCTTACTGTACTTGTAGCAGGACAAAGCCTTTCAATAGATTTGAATATATCATCAATTTTATCACGCATTTCTTCCAATGATGCAGCTGAAAGCATCTGTCCGTATATAAAATAGCACTGTTTGTATGAAATCTTATCCTTCAAATGTAGTATAAATTGTTGATAATCCAGAGTCCCGAATTTCATATCTTTTCTTGCAAATCTTTTGGGAAAGTCTTTAAATAATGTTGACATATTGTACTGTGTTGTTGAGTCACTGATAGATTCTTGTATATTTTCGTTTTCTAAATCAATAGGGATTCCCCATTTTTCTTCTAGCTGTACCCATTGCTCACTTCCAAGTAATATGACTTCGGGATCCAAAAAGTTGCTGCACATTTTCAATTAAATGTTGCTGCTTTGAATGCTCAATCGTTACTAGTTTTAAAACTTTTAGTCATTCAGTTTTTATATTGTTACCTAAATTCACAGTCAGCCAGTTTTTTCTCAAGTTCAACTGTTTTGACAAGATTAATTTTAATCCAAGAGGATTAAAATAAATCTTGTCAAAATAGTAAGAACTACGTCATTATAGGAACGAGTTGTTTCTTAGTAAATCGCCTTGTTATTATTGTTTATTGCTGATAATCCGTATTAGTGCATGTTTTGAGTGGCGGTTAATGATTTATCTATTGTTTGGTTAATTAGTTGTTTTGTTACCATTACTAAAGCTTTAGTGGGTTTTCAGGTATTTAGTGTTTCAAAATAAGAAATAATTACGACGATAATATTTGCGTAGCAGCTCTTGTCCACTTCTAAAAAGTTTTGTATTCTTCTAAGCTTATTTAATTTCGTTGAATGTAACCAGTCATCTGTATTCAATAACTAGTTGCTTTTTTCATGTTTTTAACCGACTTCTAAAAGGAGGAGGTTATCAATTCGACTGTATGTTTTTTTATGTTTGTTACCTCAGAACTTTTGAATGGGTGAACCGATTTTGATAATTTTTTTTTAATTGAAAGCTGATGCCTCCCGTGTGGTCCCATTTCAGTTTGGTTTAGTTCTGAGAATGGCATCCACGAAGTCGTTTTTTTTTGTTAATATTTTAACTTAATATTATTCATTAGTATAATAAACGTTTTTAAAGACGTGTCGATGTATTATTTCACACAGTGACGTATTGGAATTAACGTATTATTATTTGAATTAATTATTGGGCCCTTATGAATGATTTCGATATTTAAGCGACCCGTCTGCTTAATATCGAAATCATTTGAAAGGGATCATTAATACGCAGATGCTAATCGCTTCTAAATAAATTTATAACTTTTTATAAGCATCTACATTCAATCTTTGAGCAACAAAACAACAGCCACGATTATTTAGCTTCGTGTTCTTAAACAATCATCTATTCTTGCACTTTCGTAGATAGATTATGGGTCAGTCGGGGAAAACAGATATCTAATCAGGTTAACTCAATTAACAGCATCTGCCTTCAGTCCGCTGCGCTCGCGTTATTGTGCCCAGGGCTCATAAATTGACAAACTGTCCAACTCTCATGAACAAGCTGGAATAAGTTTCTGCTTCCGGTCAGTGCGCGAAGCATTGGGGATATAAGTGGTTTTATTTGAGGCGTTTGCGCTGTTTTAAGGATACTAGATTTTACTCACAATTTCGCTTACGTGATTTACTAAAAGCATTCGATGCGTGTGGCGTTGTCGGTAAGAAACGTGCAGAGCCGTGGGCAGAAGCAAATTATACACTACAAAATTACGGTTGTTATCTAAGACGCGCACATTTCACTCTGGTGTGTAAACAAAGTAAAGAAACCTTAAGATTAAGTAAGATTCGAACCGATTATCTATATTTAAGAATGTAGGTAATATAAACGTACCGATAATTGGTAAAAACAGCGTCAAATCACTAAATACCTGTTTGGCAGGTAATATGTATTTACCTGAATTCCAGGAAAACTACACACCAACATTCAGTTGACAGTATTTCCAAGAATTTTTTAAGTTGCATCATGTTTTCATTGTTTTTTAACCAACTTCATAATGAAGAAAGTTCTCAATTCGACTATGTTTTTATTTGTATGTAGGTATGTTACGCGATCATTCCGATTATTGACAAATATTCATATATTTTTTAACTAGCTTGCTGGTGTTGAGATAAAAATTAGCGATTACAGTGTGAAGTGACAGATCTATAAGAACCTTATAACATATTTTTTTATTTGTTATTGGTCATCAGATCTTGTTTGTAGTTTTTAATGTGTATGAAACTAAATACCACATTTCTTCACTTTAAGGGTTGAATTTTGAATAATCCTGAAACACTTTACTTTATGTATTTACTTATTTAATGCCAGGAGTAGGTACTCATCTGAAGTTTTGCATAAATTGATCAAAGCAATCTTATATCTCCATACAAACTTTAGAACCTCGTTCCACCCCCATAAAGGGTGAGTTTTGAAAAATCCTTTCTTAGTGCACCCTTAGACTCCATAAGGAACCTATGTGCCAAATTTGGAGTCTCAGGACCCAGCGGTTAGGGCTCTGTGTTGATATGTCAGTCAGTCAGTTTCTTCTGTTATATAATTAGATCAGTGTACTATCTAGGTGGTCCATTAAAATGTTATTATAATCGAGTGGTTATTGTTAAAACATTGAAGTTGGTTTGTATTTTTTAAACGTTTTTTGGACGTCAAATACCTCAGTCCACCCGTGAACATGAAGTATGAAAAGACTTTGAAACGTCGGGATCTAAAATCTAAAATAAACTGCGATAAAATCGTTTTTTTTCAGCGGATACTCTCCTTATATCCGCCCGTATATTTTCTGGTTAAGGTCCACAGGCACCGTTGTGATTTAGCGTCTAACTTGGGCCATGTCCTGCGAGGACCTGTGCCACGGCAGTTCACTTAATGAGCCATGAATTCCTATTTGTTTGGACAATCAGGTAATTAAGAAGGTTGGTTATGGTTTGGTGCACTTTCATGTCTTACGGTTGCTATGAAAGACTAAAAACTTAATATTAAATAAAAAAAAATTAAAAATAGATAGTGATTAGACACACAACATAGTTATATTACAATTGGGCAACCAAGTAATCCAAAAATATATTTAGATAATTAAAAAAAGAACAAAATATCGTGTCTGCACTTTAACAATGCACCCCAAAAATGAATCTATCCAGCACATGTATAGGTTTACATTTAGGAAATGGGGAAACTAAATATAAATTTATCAGTCAAACAGTTTTCTTGCGAAATTCGTGAAATATAATTTATTCAAAATGAAAAATATACAATTTAACACACGCAATCGTAACGGACATTGGGTTGGTATCAAGGAAACAAAACAATAACGCAGGTAGAATTCTAAGAAAAATCCATAGCCATGCTAATCCCATTACAATAGGCAACTTGCACAACGCACACCAACTGCACCCTAATCTGCGATTGCGTGGCGCGTCGTGTGAATCACATAAAAAGCGGAAAAATTACAATTTCTTATCATTCTGCACTAACAAGTCACAGCAGTAACATCTCCGCAAACATGTGTTCCTTTTTGGATTCTGAAGTTTTGTTGCTTGCTAACGAACAGTGGACTAAACTTGAAGAAAAATGGGGAGAACCAGTGGATTTAGATACCGATGAAGACCTTCAATCAGTGACACTGAAGCCTGTCCTCAGTACTTTGAATCTTACTACCTTCGATTCATCGTCTCTTTGTAAAAGAGTACGCAAAAATTTGAAAGGTGCTTCAAAAACAGAACTCGATTATAATGAGTTTTTGCAAAATTTAGAAGATGTATTACCATACCGTCACAATTTTGTTGAAGACCATGTGTTCTCTGCTGCATCAGTTGAAGAGATATGCAGAAAGATTGATAACATATTCAAATCTGTTGAGAAGTTATCATCAGGAACCAGTACTGTTAGAAGAGGTCTACCTGAGATTGTAAACTGTAGTATGTCTGTTGATGGACTTTCTTTTGACGACACCTGTACACAAACAGGAGTCAGTTATCAAGATACTCTTGAAGTCGAAGAAGATGATGTAGATAAATGTATAGAAGATGCCTTAGACCAACTGAGTCAAATTACAAAATCGTGTATATCGATGGAAGAAGTAGAAGATAAAGTATCAGTAACTACTTTAGTCAGAAGATTTGCCTCAGTTCTGGCTAAGCCCATCGCAAGTTGTAGTTCAAGAAAGAAGCGACAATTTAGTACAAGATTTCAAGAGCTTGTTGAATTTTGGGACAATGTTAATGTTAGAAAGCAATAATGTTTAGTTAATGTAGGATTTATCGAAGATTGTTTAAATTCATTAGATAGTAGTAATTTAAGGATAGTAATAGTTTTAGTTCGATTTAGTGATTCGTTGTAATTTATTTATGAGTATTTATAATAAATGATTTTTACTTAAATAACTACTCTGTTTTATTTGGCTGTCTCATTGAAAGTAGCTTATTGCATAGGTACCTATTATAGGGGAAAATGTAGATGGGGATTATCTGTGGAAAAATAGTGGTACAATCTAGGGGGTTTGGGAAGCATCTCCGTTAATAGGTAGCGTTATTAGGCTAAGAAAATACAATAAGACTAGTCTATGCATGAGAATTTTTCAATCCATGCTATTTTAGATAGGTAATCCGTTAAGTTGTAGTTCAAGATCTGGTAAAATATTATCACATTTGTATCCCGTTTCCCGATATTTCATTTCACACTAGTCTCCGTCCGCGTGGTATTAGGATAAAAAGTAGCCTATGTGCTATTCCACACTACACTCTCTAAATCAAATTTCAACGTGGTATAGAAATTACGCATCCATACAAACTTCCGCAGAATAATAACTGGTTGGTGAAAATATTCCGTACAAAACTACAACTAATAAGGCGTCACAAGCGTTCCACAATGTTTATTTTTAAAGAATACTTAATTAAATTTTCGATTGCTGTTCGTCTCTAAAACGCGTCACCGGTTATAAGGAAGTCATCCAGTAACTAACAAAATAATTGAGTTATCTCCTCTTCCATTGCAACCATCACTTTAATAGGAAATTAAACGCCTTTCCTTTCGAACAAAGCGTAGATCGACAAATCCTGACGCGCTGCAACTTTGGCACAAAAAAAGATCCTACAACATATACATCTTAAGATATTGGCGGTTGTTGACATATTTACGAGCTCTTCGACTATTAAGTGGTGATTTACTGAGGGCATATCGGGATGGATACGTTTTTATCGCTCGCAATATATCCAGTTGGCTTCGGGTCTATTATGTGAACTGAGGGCTTCAAGATTTCCTCACTTTTCTTAGGGTTTTTCGTTTTCTTTGTTTGGTTTGTTATGTATTAAATTTAGTGCATTACACTCGCTTGATTTTTTATGTCAAGGCAGTAGTAGGTATGCTAATAATAGGGATAGCGACAATTTTTCTGTGTTGTTCGTCAGATAGATATATTTTTTGTATGATTTAAGATTACGGTGATTCAGTACGTGCTGGTGGATGTAAACGAAGCTTTATGCTATATAAACATTTAAAAACAAATATTAATTTTATTATTTATTTAAACATTATCAACACTGAGTACCTCTACCACGTGTTTAAAGCTGGTTCGAGCAGATACTACAATAATAACAGCACAAAAATGTCTGTCCTAGGGAAGAACCGAACCCACCACTACTAACCAGCCTGTCCGTATTAAAATCATAATTCACACCAATAAACGATCGTCAGTTTTTTTTTCTGAATATTCCAAATTCAAATACAGGATGTTCTAAAATCAAAATCCTGTACAGCGTACATAGTTTACATGGTTGTCAAAATGTATCGGAGTGCAATAAAGTGCGTCGCAATACGAACCGCGCTTGTCCACACGCAGCCGCGCGCAGTAACTCCGACGAGTGTGGTTTGTTGTCCACTATGATAGAATTATACAGAGCTGATAACACACACTAGTGTTTATATTAAAAAAATTAAATATATTAAAAGAAATATGTTAGTATAATGTTTATAACATGCGTTAAATCCAGCAACTTGTTAAACCGCGATGAAATCCGTATAGTTTTATTTTAGTTCCAATTGCTATTATAAACTCGAAAGTTTTTCGAATGAATAGATTACCATTTCATGGAAAAAACGATTTCAATAAAATTTAGCAAAATTTAGCTGATTATGTTTTTCTAAGAAAGCATAACAACGGTAAAAAAGTTGTTGTTAATAAGTTAGTAAATTTCTAAGAACTTTAGACAAATCACAACAAAACAATGTCACACGATTTTGCAAAAAAAATCTATCATTTATTGTATAGTAATACTAGTAAGTAATATGTAATATTTTTGCTACTAATATAATCACATCAGTCTAAAAATAAAGTGGTAATTCCAGCTCCAATAGTTCTCACACAAACTGACCAATTAAAACAAGGCAAGTCGACGTCGGCCATCTTAAATCTGCGCGGGCGTGCATGGCAATAACTGAGCGTACCTATTACTTGCGCCGGCTGTGTGCGATACACCCTGTACACGATTTACTGTTATACTCGTTGTTACTGCCTCCTATTCTACTGTGTTCGTGTGGTTTTAAGCCTGGGGATTGATCGATTGATTGTTTAAATAAATACATTTGTGATTTTAATATTGAAAATATATTTTTGCAATAGTTTTATGCTTGGTTAATTAAAGACTAGCTCCAGCCCACGGTTTTGTCCGCGTGGTACTTATTAGGATAAAAAGTAACTTATGTGTTAATCCAGACTGTAATCTATCTCTGTGCTTAGTTTCATCTAATGCTGCTTAGTAGTTATTCCGTGAAAGAGTAACAAACATTCATACATTTTTACAAATTTTCCCTTACCCTTAGTACGAGTTCATCAAAACGAAAAAAGTTTTCGAATACTATCCTGAACTTGTCAAAATCAGTTTTCATGAATGTTTTTTATTCAAAATGTTAAATAAAAGTGAAATTGTAATGCTAGAAATAGAAATAGGTAGAATAATTTGTACATTTATGTGCATTTAAACTTATTATCTTGACAGCTTAATGACAGTTTTCAAAAACTTTTTTCGTATTGGCAACTCGTACTAAAGGTCTTGCCAAGTTAAAAAAATTTTTTTTTTGTAACATTGCAGAATTCGTAAACGGTATGTGAAGGAGATATTACAGGTATTACGACATTTTTTTGTATCTCAGATTGATAAATCAAAAAATATTGATCATGCATTTTTCTTTTATTTTGTGACTTTAAGATACAGCGGTACATCCAAGCGAAATCTCGAATGACGATGTACCTAGGTAAATTTTATACAGAGGTATGACGTAGCGCTCTCCCATTACTTCAATGTATTATATCTTATTAATGTATAATTTCAATGATAAAGCAAAAAAAAATACTACTACTTTTTTATAATTTTACTGACGGACGGACGGTGGCGCCGCGGTACGGACCTCGCCTTAGAAATATAAGGTCGTGCTTTTGATTCCCAGTCGCACCTACACATCTTTGTGTGCATTAGTTTATCTCTGCTGCTCAATATTGGTGAAAGAAAATATCTTGAGGAGCCAACGTGTCTAAGAACTAATCATTCGAGGACATGAGACATCCACCAACACGCACTCGGCCTAAACTCTCTCAACTCGTAAGATAGTTGAGAGAAGACCCGGGCCTAGCTGTGGGACACTAAAAAGGGTTGAAGTGTGTTACTCATAGACTCAATAAAATATGATTTTTCATACATGTCATCCCTATTTAGTCGCATTATAGCAATTGATATTGAAATTTGATTTCTAAAGGTGTTGTACGTAATAACTGCTTTATTCACGTTGTTTGAGAAGTGATCGCGATAAAACTAAATCATCATTCCCCTTGCCTTTTTCCCATTTCTATTGGGGTCGGCTCCCAGTCTAACCTGATGCAGCTAGCTACCAGAATTATACGTTACGCGTACGTATACGCGACTGCCATCAGACCTCAAACCCGTAGGGAACCAGTAGCCGAGATGGTTAGACCAGGTGTCAGATTATATTGGTTACTCACTACATGTAACGATTGTCATAGATGTGTTAAATGATAACTAATTAATTAATTTAAAACAAACCAAGTAAACACAGGGTGTTGTAAAATTTGAAATCTCAACGGATCTTCATCGCCATATCAATAACAATATCAAAACCCGATCAGTGACAGTAATTAGTCGAGCACCGGAACAAAACGACCGAATTAAAACTGCATTCGGCCAAACGGCACGATACGATAATTATTGGTAATTAGACTTGCGCGGTTAGTAACCACTGTTGGTTTATGTTTAGTACTATTTACAACATCCTGTATAGTTAGATGGAATTTAGATTTGATGACTTTCAAGCTATTTCATACTATAGGCCGAACGTTTAACTCGCGTATCGCCATCTGAGGTACAAAGTCATAAAACATTAATTAAATCTCTAAAGAATTATTTAACCTAGATAAAAGTAATATAAGATTATTCGTCACTAATATCAATGTTGCTTGAATCATCATCACTGTCTGTGCAGCTTGAGTAGTCAGAATCTTGGCGATAGGCGATACGCGAGTTAAACGGTCTATCTATAGCTTTCCGCTTGTTTGTCAGTTATCGCGCTGAATCGTTAAACCTTATCGAAAAATCGGATTTTATCGGGGTATATTTTAGAATTTAGATCCCGACGTTTCAAAGTCTTTTTAGAGGTCAAGGCTGTTAGTTTTATTTTGATGTATGATATTCGCGTAAATCTAAGAAAATACTAAGTTAACCTCTTTTTACGCAGTTGGATAAAACCTATGCTATGTCCTTCCCCGGGTCTCAATATCTTTATACTAAATACTTTAACTAAATTTATAGTAAAAATATTGTAAAAACGCGACGGACAGAATTACTTACGCTTGTATTATTATTAAGTAGGGATTGATCGACCGTCAATGTGAGATAGAGTAAAAAATGTCATGAAATGTGCCTGTGATAAAGGAACAGCGGTGTAGAAGTGGCATCGCACTCGGCTTGGAATGAAGGCTCATGTGATACTTTACTAAACAGTTGCCCAGCGTAAACAAACGTTTCACGAACGGTTAGCCGTCGACTTAGGACCTTAGGAACCGTCTTAAATCACAACACCGATTCTGTGACATCTAACGCTTCACTTTACTTCACTTTTATAGATTGACAGCTGCACAAATATTAAGAATGAAATGTCAAAAATACATGCCACAGATAAGTAAGAGACGCAAGTTGCCGAGCCGGGTGGCTTTCAAATTTAAAATTATTTCAACTTAGACTTTTAAATAGTTTACTTTTAATATAACTGAAATATTGTAGATGGGCATTATAAAGCGGCGCAACACTGATAATATAACAATTCAAACATTAACAGAACTTTATTATAGTGATTTTCGTATCCCGACGCCATTTTACATCGCAACCAAACACGATATACGACGGAATTAAAAATACATAAACATGTTCACATTTTACGATAATTACACGACACTATGCATTGGTCGGGTTATAATGGGGGAATAAATACGTTCAATTGTTTTAATGGAACTGCTTTAAAGCGAATGTTATTTTTGATCATAAAATAAAAGACAAACGTTTTCGTATTTAAAAAAAATAGTACCCAAATGACCCAGTTATGTTCGGTATTTTATTTTGGATATTATAAAAGGCTCCCAGTAATAGTATTACTCACAAAAGAACTTAAAAAAAGAGGAAAAAATAATCATCTGGATTCGATCCGGGATCTTCTAGACCGTCTAATCTGTCACCTGGATTAGTATAATGTTGTGCATTGTGGCAAAATTTGCCTTCATACGCAGCAGTTAGCATAGCATAGTTAGTTATTGTATCAGTTTTCTACTATCTGAAACCACAAATAAAAGTACGTTTCATAAAATTTATTTATTTATTTGATAAGGAAAACCAACAGCTATATAATAAACTGAAAAACTAGCTAACAAAACAACAGTAAGCCAATAATAGGTGTTAACGCCTTCACTACAAATCTTTAAAACGAAGATCTCTAAATTGTTGCTCGCGGAATGTGTCAGGCGTTTTATTATTTATTTCATTAAGTACCGTCAATTTACTATATTTTACACTCTTTGCTTTGTATCCGATCATCTAACCAGCGAACCTTGCTCTCAGCATTATTACGATTGTAAAACGATTATAAAGTTCAATTATACGATTTTAAACGAATCCAGAGTTTTCACTAAGCACCTGGAGGCTCCAACAATAGGTTTTCACGAATAGTAATTAAATAACAATTTAAATTTTTCAGAATACTAGCAAGCCCATACGAAAACCCTGTTAGAGTCTAAAATTGTTATTTTAGACTGTTAAAGTATAAAATATTAAAATTGATATTTTAGAAAAAACAAATAATTTATAAAAATTAAGGTTTAGCCTGTTCTTTTAAACATAATTAACTAGATCTATTAATTGCCTCCGAAACCCCGTGCATACTAAATTTCATGAATAATATCTCACAATAGAACAGTGCGTTCATCTTCTAACAAAAATTTCTAAATACCATTCAAAACTTCAAGAAATAATTCGTAGCACTTCGTAGCGTCGTAGCACCCGTAGCAGTTGTAGCAACGTTAATTTCGTAGTATGAAAATCGTAAAGTCGAATTTGTTCAGTCGAAAATAACAAGGAAACAGGACAAAATTAACATAACTAAAGACAACGAATGCTTAGAGTTTGATACTATGTTCAAATCAAGCAAGCATACACATTAAATATAATAGCTGAGGTCTGCGCCTTCAGATGATCCCGATATAATAATATGGATATACCTCAAGGACAATAAAACAAAAGAATTTTATTTTTTATTAAAAAAAAATATTTTGTCTTAAATATTAGGCAGGAATACTAAATAATAAATATTACCGTAACATAGTACATAGTTCTTATATCAAAATAAAGTCGAAACTAGCCTGTAACCAGCTTTAGAAATTGTATAACATGTGTTGTCCGGTGGCGTGGTCGGTAAGATACTTGCTTTTCACGCCGCAGGTCGTGGGTTCGATTCCCACTCGAGACAAACATTTGTTCAAATATATCTGTTTGTCTTGGGTCTGTGTGTAATCATCTATATTTAAGTATATATTATTTACAAAAGAAAAGTATTATATGTAGTATATTACCAGTTATCTGGTTTCCATAGCACAAGCTCTGCTTAGTTTGGGATCAGATGACCGTGTATGTTCATGTCCCATTATTTATTTATTTTATTTTAATCATCCTATTTTAATGACAAAATAGGTAAGGTACAATGGTCATTTCATTAAGAAGACTGTTAGTCAGCAATAATACTCGTAACTATAGGTTTCGAGTGAGTTATGTGTCAGCAGTTTTGTGTGCGAGCGAGATGTATAGCAAGAGCTCGGCCAGTTACTGCGCACTGGTCAGCCTAAATACAAAATTTGGTTTTTGTTTCGAACTCCTGGTTGAATAGTAGACCTACATTTCACCCTAGCCCATAAAAGATCCCGAATATTCAGGCACACTCCCTACAGTATAGTAAATTCTATCACGTTTTATAGTAATCCAAATCTGACAGCAGAGACGCAAATTTCATTTTAACTTAACATTAACCTTACTTAAATGAAATGTATAACTTTAGTTGTTACGGAAAAAAGGAATAGAACCAAACAAAGCGGTATATTATCGTTATGTACTTTTTTTTAAATACTAGTGATAGTTTTGATGGTATTTACGTACGTCGCTTCAACTCTTTTTAGTGTCCCACTACAGAGCACGGATCTTCTCCTAACTATCTTACGAGTTGGGAGAATTTAGGCCTTATCCACCCACGCTGGCCAAATGTAGATTGATGATGTCACGTGTTATCGAATGATTTTTTTTTAGACATGCCGTCTTCCAGCGATTTTGATTAGGCATGTACATACTTGAATACTAATCTTGGGCTTATCCACACAAAGCGAACAGCATTGAGTAGAGCGCAGCGCACCAACAAATTCTTGGTTAATTTGTTTTTTATTCATCCACAGCCGAGTAATCGAAAGTATAAATTCGTTTTAACTGCGCAAGCAGGCCTGCCGACCGATAACATACCCCTGTTAACTACGGAATAAGAAAAATAAACTGTGTTTACGGGCCTTATGGAATATCAAAGTTTAAAGTATTAAACAGTATTTTGCAGAAGTACCAAAGAACCGAATACGAATCTTGAAGTAAATTATACTAAAACTGAAAAAGACACAAACATAACGGACCATAGGCTTCCATCAACATCAGGGAACCAAATGACTGAATAACGTATTGGCTACTGACAACATCAGGAAGCCCTCTAGCATAATAATAATAATAATATAGTGGGAAATTAACACACACGGTCATATGATCCCAAACTAAGCAGAGCTTGTACTATGGAAACCAGATATCTGGTAATATACTAGTAATACTTTTCTTTTGTAAATATATACTTAAATTTAGATAATTACACCCAGACACAAGACAAACAGACATATATAAACAAATGTTAGTCTCGGGTGGGAATCGAACCCACGACCTGCGGTGTAAAAAGCAAGTATCTTACCGACCACGCCACCGGCCCGTCAATAATCAATAAAATAAAATAAGGACATAATGAGATAAAAGTTTAAAAACGGCACGGACGAAAGGTCTGTGGTGTGTGCGTTTAAAATAATTAAAAAAAATACTAAAACTGATAGTAACCATTGTCAGTCTTAATAAAAAACTAATAATAATGTATTGGTTTGTAGTGACAGTTGAGGATTTGATATCTGAGTTAAAAATTGATTTCATAATTTTCTTGTAGCTAGGTACATTATTTTTCAACAAATTAGGATATTTTTAATCCTATAGTTTTTGCTTGTCCACAACTTGCCTATTGTTAAACAATTATGTAGTCTATGATAAAATGTGTTTAACCAGTTAATACCGATTCAGTCGAGACTTAAAGACAGGTAGGTTATAGCTATGACGTAATTAAAACTCGAAAAGTATGAGATGAGGTGTAAGATTCTGAGTTCACATTCCATGTTCTGAGAAAATGCCATTAAGTTTGTTTTGCATTCGTTTGAGTACAATCTTAGAGTATGATTATTAATCCCTTCAAAGACTCGTCCAGCAAACTTTTTTGCAGTGGAACTTCTGCTATTTTACCATCTGTTGGAAGTGAGCTAGTGAGGTGCGAAGTGAGAACGAATGGAAATACCTGCTTCTGAATAGGTAACTATCTTGTTATTAAATTGAGTAAATCAAAACTGGAAATAGCTTTGTTTTAGGAATCGCCTTTTTCACTTGTAGGTAAAGATGAATTTTGTTGAGATTTTATTGGTTATAATAATAATAATGTGTTTTTTTTTTCAAGTTAAAACTAGTTATCTGGTTTCCACAACACAAGCTCTGCTTAGCTTGGGTTCAGATGATGTTAATGTCCGTGCGTGTTAATGTCCCAGAATGTATAATATAATATGAATAATAGGTCCCAGTTTGGAATCATATGAGCATTTGTGACACACTCGGTCATCAGAACCCATCTGTCCCGACTCCAGTAATATGTGTAATGAAAAAAATTAAAAGCAAAATTCCAAAAGTAGTTTTGTAATATTTTTAATGTAATTATGAACTGGCGTTGGGACTTTAATGGGATATACTTTGCAGAACTAAAACAACAGTCATTCAGTATTTTCATTTACTTTACGCTAAGAAAAGCCTCTTAAAACAGGAAGAAAGTTAAAAAATAATTAATGCTTTCGTAAATATTCATACCTCGGCTGAAGTTTAGAGTTAACCCTCTATTTTGAAAACACACAAAGAAAAAAATTAAGAGCCGACCCGCAATTGACCGGCGTGTTTGGATAAAGTAGTAGACTCTCTCAACACGTAAGATAGTTGAGAGACTCGTACCCAGTATAAGAACACTAAAAAGGGTTGAAGTGAGACCCGTTTATCTCATAGAGCCAATGAAATTGCGTTTTTATTTTATAACATTGAATGCTTTTGATTTTTTAAATTTCAATATCAGTTTTTATAATCGATGTAAGGTTAGACTTTTTCACACAGTTTGTAAATATATTGTAATGTATAATATAGTGTTAATTTAAAATTATTTTTTTGTACATCAAAAGTGTCTGAAGATTAAGTTTAGGATAGTTCGTAATTTGAAATAAATTTTATATTTAAAAAAACGCTGTAAAAGTTTAGTTACTGCGTTTGTTTTATCTGCGCCGTACAGTGTACTGTAAACTTAAATCTTAAACCTTATGTGTCGAGAGACATTTATTTAGTAACTACTTTTTGGACTGATGAAGCTAGACAAAAAATTGTATTGATAATAACAAAAATAAGGCAGACAGGTTTTGCAGTGGCAGGTAAATCGTAGCCGTTCGCAAAGCGGTTTCGTAAGTTTCCAAAACTGAAGGGTTCGTCGAAACAGCTCCGATTTAATTTAAGTCTAGCACCGTTATCGGTGGAACCCCATTGTTTTTCTTTCTTGAAATTTTACGGTCAATTTGACGTGATTCCCTTTTTTACGATAAATTCCAATTTATTACTTTAGGTACTTACTGACTATTGTTGTGTGACGGAAGTTTATTATTCACTAATCTAGTTAATTACGCTTAAATTTAAGAAAAATGTTTAGATGAGTTAAGGTATTTTTAACCTTAACCTTTAACCTTTTAACCACCCCGTCAAAATAAATTGCCGTGTGAACCAGCACCCTCTCAAACTTATCAGACGTCAATGTCACACAGGTTGCTTGTCTGTAATTGTCTTTGTTACGTTAGGTGACAATATATATGAGGTCAGCGTGCAAATCAAAATTGATCTCACAAAACGGCATCCATTTCCATCCGAAAATTTTGTGAATATTGTGATTAGGGAGGTGCCTTAATTATTAACAAAGATATTGATTAGCTTTCTGTGTGCTATTTTTGTGTCCCATCGAGATATCGAGATGCATAAGGAGATGTATCAGATGATCGTAACTCTATGGGTCTGCCGACACACATAGGTATTCCATGTTGTGTTGCTATTATACCAGTATATCACATAATCTGTACCAACCTAATCGCAACCATAAAATACGGGGACAAAATTAGAATCTCACCCAATAAAGGTTATTTATAGTGAACCCACTCAATAATATCGTGCGCGGAGGCGATAATGACTGCACTAAATATGATTTAGTGATAATAATCAGTGGAAGGATGCGCTCGCGTGCTGTTTATACGTGATTAACTCGCGCTATAATTAGTCCAATACTGTGTTTATAGGTGATTTGGGAACTCGTATACTGTGAGAGGAGAAATGTATGCTACATCGTAATTTAAGCCGCTGATTTAGGGATGAAACTATACTTCTGAGGTATCGATACTTTTACTCGATATAGTAAAAGGAGCGATGACGATTGCCCTTTTTGTTACCTTACGTATTTATTACCATTACAAATCTCATGCCATCTTATCTTATAGGTGAGGCTGGCAAACCCAGAGCATTTCGACCCAGCTGGATCTTTTGTGCTTCCCCTTGATACTATGAAACCTCAGGTATTCTTCCTCCGCACAGCTCTTCCACGACCGGTTCTAATTGTCGGGGACACATGAGGCCATATTCATCAAGAGTAGAGTGGTCCATTCCTAATGCATTCATGCGTTTTTGCGCCAGCGAATCGCATTCGAACAGTACATGCTCCATGGTTTCTTCAGCGTCTCCACAAGCTAGGCAAGTGGAACTTTCTGCTATCCCTATTTTAAACAGGTGTTTCTGCAGCCCAAAGTGCCCAGTTAGTGCACCAATTACCAGTCTTATTTTAGTCCTGGACAAGCCCCTCAGTCTCTGAGAGTACCTCAGGGGCCAATCGCCTATAATTTTTTTGGAGTGGAGTAGCCCTGGGGTCTTCTTCCATAACTCCTGATGTTTTTTATGGGAAAATCTCATGCCATAGATTTGTAACTCGTTTGCTCGTCTTCACTCTGCTGTCTGGCCGCCGGAACAAAAAAAAAGTTGAGCCCTCTCTGTTGTTGCTTTGTATCACTGAATACTATATCACTATTATATATAATATATCTAAGTACATAGTATGTAATGTTAGTTTGTAGGTATATGTATGTATTTAAAGTTATTTGTTGTGCACTTCTACCCATTCCACAAGTTTTCTGTACTTGAGGTTTGCTGGTAGAAAATTCGTATTTGAATTATTATTGAGCTCGCCTGTGTACATTGTTGTTTCCTATTTATAATTGTATATGTAAGTGTTTTGTGTACAATAAAGAATAAGAATAATACTTCGCAGCATCACTGGCACTGGCAGTCTACTGACATGGAATCGACCGCCGCGCCATGCGCCAGTCTCAAAGGAAGAGTGATGGGGTGTGGTGTAGCCTTACCTAACGCCACTGAAGACATTGACAGCAATCCAGAATCAAAATTATTTTGTTTTGTTTGTTTGTTTTGTTTTTCTGGGACATTAACATCATCTGGTCCCAAGCTAAGCAGAGCTTGTGTTATGGAAACCAGATAACTGGTATATACTAAACATAATACTTTTCTTTTGTAAATATATACTTATAATAGATATTTACACCCAGACTCGACAAAAACACAAATGTTCATCACTAATATTTGTCTCGGGTGGGAATCGCACCCACGACCTGTAATGAAAATCAAGTATTTTACCGACCACGCCACCGGCCCGTCAACTTTATCTGACGATCAATATGTATACAAGTTTCCGACTTTACATTGCAGGGTTACTACCACCCGATCCTCCAATCTCCAGGATCTTAAGAGTTGAGAGAGTAAAGCCTTAATCCAAACAAGCTGTATTAGTGTGGATTGGTGTATAAGTTACTGTAATTTATTAGGTACATTATAAAATTTGCCTTGTTGTAAAAAACCTAATATACCGGAATATACTGGTTGTAAACTGGTACATACTGGTTATGACCGGTAGTAAAATGGGTGGGTGGCGCATAATGAGAGGTTGATTGTCATTGCTTTGATTTAATGGGTCGAAATAATAGCAATCAATGCTATCCACCAATAACGGTGGGATTTGCGGTATGCAGGGTGCTCGTTTTTAAATAAATATTTAATTTGTTTAATAAAACAGAAAATGATTATAGAAATATTTGTGCAATAACCATATTGTACTTTTTTACGATGTATGAACATTGGGACCTTTTAATGGTAAAATGATTGAAAAGATTTTTTGTGAAATTTTGTATACACTTAAACCTTATCTAAATAACTAAATAATTTACTTATCACAGTAACAAAACTCTGTTAGAATAAATAAAATGAAATCCATAAGAAAAAACGTTTAATGGTCTTAAATATAATCTTAACCTACAACTTGGCATGGGTGATGGATGTAGGTACCTATTTGATGCTAAACATATTTGCATTCATTTTTAAAATTCAAACCTAATCCTATTACAAATTAGAACAAACAAAACAAAAAAATAATTATCCTTTTCAGTGTAAGTACTCGTTTGTAGGCTTCCAAAATTTGTTTCGAATTTCGAAATTTTTTTTGAAATAGTTTATTTTTTTTTAAATATTGTTTCATGTTTCAAATATTGAAATCACCCTGTGGATATCGCGCTGATAATGGCGCTATATTTTGTCTCTAATTAATTTATGGTAATATTATACTGACAACCAAGTTTTCATATTCGAAACTACATAATATCGGTAAATTATTACGTATTCATAAATTGATTTTAATAAATATTTGAGGCGTAATAGACCGACAACATTAATATAATTACATAAGTTAAAAAAAATGAAAACAATAAAAAAATAATTTTTGGTACACAATGGGGCCATAATTAAATTTCAGCTTACAAATTTACAGATTTTTATTCAGATTAAATAATGGTCAGGTTACAATTTTAGACAGAAAAAAAATATACGTCACTTGATCGCGCGGTTAATGAGTGACACTTTTGACAGCACACCACAGAGCACGCACTATTTTTTAAAGTGTATCACGTGAGTGCCGCGCGCGTTAACACAAATAAAAATATATTTTACTGAATCAGTTTCTTAGAAGACATTAATTTAGTTGTAGCAATTATTAGTTAACGAATTATTAAATCGTAACATTTTTTTTATATAATTTGTTTGAAGTACTGTAAACAAACAGTTGAGCAGCGGTGGCGCAGCGGCTCCACCGCGGTCTTAAAGCGGGTTCCGCTTTAAAAATATATAAGGTTGCGGGTTCGATTCCCGTTCGTGCCCAAACATTTTTAAGGAAGACAGTCCAACCGCGTGAAGTGAGATGCCCTACAACCACGGTTTCCCTTGTTCTTGTCGGGGAATTGGTACCTATTTAATAATATGGTTATCGTTGGTGCAACTTTGCTTGTGCGATTCAGAATCGCTAACTTAAATTTTCATGTAATTTTTGAGATAAACTAGAGATGAACCTAAAACTTATGAATGTCATACGTATACGTAATGTCTCTTGAGTGGCGGTAGGTTTGTGACGTCACACTCACATTAATTGATAGATATTTGCTATTATTCCTGTCTCTTTCTATCCCATAGTATTGGGGATTAAGCACATAGAATATGCAAAAACGGACGCACCGGGTAACATACGCTGCAATAAACAAGGCACCTTTTGTGAACAACGACCGTCTGTCGCTTAATTATCGTTTTGAAATGAGCGTTACATTGGATTTATAATACAAAGTACACTCAGTAACGAAAGGGTTTTGAAAATTTCCAACTTTCGTATGTGTAAAATTCATATTTCCGTAAGAAAAAAAAATTACCATTAAATTACCATAAAATTACCGTAAAATTACCATAGACACTACTTATGTTAATAAAATAATTAATACAAAGTTAGTACACATAGTAGGTACTATTCACTTGCAAAAAAATGTGAAAATTTTAATCTAGTATTTTCTTAAATTTATATATCACACATTGAAATAAAACTATTTTATAACAGATTTTATCGCGGTTTATTTTAGATTTTAAATCCAAACATTTCAAATTCTTTTCAGACTTCACCCGTAACGCAAGTCTGAAAGACTGAATCGTCGGGATTAAAAATCTAAAATAAACCGCGATAAAATAGTTTTATTTCAATTTTAATCTAGTTTCGTCAACAACTGGCATAGGTAGTTATTAAATCAAGAGATAATTTAGTTAAAATGTAGTAAGATATCAGTTTCAGTAAGACGGCCGATTTCAACATCCTTTCTTTTTCTGGATTTATTTACTTTAGGTAGACTTTTGACGTAATTGGCTTTTCAAATACGTCAAAATTCTACCTAAAATTCTACTTAAAGTTACAACAAGCGTTAGGTTAGATAACTTCATATATTTACCTAACTTTTGTTACCAAATCTACAGATATGTATATGAAATAAAACCGTTACTCGTTATTTTTAAGTAATATTTTTTCAGAAATATACCTTAAATTAGTGGTGTTATTTTGTCACTTAACACTCGTGTCACCGACTGTACATACAAATATTCGTATCCAAGCTAATGAGAAGGCCTGTTATTACCTACATCGTAAAGTTGTTTGTTTCCAAATGTCCTTCTGTTATTATTTTTAACTTTTTCCGGATAATTTATTTTTCTAGGAAAGTTGAGTAATTTGAAACACGTAAACATAATAATATTTTGAGCACTTTTTAATGAGCTGCTAATGAATGGAATGGATTATTATTACTTTTTCTAGCAAAAACTAATCAAAATTAAAATAATTTAATTTCATAAAAAAGGGCAGCTTCTATTCGAACACATCTAATTCCTTTTCCTACTGTGCAGTGAGTGCCGTGGCTGCTACTGAGATAATCTGTTAAAATCTCAGTAGGATTTAATTCTTTAAAAATGAAATACTTAAACTATAAAATTTTGTTCGGTGTGTTTTCTATACTACTACTCAATTCCAAGCATCATTATCAGCTAGGTACTTGAATTGTCAGTATTAAATACAAATCGCCATTAGTGGAATAGGTATGTAAGTCAAAAATTTTACATTTTTATAGTTTACACAGTAAATTCGTGCCGGATTCAAGATAATATAAATATCCCGGGACTTGGTCGGGTTCAAATTCCAAATTTCTTCAAAGCGCCGTTGTCGATTTGGCTTACAGAAGTTGCAGTTTCATTAATAAAATGTCTAACTATCAGTGGCGAAGAGTGGAAGTCTGTAAAAGTAAAGTCGGAGCAAAAAAAAACCGAAAATCATTCGCAATCACGAGTGATTCGATATACTGGGCTGGCGCGTTCCATCGTAGTCAAGCGCCACCCTATCTAAGAATAAAAAAAAAGAATTGTGTGCGATGAACGGCTATACGCTCGCTTCATATTATAGAGAGTAATCGAAGCTTATATTCATCTCCATCTTTGGTTAATACAGACGTAAGTTCTATGGGTAATATGTAAAATATAAATCATTTAATTTTATTAAGACCTATTAATCAAAGGATTAAAGAATGGACATAAAACAAAGCAATTGGCAACGATCTTAACAGATATCTACTTAAGAAAACTCAACATAGCATGAAGTAATAAACCAATAAAATAGGAATATAAATAAAAATAACTACTCGGTTGTAAATTACGTTATAGCAGTACTTGTATAGTATATCATGGCTCAGGGTGGTGTCAAGTCCTCTGAGTTATAGCGTCACAGGACATAAAATATACAACAAAAACGGTTGTTCTTCCAACAGTTTTGCCCCATATTAAGAATGAGCACAAACAGAATGTGGATTCGGAATAGAGTCTCGTAATATCGTGGAGTAGACTTACAATTAAACAAATCTAAGAAGTACATTTTGACGTTTCACTGTTTTCTATTAAATTAGCTTTATAGAGGCGTAATTCACACTATTTTTATTAGCTTTCCTGTAAAATAATTGAATTATCAAGCTATTTTTATTTTAAAATAACGTAAACAATTTTCATACAAAAAATAAAATTCTAAATGTACTACGTTTAGAACTGTCAAACGGTACTTTTTAGATTTGGTGGAGTGTAGGACTGTAAATTTTGAAAGGGTAAATGAAAAGTCTAATGTAAAACGTTGTTGATGATGCAAGGCTTTAATGAACACAGGACAATAAGACTTTAATGTCAGGATTGTGTCTGGGCAGTGTCAGGACGGTGATCACGAGAGTTAGACTAATAGGTAGGTACTAGTTGATAGATATCACACAATCACAGTAATAAGACATTCTATCGACTTTAAGGTCTTGACTTTTGTTACAATTTATTCTCCTTATCAAGATCCCGTGATGAATAGCCTCTTTAACATTCAAGGATTCTTGTCATATTTCTCTCATCCTATGAATCTCTATGTATATCTTCATAGATGTTGCCTGAGACCTAAATACATTTAAATTCATCCTTACTGCTGCCTTCACTTTCACGTAATAGCTATCTCTTTTTGTCTTAAACCAAACCACGCTAAAAATTGTTTATTGAAATTATTTTCTAAAGTTATCAATTCTGTAGGCGTCATAATCGTGAAACTGCGTACCTACCTAGTTCAAACTTTTGTATAAATTTTTGCCGCTCAACAAATGTCTCTATTCCGCATCTCCGGGCCGATTCAAGCCCGGTTCACGGTGTAATTCGTTATTTTTATTGTTTTTTGTTATTATGATCCTGTCCCCTGGATTACTGTCCATGATACATGGCGAGCAGTGGATGCGTTTAATTGCCCCCGACGCTTTACGCGATAAATAATAAGATTAAGGTACGTAATAGTGGGTTACAGTTTATACACATAACATACTCTACGTTTTGTTGGCACGACTGGACCTTAGAATATACAGTTGGAGTGATTTAATGAACTTCAGTTTTTTTTATAGATTTATTGTCTTTCTGCTCGCGGTTCGGTTATCGATAGCCGCTAGAATCCTTATTTCCTACTAAGCAGTCGGATAAATACTATTTTATTTTCTTTCCTGAGTTCTATCTCCGTACTGAATTTCATACAAACAAGTCTAATGGTATACATTTATTTCTTTAGATAACCAGTTGTTATAACATTATATTAAATCTATAGTCCGATCGTTTAACTCGCGTATCGCCATCTGAGGTACAAAGTCATAAAACATTAATTAAACCTCCTAAAGAACTATTTAACGGATAAAAGTATTGTAAGACTATTCGTCACTAATATCCATATCGCTTGAATCATCATTACTGTCTGTGCAGCTTGAGAAGTCAGAATCTTGGCGATAGGCGATACGCAAGTTAAACGGTCGGCCTATAATTAAGCAATACTAATATTTTACGCTATGTTTCTATTTTCTTATGATACCTAAGCCAGGTGGGTTGTATGTTATTCAGACAGGAACAAAATGAAGATAGCAAACACATGCGTCCATATTCATAAACTACTTTGCTCATTATAGCTCAAATAGGTTTAGTAAGTAAGAAAAAGACTAATTCTATTTTAACTAAATAGTTTTATATGATTTTTATGAATAAGACCATTATTTGACTAAGGTGACTGAAATACTTCACTGTGTCATTTATTTAAGTTCAAATTTAAGAAACAGATAGTTCGAGGATAAATTTGTCTCTGATAAAGCTGACAAAAAAACATAGCTCAATAAAAAATATAAAATCTAAATTGAAATAAAGTTCTATTTAAAAACTTGATAAAAAGAGAACATAAACACAATTCACTTAATTTAAAATACTACCGTCATAAGGAAAAAGGGCACATCTGAAATTTTTTCGTTACTTAGTTATTGATATTATCGCAATCAATATCTATTACTGATTCCGACAGTGTTAATAACTTAGTTACGAAAAATAAATGTCAGATGTGCCCTTTTACTTTATGACGGCAGAATATTAGTTAATCACACACTTGTACAATCTTCATTAAAAGCACGACACTTCCAAAACTCTGCTATTTCTTTAAAATTGCTGCAACTTTCCCTTTTTCTTTTAGGTCTGGAATCCATCGGTTTGTTATTGAAAATAAACGAAAATTTCTTCACCAAATTTGTTACAGTTTCTTTAGTTCCCTCATCATTTATAGCAATTTTAGTTAAATCACAAATTTTATCAAATTCATCATTAATAAATTTCTTTACTTCTCCATGCATTTCTTTGTCTTCATTATCAAACGTATCATTGTCTGTATAATTACAATCAAAATTAGAATTAACTTCTTGCTTCAGATTATTAGTAGCTGTATAAAGCTGTTCAATAGATTTAAAAATATCATCAATTTTGGCACATATATCTTCAATGGAATCAGCTGAAATATTTTGCCCATTTATACAATAATACTCTTTTGCTGGTTCTTTCTTCTGCAAGTCTTTCAGAAATTCTTTATAGTCGATTCCTCCAGCTTTCGACAATTTCCTTCCAACTTTCCTTCTTACTTTCTTGAACAAGAACGATGAATCAAAAGTACTTTTTATTATATCTAGTGTACTAAATGCTGGTTTGATTGTTCTGGGGGAATCTTCTTCAGTTTCCAAATCTACTGGCGGTCCCCATTTTTCTTCTAATTGTATCCATTCTTCGTTATTTAGTAGAATTACTTCAGGATCAGGGAAGTAGGTAGTCATTTCGACTTGTGGAGATGCGTAGATGTGATTGTTGTAAATTGTTGATAGTTAATGGTGTTCAAACGACAAAATTTTGGCATTTATTACTGAGATTAGCGGTAAAGTGGCTAATGGGTTTGTTGTCTATTCTGTGGTTGTTTTTAAGTGTTGATTTGTTCTGACATAGATTTTACAATGATGTTTAAGTAATTAGTTAATTATGTTTAAAAGATTTTGAGTAGTATATTATTTGTTTTTATTATGGCGTAAGTATTTATTTATTGTTTTTCTTTTTAACTTATTCGGCTATATTATGTTATACGAATTTAACATGGACGTATTTTTCATTAGTTTTGAAACATGCGTCCGTTGATTTTTTATTACAAGATAAACTCAGGTGGTAGGTACGGTAGTGGGATTTACATCCCCATTAACACTATGAAATTTTACTTTTGGATGACCTCTTAAGCATCGAAATGGGTACCTACTACTACCATATTGTATCAAAATAATTAAATGAGGATACAAATTCAAAATGGTAAAATTACCTAAGTCACTTCTTCACTTCAACCCATTTTAGTGTCCCACTGCTGGGTACGGATCTTCTCTAAACCATCTTACGAGTTGAGAGAGTTTAGGCATTAATCCACACACGCTGGTCAAATGAGGGTTGGTCGATATCACTCGTCCTCGAGTGATTGGTTCTTAAACATGCTGATGTTTTTCTTCACCGATATTGTGCAGCCGCAATGCAAAACTTCACACAAGTGTAGGCACGACTGGGAATCAAACCTATATCCATACATTATATTTCAAAGGCGAGGTTGATACCGCTGCGCCACCGCTCATACTTACCAAATTATAAAATAATTACCATTATTTTTAACATTAACCCTCGTATTCATAAACGTCTTATAAGCTCATTTTATCTAAAATAGGTTTATAATTCGTTTGTCTTTGTCTGTCATCTTGACTTTTAACTAGTAAGAAAGAGACAAAGTCCAATTTAACTGAAGAGTCTCATGTGATTTTTATAAATAAGACCGTATATTTTTATGAGTTCTTAATTTGAAAATAATGAAAAATAATCATTTATTATAATTTGTTTCTTAATTATTTTGTTATTAGAATATATTGAACACGTTTTTGATCTGAAAGTAAAACATCAATGAATTGTTTCAAAATGCCCCGTGACTCCCTCGTTTTTATATAGTTTTTGCAGTTCTAGCAATGTAAAGAATTTCACTATTATGTATAAATTATCTAAATACTAGCGACCCGCCCCAGCTTCGCACGGTTGCAATGTGTTATACATAATAACCTTCCTCTGGAATCCCTCTATCTATTAAAAAAAACCGCATCAAAATCCGTTGCGTAGTTTTAAAGATCTAAGCATACATAGGGACATAGGGAGAGAAAAAGCGACTTTGTTTTATACTATGTAGTGATATATTTTTAAGTTCTAAAACCAAAAAATACTTGTCCAATATTTTTTAATAATTTTTAAGATGGAAGGCGACCTCGGTACTCGAGCGGTGTAAGCTGTCCGATTGGGTTATACTGTGCCCGGGAGGTCGCGGGTTCGATTCCCGCCACGGACAATATTTGTGTAACAACAAAACATTGTTTCGGTGTCTGGTTGGTTGAGGGACTACCCTCCGTGCCTCGGAGAGCACGTTAAGCCGTCGGTTGTCATTTAACACATCTATGACAATCGTTACATGTAGTCAGAAGCCAATATAATCTGACACCTGGTCTAACCATCTCGGCTACTGGTTTCCTATGGGTTTCGAGGTCTGATGGCAGTCGCTCGTATAATTCTGGTAGCTAGTCGCATTAGGTTAGACTCGGAGCCGACCCAAATAGAATTGGGAAAAAGGCAAGGGGAATGATACATTTTTAAGACGGAAGAAATAGAATTCTGATTTTCAGACCCAGGAATATTGTCACAATATTAGTCAAAGTAGGTAACTACTGCCGCTTGCGACATTTCTGAGTTATAGTTGGGCGTTCAATCGTCTTAACCCCTTAAACGCCAAGAAGGGTACAATTGACACTAACGAGTTAATTCTTCAGCTTAATCTTGGATATTTGTCGTCCGGAGGTAATCACGGGTATTGTTGTAATTCTACGTCACCACAAATGTTTGCCATGTTTACTATTATTAAGATAGATTACTTTATTGATGAAAATCTAAATATATAAAAGAAGAAACTGACGGGCCGGTGGCGTGGTCGGTAAGATACTTGCTTTTCACGGCGCAGGTCGTGGGTTCGATTCCCACCCGAGACAAACACTTGTTTAAATATGTCTGTTTGTCTTGTGTCTGGGTGTAATTATCTATAGCTAAGTATATATTTACAAAAGAAAAGTATTATATGTAGTATATTACCAGTTATCTGGTTTCCATAGTACAAGCTCTGCTTAGTTTGGGATCAGATGACCGTGTGTGTTACACTATATTATTATTATTATTATTATATTATTAACTGACTGACTGACTGAGTTGTGGAATTCGTTGCTGGCATCTTTGTTTCCCGATAGCTATAATCTACCTGTCTTCAAGTCACGAGTGAATCGGTATTTATTAGGTAGGTGCGTTCCATAGTAGACTGCAACATTGCTTCACATCAGGCAAGTTGTAGTCAAGCGCAAACCTATTATAGAATAAAAAAAAACTGACATATCAACGCAGAGCCAAAACCGCTGGGTCCGGAGACTCTAAATTTGGCACATAGGTTCTTTAAGGGGTCTAGCGGTGCACTAAGAAAGGATTTTTCAAAACCCACCCTGTAAGGGGGTGAAACGGGGTTCCAAAGTTTGTATGGAAAAACAAGATTAGTGAGATCAATTTCATGGGTAGAGCCGCGGGCGAAAGCTAGGGGCACTATAAGACTTATGTACCTGTGTATAGTTTTGTATAACGCACTTTTAAAGACAAACCGTCACTAAACAATATTTTTCGGCAATAAAGTAATTACGCGAAATATAAGTCTAATTTGACACTATTCCACAAGATATAATTTTAGAGATAGATGGCGTATGAGCAGCGGTGGCGCAGCGGTACGGACTTCACCTTAGAAATATAAGGTCGCGGGTTCGATTCCCAGTCGCGCCCACACATCTTTGTGTGAATTGTTTCATCTCTGTTGGTCAATATCAGTGAAGAAAAACATCGTGAGGAAACCGGCATGACTAAGAACTAATCATTTTAGGACATGTGACTTACTTACTTACATTTAGCCAGCAGGTGTGAATTCAGGCCTAAACTCTGTCAACTCGTAAGTTGGTGCACTAGCGGGCGCAGCAGTGGGACACTAAAAAGGGTTGAAGTGAAGTGAAGATGTATAGTTTTGTTAAATATAAATAAATTCCTATTTCCTTGTTTACGCTATAACTTGGGAACAAAGTTGAAATGGTAAATTTTTTGGGACTTAACCCACCACTGCAACCCCGCCACTGCTAAGCAGCAGTCAATCCCGCTATTGATATTGGCTTACAGAATAAGCGAATATTAACAGCGGGATCGTGAAGGAACCGTGAAGAGACTCGGGATCTGAACCAAGTGAAAATCAAGTATTTTTCCGAACACGCCACTAGCCCGTCAATGGCACCTTAGTATCAAAAAGATTTAAATGCTTCTAGATATTGACCGTTTGGTTAAGTATTAAGTATGTAATTTATAAGGGTGGGTGCTAAACTAAATATAAATTAGAAGTTAGCAGTTCCAGTCAGTATCTATCTAACAATCGTTACATCTAACATCGGCCGGTAACATCAGCCGACGCAGCTTGTAACGTTTAATGCCTTAATCTTGAGTCGGACGCTACGTTACCTGTAAGGATAGTGTAGATACTCCTTTATTATTTAACTTAAAAAAAAGAAAATAATTAATTCTATTACTAAAAGTAAAAGATAAAGTGTAATTATAATATTTAAAATTTTAGTGAATCTTACTAATCTTGTTTTTCCATATAAACTTTGGAACCCCATTTCGCCCCCGTAAAGGGTGAGTTTTGGAAAATCCTTTCTTAGTGCACCCCTAGACCTCATAAGGAACCTATGTGCCAAATTAAGAGTCTCCAGATCCAGCGGATTGGGCTCTGCGTTAATATGTCAATCAGTCAGTTTCGTCTTTTATATATTTAGATTTACGAATCAATCTATTACAAAGTGAAGCAGCCAGGAAAAATAAAAAACGATGCACAAAAAACACAAAACAACAAAGTTATAGTAGTATCATACTTGGCGAAAAGAAGGTCTTATATATTATTACGTCATACCTCTGTATAAAACTTATCTAAGTGTGACTTCATTCGAGATTTTGCCGTAATCTTTGTTATACAAAAAAAAGGAAAAGTATCTGTCTAATATTTTTTATTTATTTATCTGACGGATAAAACAAAAAGAAATTGTCATCATTCCTATTTGTATAAGACGCAGTAACCAGTGTTTTTTTAAAACTTCTTTGTCTTATCCTTGCTATCCTTACGTTCCAACATCACCTTGTAGGTGTCTCCCCAAGCCATAACTCTTAAGGCGAGCCCGTCGTCGCGTTGAGGAATTATTATTATGCGAATAAATACTCCAAATGTCACTACTAAATGTCCCCCTTTGCAGTAATCCAAGGGGGGAGAGGAGGAACCGGGACAACTGGGGGTTAAAAGAAGTTGCAGTAGGCCCTACATTGTTTAAGAGTTTTTACTGTATGGTAATGTTTTTGAGACAACTATTTGGATGACTTTTTTATCGTGTAAAAGGCTTTCGCTAGACCACAACTTGTCTGTTGATGCACACAAGCAATGATTTATGATGGTACGCGCTTATCGAGTAAATACCCCGTCACTGGTCACAGGCAGATTATAATTATTGGAAAATAGAAATGTCGTCATCGAATTCATCATCATTAAAATAAAATCATCTCAAGTTTTATCATAACCCAACTTTGATGGCTATGGCTCCATTGTTACAACGATGATTCTGCCAATGTCAGGTTTAGAAAAAACAATATGTCATGCCAAGAAGAAAAGTGCGGAAAATAGTAGAGCGGAAAAAGTTTTATCATAGTTTCGTTTTATTTATTTTGACATAATATGTCATATTATGACATCTACTTTTGTATTAGAGTTTAGGGAGTTTTGGCCTTAATCAACACACGCTAGCCAAGTGCGGGTGTATTGGCTAACCGTCATCGAATTTCACAATTAAGCAGTTCGCACAATACAAGTGGTCGCAAGTGCTTTAAGCTTTAATATTTTTCTGTAAGTCCTGGACATCTCCGAAGCAGGAGACACAGTCTACCGACCGTTCAAGTCGCACAGTGTCACGCCCCGCGTCACCTATTCCGCGTGCTCTAACTGCACTCAATATCCTCATTGATACTTACCCGGACAGTGATCTGTTTGCTGACGAATTTTGAACTGTTATGCGTGTTGGTGTCAGATTCTGTGAACAATGTAGTTGTAATAGAATTTTATTAAGTTTGGTAAACTTTAATAGTGATGACTTCGGTAGTCGAGTGGTGTAAGCCGTCCGATTGGGCTATACTGTATCCGGGAGGTCGCGGGTTCGATTCCCACCCCGGACAATATTTGTGTAACAACAAAAAATTGTTTCGGTGTCTGGTTGGTTGAGGGACTACCCTCCGTGCCTCGGAGAGCACGTTAAGCCGTCGGTCGCGGTTGCCATTTAATACATCTATGACAATCGTGACAAACCATCTCGGCTACTGGTTCCCTACGGGTTTTGAGGTCTGATGGCAGCGCTCGTATAATTCTGGTATCTAGCCGCATCAGGTTAGACTGGTTAGCCGATCCCAATAGAAATGGGAAAAAGGCAATCTTTGTTGTTACACAAATATTGTCCGGTACGGGAATCGAACCCGCGACCTCCCGAGCACAGTATAGCCCAACCGGACGGCTTACACCGCTCGACTACCGAGGTCGTCATTGAACAATAAGTCTAATTAATAGATATGTGCTAATATAATTCGTTTATGCAAAACTATGTTAACTATGGTTGTAAGTCGAACAGATTGCCAGCATATCCATTACTTGTATAGAAATTAACAGGATTGATTCTCGTTCGACCAAACAAACAAACTCTTCTGTTTTATAATATCAAATAGTTATAGATTAAAATTAGATTCTCTCTTTCTTACAGGTAAACCTTAAACGATATCAACGCAATCCAAGTCTAATGTTCCAGAATATTTCTCTATAAATTTTTAGGATCTCAAAAATCGAGAATATCTCAGTGAACCCGGTCATTTGGCGACATTAGGCGTGGAGCCGAGATAAATGTCACTCGATCCAACAAAATGTGCCGGTAATAGTTTTAAAGTGGGGACAATTTCTCGCTTTTCTACCAATAGATGGCATTTTATAACGATATTACCCACAGATTAAATCTAGAATTATTATCTAATATATTTCTTATTTTTATACGACTGTCATGGACGTGGTATGTTTTAGCACGAATCTTAATATGTATGTAGGTATGTATGCATGTATTTTTACAAATTTATTTAATACTACTTAAATAGCTTTGATTTTGAAAATTAATGTTTGATTAAAATAATGTTAATACCCAAAGTAACAGGTTAATTAAATGTTTGCGAAATTATGTAGTTATTACTTCCAGATGAAAATGTAATTTATTATTATATAGAAAGCAGAATCAGTAGAGCCACTTGCCCCCCGATCCCGTAAAACTAGAGTGTCCGACAACGTCCTGAGCCGAGGTTCGTCCCCACATGGGGAGCCCTCATGGCAGTTGCCACAATACTTGATCGGTTCGGCCGTCCTCGGACGGCTCACAGAAAAAGTCCGGTAAACCAATAGAGGCCCTTCCAGCTAATTGGGTTAGGACATACAAAAAAAAGTAGAGCGGTCGTGTGCGCGGCTAATCCACCTTTTATCTTAGTTTTACTTACTGAATACCTTAGGACCCCATAATAGTTTAAACAATGGTTTAACAATGTAACTACATACTTCTCATGATTATATATTATGTTACTTAGATTGTGAGGTATCGTTTTTAGTAAAAATATGCCACCACCTTCGGACCCAGTGCTTAATTTACTTGTACCAAAACCCGTGCAAAATCAACTCAGAATTCAAGACACTGTGAGCTCAGTTTGCTTAAATCGGAACGCAGCTTAAATAATAATGTTTGTAGATAGTCAGTAGGTAATAATTGTTTTTGATTAATATTTTTGGACGTCAAATACCTTAGTCCATCCGTGAACATGAAGTCTGAAAAGACTTTGGAACGTCGGGATCTAAAATCTAAAATAAACCGCGATAAAATCCGTTAAAATGTAGCTTTATTCCAAAATATTAGGTAAGAGGATTTATAAAAGTTTGTGGAACGTATGTGGTTCGCCACAAAAAATGTGAAAAAATAAAGATTTAAAGAAAAAACGAACTGCTATAAGAGGGTGTAAACCAGACCAATCCTCAATCAGAAGCAGGTATGAAAAACGAAGAAATATAGGTATATTGTGTCGGGGTGGTCTTTTATATTAACTTAGTTATGCAATGATAGGACTTTCAAACATTCCTCTTCGTCTTTGCAAGTAGTTAGCCATCGTCTATACTTATAAACAATGAAACTATCTGTCGCGATATCGGTTCGGCCGTCCTCGGACGGCTCACCGAAAAAGTCCGGTGAACCAATAAACGCTCTTCCGGTCAAATAGGTTCGATCATCCGCAAAAAAAAATCTGTCGTGATATTTAGTTAGTTCTACTGTGATTCTATGAGTTCCGTTCTATATATCCGAAGTCCATCAACAAATAAAAAACATGTTTCAATGGGACCAACTTCGGAATCAACTCGTTCAGTAAAAATAAATCAAAATAGCTCCACAATTGACGGAGTAATCTGCGAACATATTAGTAATCTGGGACACCCGGAACGAAGTTCCTTTCGATTAATTAGTGAAAGAATTGTAATAAAATTTTATTTTTTTAAGTTATAATAATATTTTTTTTATTATTAACAAATATAATGTAATATAAACTTAATCAGTAAGAGAGAGAGAGAGAGAGATTGAGAGAGAGAGAGAGAGAGAGAGAGAGAGAGAGAGAGAGAGAGAGACAGACAGACAGACAGAGAAACATGCGCACGCCGCACAGCTTACTATAGCAAAAATTGTCGTGACAACTTTTCGTAAGAATTTTTTCCGTCTAGCCCCCTTTCACAACGCGCGATAAGGAACTTCGTTCCAAAACATACAAACGAACATAACCGCCTCCTTTTTTTTAGAAGTACACGTACAAGTATTTCAAAATAAACTCTACGATACCTCAAACAGACGCTTTTGTAATCCTAAACCAAGCTTAACAAAGAAACAAACAAACAATTATAACGCGCCGACCGAAATTAGCAATTATTTCGCGGGAATCTGCGGGCTGCTATTATCCGCCGCTGTTACTTCACTGCTAACTGTTATTACCATCATTCCAGCTTGATTTAAACAAGACGTTACGCCTGCCCTCGAACCTCGTCACATCACGATTAATGAGATATCTCATGCAAAATTACACAAAAAATACAGAATTAGTTACCAAAAAAAAACACAAATGCGAAAAAGAGAAAATATTATAAAATAATAAATTGTAATATTAATAATAATATTAATAATTATTTATTTTATATATTTTTTGTTTATATAAATAATTTGTACACACTAATTTAGTTTTTAAGTATTAATTGTTACTAACCATTAAGGATCATGTTATCTGATTACTTAAATAAAATAATTTAATTTAATTCAATGATAAAAGATCACAATTTACAAATAAATAAAATATCTTACTATTTAAAAGATTAAAGGTCTTGTTCATTAAACCGGCATAAATCATAGAACTAATAATTCAAGGACATATGATGTCCACTAACCAGCACTTGACCAGCTTGTAGATTACGGCCTTTACTCTTTTAACTCGAAAGATAGTTGACGGAAGACCCGAACCCAGCAGTGAGTTACTAAAAACGGATGAAGTAATGTAAACAGAAACTTCGGTTCAACCCTTTTTAGTGTTCCACTCCTGGGCACGGGTCTCTCTCAACTATATTATGAGTTGAGAGAGTTTAGGTGTTAATCCACACACGCTGGCCAAGTGCGGGTTAGTTTATGTCACATGTCCTCGAATGATTAGTTCTTAGACACGCCGATTTCCTCACGATGTTTTCCTTCACTGATATTGAGCAGCGGCGATGTAATAATTCACACAAAGATGTTTTGGCACGACTGGGAATCGAACCCGCGACGTCATATTTCTAAGGCGAGGCCCGTACCGCTGCGCCACCGCTGCTCAAGTAGAAACACCACCATTAAAAGTCAAACTACTTAAAGATCAATAAATTCCTGCCATCTATCGACGAGTAGCTGAAGCATGTAACTTAATTACGCCTATGCACACTAGATGGCGATACTATCAATATAATATACCCAAACTACTTGACATTAACTCACGAATACAAACTTGAGTGTCCTCAATACATTCTGCCTAGAGTATAATAGTACAATAAAGTTGAACAGTATGTTTGTTTGAAAGTATTTATCTGATTTCACCAAATCAATGCATTTAGAAGAAGTTAAATCTACATTGGTATGGTATTATTCTACATAAATTATTTTTATTATTGACTGCCCTGTTGGCTTGCTGCTACTTACTGACCCTGACTGATAAGCCGGAGTTAGTTCGATGTCCATCCAAAACATATTTCTGTGATGAGCATTATTGTTTGTTTTAAGTCTGGAAATATTTCCGTTCCTACGACCCATAAAAAAGGAAATATAGTTGTTTAATTTGGGACTAGATGGCGCTGTGTGTATGTGTGAAAATATATTTATTATTGTACATTCATTGATTGTATAAATCTCATTTATATTTTAACTATGGGACTTGTGGGGAAAAGGCGGCTATCTCTAAACTGAATTTTATCAAAATTGGCTCTCGATTTTGGTGTGAGAAATCTGACAGGTAGGCAGAGTAAAATTTGGTAAGGATTCTATAAAAAAAAAAGCAAACCAAAATTTTTAGCTTTAGCCCTTTTTGGTGACGCGCTACTAGGCACGGGTCTTCTTTCAACTATCTTACAATTTGAGAGCATTAAGGCCCACACACGCAGGACAAGTGCGCGTTGGTGGATGTCACAGTCCTCGAATGATTAGTTCTTAGACATGCCGGTTTCCTCACGATGTTATATTTGATAGGCAAGAACGATACTGCTGCGCCATCGCTGCTTCAATCCAAATTTCTTTGAGTTATCAAAAGTGTCAGACGAAAATATTGACTTTCTTTAAGTATTAACAGGTCTTTATTATAAAAATCTTAGACTTTTTAGCAAAAAAGATCTTTGTCTCTTTCTTGCTTGTATAAATGTCAAGATGGCAGACAAATATGTACAAACGAATAATAAACCTAATTATTTTAGATTTAAAAATGTCTTCTTAAAAAGCGTGGGTTGGTCGTGATAAATATCTAGTTTTTTTAAAAGAGTTTCACCCGGGAGAAGTCGGGGCGAATGTCTAGTTTATGCTAGAATAAGACAGACGTGGTCCAACGTTTGCCAGTCAGCGGCCCTTATCAAGAGCAGTTATTTATGGTCTGGCCTGAGTTATGGCCAATTTACAGGCAGTCATTAGTGCCTTAATGGCCTTAAGGTGTCCGGATGAAAAGTGCCGGATAAGTTTGTGATGTCAGCGTTTGGGGATGATGTAAGGTTTTTGAGATGCATTTACTTAACTTAATATGAGCCATAAGAACCTAGTAAATTTAGTCTAACACCTTGAAACAAGCAATTCTTGTATAAAAATATATAATTATATACTCGTATAATCTCAATTTTGGAAACGGCTCCAACGATTTTCATGAAATTTTCCTAGTATGCATGAGGTTTCGGAACGATTATTCGATTCGTGGTTAGTGACCACCCACCAGACACAACCGCCAAGCGGCCTTGCCGTGTTCCGGTGCGATGTCTGGTGACACCATGCAGAGAGGGTGGGTCGTAATTGTTGCTCCTTTATGGTTTCTAACCTTAAGGACGCTCATTCCACAGCCACTTTCTCACCGATAATCATTCGTAATCACGAGTGAATCGATATACTAGGCGGGCCCGTACCATCATAGACTACATCATTGCTCAACATCAGGCAAGTTGTAGTCAAGCGCCAGTCTATTGAAGAATACGTGTGGCACTCGGGGACTGCCGCGGTAAAGCTATTGCATAGCATTTTGTATCAAATTTATGCAATTATAATTATTTATTTATTTTATTATACCGCGTGTATTTTTTTTCTTTGATATTAATAAAAATTCAAGTTACACTTTTGAGCGTGGGGACCGATAAGAAAACAATTTTATTTCTTTTATTGAATAAATAAGAAGTTAACATTGTTTAAAATGTTTTTATTATCTTACAATACATGGAGGTTATTTAGGAATTTTCTTATGGTAACTGAAATAAGAAGATAAGTTTGACCCATACGTCTAGTCGCACGCACACAAACACCGTGTCGAAGTCTGCCGAACTGAAACGACATTAGACGATGCACGGCTTTCAACGCTGCACCGCTGCGCTGTGCCGGACGGAGTGAGAGATGTTAGGTGTTTTTCGTTACGGAATTTCTTGTATCGGTAGCCCTGCTCAAAGCTTAAAGCTTAAAAAATCAGTCATACTACCTATCAAAAGTTTATCTGTATCTGTAACAAACAGTGAAACGTCAAAATGATTTGTTAAAGCCATTTACGGTCGCTAAAGGCCCGCCGCGCCGGTCGACAATAGCAAAATTCATTACAACAATGCGTAACTGAAAATGATAACCTCATTTTGTAACGAATGAATCAAACGCATATTAAAGCATTGTCGAGCACGAGAATTATTGTGACGCGCCTCTCGTTTCGACCACTTCGATGCTGCTGGTTATGCGTGCACAGAGAAACTATAGAGCTGCATAGATCACAGGTTTTAACATGGGCAACGACTCCTTTTATGGGCGTTTTATTAATCTTTTAATAGGCTAACGTTTGACTATAACTTGCCTGATGTAAGGATGTAGTCTGCGAAGGAAAGTGCTTTCCCAGTAAATACCGATTTACTCGTGACTTGAAGACAGGCAGGTTTTAGCTATCGCGCTTATAAATTTCAGGTGGTACATCTAAATGTTTCAGCATTTTTTTCTTTTTCATTCTTTTTTCTAAGCCGACATTACTATTGGTGTTAGCAGAATTCGGCATTGAAATATATAGGTTCACTCTTTTATAAATATTGTTTCATCACTGCTGGGCCCTGATTCTCGCGTTTTTGACATTTAACTCTAACAGATATGTGTAGAAAAAAAATTCAGAAAACTAATCCAATACTTATTTTATTATATAGGTACATATGTCTATTAGAGGTAAATCTCTAAAGCACGAGAGTTGGAGCCCCGCTTAATAGCACTAAAGAAAACCTTTGGGAAAGCCAGCCTAACTTAAAATTAAAATATATTTGAAAAAAATAACCATCCAGATTAAAACTTAAGCTCTTTCTCGCAGATCCATGTCCATGGGACACTAGTTAACAATTTATTCTTTCAAACATAATACGCATTATCTAAATTCATCAAAATTTTAATGAAATTACAGTATCCCTTTTACAGGAATTTTGACAGAGAATCGACTCTACAGTTTTAACAAATCACAAATTTTGCATTATCGCGACCAGTATGACAGCTGGGTGATATATACGGCGAATTATAAATGCTATAAATAAATAAATATAGGATATTTAGAACCAGCCTATTGTTTGTAATGAGTGGGGTGTTGGTGTGCGTTTGGTGAAACTAATTAATTATAAGAGTTTTACCGACATAAATGTTTATGCAGTTTTGTTTAATACACGTAGCAATGGCGGGATGGCGGCAGTGGGTTTAGTCTCATTAGAAAGAAGAACACAATCAATAATTATTACATTGCGTGTATTTTAATTTTTTGGGAGCTGAGTCACCTTCTTCCGTGGGTGCACACCTTTAATTAAATCCCCTCACGTGGTCCCCGGGCGGTGCAAATCAGGTGACAATCAACTGGTAGGCTTCAGCCGTGGTTAGTGACCACCCACCAGACAAAGCCGCACACGGCTCTGCCGTGTTGCAGTGCGATGTCTGGTGACACCATGCAGATAGGGTGGGTCGGAATTGTTGTTCCTTTATGGTTTCTAACCATATGGACGCTCATTCCACTGCCACCTTCTCACCGATAATTATTATTCGTAATCACGAGTGAATCGGTATACTAGGCTGGCGCGTTCCATCGTAGACTAATTCATTGCTTAACATCAGGCAAGTTGTAGTCAAGTGCCAGCCTATCGAGAATAAAAAATAATAATAATAATGTGGAGATATCTTTACTGTCCGGGAGCCCATGGGGGGAATAGATCGCTGAGCCCGATTTCATTCATATTTCCAGCTTCTTTATGGTGTTCTATATCCTTGACAAGGAACTCGCTACAGGGTCCTACGACCTAAACGTCTTAAAACAAAATGGTTCAAATACCAGCCAGTTAAAAACTAATTACAAATTTTACTAGCTTCCGCCCGTGGCTTCCACTGTATGGTATTAGAATGAAAATTAGCCCTTGTGTTATTCCAGACTATAATCTCTGTCCTAAATTTCGTCCTTATCCGTCCACACATTTAGGTTCAATTCCAGGGTCGAGTAAAAAGACTTTTCTAATTTAATAAGAAAATCTTAGTTTGCAGCTCGAAGTTTGGAATAATCCTGAACGGCAATAGACTAGTTCCCTATAATGTTTGGGACTTAGACATACCTAGTGGGCAATAATAATAATAAAATAGTGGGAAATTAACACACACGGCCATCTGATCACAAACTAAGCAGAGCTTGTAACCAGATAACCGGTAATATACTACATATAATACTTTTCTTTTGTAAATACATACTTAAATATAGATAATTACACCCAGACACAAGACAAACAGACGTGTTAATCACACAAATGTCTGACTTGGGAATCGAACCCACGACCTGCGGCGTGAAAAGCGTCTCTTACTGACCACTCTAACGGCCCGACTAATAAGTAGGTAATATACATCTCTGCTTACACTTTCTAAAAATCCAGTCGTAACACTAGGTTTTTTTATACTTTTTTTATACTATATATTTAATTTAAATTAATATTATAAATGCGAAACGCTTTCCCGCTTAAACTACTGAACCCAGTTGGATGAAATTGGGTATGGAGGTAGTTTGAGACCCGAGAAAGGACATAGGATAGTTTTTATCCGAAAAACGCAAAAAGAAGGTAATGTTTTGGCGCGATAACCGACATACACGCGGGCGAAGCCGCTGTCGGAAAGCTAGTAAAATTATATATTATTTTATACTACTAACCACATTTAATGGAAACAATAATCAGGTAAATTATCTATATTTTCGCCACTACACCAGTTTTCGGTTTTAATCGGTTCCATCTAGTTTTTGTGGCAAATGACAGCGCTGCGGAGAATCGTATTGTTTTGACGTCTGCGGCGTGCAAATAAATATATACTCATTTTTGTTGATAATGAATTGTCGGGTAAACGCACTTGTTGTGGCCATCGTAATTTTTTAAATAAGATTTAGTTTCTAAAATGCCTTTATGTGTTTAATTTACTTACGCTTTTTTCGATAGGGACGTATTGTAGTTTTTTTCCTTTCTAAAGTAGGTACTTTTTTTTAAATTTGATTTTGTTTGATGATTTTTTTGTAAGCTGTCTCCATGACTGTAATTCGAATCCAGTGTCCAGTGTTAAAATACAGTAGAGAGTATTAAAAATGGTTCGAGAAAACCTGAATCTGAGTTCTTAAGTTCCTTCTTACTATTTGCGTTCTAATTTCAAAAATCTGTATTATTTTATCAGCTGTATTTAATTAACACAAGTTTTTTTTTGAGATGGCACACATTGGTAGAGTTACCCTATTTAATGTGCAACTGTGTTTGATTGCGGTCGTAACCGTTTGTCGTCGCACCAATAGTAATTATCATTTTTAATTACACAGAAATGCATGTTTTAATTTATCATTTGTGTGTGAATTTAATTATTATTTAATTTTAAAATGTTGTTATTTGCAATTTAATTTATTTGCTTGTGTATGTGTATTCATGCAACGGTTTGTAATGAGATTATCAAAGTGATTTTGTCTAATATTTTTTTTCTGTATTTTTTATGAAGTTACATACTTAAAGGTGAAAATCGAGACCTAGATATGAATAAAAGTTTATGGATAAAAGTTTTTAATAGTTGAAAATAATATAGTATTTTTATTGTCTATTTCAGATAAATCAAATTAAAATAATATGCAAAATAAATATGATTCTACAGATGTTCAGTCATGGTGTACAACATATGCAGGACAAACTGTTGATGTTATAAATTATATTACATGCCAACACTCTATAGGCAGTGAAGGAGTGATATCATGATATTTATTAATATTAGCTGCAATAATTTACTACATACAAAAATATAAAATGAGTTGCTAATGTTCTTGTAAATGTTTTAAATAAATTAAGTTCTCATTGAACAGAACATTTATAAAAATAACAATCTCCATTTAAAATTATTTAAATTAAATGTCAAAATCAAATTAAAATTAGGTATGAGATTCTCCTAAATCAAAAATTGGCCTAACCAAGTCCCGTAGATATGTTTATTTTTTGAATTTCACTGTGATTTTGTGATTTTTAACTAAAAAAGAAAATTAAAGAAAAGCGCTCGGTATTTCAAGTACCTACTACTGTTAAATTAATATGAAACGCATTCGTAAATACTCATATACGATTTATTATTGTGATGGTACAATATACGAAGTATGGTAAGCGTGTGCGCAAGCGGCGATTGAAACGGCTCAGCCAGATTGAGCTGTTGTTGGATTATTTAATTTTAATCCCAGTTACATTCGATTACAACAGAGGTAAAAAGATTTAGACAAGACATAATAAGCTCGAAATAAATTAGGATATCTATTATTATAGTCTTAGATTTACGCGAATATCACACATTGAAATGAAACTACTTTGTAACGGATTTTATCACGGTTTATTTTAGATTTTAGATCCCGACGTTTCAAAGTCTTTTCTGACTTCATGTTCTCGGGTATCTATTGCTGTAAACAGAACCCTCTTGTTTGTCGGGTTTTAAAAATGCTTCCTACTGTTATATATTTTTATTTGAACGATAACCCTTACTACAGATTTTTTTTATTTATTCTAAAAAGACTTTTACGACTTCGGACGGGGTGTTATAAGTCTGACGAGTCTGTGTGTGTTGTGTGTGTGTCTGTCTGTGGCATCGAAGCTCCCGAAAGGATGAACCTATATTGATTTTTTTGTTTGAAACGTGAATTAGTTAAAGATCTTGGTTCATCATATTTTTAATTATTTATCATCCATAGTTGATTCAACTTTAAAACTAAGCCATAATATTCTTAAAACGATACTTAATTGAAAATAAGATTACAAAAATGCCTTGTAAACAACACACGTGACCAGGGTTCCGGTTTGAAAATCGAATTGAAAACCTCCTCCTGAAGTCTTTTGTTTTTGAATGACATCCCTCATTGTTAATCGGCAATTTTCTATTAGAAATAAATGACAGAAACAGAATTTACTTCGAACTCAATACAATATTTCGAAAAAAATTGCGAATATCGATTGAAAACTAATTTTCGTTCTATCAGATTGTCACGTTAGAGACAAGTCTACCACTCAACGCAAGACATGCAACGAGTAGTCGATAACAATCGACAACATATTTTATGTCAATTTCAATTGTTAAAAAATAGATTTAAAAATTAATGTGCCCTTTTTTACACTACGATCACAATGAGACAATTTAAATAATTTAACTAATAAATATTTTATAGTAAGTACCTAGATTATATACTTAATTATTTAGTTTAGTCGTCCTGTCTATAAATGTTTAAGTCTGTGTATTTCTAGTGTTGAGAGATTCATTCTAGCGATGACGAATTGTTCGGAGATCTCTTACGGTTCAAACGTAAACATTGATGCCGAGTAGGGTGACCATTATTATTGAAAAATGTTGACTTGTTTTTTTTTTGAAATTATTTGTGATAAAGTGGTAAGCATGTTCACTTGGCGAATGCGAGGTCCTTGGTTTAAAAAAACATTCTGAAATAAACTTATAAAATCTTGCTATATGTTGGGAAATCTCCTATCATGTATGGAACATGGAAATAGCATTTATTGTTCACGTTTTAATAACGTTTTGTTTTTTTTTTAGTCTGTGATAAGGTGGCGCTTGATTACAAATGCCTGAGGTTAAGCAATGATGTACCTAGTCCACGATGGAACGCGCCAGCCTTGTATACCGATTCACTCGTGATTACGAATGATTATCAGTGAGAAGGTAACAGTGTAATGAGCCTAAGCCTCCTTAAAGTTACATCATGGTGATCACTCTGCAAGGTGTCATCAGACATCGCACGGCAACACGGCAAGGTCACTTGGCGGTGTGGCTTTGTATGGGGGGTGGTCACTAACCACGGCCGAAGCCTACCACCAGTTATAACCAGTTTTCGCTAGCTTTTTTGTCAGCTGATTTGTACCACTCGGGGACCACGTGTGAGGGTTCAGATCAAAATTGCACTCGAAGGTAACTCAGCCTCTCATGTAAATTTTTATGTAAATAAAAATCTACACTATCCAATACCAGCTGCCCGCCCAGCTTCGCACGGGTGGTCAGGTACCGATTATAAATATATCTTTCCGTTGTTTTTAAATATTGTTTGACAAACTTATTCCTGATAGTAAACTAAACAGAAATTAATTATCCATTTTGTAGTTCGAAACTCATACATTTATATTTTTACGTACACACATTTTGGGTACTCATTTTAATTTATATAATTTACAAGAAGAAGATTATGGACACCCTACATGCGGGAACGTTTCTTGATTTAAACCCTTCAACAAAATATGTACTGTTTTACGCGCTCCTAACGATAGATTTATTAATCCAAACGGCTCGATTCCTGGCATTTTGACCGTATAACATTATAACATATAAATATTTACAATGAGTACTATCGACCAATTTGATTATTCTATACCCAATTCGGCCTTGTGCGAGCAATGTTAGGAAGGTAGGTGAAGTAGTTAACATATTCAGTATCTAACGTAATAACGCAATCAAAAGTAATTATTATGGTAAAAGGACTAGACAGTATATAGTGCCAGAGTTATGTAACCAATATGAGATATTAAAATTAAATTAAATGTAAACTGAAATTAAAACGGAAACTTAAAGATATATTTGGAAGTAAGTAAAAAAAAATATATGGGAAAATGCATGCATAAAATTGTAATTAGGTATAGTAGGTATAAATCAATAGTATAAGTAAATACATAATATAAATTGTGAATGAGCGCGACGCCAACAAACTGTATGTACAGTTTGGCGACGGATGATTTTTTGTGTAATACTTATATTATAAATAAACTAGCGGACCCGGCAGACGTCGTTCTGCCCGGTAAAGCAGTGCCATCTACCGGGTCTCAGACCTACCGAATATAACCAATAAATAATAATAGGTATCTAACCCGGTTTTCGGCACTTCTTCGCTTTCTAAATTTTCTTTTTTTTTAATTTTTCTCTGCGTAAGAACCATCCTCGTACTTAAAGGAATATTTAAAAAAAAGAGTTAGTGAAATCGGTCCAGCCGTTCACGCGTGATGTCGTGACAACGGAAAACGGGTTTCATTTTTATATATATTTAGCGACGGCCTAACAATTTAACTAAAAAAATATCACTCAAAACTAAATAAGATTTAATGATTTTAAACAATTAAAACAATTAAATAAGAAACAAAGTTATGCAAAAATACACAATCAGAAAAGCAAGTGAACGCTGCGCGTGCTCGATGCAAAGTGGTCTCGAGGTCCTCGGCGCGGTGGGGAGGTGCTTCAGGTAGCGCCACTGCGGCTTCACTCTCGATCTTGTTCGTTCTTGCTTCGTTCTCCCGGTCACCATTCTTTCGCTCCACGAATGACATTTTAAGGTGGAGACATCTCTAACACGGCTTCTCCTGACTGGTGAACGTCCACGTTCACCTCAATGATGCAGTTTTCATCTTCTAATGAAGCAGGAGTTGCTGGCGGTGAAACTTCTCCATCGCGCCGGACACTGTTATCTTCAACTGTTATAGAGATAAATTGTTTGCATTACAATACTGAAAAATTCCTTTGCCTAAGTGATAGGTACAAACCATGTAGTTATTAGAATATACAATGACAGTATCAACCACTTATGTAATTATTAGAACATAGCTATAACGACACTATCTTTTACATAGCTAAGTTTTTAATAAAAACTTGACCATGCAAGTAGTTATTAGAACATACAGTGAGCTCATTCAGTGTTGCGTTCCAATGTGTTCATGTACAGTCAGAATTTGTTAAGTTAGGTTAGGTGTTCAAAACGACATGACCCAGTTAACATGTCGGGTGTGTGGTGATAGTGTAGTACGGTTGACATGGCCAAGTTATCATGTCAAACCAACACGCAACGTGAACTCTGTTACCACGCTACGGTTCAATCGTCAACGTGAACTCTGTTACCACGCTACGGTCCAATCGTCAACGTGAACTCTGTTACCACGTTACGATTCGATTGTTAACGTGAACTCTGTTACCACGCTACAATCAGTTTACTCGACGTGAACTCTGTTACCACGTCATTACCAACGTGAACTCAGTTACCACGAAGGCACTACGTGATCAAGTTAACACGTAACACAACGAATAGGTAAATGTTTGCTGAACCAGCGTTACTCACAGTTGAAGAAGGCTGCGCACGCCTCAGGGGACCATTCCCCTCGCCAGCTCACCATGTGCTCGGCCGCTGCCTGGGTGGTCTTGCCGTAGGAGCCGCCGAGTAGCTGAAGCTCATAGCGCCCGTGAGGTAGAACTCGTAGTATGCGGTAGGGTCCGCGCATACCAGAGTCTAGTTTCCCAGTCATCTGAGCAGCTTTCGCTACGAACACTAAATCATTCACTTTAAATGATCTGGTAACTTTACGGTTTCTATTAACATAAGCATCTTGTTTTTGTCTATTTTGCTCCAATCGCTCCGACGCTGCCTGCCGCTGCAACTCTCTTAGGGCCTCCCTATTAGGGTTGCTGTCTTCCAGGGCGACGTCGCGGATAAGGGACCTTATTGCGGGAGTGGTACCTTCGATGCCTACGAGAAGCTGCATGGGCGACACGTTGGTAGTTTTATGTTTCGTACAGTTTAGTACTAATTGTAATCTCCAAAGGGCATCGGACCACCTACTCTGTCTAATGACAGTTTCTACTCTTAACATATTGAGCACTGTGCGACAATAGCGTTCTACTTGACCATTCTCATTATGCATTTCAGGAGTTATAAAGTGGATTTGACTCCCCATTTGATTAGTCCAGTTGCGAAACTGTGAACTCTCGAACATGCGACCACGATCACATACGATCAGTTTCGGAGCCCCAAAGTAGGAAACAACGCTCGTCATCACCCTAATAAGCTCCTCAGAATCTTGTCGTTTTATTGCAAATAATAAGCAAAATTTTGAATAAGCGTCTACAGCTATAAAGATAAATTTAAAACCGTTTGATTCAGGGAGAATTCCCAAAACGTCTAAATGAATAGTGCTGAACGGTGCATCGGGCTTAACCCACGAAGAGATTGGTTGGTGAGGGGCGCGCGGCACACGCTTAGAAGATAGACAAGTTAAACAGTGGTTAATGTATTTCTTTACGAAAGTCCTTAGACCAGGAAACCAGAAATGTCTCAGTATGAGGTCAAGGGTTTTTTCATAACCTATGTGATCATGCTGATCGTGAAAGATTCTTAAAAGACTGAGCCTATGGCCCTTAGGTATAAAACATAGCAATCTAGACTCTTGTCCGATAGGGTTATACTTGTAGTACAGTATGTCATTTTTAACTACGTACTGATTTTGATCTAACTCGTTATTATTAAGTCTGTCTATTAGGATACGAGATTCCTCGTCGGCGGATTGTGCTATTTGTGCCCAATTTTTAGGCCTAACTATCATACGTACATCAATTGGGTTACGACTAAAGTAATCAGCATGTGACATTAAGCACCCTTTACGATATTCTATTACAAAGTTAAAATCTTGCATGTACATCCACCAACGCGCGACGCGTGGTAAAAGATCTTTTTTGCGTTCAGTTAGTTTTAGAGCGTTGCAGTCGGTTACAATTTTAAATTGGATACCTAATAAATATTGCCGAAAGTATTGTAGAGCTTTTATAATGGCTAAAGTTTCAATTTCATACGAATGATAGCGGCTTTCGGCGCCTTGGGTAGTTTTACTAAAGTACGCGACTACGCGACGTTGTTTGTTATCGTGTTCTTGGATTAGAACAGCACCGTAACCTATAGAACTTCCGTCTGTGTGGAGCTCAGTGGGCAAAGTCGGATCAAATATTGCTAGAACCGGTTCGTTAGTCATACAATCAATTAGGTACTTGCGCGCTAATTCCTGTTCTTCACCCCACACAAACGGAACTCCATTACGCGTTAGCCTCGCTATAGGAGCAGTTTTAGACGCATAACCGGATATATATCGCCGAAAATATCCAGCTAACCCTAACAATTGTCTAACTTGTTTCACGTTTGTAGGTATAGGAGAATTAATTAGGGCTTTTACTTTTCTCTCGCTTGGCCTAACCTGACCCTCACTAATCCTACGACCTAAGTATTCTACCTCGGTAGCCACAAAAGTGCTCTTTTTTAAGTTTATAGAAAAGCCTGCTGTGGTTAATGTTAGTAGAACTTCTCGTAAGTCATCCAAGGCAGTATCTACCCTATTCGATAGTATCAAAATGTCATCAACGTAGACCAGGACTTTTCCCGAATCGATAAGCGAACGTAAGGTTTTCGATATGATTCTTTGATAAACAATAGGGGCATTAGTGAGACCGTAAGGCATTTTTAAATATTCATAATGCCCTTCGGGCGTCACGAAGCCGGTTTTCGGTATAGAGTCGTTATCCAGGCTTATTTGATGAAAACCGGTAGCCATATCAAGACAGCTGAAATATTTATGCTTTCCAAGCCGATCGATATGATTGTAGATGCGTGTGTAGGAGTAACACAAGAACTTACTTGGTGGTTCAATAAAAAACGGCACGATTTATCAACTTGCAAGTTTATTGCAAACACGGTAGTTCACACACACAATAACACAAAAGAAGAAAAACAGAAGGAGTAGTGATAGCGACAGATAAAGAACAGTTTAAGCACAATGATAATATCAAGGCGTTACACAATATGTGAAGCGTTTAAGCGTATAGGCGTATAGAAATGCGGAGCGCAAGCGACGTGCGTCTCGCGTAAGGTGTATGAGCGCACACTGTCGAATTCACCGTCGACTCACGCGCAGGTAGTCGAGCGGCGCCGAACCCTTCCGATCGTGTGGTCGGGAGGCTTCGGTGTGGTCCGGTTTTAATATGGACGCGAAGCAACGCCTCGCAACTCACTATATAAAATACCGATCGTAAAGTTGTACGTTTGTTAATTATTGATTAATTCTTGTACATATTAATTTAGTAAGTAATAATTTAGAAATGAGTTTAGATATTTACTACAATGAAATTTAAGTTAAATTTAAGAATCAATTTAAAAATGAAGTTAACATTGAATAAAGTTAAAATAGATCAGAACAACATAAAACACATAACATTAAACATAAAATAATTCCCTACATCACCCCCCTCCAGAGACCGTCCTACGGGCGATAGTAGTCGGGGAACCTAACTCTGCGCCCCGACCTAGTCCTTCTGACGGCATCATCAGACTCAGTGTGATCATCTGGTATGACCGTTGGTGAGTTTGGTGGGGTGGTTGGTGGGTTAAGTGGTGTGCATGTCCTGGGTGAGTGTTGTGGTGTTTGTGATGACGTGTTTTGTGTTGTAGAAGTGTAAGTGGTGTTTGGGTCACGCAGTATATAGGCTGGTTTCAGACGGTCTATTGAAACTGATACCCTGTTACCCTTGTACAAAATTTTGAACACCTTCTCACCTCGCTCCAACACCTCATGAGGACCAGAATATGGTGGCTTAAGAGCACCAGCTATGGTGTCATCTCTAAGGAAGACGTGGGACGATGTGGCAAGATCTTTGAAAACGAATGATGAACGCCCGCTGCCGTGTTGACTGGTGCGTGACGGCTGTAAGTCCTTTACGAACTTGCGCAGCCGTGACACGTAGTCGGAGATATCAGGCACCTGATCTTCACTAGGCTCAAAAATGTCGCCTGGAAGTCGAAGAGGCTCTCCATATAGCAGCTCTGCTGAAGACGTCTTCAAATCGTCTTTGATGGCACTGCGAACACCTAATAAAACGAGTGGTAATGCGTCCACCCATGATGTGCTAATATGGCACATGATTGCTGCTTTCAGCTGTCTGTGAAACCGTTCAGCTAATCCGTTCGTCTGAGGATGGTATGCCGTGGTTCGGCGGTGCTGAAAGCCGACCAGCTGTGACAGGCTTTTAAATAAAGCTGACTCAAACTGTCTCCCACGGTCGGTTATAATGTCCGTAGGACAACCGAACCGTGAGATCCAGCCATGAAGTAATGCTTTAGCAACAGACTCAGCTGTGATCTCCGTTAGCGGTACTACCTCTGGCCATCGCGTGAAGCGATCTACGGCTGTGAGACAGTACCGGAAACCATGAGACACTGGAAGTGGTCCAATCAGGTCTATATGGACAAAAGTAAATCTGGCTTTTGGTAACTGGAAAGAGCTTAGCGGAGCTGAAACGTGCCTAGTTACTTTGGCGCGCTGGCAGTCTATGCAGTTGCGCACAAATTCACGGCAGTCTCGCTTCACGCCTGGCCATACGTACCGGTCCGACACAAGCGTAGCAGTGGTGTTTGCACCCGGATGACTCAGTGAGTGCAAACTACTAATGAGTTGGTGTCTCAGTTGTGTCGGTACAAATGGTCGCAACTTACCATTGCTGTCATCGCAGCACAGCTGTTCTCGAAGACCAGGCAGACTCACCATCCTGAGCCGTAGCGATGTGCTACCATTTAGCAGGGACTTCATTTCGCAGTCCGAGTTCTGAGCTTCAACAAGCATCTGCAGGTCAAGAGGTTGTCCAACTGCCGCAATACGAGACAGGGTGTCGGCCACCACGTTGTCCTTGCCTGAGATGTGCCTGATGTCAGTGGTGAACTGCGAAATGTAGTCTAGGTGACGGAACTGCCTAGGAGAACGGTTACCCTTATGGCCGCTGAAGGCGAAGGTCAGGGGCTTGTGATCTGTATAGATCGTAAAGTTCCTGGCCTCCAACATGTGGCGAAAGTGCTTAACACTCTCATAAATGGCAAGTAGTTCTCGATCGTAAGGAGAGTATTTCTGCTGAGAAGGGCTCAACTTACGAGAGAAAAATGCCAAGGGTTCCCACGCAGTCTCTCTCAACTGCTGAATTACTGAACCTATTGAAGTGTCGGATGCATCAGTCACTAAGGCCAGCTTTGCGTCGCAAACGGGGTGCGAAAGCAAGGCTGCCTTACACAAACCGTCCTTACAGGCGTTGAAGGCTTCCAGTTCCTCAGCAGTAAAGTTGACTGGGTGGGAGCCCTTCACGGAACCTGTTAGGAGGGTGTTAAGTTTGGCTTGATGTACCGCAGCGCCGGGAATAAAACGGCGGTAAAAATTTAACATCCCCAGGAAACGTCGCAACTCCTTGACGTTTTTTGGGGCTGGGAAGCTACGTATGGCTTCCACCTTGGAAGGTAATGGCATGGTACCCTTGGCTGAAATGGTGTATCCTAGGAATTCTACCTCGGGAACGCCTAAGACACACTTCCCTACGTTAATTACCATGCCATATTCCTGCAGCCTGGTGAACAGCTGGTGCAGGTGCTGCTGGTGGGTCTCCTCATCCTGCGAAAAGACCAGGAAATCGTCAATGTACGCATAGACGAAATCCATCCCGCGAAGCATTTCATCCACAAACCGTTGAAACGTCTGTCCGGCATTTCGAAGACCGAACGTCATGAACGGGAATTCGAAAAGACCGAACGGCGTGGTTATAGCGGTCTTCGGAATATCGTCTACGTGTACAGGGATTTGATTGTAGCCTTTAACCAGGTCTATTTTGGAGAAGACCTTGCATCCTGCGAGATTGTAAGCGAAGTCATGAATATGCCTGATAGGATATTTGTCAGGCACGGTACGAGCGTTCAGCATACGGTAGTCCCCGCAAGGACGCCAACTATTGTCCTTCTTCGGGGCGAGGTGAAGAGGCGAAGACCAGGAAGATTCTGATGGGCGACAGGTACCAATCTGTAACATGGCCTCAAATTCAGCCTTGGCAATTTTTAATTTATCAGGCGCTAACCTACGTGGTGTAGACGATACTGGTGGCCCGGGTGTAGTGCGGATGTGGTGTACAGTGTTGTGTTTAGGTGGTGTACGGTGCATACCAGATGGGTTCACTATGTCGGGGAACTCAGAAAGTATATTATGATAAAGTGAGTTACCCACAACAACTTTGACTGATGATATGCCTTCAGAAGATAAGGCAGGCAAACCCGAGGTGCAAAGCGTAGTGCTGGCGTCAATAAGGCGTTTATTCCGTATATCTACAATTAAATTATATTTATAAAGAAAATCAACGCCAATAATCGCCTTAGTAACGTCCGCAACTATGAACTGCCAAGCAAAGTCGCGGCGCAGACCTAGGTTCAACACTAAGTGCATACAACCGTACGTGTGTATTGTCGACCCGTTCGCTGCACATAACTCAAAATTAGTTTTATTTCTTGGCTCGTTTAAAGCAGAACGGGGAAACACGCATAAGTCACTACCAGTATCTATTAAAAATTGAACATTAGTTCGCTTGTCAGTGACAAATAAGCGACCTGTACCTGGGCAGTCGCCGGCCGCCATTACCGATTGCCCGTGGAGTTTCCCGCGTAATCACACGGTTTTATGCACCTAGCTGCCCTACTTCCGAAAGTATGGTGGTACCAACACAGCGGGTGCTTTTGGTACTCTGAGGCCGACCTCGACCTGGACCGCGATCGTGAACGGTGGCGAGATTGGTGCCGACGCGAATGTTTTTGCGGACGCGAACGGTATGACGCACGGGTTTGCTCGTCCACTTTTATTGCTAGCCGTTCCACCATATTTTTCAGCTCGGCGATCTCATGGTTGACTGAGGTGCTGCTGCCACTGCCGGTGCGACTCGTCGACGCTGCTGCCACGCTGTGAGGCGTCACAATGTCGTGGACGCGATCAGCCAAGTCAGCCAGTTGCTCCAGTGAGAGCGACGGCTGTGATGCTACCAGCGGCTGGATATTGGCTGGCAAGCGCTGGCTCCAGATGGTCTTCACAAAGTCCGCTGGAACAGTTGGGCCAGCCAGGTCCTGGAGATGCCGTAGGAATTGGGACGGCTTGCGGTCTCCCAGTTCCTCATGGGTCAGCAGCTGCTTCACCTTCACTTCGTTGGAAGCTGACAGTCTGCGTATGAGCTCCTGCTTTATCTTAGAGTACTTGTGGCGCTCTGGAGGATTCACGATGAGGTCTTTAACCGCCTTGGCGTGCTGCATGTCCAGGTTGTTGATGACTTGCGTATACCTGGCTGTGTCATCGCAAATGCCGTAGGTCGCAAACTGGCCCTCCAATAACGCGAACCAAATCTCCGGTTCATCTGGACAAAAAGGTGGCACCTTCACTCTTAAATGCCTATCTTGTATCGCGGTATGCGGTGTCATGGCGTCTGGCAACTTCGCAGGTGAAGGGCGTGTCCGTTTTACCGGCCGCGTCGTTACTTTGGACTTTGACCCGGCGGTATGAGCTGTATCACTGCTGCTATCGCTCATCGTGTTCTTCGGTGGTCACCAATGTAGATGCGTGTGTAGGAGTAACACAAGAACTTACTTGGTGGTTCAATAAAAAACGGCACGATTTATCAACTTGCAAGTTTATTGCAAACACGGTAGTTCACACACACAATAACACAAAAGAAGAAAAACAGAAGGAGTAGTGATAGCGACAGATAAAGAACAGTTTAAGCACAATGATAATATCAAGGCGTTACACAATATGTGAAGCGTTTAAGCGTATAGGCGTATAGAAATGCGGAGCGCAAGCGACGTGCGTCTCGCGTAAGGTGTATGAGCGCACACTGTCGAATTCACCGTCGACTCACGCGCAGGTAGTCGAGCGGCGCCGAACCCTTCCGATCGTGTGGTCGGGAGGCTTCGGTGTGGTCCGGTTTTAATATGGACGCGAAGCAACGCCTCGCAACTCACTATATAAAATACCGATCGTAAAGTTGTACGTTTGTTAATTATTGATTAATTCTTGTACATATTAATTTAGTAAGTAATAATTTAGAAATGAGTTTAGATATTTACTACAATGAAATTTAAGTTAAATTTAAGAATCAATTTAAAAATGAAGTTAACATTGAATAAAGTTAAAATAGATCAGAACAACATAAAACACATAACATTAAACATAAAATAATTCCCTACATGATCTTCAATCAATGGCAGCGGATAACGATCCTTTACCGTGATCGCGTTCAATGCTCGAAAATCTACACACATACGATCTGACCCGTCTTTTTTCTTGACGAGGATAATGGGGCTTGCGTAAGGTGACTCAGACTCTCTAATGATATTTTTATCTAGCAAGTCTTTTATAATATCTCGTACTCTAATTTTCTCGTCAAGTGAGAGTTTGTAAGGCCTGTAGTGAACAGGCGTATTGCTTGTGAGCTCAATATGCATACTGCCCGTATTTACAGTTGTAAGGGCGGTGCCAACTATCAAAAAATCTTTAAACTCATTTATGATCGATAATAACCTTTCACGAGGTGCGCCCGTTAGAGGTGTATTTACAGATAGCGCTTGATCATTGAGCTGCACATGAAACACCCTGTTCACATCGCTGGTACTAACACGTGTCAGATGTTGCTGACCGTTTACACGCACATACGCAACACCGTCCCTATTCAACACGTCGGTTCCTATTATTACCGGTACATTCATGCAGGTTGATGGAACGACAAGGAAATCAACTTCTAACGAAATATCACTAAATTCTATGACTAATGTTACACTACTAGTTGACTCCACATTCTGACTACCTATACCTCTTAACAATTGGTAAGTAGGCATTAGGTTGCAATTAAAATGTTTAATAATATTAGATGAAATTAACGACACGCGGGAACCGCTGTCGATAAGAACATCTGTCGGAATTCCTTGTATAACCGCGGTAACAACATCTAAGTCGTTCGATCTACCCTCAAGTTCGTGACAAAAATTCACAGATTTATTTCTAGTCTCGGAACGATTTTTAATAAAACATTCGTTTACATCATGACCTGGCTTTTTGCAAAAAGTGCAAGTTATTTTTGGTATACTCTTAAAATTAGACTGTTCACACGAAATTACGTTAGGTTTAGAACGTTTAGGACAAGACCTTTGCGCATGACCTACTTCACCACAAGAAAAGCATTTAAATGTCCTAGACGCGGGATTTTGATTAAATGGCCGCTTTCGTGATGGATTATCAGTATTTTTTCGAACACTACGCACATGATCATGGGAAGGCTTCACATAATTAGAAAAGAATGCGACTAAATCTTTAGGAGATAATTTAGAGTTCGCCGCGGTGGCACGAATATGCGGGTCAGTTATGCCACGTATAACAATAGCTACAATAAGGTCGTCACTTAGGCCCTTAACGATTTTTAAACGCAGCAATGACCGTCGCGCATAATCTGCGTACGTAGCATAACGATCCGAACTCGTACACATTACGTTAAACAGAATGCTCGCAACATCGATATTTCGTGTGCATAACGGTTTAAATTCTATTTTAAAGTTAGACCAGCTACGGTCATTTGTGACCCACTCTTGCAACCAAGTTCTAGCGTCACCCTTTAAGCAGTTAGCAATTCTCGATAGACACTCATTATCGTCCCAACCGTTAATGTCACGTGCTTTGTCTACTTCGTCACACCAAATATCGATGTCATTCACACTCGGATCAAAATTCGAAATGTAAAAATGGTTAGATCTTACTTTAGATAATGCGCTCAGTGCTCCGATGATCCTGTCTGTAGCGTCGTACCCGGTGGCCCCGATGCCACTCGTACTAGCGTGCGACTCTGAAGGCGGTGGTCGCGGCGGCGGCAAAGGCACCGGCTCGGGCGAGGTGCTACCCGCAGCGATCACAGCCCCGACGTCACCGTCCGCCACGTGTGTCGTCAGCAGCTCCGAGTCACGCACAACGCTCACATGAGAATTTTCTAAAGCAGTCAGACGCGCCAATATCATACCAAGTTGATCTCGAACATTCGGCGCGTCCGAGTTTCTGCTTGCCCTACTTCTCGTAACGCGTCTATCGGCCATTTTGTTGAAAATTTAAAATAACTGTATCGCCGGGATAACCAAAAGCGGATAGGGCACGAACCCTATCCCACTTCTGAATTTAGCGACGGCCTAACAATTTAACTAAAAAAATATCACTCAAAACTAAATAAGATTTAATGATTTTAAACAATTAAAACAATTAAATAAGAAACAAAGTTATGCAAAAATACGCAATCAGAAAAGCAAGTGAACGCTGCGCGTGCTCGATGCAAAGTGGTCTCGAGGTCCTCGGCGCGGTGGGGAGGTGCTTCAGGTAGCGCCACTGCGGCTTCACTCTCGATCTTGTTCGTTCTTGCTTCGTTCTCCCGGTCACCATTCTTTCGCTCCACGAATGACATTTTAAGGTGGAGACATCTCTAACAATATACAGATAAATTAAATTAAATTAAGAATAATTTTTCACGATTTTTTTACGATTGACATCTTGGCAGACGTATGTCGTAAAAAGTGCCACCATTTTAATTGCTTGGCCACGATACCGTAACCTATAAACAAATACATCAAAAAGTGACATTTTGTACAATACTAAATAGACAAGTTGCAAATTTAAGTATTAAGCAAGCTGCAAGCGTATTTTGCAGCGTTTCAACTACGCTGCTGTTCTCAAAATATTGGTTTTTAAATTTTTGTGACTATCGTAGTTAGTGAATTACAAAATATCACAAAGTCGTTTTTAGGTTGCGGTATTGTGGCCGGGCAAACGAAACGGACATAAAAAAAATATTTTGAAATGAGCAGGAATTATTTGGTCTGATTGTACGTACAGAATGTATATTGGTATTATATTATTGTTTTACTATAGACAAAATTAGTTACGTTATGGTAGTGTCGAGTTTTATGAATTATGTGTACCTTGCTGATGGGTTTATAGTATGTTCGTTTGGAATTTATACTAGTTTGGTAATGGGAGAATAGAGGATCGATTTTATTAGTTCTTGAGATTGTACCTATTTAGTCAAAAATGTAGCGAAACAAGGTGTAATGGTAGTATGTACTGAAGCAAAATTATATATCATATAATTTACATAATTGTTATGCCTGTATTACCAGAAGGTGTTTACTAACTATAGGCCGACCGTTTAACTCGCGTATCGCCTATCGCCAAGATTCTGACTCCTCAAGCTGCACAGACAGTGATGATGATTCAAGCGATATGGATATTAGTGACGAATAGTCTTACATTACTTTTATCTGTGGTTAAATAGTTCTTTATGAGATTTAATTAATGTTTTATGACTTTGTACTTCAGATGGCGATACGCGAGTTAAACGGTCGGCCTATAAGTGTCTTGGATCTCGAACTAAATTCGTGAGGGAAAGACAGTTTAGGTGTCCTGGGACTTGGCCGAGTTCAAATCCCGAGTCTCTTCACGGCGCCGTTGTCGATCCTGGCTTACAGGAGTAACAATGCCGGGATTGCGGATAAGGGTACACTAGTTTTTTGTGAAATACTAAAAATAGTGATTGATTGTGCTTCAAAGTGATTGTTTTCATCACCAAACTCCACGCATCCTACAATCACGAATATAAAATCACAGATAAAAGTGGGCACTTTCCATCCACTTTTGTCTGTGAGTTTTTTAAGTAGCGAGGTAACCTCGGATTCAACATACTTCGCTGCTCACACCATAAGTTGTAACAAAGCCTTGTCTACTAAAATACCTAGATAACTAAACCTTCATTATCACCTAACCAGCAAGTAACTGGAACCCAGTTTCAAGAGGATTTCAGTATAAAGGTTGAAATTTAATATCTGTTTAGTATTGTAGTGGGCAGTAATTCTGTTGCCCACCGCAGCCCGTAAAGAGATGCTCGCTTGCAGTTTTTGTGCGGGCTCCTACACTGCATAGTTAAGGCCAAGCGTTAATTAGATTCTGTTCTTTAATACAGCACAATCCGTTTATTATAACTTCGCCTATATTGATCAACCGCTTGATAATATTACGATGTGATGGAATAGTGATTTTAGTATTCAATTATAATCCTTTTACGAAATTAGATACAATGACTTCGCTTATAAATTTTCGCTTATTATGACCTCACTTATACCTCACTATATCCTAGTAGCGGTAGCGCAGCGGTACGGGCCTCGCCTTAGAATAGTAAGGTCGTGGGCTCGAGTCCTGGTCGTGCCCACACATTTTTGTATCAATTGTTTCATCTCCGCTGCTCAATATCGGTGAAGGAAAACATCGTGAGGAAACCGGCATGTCTAAGAACTAAAGGACATGTGACATCCACCAACTCGCACTTGGCCAGCGTGTGTGGATTAAGGTAAAAATTGAGAGAAGACCCGTGCCCAGCAGTGGGACACTAAAAAGGGTTAAAGCGATAGTGACTGACCTAATTCGTAACACCTTCGACCGTTTTTATATGTGTTCAATTTTGAATTTGTTTTAAAAAGTACTTACTCTGTTTCTTACTATTAAACAACATAAATATGAACAGCTAAAAACAAGATTATTTATTTCTTACAAATATGCTCTGTATGACGTCCGCATAGTATGACGTGTTTTTCCTTTCTCTACGATGTAATTATAAATGAGTATTCAACAACACGGTGACAGAGCGGCGAGCGTCAGTAGAGTGTAGTATCGTCTCTGACGTCTCGAGTATCCAACGACGCAGTATCCAGACATCCAGATTCTTATTCTTATTCTTTATTGTACACAAAACACTTACATAAACAATTTATAAAAAGGAAATAGCACATGTACACAGGCGAGCTTAATTCAGATGTGAATTTTCTACCAGCAAACCCTAGGTAAGGAAACATTGTGGAATGGGTAGAAGTGCACAACAAATATTTTAAATACATACATACACCTACATACTAATGAGGATTTAAAAAATACTGGATCAGTTTAGACCTAGGTATAAGAAAGTGCCTTAAAACTTGTAATACGAATACGGAAAGTATTTCCCACTAATTAGCAATACTTCCCCTTAACAAGCAAGTATTTAGCATAGTGTTTATATCGCCGTGTATAAGAGTTAGTCGCGACTGTCCATGTTCTGCTGTGCTTAACAGCTTACAAGATGCTTAGATATTGTTACCACCTGATATTATGTTTAGTCTACCATTTCACTGTATGTAAGGTGTAGAAAGAAATTTCTTAAGCAAATGGAAATTGCTGCAATAAGCAACTATTAAAGTACTTCTGGTAAACAGGGGCACTCATTTTTGACCTATTAATGCAAAGTAACACAGCCAATAATTCTTTGAATATTGTCTAACAACCATATCTGTATTATTACTAATTATAATTTATTACAAACACTATAGACATACACACACTTTTAAATACAGGGTGACTTGTAATTTGTGTAATATAACGCACGCGCCTCACACTCATTCGCTAATGTGTATAACATTACTGACTGCCGCAATTGTAGGTAGACAGAAAATGGAGGAATATAAAAATAAAAATCATTTTTTTTTTATTTTCCTAATAGTTTAAAGCTATCTGACTTTAAACGCTATCAACTGTTCAAATTCAAGTTACCTATCTGTCAAATATTGAGATCAGAGACCATTAGTTTTTTAGTTTTTTACTACTAATCTTTAAAAACTTATATACTTATTTAAACTTGACACTGGCAAAATTGCGGAATAATTTCTGCAGAGGCCATAATTAGAAGAAGAAGAAGAAGAAGAGATCCATTTAATTTAGAGATATTAATTTAATGTTCAATTTATATCTATAAATATCACTTAGAAAATCACTTAGAAATCACGACTTATATTTATCTTATCACAATTTTATGAATTTTAAATTATTGAATCATCACATTCTAATCTAATTTTAACTAAATTATTTATAATAATAATTTTAATAAAATCTTGACATACATATTTTAATAAAATTGCATGACTATGAACTTTTTTTTGTATAAAATTATTATAATTTATTAAAATGAAATTAATTGTTGGAATGTTAAAATGTTAAAATAGTGGTAGTAATTGCATGACACATATTAGATCTTGCGCATATTTTAGTGCATGCTTTGCTCTTCTGTATGTAATGTTAAGACAAAAATCTTATAATAAGTCTTGGTAAAAGTGTACACATTTTTGAGGAGCCAAATAATTATATAAATAAATACAAATTTATCTTATTCTTTATCAACAACTAATGAGATAGCCTTTTTGTACAGAATCTTATAATACTTTACTTTTCATTCTGGTTAAAAGTTACAAAAAACTATTAAAAAGCTAATGTCATTGGAGATGTGTTTGCGTCGCGTTGTCGGTGTGATCTACGCGACCGAGCGCTCGTAAACATCTCCACCTGGCTTTGCGAACGGTACCCACATGGTCAGTGTACCGACAGCAAAAAAAGTTAATGTGTATATAATTGTGTATATAATTTTTTCCTTTTTTTGTGTTTTTAAACTGCAATACCACGTAAATAATGTAAGTTAGGAAAATAATCCGAATTCATTATTTAATAAAACTCATTTCACCATTACTGCATTGGATTTTGAAGTTTATAACATTATAAGGTGACTAGCCATTTTATAACTATTAAAATTAATTAGTAAAAAATAATTTGGTTTAAGTGTATATTGTTGTGGAAGGAGAGTATAATTTTGCCAATGTTAAATTAACATTGGCAAAATTATACTCCAAAATTGGAGTAGTCAGTTAGTATTCAGATACCTATCAGACGAAATATGAGAAAGAAAGAGAGGCAGAAAATAATGTATATCTTCTTCCTCTATGATGAATTTAAAAACAGAATATCTTGAAATAAAACTACTTTTTAACGGATTTAATCGCGGTTTATTTTAGATTTTAGATCCCGACGTTTCAAAGTCTTTCCAGACTTTATGTTCACGGGTGGACTGAGATATTTGACGTCCAAAAATATTAATCACAATTATTACTGACTACCTTCAAACATTAATATTTAAGTTGCGTTCCGATTTAAGCAAACTGAGCTCACAGTGTCTGGAATTCTGAGTTGATTTTGCTTGGGTTTTGGTACAAGTACATTAAGCACTGGGTCCCAAGCTGGTGGTATATACCAACCATTTTCTCTGTTAACGTCGGGATCTAAAATCTAAAATAAACCGCGATAAAATCCGTTAAAAAGTAGTTTCATTTCAATGTGTGATATTCGCGTAAATGAAAGACATTACTAACAGAATATCTACTCAATGAAGTTTGTTTATTTTGATGTTTTTGCTAACCGTACAAGAGATATCCCTCGCCAGTATTTTGATACCTCCGATGCTGGCTTACCTCAGAGTTACAGAACTCGATTAAACCCGTGTTTGCATCGAATATGCTGACATTACTCCTTCAGCTGTTTTATGATAATTAAAATTTTTGCTAACGATCCTTATTGTTTTGCTTACTGTACTTTTTTGGATAGTTAGCGGTAAATTGTGGCTTAAGTGTTTTCTTGTAGTTATTTAACTAAAGTGCTTGACTAAATACTTAAAAAAACATAAAGTATGATGAAGGCAAATTGTACTGCTAAAGTGCAATGTCATTTACGAGTTGGAGGTGACTCGTGTCCAGCAGTGGGATGCTCCCGCGGCCCCAGGCGAAGGTGTGAGATGGAACACCCGGGGGGTTTTAGCGGGTACCCTTAGGGAGTCCCACATACCCACCGCCCTACGCCCACTCGGGGCCGGGATCCAGAAAGGATTCCCCCCCCAAAAGGCAGTTAGTTGTACATATAAAAATTGGTAGGGGTATTGTTACTGTGTACAATCGGTGCGACCGTCCTCGGACGGCTCACCGAAGTCCGGTGAACCAATAGAGGTCCTTCCGGCCGATTGGGTTAGGTCATCAGCAAAAAAAAAATGTTACTGTGTACACAAACCTTAGCCTTAGTCATCACTGGTCTGATGATATGTGACTTACCTGTTCGCGTAGTGGATGGTGACCCTGACTGCTAATCCGAAGGTCGTGGGTTCGATTCCCACTCAGGTCCAATCTTTGTGAGATGAGCATCATTGTTTGTTTCGTGTCTGGGTGTAATTTATCTATAAAATGTACGTATTAACAAATATATGTTCAAAGTATTATATCCGTTCCTAGTACCCATAACACAAGCAAACATAATTGTTTAATTTGGTACTAGATGGCGCTGTGTGTGACAGTAATATTTTTTATTTGGTGTACGATTAAACGCGTTTACCCAGTAAATACCGATTCACTTGTGACTTGATGAGAGACAGATTAAGTATATCCAGAAACAGAGATGCCGGCAACGAATCCCACAACTTGGCAGTTCGCACAATAAAAGTGGTATCAAAACGCTTTGTGTGCACCCGTTAGATATCCCCATATATCGGTCGCGCATAGCCATGCGTCTACTATTCCGATATAAATATATCATTATAAATATTTCCTTAATAGCTTCCGCCCGCGGCTTGGCCCGCGAAATTGATCTCACTAATCTTGTTTCTCCATACAAACTTTGGAACCCCGTTTCAGCCCCTTAAAGGGTGAGTTTTGAAAAATCCTTTCTTAGTGCACCCAATAAGGAACCTTTGTACCAAATTTGGAGTCTCCAGACCCAGCGGTTTGGGCTCTGCGTTGATATGTCAGTCAGTCAGTCAGTTTCTTCTTTTATAATAATATATTTAGATAAATACGTAATCAAAGTAAGTTCATGATTATTAAAAGCTTCTATACTGTCAAGGCAAAGCTTTTTGCTTAGCAAACTTAAAATAAGCTTAGTAAAGTTAAAGCAAGTTAACTGAAACGTCAATAGGTTAGTTAAGTTAAACCTTTGCTGCATAACATATACGGAACATGTCATAACAGGTCCTGAACTTTGCTGTTATTTTTAGGGTTCCACAAGAAGCGTCTAAGGATCCTTTAGCGATGCAGTCGTGGTCGTGCGATCACGAAATACGCGACAGCATCGCTACAAACGCGCGTTAGTTGCTTTGCAACGCGCTACAGAAGCAATGTCGACGCACTACAGTCCATCAAATCTAAAAAGTACCGTTTGACAGTTCTAAACGTAGTACATTTAGAATTTTATTTTTTGTATGAAAATTGTTTGTTATGTTAAAATAAAAATGGCTTCATAATTCAATTATTTTACAGGAAAGCTAATAAAAATAGTGTGAATTACGCCTCTATTAAGCTAATTTAATAGAAAACAGTGAAACGTCAAACGGTACTTCTTAGATTTGATAGACTTTACTTACGCGCTTCAGCATCGCGACTGTATATGAAAAATGCGTGACTGTGTCGGATGACATCGAAAAAAAGAACGGAGCGAGAGGGTGGCGCATGAGTGAAGCAACGAGCAATAATGCAAAACAGACATCGCGACAGAAGCGCCACAGTATCGGGTTTGTTTGCATTTATTTGCGCGGTGCTTAGAGCAGCGGTGGCGGCGCAGCGGTACGGGCCTCGCCTTAGAAAAATAAGATCGCGGGTTTGATTCCCGGTCATGCCCACACATCTTTGTGTGAATTGTTTCATCTCCGCTGCTCAATATCAGTGAAGGAATACATCGTGAGGAATCAGGCTTGTCTAAGAACTAATCATTCGAGGATATGTGACATCCACTATCCCACACTTGTCCAGCGGATGTGGACCATACCTATTAAAAATATATTGTTTTTTTTAAAGGAAATTAATAAAAGTGGAAAAATACATACAGAACCCTATAGTTAAATTAAACTAAACTTCTTATAACCACTGGCCACTGCGTCACTCACACAAAGCGAGCGATTACATAGAAAAACGTGCGAAACGCTTAACGCTACCGGGGGAGTGGAGCCACAACATAGTAACAACAGAAGGTTTAGTTCGTACTAAGCCGAAGTGTATGTTTGAATATACTCGTAATTACATAGAATACTTACACATATATAATTTAAGATATGGAATTAAGGAACTACCGATGAGTCCTTTTCAAAAGTTCTTGCACAGGTTGTTAGCCAAAAACTCTTTTTATTCACTCAAATAATTTTACGACTGTAAACAAACTTAACTGTTTCAACTATGTACAGTCTATCAAATCTAAGAAGTACCGTTTGACAGTTCTAAACGTAGTACATTTAGAATTTTATTTTTTGTATGAAAATTATTTATGTTATGTTAAAATAAAAATAGCTTCATAATTCAATTATTTTACAGAAAAGCAAATAAAAATAGTTTGAATTACGCCTCTATAAAGCTAATTTAATATAAAACAGTGAAACGTCAAACGGTGCTTCTTAGATTTGATGGACTATAGTTACTCGTATTCACGTATTATAATTTGCACGTCATTATGTAATGATTAAATATGCTAAGCTCGTTTATTATCTGTAAAACTTTTGTAACCAAATTTAAGGCAAATAAATATTTTAATCTTTAAGGTAAAATAAAATTTAAAGTAGTCTAAATTCGCTTGTAGCGTTAGTAGTCAGCTACAGAAGTTGAATAACACATTCAATATTAGAAAACATCATAACCCAAAAACATTCCATAAATATGTTGGCACATCTACTTCTCAATGCATCAGCTGTCATTTTATACTGTCATCGCGTCCCTCTTTGAAGTCAGCTGTCACTCGAAAATGTCATTATGAACGAACGAATGAACACCGAGCACGGGTGAAGCGGCCATCTTAGAATGGCTGACACTGTGTGTTGGACCGTTGTGTTGTCGGGAAGTGCAGATGCAATTACGTGCTCGGTGAACGTTACGTAATCGTTAATCCAACGTAATCTTAACGATCTGTAATTAACTGGTAGAATTCATGATTGTGCTATCGAGAGATCGGGGTGAAGTAATATTTGCCGTAGTTATTTTACCCTATTATTCACGCCTACCGAAAGTTGTCTGCTAATCCTGATACTTTTAGTCTAAAACTTTCAAAAGCCTTCAAATAAGTATTGTGATGTGAAAAAGATTGTAAATTAATAGCTTACAATGAATGCTGTAATAATAATATCCGTAAATAGTGTCGTGGGGTTATTGAATAGCAGTGTCGAAGAGTCCATAAAAGCCGATTCCCATCAGCTTCTCTTTAGGAAATGGTCAATATCACACGTACTATAATATATTATGTAACGCCTAAACGTTTTACACAGCAACAAAAATAAGTATAGTATCAAGTGTAAGACCGGTCGAAGACGGTAGTGAAGAGATATTATTTACTTATGTATGTACTGATGTAGAGAGTGGATTTTCTGTCTGCTACTCGTATCTATATTGTGACTCTACAGAAATGCAAATATGAAATATGAAAATGAAGATGGCATATAATAAAAGTGATATAGTATCGCCGTAGAGCCATTCCGTAGCGTCGAGTCTCGTCAGTTTTATGTGCGGCCGTCTATCATAACCTGACATGCCTCCTTGAGCTGAGTGGGAGAGGTGGAGGAGGGGGGAGGGTGCAGATTTATTATTTCAATGCGAGTGTTTGATGTTTATGCTCGTTATTTCGAGATGGACGGTGGTCGAATTGGAAGTTTTGAGATTTCCTCGTGCCACATTTAATGTGACTACGTTTGTGCGTGAACAGCGGTGGCGCAGTGGTGCGGGCCTCGCGTTAGAAATAAAAGGTCGCATTAACAATGATAAAAATCCTACCTCCTTGGTTGGTTTCATTATAAAACGTCAAGTTAAAATTCGCTGGACTAATAGAGGACGGGCCGGTGGCGCGGTCGGTAAGATACTTGCTTTTCACGCAGGTCGTGGGTTCGATTCCCATCTAACTCAATCAATTGGGTGATGCACATGCCTGATGTATTAAGTTTGTGTGTAGTTATCTAAGTATATTTAAGTATGTATTTACAAAAAAAGTGTAGTATATTACCAGTTATCTGCTTAGTTTGGGATCAGATGGCCATGTGTGTTAATGTCCCAATATATTATATTATTATTTTAATAGTACCTACTTGTTTTAGTTGCAATACATGCCAGTATCCTCACAATATTTTCTTCAAAAGCTATTGTATAATGGTTATGTGAAGCTAAGTGAAACCAAGTGTACACAACTTGGAATCAAATTCACGACATTGACAGCAATGTAGATTGCTAAATTACATCTTTTACCTCTACGCCATCGCTCCTCTCATTCATTGCAAAAACCATATTAAATTTCCCCTCGATCGGAACCTATGAGTCCATATTTTTGAACCCATGGGCGTGCCGTATCACCCCGTACAAAGACGATACCCATAATTCCTTCGACGTAGGAACAATGCTAAAATTAATTACCTTACGCCCGACTCACAGATGTTTTTAAATGATTGTTTATTAGGAAAAGTTGAGATGAAAGGGGCGGGAAACGTTTTTGATTTACCTACTCCTCATAATAAACGTTTGTACAGAAATAAAAAATGGATGCGCGTACTTATGTACGCGTGTGAGAAGTTTTACTTCTTGGCATCATTAAAAGTTTTTAATTTTTAAATATATATATTTATCATGACGGGAAATTATCGCGCTCATCTTTAATTTGGCTTTACCTTCCGCACAGGTTGCACCGGTCGTGGTCGCAAGCAGACTGAAGGCTAATTCACGTAATTAAATAAGTTTAGTTACAGTGCAGTTGCAGTTAAGTTTCGATCAAAACAGCCCTTTTGGTATTCTCATAATTATGACGACCGCTGTCAGATACGCTCGCGTCACGTACGCGTCACGCGAGCGCTGTTATTTGTATGACAATCACAAGAATACCATTTTACACTCAGACGTAAACTAAATTGCAACGTGATTGCATCTGCACCGCAACTTGATCGGCGCGTCAAGAAATTACGTGAATTAGCTTACTGATCCAGCGGAAGAGCTCCGTTGATGACGGCGGCCGTAGAACAACATTTTCTCTAACTACCGTCACATGTAATATAATTTAACTATTGTTAGGGAGCCTACACACTACACTCACTATGTCCGAATTTTATGTTTTTAATTTTTATTTGCATGAAAATAATTAATTATTATTATTATTAATTACAATAAAATAATAAAAGGACTGGAAAAGGATAGTCATCACAGTCAATAAACTTATCTGTACCAATGATTACAGCACCTCCCTAATCACAAATATTCACAAAATATTTGGATGGAAATAGATTTCTTTTATGTGCGGAAAAATTCGGTTTGCGCACACCACGTGCTCACCCAACTGACTTTATCTTCAATGACAATCACAGACAAGCAACTTGAGTGACGGTGACGTTTTGTAAGTGGACAACTGACATGCCTTATGCTATCAAAAGTGACTGAAGTGACACCTAACCGTCTCAGGCAAAAGGTTGCTACTTCTAGTTAAAAATATAAATACAGTGATCAGAGGTGACGAGCGAGCCAACATGCGCGACTAACAGAGGTTCCATTTCTGTTTTGTTGGTACCCTTTTTTCGAGACTTAATGAATGGTTTAGCGGGCAGCTTCGACCTGTTAATTTTGTGTCACCCTGATGTGCGCGCATCTTAAAATTTTACTCTCATCATTTTTCATGATGTGCAAAAATTATGTATAAAAAAAACAGTGTATAAGAGTAGAGGTCTAAGACTACTAACACTCTTTCAACTCGTAAGATAGTTGAGAGAAGACCCGTGCCCAGCAGTGGGACATTAAAAAGGTTTGAAGTGAAGTATGAAGATTAGCGCAGCGGTGACGCAGCGGTACGGGCTACGCCTTAGAATATAAGGTAATAATCGTGTCTCAAAAGATACATGCCTTGTTAATTTTAACACTGACTGTTGACGTAAACCACAGTCAAAAAATATTTCAAATAGAAAGTAAATATCATAATGAGTCACACGTTATCCCATTTAGTGTCCCACTAGGACGGGTCTTCTCTGAACTATCTTACGAATTGAGAGAGTTTAGGCCTTAATCAACACACGTTGGACAAGAGCGGGTTTGTGGATGTCACATGTCTTCGAATGATTAGTTCTTAGACATGCCGGTTTCATCACGATGTTTTTCTTCACCGATATTCAGCAGTGGCGATAAAACAATTCACACAAAGATGTATGGGCACGACTGGGAATCGATCCTGCGGGCTTATATTTATAAGGCAAGGCCCGTACCGCTGTACCGCTGCTGCAAGGGTACTTAACGTTATACCGGGATAACGGGTCGCTTCATATTAAACTATACTTTTGAATTTGTAACTTTAGAATAATCACTGTTAGAATAATATGACCACACACATGAAAAAGTTAACAAATATATATAAAGACACGTATGTGTGTGTGAGCCGGGTGCCACCACCCTGTATGTACAGACAACAAAATTATGAAAGGGTAAATAAAACAGAAAGCTTACACAAGTCATAAATTTGATTTATAGAGATTAAAAAAGGCGCTTTAGAGACGGCTCGAACGAAAATTTTCGGTGGGACGAATCGGGAGAAGAAAGGTACCGATAGCAAACATAGTGTGTCATAATATTTTATTTTATTAAAACTATCTAGGTGCTCATGTTTTAGTTGGAATTTTTATGTATTGTATTATATGCTAATCTTTATAAGTAAATACATAAGTGCATTTGGTACCTACTTGTGTCATGTAAAAAGAATGTGAAATCTAAAATAAACCGTTGTTGATAAAGTAGTTTCGTTAAGCCGTCGGTCCCGGTTGTCATTTAACACAGCTATAATAATCGTTACATGTAGTCAGAAGCCAATATAAGCTAACACCTGGTCTAACCATCTCGGCTACTGGTGGCCTACGGGTTTCGAGGTCTGATGGCAGTCGCTCGTATAATTCTGGTAGCTAGCCGCATCAGGTTAGACTGGGAGCCAACCCCATCGTCATTCGCGAAATAATTAATGTCTACAATATGGTCGTTGCAGTTAATTGATATTATTTCATTTCTTTTACACATAAGGAGCATAATATTATGTAAATAGCAAAATAAAAGTTTTAATGACTAATTGAGACTTTAATTGACATATCCGTTCAAGAAAACGGAAGTCATGTTAAATACTTTAGGTACCTACTTAGACTCTTACATAAAATGCTTAATCTATTATGAATGATGCAATCATAATTATTAATGCACTTTATGCTGTCACTCGTTATTACGGATAATGTAACAGGAAAAATGTTACAAACAACAGCATCAGCAAATGTTAAAAATAAGTCGTAATCATTATTTAACATAAAATTTAACTACCATTACTAATTATTATGCCTGTATGAGTTAATTCCAAAATCTTTTTAGAACCATAAACTCCATAGAGCGAAGATTCAAAAGTCCAGTAACTATCATTTAATTAGCTGAACAAAAAAATCAGTTCGGTTTTTTTTGCTAACGTTACTCACGTCAGCAGAGTGTCGATGTTCCAACCGTCAGAGGGGGTGCCGTAAGAAAATTTACAGGCACCGCCGTAATTCACCCCCCCGTTTTTTGTTAATCTACCTTGCTAATGTCGTTTTGTTTAGCTGCTGACCTTACGTGTTCTTAGTTAGCGCTACGTTTGGTAATTTTGTGTTTTGTGCGTGGGTTTTTGTGTACTTTTATAACATGTTTAGGAATATTTTTGGATGGAAGCTACGTCATACGAATGTAGAGATTTTTCAAGACCGATTTTTAAGCGCGTTCCATCGTAGACTGCATCATTGCTTCACATCAGGTTGTGTGTGTGTTGTGTTTTGGGGGCTGAGTCGCCTACGTCCGTGGGTGTACAGCTTTAATTGAATCCTCACACGGGGTTCACGGGTGGTGCAAATCAGGTGACAATCAACTGGTGGTAGGCTTCGGCCGTGGTTACTAACCACCCACCAGACAAAGCCGCGCCGCCAAGCGGCCTTGCCGTATTCAGGTGCGATGTCTGGTGACACCATGCAGAGAGTGTGGGTCGGAATTGTTGCTCCTTTAAGGATACCTACTAACCTTAAGAAGGCTCATTCCACTGCCACCTTCTCGAATAGCAGAATACTAGCATTAGTATACTAGTATGACTGGCCTGATGGCGTAGTGGTTAGTGAGCCTGATTGCTACGCCGAAGGTCGTGGTTTCGATTCCCACGCAGGACAAATCTTCTTGTGATGAGCACGATTCGTTCTGTTTCTGGGTGTAATTTATCTATAATATCAATTTATCTATATATACAAAAAAAATATGTATTTAAGTATTATATCCGTTCCTAGTACCCACAATACAAGCAAATTTATGTTTTATTTGGGACTAGATGGCGCTGTATTTGTGAAAATATAAATATATTATTATTAGTATGTTTTGCTTTTCTCAAGCACTGTTCAACTGCATACATGAATAGCTGTCCAGTGCTTGAGATATGTGCTATCAAATCTACTGGCTACAGTAGCCAGGATGCTGTTGGTGCTTCCACGCACGAGTCGCTACAGGGATGCTACGCGTTTCCGTGCATTATGGCGTAAAAATCATGCACTCAATCTTTTACGAACATCCCTGACGATCATTGAAATAAAACTACCTTTTAACGGATTTTAATCGCAACGCAACTTAAATATTAATGTTTGGAGGTAGTCAGTAATAATTGTGATTAATATTTTTGGACGTCAAATACCTCAGTCCACCCGTGAACATGAAGTCTGAAAAGACTTTGAAACGTCTCCGCGATTTATTTCAATGTATGATATTCGCTTAAATCTAAGACAATACTATCCCTGACGATGGTTTTTTTTTTAAATAAAGTTGTTGTTGACTTTAAAACTATCTAGATTCACAAATTCAATTGTATATTGGTATCGCAAATGAGGACAGTCGTAGAAACTTGTGCAATAGTGAGATAGAAGGAACTTATGAGTGTTGCTTGCTCAGTTTTCGATTTGGCAAGCTGCTTTGCAATATTGTTGCCTCGCGAGGCTGTTTCTACTTTTCTCTGTTCTACGTTGTTATTAGTTATAGTCTTAAATTATATTGTTACACAAATTTGTTTTTGATAGCCTTTTTTAACTTTTTTTTCTTTTTTTTGCCTTTTTTTCCCTTTTTCCTTTTTTACCTTTTCTCTTGTTTTTAATTTTTTTTCTTCTTCATTATCTATGTTTTTTTTCTCTTTCCATGTGTTTCTTTGTTATCATTTATTTTGTGTGTCCTGTCTTTGTCAAATAAATGTTTTCCTTTCTTTAAATACGAGTCGGAAGGGACATCCATCCACACACTGAAAGAGTGCATTCAGCTTCAAAAAACATTATTTTGCTTTATTTTAATTTAGACTTACTACTCTGTACGCCGAACTCGATTTGAATGAAAGTTAGCTAAAATAAAACATCCATCAATGCTTTAGTATAAGGAAAGACGCGTAAAATGAACCAAGCGCGTTTGGTGGTAAAGACTAACCATAGTAGAAAAGTTGGTCGTTTGCTATAAGGGTTTATATAAACTCCATATAAGTTAACAAGCAAGATTTTTGGATACCCATGAAGTTCCTGACCAAATTTATGAACCGATCATCTCTCATGATGTACGAAAAAAAAACAACGAACAAAAAGCATGGTAACAAGTGACGAAAAGTGGAACCTCAGAAGAGAACGTGCAAAAAATCATTGCGTCAGTAGTATTTGCTCAATTCGGTCAAGGCATCTAAGATCAAATAATTTCTGAAAACTCGTGACTGAACTTTTATTTTGCAATCTATAAAATCACTAACTAGCTGCCGAAGCGAACTTCTTATCGCGTATTTCTCACCTTTTAAACCTTCCGTAAATATGTTAAATTACTAAGCCAACTATTAAAAAATAGGGGTTGGTGATAAAAGGGTGAAAATTTAGGGTTATATGTATTTTTAATACCACATTGCAAAAAAATAAAAAATTGACCAAAAAAAAATTTAAAAAATGTTAGTGGTCGATAACCATTGTCACTTAGGGGTATGAAAAGTAGATAGTAGCCGATTCTCAGACCTGCTGAATATGCATATAAAATTTCATAAAAATAGGTCGAGCCGTGTGGTAACTAACACGATAATTTTATATATTAGATGAACCTAATAGTAAACTTAATCATAGCCCTAATTATACTAATATTCTGGGACATTACAGACGGCTATTTAATCCCGAACAAAACAGAGCTCGTACTAAGGAAACCAGATAATTGATAATATAAAACATGTAATACTTTTTTGGGAAATACATACATAATATAGATAAATACTCAAGTTTGTATGCCGCTCTACAACACACCAACTCTGTATAGCTTCCATGAGCCAATGAGGGTGCATGCAGCATCATAATCTACAACCACCCAATGCAGACGGATCAACTGTGCACAATCACAACGATAGAATTTTATGAGACTCGCTACCAGTAAGCAGTGGTCATAAATACTATAACTAGATTACTGGAAGAGACACCATTTATTAAAAAATAATAAATATTTATTTAATACATTTTTATGCATAATCGACTATGCTAAAAAATTTAATAGTAATAGTACTAATTGGTACACGTGCAGTGCTCTCAGCACACTTTAAACCATTGTGGCATGTGCGCTCTGTAGTATCTAACAACCACCATGTGTACATATGTTTCTACAATAAACTTCCAAATAATACTAGGTAAATGACTATTAATAAATTTAAAATAATTGAAAAATCTACGTCATGTAAAAAAGCGTATTACAAAATTTCAGACTATCTAACGGATGAAAACGCTTGAAATGAGGTCGCTGTAATACAACACACTAAACAAAATGTAATAGATATAAGTACTTCATTTAAACAAAGCCTACTGAGTTATTTGTCAGTGTTTTTCAGTAGTTGCCAGTCATTCACTGCACGGTAGGAAAAGAAATTGTAGTATTTTTATGTAGACTCGCGTCTTACAAATAATAAAGCATAATTTTCATTCAGTTCGTTTCGTTTGACAAAATGTTTAGTGATTATGACGTAAAGAACTCCCACTCGTAAACTTTAACGCAATTTATCTGAGTATTTTTTAACACGTTCAGTGCGCAAGTTTCATGAAGTTATAAGTAAAGTTGCCTTTTAACACCAGGAGGTGATATGGACAAGTAATGTTCATGACGCACAATGTTACTAATGGTCATGAGAAGTATGGAGGTCATGACGCGCCTACCGAAAGTATTGTCTTAAAGTAAACGCATTAAACGTGTTAATTATCAGTAAAAGCAAAGAAATATTAACATTATTTTTTAACAATCTTCAACATAAACTAATTAAAATTTTAATTTTTAATACCCTGGAATCATACTTATTGTAACTACTGTACTACACAAACAAGGCGATTTCAGCTGCCCTACTTACACCTTATATTATTATTATTGGAATTGTAGATAAGAGAAGTTGCTCTACACATTGTATATCGGCATCCCTCTTCCGCATCTCCAACTTCCCCATCCCCGTTCTTCCATCCGACAAGTAGAGGCTATGCGCCACCGTTATATGGTGGAAATTTCACGGGTACGCACAAAGCACTTTGCTTTCTCTTTCATTGCGCGAATTTCCAAGTTATGGAATTTGCTACCGGCATCTATGTTTCCCGATAGCTATAATCGCCTGTCTTCAAGTCAGGAGTGAATCGGTATTTACTGGATAGACGGCATCATGGCTTCACATCAGGCAAGTTGTGGTCAAGCGCAAACGTATTAAAGGATAAAAAAATCATTCAAGCCACATCTAGTTGAACTTTACCTCCATGCGCCAGAGCATTAATGCAGTACGACTGTACGTAACTATTACACAGTGAGTTGTGGATTTGTTTTGCCGGTCAGATAGTTGGAAATATGAAAATGAGTTTCAACTTTCTAAGATTTGAGACGACATCAAATTTTATGTACACTCAGATTTAAGAATATTGCCTCCTTGAACTATTCCTTTGAAATTACTTCTATAATTAATTTGAAATTAAAACTTATAATCATAACATGACATGACGTGGCATATTATTTTACGCGACTCGATGCAATATTTAATACGACGATAACCTATAAACAAGATCATTCGTCCCGTAGTAAGCGAGTTGGATAAAAAATTGGTTGCCTGTAGAGTCGGTATACGGGCGAAAGTTTTACGTGACAACGACTTTTAGTGGTAAAATAATTTTAATGTGAATATTCATTCGTATAGTAGGAAGAAGTATGAAATAATAGTAACAATTTAAAACATTTATTTATACAAAGAATTATATTTAAAACATTAATTTATACAAAGAATCTCGCTCTTAGGCGGGCTAACTGTGCTCGAGTGGAAGGGACGCGTGCCTTTCACTTTTTATGTCTGTCTCTCTCTCTCTTAGGCGGGCTAACCATGCCCGAGTGGAAGGGACGCGTGCCTCTCACTCGCTCTCATTGTGAGCGCATAACGTGAGCGGAGCGTAACGCAGTTTCTTGAAGTGTCACCCGGCAAACCAATTTATAAGACGTTGTCACGTCAAAAAACTCTTCTTTACCATCAGCCTATTTTACTTCACTGCTGGACATAGGCCTCCCCCAAAGCACGCCACTGAACACAATCCGCGGCTACACTCGTCATGCTCTTACCGCATGCAGAGATCGTCACTCCACCTAGTCTGAGGACGTCCTACGCTACGTTTACCAATCCCTGGTCTCCACTCAAGAACTCGTTCATTTCAACGGGTGTCGGTTCTGCAGCAGTTTTGCTGCACATTGCCACTTCAGCTTACTAATCTGGAGAGCTATTTTTATTTCGACTATTACAGTTAAAGACAAACAGATAATCTACTTACAAAAATAATTACCGAAATCTTGCTTTAGGAGAAGCGTATGTCGAACAGTGGCCCAAAATAAGATTTTTTTTATTTTTAGATTCACGCGAATCGGGAACTAAAATCTATACTTTCAATAAAATTATAAATGCGAATGTAAGTTTGTTTGTTACGCTTTCACGCAAAAACTACTGAATCGATATGAAATTGGGTATGGAGGTAGTTTTTTTAGTATAAATAAACTGCAATAGAATCCGTTATAAAATATGAAATATTAGAATCCGTTACTTTATTTCAATGATGATGTTGATTATTAATATTATTATTATTACTGATATACGAATGATTTTGATTATGTGTGTTTTAAAATATGTGACTTCATCTCAGAACTAAAGTAACATATAGAAAGGATCGTTGAGTGAAGCGGGGTGACATGATACGGACAATGGTAGCAGATTGCACCTCCCCTGTTAAGGGGGAGTCTGGATTTATTGCGTCACACTACGTTTTGTTCAATGATTAACTGTATTAAGGTTTTATTGGGTGTTTGTACAAAAGTCTGATTACAAATTGTTAGAAAAGTTAGAAGATAATATTTTTTTTTATATATTTTTTTAACTTAACTAAGAATTACACTTATTTTTTTTAAAAAGAAAATGCTTTTCTCAAAGTTTAAGAGATATACACAGAAATTGTACACCAACACACAAGAGATAGGTACTTACACGTGAAACTTATTCTACCTCTCTTTTTCGTTATTGGATGGCTGGATATTTAAACTTTATGCAAAAACTACTAGACGGAATCGGATGAAATTTAGCGCAGAAATAGATTATAACCTAGTAGCCTGAAATAAGTATATATATATAAAAATGAGTTCCTATTTCCCTTGGTCAAGCCATCAAGAGTGAACGGCTGCACCGATTTCACTAATTCTTTTTTTTAGAATATTCCTTGAAGTACGAGGATGGTTCTTACGCAGAGAAAAATTAAAAAAAAAACAACCTCCTCCGAGACGTCTTGACCGATTTTTATGGAATCTTATTAGAATATATACCTTTAAATTCGATAGGTCTGAGAATCGGTCGTTATTTATTTTCGGATAGGTGGCACTGCTTTACCGGGCAGGAGGACGTCTGCGGGGTCCCCTCGTAAAAAATAAAATAAAAAATTAAGTTAGTCGTGTCTTCCACTTAACAGCTGCAGTGGATTCAAGACGGACGGACGGACAGTGGGGGCAGGTAAGGAGGTCAAACGTCATCGATCGACCCCCTTCTCCCCAATCATACTTGCTTGTTTATTTTATATCACAGACGTTGTGTCCGTTCGTATGTAACGTTAGAATTCTATCCGTTGAGATATTGAAAGGTTATTGGTTTAAAAGTTTTATTTCTACCAAAACTAATATATGAAAGTAAGAATCTTTATTTTTTATTTTATTGCGGATGAACTAACCCAATTAGCCGAAAGGGCCTTTATTGGTTCACCGGATATTTTCGGTGAGCCGTCCGAGGACGGTCGAACCGATCAAGTACTGTGGCAACTGCCATGAAGGCTCCCCATGTGGGAATAAACCTCGACTCAAGACGTTGCCGGACGCTCATTGATTTATTCAGAAAAACCAGAGATTGAGATCGCACGGCTCAGCAGCCACACTGACTCCGAGTAACATGAAGTTCGATGTAGCTACTGAGCAGAGCGGGATCCCTTCTATAGCATTCTTAAGACTCCCCGTACACGATGCATTAGTGACGCGACCTTTTTTTGTCTTCGCATTATTGCGAAAAAGTCGTCCACATGAGAGTCGCCGAACATTCCAGACGCGCTACAGTAACGAGGTAGCCGGATATTATATATTACTAAAGTAACCAAGACTACATACCACTCCTGGAGACAACTTAACACCTTACTCAAGCTGCAATGAATGCTTAATAGCGGTCACTTTGTGAACATCTCCCATAGGGTTTTTGAAAATCGGAGCTGTTTGTTTCCATTATAATACGTAAAGTCGTCGAGCAAGAGCGAGATTTTAAGATTTTGTAGTTAGCTAACAGTTAAAAGATGCTTAATTTTTGTAACTTTCTTTTTTCTTTTTAATAGTTAATGTCCTAAAATGTGCATTTTTTGTGTTCATTTTGAGTTAATTTTAGTTTGTAACTTCGAATTGCACTTATAACTTCTTCTTTTGCGAATAAAAATGAAATAAACGTAAATAATTAGTGGCGACCTCAGGTGCCAAGAATTGCATGAAAAAAGCCGCGGATTATGCTCAGTGGTAGTGCTTTAGGAGAGGCCTAAGTCCAGCTTTTTGTAAAATAGGCTACTGATGATGAAGCAGAATTATTTGTCTTAAAATATATGTACAAAACACAATTTCAAATGCTCTTCTTCTTTTCCTTTGGCACATTTGATTCCCATTTGATGACATCCTCAATTTAGAGAAATTCTTTAACGCCCTATCTAGTTTATAAGTTACAATTTAAATTAAAGTAACTTTTATTTTGTCACATAAGAATTAAAATTAATTTTGAATAATGCTTTTCATAAAAAAATCGTGTCGTACTTAACATTGGAAACGGACTCACCTGAATGCATGCTGCGTCGCGACCACACGGACTGTCTTGCCTTTGCAGGTCCCCTCAATACAAGCACTGCATATTTTAACCTTACCTAGCCTTTAGTAAACGCTATCTTCCTACCAACCAATTTATATTTACCGTTTGACCTATCCAAAATATATAAATTTCGGTACAATTTCGTCCCAATTTCTTCTATATTGTGGGTGTAGAGTACTTTTCTGACTGCAAAATAGTGTGTTTAGATGCAAAAGCAAAGTCATTGGTCGCGCATGAGATATTAGCAGCTCGAGGATTCCAGATGGGTGTATTACGGAGATATTTCCGATTTGATAGCCTTTGAGGGTAGCACGTGAATTCTGAATGAGGTTGGCGTTAGATTTTCGTTTAGGTGTTCTGAGTACGGATTGAATAGATTCGTAAATAGTAGAAACATGCTTGGTCTATTGAAATATTGGACATTTTAATTGTTAGGTAAGTTTGGCAGCGGTACGGGCCTCACCTTAGAAATATAAGGTCGCGGGTTCGATTCGCGAACACATGTTTGTGTGAACTGTTTCATCGCCGCTGCTTAATACCAGTGAAGGAAAACACCGTGAGGAAACCGGCATGTCTAAGAACTAATCATTCGAGAACACGTGACGTATACCAAACCCGCACTCGGCCAGCGTGTGTGGATGTAGGCCTGAACTCTCTCAACGCGTGAGATAGTTGAGAGAAGACCCATGCCCAGCAGTGGGACATAAATGGGTTAAAGTGGATGTTTAGTTTAAAATATTATGTTTTATTTTTACATACATACATACAATCATGCCTTTTCCCGTTTTAAGGAGGGCTTATGGCGGGCTGGTGGCGTGGTCGGTAAGATACTTGCTTTTCACGCCGCAGGTCGTGGGTTCGAATCCCACCCGAGACAAACGTTTGTTTAAATATGTCTGTTTGTCTTGTGTCTGGGTGTAATTATCTATATTTAAGTATATATTTACAAAAGAAAAGTATTATATGTAGTATATTACCAGTTATCTGGTTTCCATAGTACAAGCACTGCTTAGTTTGGGATCAGATGACCGTGTGTGTTAATGTCCCACTATATTATTATTATTATTATATTATTATTATTGGCGTTAATTCAGCACAATTAGGTACCTACAGACTCCAAGCTGCAAACTTAGATTTTCTACGTCTATTAGTAAAGATTTTATTTTTAATTACCGAAGCCGCTGAAACTACTAAAGCTGATTCGAAACTTAAATTATCGGAAATTTTACGCTGTTTTGTCCGTTTGTGAAAAGAAATCCTTACTAATATTATAAATGCGAATGTAACTCTGTCTCTAAGTCTATCGCGCTTTCACGGCACCGATTTGGATAAAATTTGGTATGGCGATACCCGGGGAAAGACAAAGGGTAGTTTCTATCCGACTGCGCAAAGAGAGGTATATGGTTTAGCGCGATTATGAAAGCTAGTTTTACCATATTCACAGAGCAGCCATCAGCCCGCCGCAACGTGCCACGCTAAACAACGTTTTTTATTCTAACACTAGCGGTGCCACCTACCGGGTCGGAAAATAGATTACGACCGATTCTCAGACCCATCGAATATAGATACTTACAAGATTTCATAAAAATCAGTCAAGCCGTCTCGGATGAGATTGTTTTTTTGTTCTCTGCGTAAGAACCATCCTCATACTTCAAGGAATATTCTAAAAAAAGAATTAGGGAAATCGGTCCAGTCGTTCACTCGTGAAGGCGTGACCATGGGAAATAAGGATTCAATTTTATACGTCGGAGGATGATAAATAATCTATGAACGACTCGATAAGAATGAGATGGCAGCACTGGTAAATCGAGTATAGTAATCGAATGGTAACATTGATGTGTCATTGTCATTTGACGTTTGACGTGTGACGCTGTAAATGAATGAATATCTGTCAGTGGAGCGATTGGACTGGACACTTGCTTAAAAAATACGACATGGCGGACACAAATAACGTGGATGTTCGAAGATGTGGATTCTAATCCGTTCGAATCTGCGTAATTTAAAATATAGATAATATCATTTAATGTACTTACACAAAAAAATATTGTTTTCAAAAGTACACTCAACATTGTCTACTAGTTAATAACCAACAAAAACTACAATGAACTAGTGTTGTATTCATCCGAAACAAATCAAGTACACACAAAAATACTGTGACAACGCCAGCTGACAGCCCGAGACAGGAGAGACAGCTTGTCTCGGGACAATAGAGTGGGGTGGCAACGCTCGTACGTTTTGATGTGACTGTGGAAAACATACTGCCCAAGCTACGCTTAAGGTGCTATTTTTGATACACGAACACTTTTTAACCAGTGGTCTATAACTGCCTTAGTACTGTCTAAGATTTAATTGAAATAAAACTAGTATTGTCTTAAATTTACGCGAATATCACACATTGAAATAAAACTACTATTTAACGGATTTTATCGCGGTTTATTTTAGATTTTAGGTCCCGACGTTTAAAATTAAAATACCTCAGTCCACTCGAGAACATGAAGTCTGAAAAGACTTTGAAACGTCGGGATCTAAAATCTAAAATAAACCGCGATAAAAACCGTTAAAAAGTAGTTTATTTCAATGCCTCAGTACTGCCGGGTCGATCAAAAAGACTTATTAATATACTTAAAGAATCTTAGTTGCAGCTCGAAGATTGGAATTGTGCCAGATAAACTGTAATAGTCGCAACCTATTACGTATGCGACCTTAACATCATCATCATCGTCAGAATATCCTAGTCCACAGCTGGATATAGGACTCTCCTAAAGCACGCCACTTATTCACCTCTGCCTACCCACTTGGATAATACAGCCGTAACACTATGTTATATTTTTATCCAGTACGTAATTTTTTTTGGTGGTTCTGTATCAGAAACAGAACACATTTCCAATATTTTTTTTATTCGACATCACTTCAACCCTTCTTAGTATTTCACTCCTGGGCACGGGTCTTCTCTCAACTATCTTACGAGTTGAGAAAGTTTTGGCCATAATCCACACCCGTTGGCCAAGTGCAGGTTGGTGGATATCACAAGTCCTCGAATGATTAGTTCTTAGACATGCCGGTTTCCTCACGAAGTTTTAATTCACCGATATTGAGCCGCGGCGATGTAACAATTCAACACAAAACAAAGATTTGTGGGCGCGACTGGGAATCGAACCCGCAACCTTATATTTCTAAGGCGAGCCCCTTACCGTTGCGCTACCGCTGCTTATTTGACACACAATCAGCAAATTATGGACAATCTATTCGTAATATCGATGAAAGCGCGTGATATAAAATTAGCGGTCAGTGACCCTGGCGAGCGCACAGCTGACAGCACAGTGGCGCGTGGGGACAGTACTACAATCAGTACAATATCAACAGTAAACATCTTACGTCAACCATTACTTTATTTTGTAGTACTATATCATATTAAAAAAAAATTATATAATAAAAATTATTTACATCGAGCACAATTCCGAACTTAGAGCTGACATTAAAATGCCAGAATTTCATTAATTCATTCATTTATTCATTCATTCATTCATTCATCCATCGATTCATTCGTAGGTAAGTTTATTTTATTCTACAAGAGTTGAACTTAGGGCCTCGTCCTCGATCTACTAACTAACACTAGACCATCAAAGCAGTTAAAAGATATAGACCATACAAATAATACGCAAACTTGTGTAGCTAAATTGATAACCAAGTTCTCGAGTGGAGACCACGTCTAGGCAAAGGTAGTGTAGTAAGCCCTCCATAGCCGACAGTAGCTGAATGCGACATGCCGATGACAGGGTGATGACGCTTATAAGACTGCTATACACTGATGATGATGATGACAATGATGTTATGTCAAATCACGAAGTTAAATAAAATTGAGAACCATATCAACATCAAATCGTTTTCGGTAGTGACACTCGTAATAAAAGAATGTTATTAAACTTATCTAAACTTAGAATCTTTATATAATCTAGTTCTTCGTTCTTGCTTTCTTTGTTCTTTTCTGCTTTCTATATTACGATTTCAATAATTAAGTCCTCTTCAGCATTATTTATGAGAACATTTTCTCGACATTTTTGTGATTACCTTACGTAAACAGACAGACTTAATAACAGCGAGATGTAAAATTGTGTACAGCATCACGCGTCGCTGGTAATTCGCACTGCAGCTGAAAATGAGCTGCATATCACTTGAAAGCTGCTTTATACAGGCTGTTATTTTATACTTCATAAATCTCCATTATTATTAAGAAAGCGTATTTCTTTTTTATATAGTGGAACATGAACACACACGGTCATCTGATCCTGAAATAAGCAGAGCTTGTACTATGGAAACCAGATAACGGGTAATATTCTACATATAATACTTTTCTTTTGTAAATATAGTTACACCCAGACACAAGACAAACAGACATATTTAAAGAAATATTTGTCTCGGATGGGAATCGAACCCACGACCTGCGGCGTGAAAAGCAAGTACCTTACCGACCACGCCACCGGCCCGTCAATAAGTATAAGGCTCCATTACAAGTAAGAAAGCTTATTATAAAATTAAATAGAAATATTACTTTACTAGCTGACCCGGCAGACTTCGTACTGCCTCAATCAACTGCTGTTTTTAGGGTTTTCCCGACAATTATTCGAATTTTTCTCACCTATTAAACCTTCCCTAGACCTCCACGAACATTTCAAGACCAAGATAAGATAAATCCGTTCAGCCGTTCTCGAGTTTTAGCGACACTAACGAACAGCAATTGATTCAAATATATGAATTAAATATATAGATGATTAACTACTTTATCATGAATATGTAAAGAAAAACATCAAACTATCGTAAGCCGTTCTTTATTTAAATTTCCCGCTTAATCTAAATTTGATCACGTTCAAATCCGATGCACCATGATTGTGACTTCACATCGGTTCGACCGTCCTCGGACGGCTCACCGAAAAAGTCCGGTGAACCAATAGAGGCCCTTCCGGTCGATTGGGTTAGGTCATCAGCAAAAAAAAAATGTGACTTGACAAGTGACAGTTATTATTTGTCACGTCACTTGAATGTTAAAAACATCTATCATCTTCTCAACTCGTAAGATAGTTTAGAGAAGACCGTGTCCAGCAGCGGTACACTGTAAAGGGTTGACGTGTGTGAGTGTGTAAATGGATTTCCAGCAAAAAAAAATTTAAGCATAGTTTAAGGTGTAAAAATAATAAGTAATTGTAGTTCCTAATTATTTCTAGACGTTGAGAACAAGACGTTATAAAAAGAATTAAAAATATAAACTTTTACCCAGTTATTTATTCCCCTTGCCTTTTTCCCATTTCAATTGAGGTCGGCTCCCAGTTTAACCTGATGCGGCTAGCTACCAGAATTATACGAGCGACTGCCATCAGACCTCGAAACCCGTAAGGAACCAGTAGCCGAGATGGTCAGACCAGGTGTCAGATTATATTGGCTTCTGACTAAATTTAACGAATGTCATAGATGTGTTAAATGACAACCGGGACCGACGACGGCTTAACGTGCTCTCCGAGGCACGCAGGGTAGTCCCTCAACCAACCAGACACCGAAACAAAATTTTGTTGTTACACAAATATTGTCCGGGGCGGGCAATCGGATTCGCGACTTCTTGGGCACATTATAGCCCAATCGGACGGCTTACACCGCTCGACTACCGTTGCCCAGTAATCAAAATAAAAAAACTTTAATAAAAAATCAGAAGTATATTGTAACACCCTGTAGCATTCTTCTTAGTGTGTGGCAGAGAAGTTCGCGCAGGCGTAAAAATTAAAATAAACAATGCCACACTCGTCCTACACCCCGGGGCCGCTTGTATTACTGCTTTTGTTCTAAGATTAGTCGTTAAGAAAGAGGCTCCGTCTGACTACGGAATTAGTCAGAAACAACCTTTTTATTATTGTTTCGCAAATGAGAAACTATTGTGATGTTTTTGTTCTGAAATAAGAGTTTTGTTTTGGATAGATATGATCACTATTAAGAGCTCCGATGGCGCAGGGGTACAGCCTCTCCTTAGAAATATATTCTGGGACATTAACACACACGGTCATCTGGTCCCAAGCTAAGCAGAGCTTGTGTTATGGAAACCAGATAACTGGTATATACTATACATATAATACTTTTCTTTTGTAAATATATACATAAAATATATATTTACACCCAGACTCGACACACACACAAATGTTCATCACTAATGTTTGTCTCGGGTGGGAATCGAACCCACGACCTGCGGCGTGAAAAGCAAGTATCTTACCGACCACGCCACCGGCCCGTCAATATAAAGTCGCGGGTTAGATTCCCAGTCGTGACCACACACGTTTGTGTGAATTGTTTCATCGCCACTGCTTAATATCGATGAAGGAAAACATCGTGAGGAAACCGGCATGTCTAAGAACTAAATTCGAAGACACGCGACTAAGGCTGTTGATTAAGGCCTTTATTCTCTCAACTCATAAGATCGTCGAGAGGACACCCGTACCCCGCAGTGGGACACTAAAAGGATTGCCTTGATAATAGTGACGTCATGATCTCTTGGTTATAGTAGGTATGACGACAGGTGATCATTGGACAAGTAGAGGTTTGGTTATACGCCACCGATATATGATGAAAGTTCCACACACTAAACCTTAATTTAAGTACTGCAAGGAACAGGCCGCTGCTTAATATCGATGACGGAAAACATCGTGAGGAAACCGACATGTCTAAGAACTAATCATTCGAGAACATGTGACATCCATTAACTACCCGCACTTGGCCAGCATGTGTGGCCTAAACTTTTTCAACTCATAAGATAGTTAAGAGAAGCCCCGTGCCCAACAGTGGGACACTAAATAGGGTGTATTTTTATAAATAATTTGTTTTTCGTTATTTTTGTCTCCTACAGGTTTTTAGTATTTGTTTACCTACTAGTGTTCTAAAAAAAAAATATTGGCTTACTGTTGTTTATTTAGCTACTTTTTCAGTTTGTTACATATCTGTTGGTTTTGCTTATCAAATAAATAAATAAATATCTGTTTTAGTTTCATAAGTTTAGCTTTAATAACATTATTTTCAGTTGAAACACAAAATCAATAAATAATGTTTATAAGATGATAGAACCATAAACTAATGTGTTGCTCTGTAATTATAAGAGCTATAAGTAACATGGGAGCGCAATGGGATAAAAAGTATTCTTTAGCCTTCTCCTGGTTTTAAGCTCCACACCAATTTTCAGCCAAATCAGTTTGGCCGTTCTTGAGCAATAGTGTAACTAACACAACTTTCTTTTATACATAAACATATAGATTATTCAAACACAAATTACTATCATTTAACATTTTGCATTCCCGGAACAACTCCACTAACACTTGAAGTTTATGGTATGGTATTAAAGTTCAAATTGACTTTGAACTAATATTACAAATCGTTTGTATAGCATGAAAAAGTGTTGTTTTTATACTATTTCTGGCAATTTTTTAAATTTTTCTCTGCATATGAACCATCTATGTACTTCTAGGAATATTCTAAAAAAAGAATTATCGAAATCCGTCCAGCTGTTCATGCGTGATGTCGTGACCAAAGGAAATAGGGATTCATTTTTATATCTAAAGAAGATTACTCTCTCTCTAAACAAATAAGTATTTATTATACTTATCTTATATAATTTTATCATAGATCGTTTACAAATCAAATGTCAAATCATTGACTATTTTAAATTTTTGCTTATCGTTTCCAATAATAACAAACCTCTTTTGATATTCAATAACTCATTTTTTACACGAATATAAAAATAATTAATAACACTAAAAATCTACAAACGAATAACTGAAAGCCACCAGACTGACATACGTGTGAACATTGAAAAGGAAATTAGCCTCAGTATGGTCCAACATTTTTCCATTTATGTCAACATGACAACAGCACAGTGGTCCGCTTCGACAAAGGATGGGACAACCATCAATGCTGATGGCGATGTCTGCCACAGCTAACGGTAATTTTATAAAATTATTTTTTTATTGTTTTTGTTACTTTGTTGCAATATGTAAATTAAAATTCAATTAACACGTAGGGTATATATTATTTCTTAAGCAATTATAAGTTTTAGTGCATATTGAAGAACGGAAGATGGTCCCTAGTCGTTTATCGGGCATGAATTTTGAACTCAGAATTGCAACTTAGACTTTCCAATACCACAAACAAAAGACTTACTCGGTCTTACTTATCAGGTCAGTTTTTGAGTGAATGCCATAGCGAGAGTTCGGTTTAAAGATTTTTATTCTCATTAAGACATTACACGTCACTTACATATGATTGTACTTAAATAACATAGTAAGAAAATACTGCAACCTGGAGTTAACTGGACCTAAGAGACTAAGTTTATTTTAACTAAAGGATCCTATAAGATTTTCATGGACAAGGCCGTTAGTTTTCATCATAATCAACAGATTATTGTTGACCATTAGACATAGGCACGCCTCGTAAAGCACGGCTCTGACTACACGCTACAGATCGGTTCGTAAGATAGTTGCTTTTCACGCCGCAGATCGGTTCGATTCCCACACAAGTCAGACATTAATGTGATGAACACTTTTGTCTTAAGTCTGGGTGTAATTATCCATATTTAGATGAATTTACAAAATAAAAGTATTGTATGTATTATATTACCCGTTATCGGGTTGCCATAGTACAAGCTCTGCTTAGTTTGGAATCAGGTGGCCGTGTGTGTTAATGTCCACTTTTACCCGCAGACACCTTGCAGAGATCGTCACTCTATCACCTAGCTCCTTTCAAAAACGAATTTACTCCAACGGTTGCAGGTTCTACGTTTACTGCTCCTTTAGTTTTCATCCAGTAGGCTATCTCGAATTAGTTCTCTGCTGGTACATTTTGTTGAATATTAGATCCATTAAAAATACTCAGAGTGCTTGAATACAATACTATAATATAAAAAATGTTTTCAAAATTACATTTCCTTAAACCAACAGAATAACAATACAAATTACTCACAACAATCAGCATTTAAGTCTAGATAAAAGAAAACGCAACATAAAAAACTCACAAGACACAGGATAACAGTAACACATTTTCGTCGCGAAGGCTAACGATTCCGAAGTGAACTGTCCCATAAATCTAGGCCAGCCTGATTGATACATGGCGGTGGGTTGACGCCCATCGAGTAATTTAGTGCCGCCACTCCGCCCACCATCGAGATAGCGGGACTTTTGTTTTGCATTAATTCTCTTTCGCTGTTCCTTCCATCGATGCTAAAGAAAAGAATTTACTTTTTAAAAGGAATTCTCCCTGGTGATAAATGTTGAGATAATTTTACTTTGAATTTTTTTTTGGCGGAAGATTTGTAGAGAACGACCACTGTGCGATCGGGATTAGTATGATTAGTTTTTTTTCACACTACAGTTATTGGGAATAAGCAACGAACTTAACAATTAATTCTTTTTTAAACTACTGTTGTTTTCTGGTATTAACACATGTAAAGATAGTGTTGTCTTAGATTTACGCGAATATCATACATTGAAATAAAACTACTTAAAAAGAAAACAAAAAACCGATAAAAAAATGTAGTAGTTGTTCAACATGTAAAGATGATATAGCAAGATAATATTAAAGTAAAATAACAATAGTTTTATGCCTCAGAGCTGGGTACTGGTCTTCTTTTGATTATCTTATGAGGTTTTAATCCACATACGCAGGCGGGTGCAGGATGGTGGAAATCACAATATTATGTTCTCAAATGTTTAGCTCTAAGACAACTTTGTGCAGATAAGATGACAGTAACAAATTCCTACTTCCTACTAATATTATAAATCCAACCTTTTCTAGAACTGTATGAATGGGTGGATGTAAGTTTGATACTCATTTTCAAAAACTACTTGACGGGATTGGATGAAATTTAACACGAAAATAGATAATATTCTAGATTGAAAGAAAGTCTACTTCTATCACAATAAGTAGATACCACGCGGGCGAAGCGGTGGGCGGAAGTTAGTGGTCTATAATCTAGTATTTTTTGTGATTTCATAGATTTTACAGAAGTTTGAATGATGATCAGTATGATTGTATGTTCTGTGTCTGGGTGTCATTTGTCTAAACATGTATGTATTTACCAAAAAGTATCTAAGTCGGTAGTATATTAGTTCCAAATAGCCATAAACTAGGTGGAGTGACGATCTCTGCAAGGTGGCTGGTAAGACCTGGATGAGTAGCCGCGGATCGTTTCTGAGAGTACCTCAGAGGCCAGTACACATCCCTCCTCCTAGTACCCATAATACATACACTCACACACTTCAACCCTTTTTAGCGTCCCATTACTGGGCTTGAGAGAATTCAGGATTTAATCCACATACGCTGGCCAAGCCCGGGTTGATGGATGTCACATCCTCGAATGATTACTTCTTCGACATGCCGGTTTCCTCACGATGTTTTCATTCACCGATACAGAGCAGCGGCGTTGAAACAATTCATATAAAGATGTGTGGGCACGACTGGGAATCGAACCCGCGACCTTATATTTCAATAGCGTCACCGCGCTCTGCCCATAACACAAGCAAATATAATTGCTTTATTAAGGACTAGATGGCGCTGTGTGTATTTGTAAAAATATTATTGTGTTACATATCTGCTACGAACTTACTACGCAACTACGCCGTAGCAGCTACGCCGTAGCACATTTTCCACGACCACACGCACACATTCACACGCGTAAATGTCAAATAAATTCCACCGCACACATAGATAATACGCTGTAAATGCACACACACATGCACACAACTCGTAAATAGCGCGCAGGTGTGAGTTGTATCGTGTTAAGGCAGAATCGTTTACGCGTGTTGGTCGTTTATTGTTACAAGTTGCCCATGTCACTGGCACCTAAGTATATTATATATTTTTAATTTGAAATACTATAACTTCAAAATGCCTTACTCTCGACTAGGTTACCAATTTGGAAAAGTTATGTGACCGACTTCTTCTTTCTTCCTATTCAATCGCTTTTTTTGTATCGCTCTGCTGGGCTAAGAGAGTTTCGGCAAGCCAAGTCCGAGTTACTCACATGTCCTCAAATGAAAAATTTTTGGGTATGCCGGTTTCCTCACGATGTTTTCCTTCGCCGATATTGAGCAGCGCAGATGAAAGAATTTACACAAAGATGTGTAGGCATGACAAGGATTTGAACCCTCGACCTTATTTTTGTAAGGAGAGGCCAGTACCGGTCAACATGGGTATTAATTGAAATCTAAATAAAGGACGGTCAAAGAGCCTCGGTGGCGCAGCGGTATCAGACTCGCCTTTGAAATTTAAGATCACAGGTTCGATGGTCGTTTCCACACGTCTTTGCGTGAATCGCATAATCACTGCCGCTCAATATCGGCGAAGGAAAACATCGTAAGGAAACCGGCTTGTTTTAGAACTAATCAGTCAAAGACATATGACATCTACAAATCCGCACATGGGGGCGTGTGTGGATTGTGGCCTGAACTCTCTCAACTCGATAGATAGTTGAGAGAAGACCCATGCCCAGCGGTACACTAAAAAGGGTAGAAGTTTAAGTACGGTCTGCAACAGACAGGTGAATCGAGAAATAGCATCGTTAATTTGAAGTTAAAATATTACCTACCATTAAAATTCTCTAAAAACATTAACATTAGGTAACATTAGTCCTAACCTCTTCATCAAGTGCAATATTAATTTCATCTTCTAATAAATAAAATTTCCATGTCACAATGTTAGTTACCGTACTCCTCCGAAACGGCTGTACTGATTTTCACCAAATTTTATATGCGTATTCAGTAGTTCTGAGAATCGGCTACTATCTATTTTTCATATCCCTAAGTGATAAGGGTGGTTCACACTTAATTTATTTTTAATTTTCGGACGAAATTTTTTGTTTGTTTTATTATGTGGCATTAAAAATACATAAATATTACATTAGTAATACGCGGGACGAAGTTCGCTGGGGCATCTTGTAGATATATAATATTGCACCTGATAAAGGAAAAACAAAAAAAAAACTAATTTAATAGAAATGCTAATTCATAGTTAAATTCAAGATTAGCTCAAGTGACGGAGATAACCAACATCCGAGGTACAGTCGCGTAGATAAGCGGCTTTCATTACTGCCGTGTCGCGGCGACAATGGATTGCGACAACAAATCTTGTTCTTGAGTAATTTGTTGCTTAGAGGTTATGTAGGTGACTGTGTTATTGATGCTTCTGTATGTGATTGTACTTAAAACAGCTTTTTCAAAAATTTAAATGTGCAGCTTTTACTAGGTATTGGCTTTGCTTTGCTTAATAAAAAAATAGTATTTTCGAAAAAAAAAAAAATACCTAACTGATATAGCAAAAGAGAGCAGCCTCGCCTTAGAAATATAAGGTCACTGGTTCGATTTCCAGTCCTGCCCACACATCTTTGTGTGCATGGTTCCATCTCCGCTGCTCATAATCGGTGAAGGAAAACAACATTAGATAGACGCTAGCAACACCGGTATTTTGCGTTTGTTAAAATTCGACCTACTGCTTTGCTTTATACATCTACTGTGGCGGTGATCTGACTAAAACAATAGCATAATTCAATTTCATCATTACAACATGCTAATTGAAACTGATTGGTGGTTTCTCATCGAGTTCGTAATAATGACGGGTTACATTCAAATTACACAGTTAGTGTTACAACTCTTAGTAAGTTCATTGTTTACTAAAAATCGGTCGAGAGAGGCACAGAGAGGGTTCCGTTTAAAACAGCGGACTTACATAGTGTATTAGTGTCTCATCTGTCAAAATGACTTAATTTGGTACTCATTATGTCATTTGGTGACAATGTTACTATTACAACCCTGAGTAGATTCATTGTTTACAAAAATTGATTGCTTACAAAAAAAATACGCGTGGCACTCGGGGACTGCCGCGGTAAATCTATTGCATAGCATATTTTGTCAACTTATGTAATTGCTAGCTTCCGCCCGCGGCTTCGCCCGCGAATTTGATCTCACTAATCTTGTTTCTCCATACAAACTTTGGAACCCCCTTTCACCTCCTTAAAGGGTGAGTTTTGAAAAATCCGGTCTTAGTGCACCCCTAGACCCTATAAGGAACCTATGTGCCAAATTTGGAGTCTCTAGACCCAGCGGTTTGGGCTCTGCGTTGATATGTCAGTCAGTCAGTCAGTTTCTTCTTTTATTTTATATATAAGTTATAATTATAATTAATTTTATTTTTATGTATGCAGTATGGCCAAGTTCGGGTTGGTGGATGACACCATGTCCTCGAATGATTAATTCTTAGACATGACGGTTTCCTCACCATGTTTATCTTCACCGATATTGAGCAGCGATGATGACATAATTCACCCAAAGATGTGTGGGCCCGACCAGATATTTCAACCAGCGACCTTATATTTCTAAAGCGTGGCCTGTACCGCTGCACCACCGGGAACCGATAACTATAGTATATACTATACTTATACGACTTTTCTTTTATAAATTTAAACTTATAACAGATAATTACACACAGATTTGAGACAAACAGACATGTTGATCACACAAATATCTGCCTCGGGTGGGAATCGAACCTACGACCTGCGGCGTGAAAAGCAAGTATCTTGCCGATCACGCCACCGGCCCGTCAAACAGTAGTCTTAAACCAAGTGGGTGAAGCCGCGTGTGGAAGCTAGTAGATAAATAAATAGCACTTGGCACCGAACCTATGACCCGACGTGAGATGAATGCCGCAGGCGCCGCAGCTGGCCGGTGATTCAATTAATTGCTACATCTTCTGAATATAGATTATAAGTTATTTTAACTGAATCAGGATATTATTTTTATATTCAAGTTAATTGATAAAGATAAGAGTTTTTTTTAATTCAGGTTTATATTACATACATTCATACAGACGTCCTGGTGGCGTGGCCGGTAAGACACTTGTCACGGCTCGGTGGGTTCGATTCCTACTCAAGATAGACATTTTTGTGTTGAATATAACTGTTTGCCTTGAGTGTGGGCTATTTTTGCGGATGACCTAACCCAATTAGCCGGAAGGGCCTTTATTGTTTCAGCGGATTTTTTCGGTGAGCCGTCCGAGTTCGGTCGAACCGATCAAGTCCCATGTGGGGACGAACCTCGGCTAAGGACGTTGCCGGATACTATGTTTTGGGAATCGGGTATAGTTGAGTCTGGGTTTCGTTTTAAAGATTTTATATGTCCCACTGCTGGGCACGGGTCTTCTTTTAACTATCTTACGAGTTGAGAGAGTTAAGGCCTGACATAACAGACTAGGTGTATCATATGTCACTCAAATTACAATCAATATTATATTCCGCTCAATAAATTTAAAAAAGAATTTAAACCGACTTAAAAATAGAAACCAAAAAAGTTCATTTACATATTACACACAAACACTATGAACCGTCAATCAATGGTGAATTTTTATTTATCAACCACCCTTCTGAAAAAACTGTAGATACGGATCTGCTCTATATAAATATAGTTTTTATTAAAAGCCTGTCTGTTTCCATTGACTTCTGTAATTAACAGACATGCCCAACGGAGTTAAAAGTTTAGTGCACACTATTTTTATTCTAAAATTGACAGATTTTGTATAGTTAAGTTCTTTTTAGAATATTCATATTCATTCATATCGATATTCAAGTCATTTAAATAGTCCTTTTTCATGATGATAAGCGGTGGCCCAGCGGTTTGGCTTTGTTTGCTCACCTAAGATTTGTAAGATGGCGGGTTCGATTCCAAGTCGTGCCCACACATCTTTGTGTGAATTGCAACATCGCTGCTGCTTAATATAGGTAAAGGAAAACATGTCTAAGAACTAATCATTCGAGGACATGTGACATCCACCAACCCGTTTGGCCAGCGTGTGTGGATTAAAAATAATAAAAAATAAATTTATTGAAAAAATAATGTCATAAACACATAAGGCTTAGCTAATTAGGGATTAGTATACAGATGATTATTGTGTTAGTATTATGGAAAACTAAAAACTAGTGTATATGACTAAAATGAGTAATTAAGGTAACATGTTTAAATGGTATTAGCTAATATTATTAAACGGCCTGCCCGATCTAGGTTTGTTAAACCTGTGTTTCAGGCCAGCTGTCTGCCTACGCTAGAGACTAAGTACTAGACTAAAATTATTATTATTAACTACATTCTTAAAAGTACCTACTTAGTTATCATAACAGTTACGTTACTACCTATTTACTATGGTGAACTTAACTCACTACTTCTAAAAGTTTTTCTTACTTAAGACTTACTACTCTCTCTCTTGTTTTTTCGTATGTTTATTTCTAACAATGCATGTAAGTTTTCTTTTATTTTGTATGAGGCACTGATATTGAGGAGCGGCTATGTTGTTTGTCGCCGCTCAGAGATGTGTGAGTACGACCGGAGATCAAACCTGCAGCTGATGGCAAGGGCATCAGCTGTAGGTTTGATCTCCGATCACTTCAACCCTTTTTAGTGTCCCACTGTTGGGTCTTCTCTCTTAGTTCTTAGATATGCCGGTTTCCTTCACCGATATTAAGCAGCAGTGATGAAACAATTCACACAAAGATGTGTGGGCACGACTGGGAACCAAACCCGCGACCTTACTTTTCTAAGACAAGGACCTGCTCTACCTTTGCACTGATGCTCTGGTAAAGTAAATAAATAATAGGTGGGACATGAACACACACGGCCATCTGATCCCAAACTAAGCAGAGCTTGTACTATGGAAACCAGATAACTGCTAATATACTACATTTATTACTTTTTTTTTGTAAATACATACTTAAATGTAGATAATTACACTCAGACTCAAGACAAACAGACAATTTCATCACACAAATATCTTTCTTTGGTGGGAATCGAACCCAAAATAACTAACAAAATTCAATTCTAAGATTGATTCACACTAAAACTTCATAAGAATTCAAAATTCGATCACCCTTTTTCGACGAAAGGACAAAATGTCCCCCTTCTCCCACACAAAAATACATTCCTCAGCATGTTCGAGCCGCCCAGCGCTTAATTATCGGTCAGTAAATTAAGTTGGTCCCCCGTTCTGCTGGGTTGCACTTCTCAGACATGTTTTAGATAACTATGCGATGTAGGAATTAGAGGAGATTCAGTATATGTGGAATATCTACAGATTTTTGGAATACCTTCTACTAATTTGGTAAACAAGTGTTCGGCTCACCTAATCGTAAACAAGTACCTACTGTAGGCTATAGACTTTTGTAGTAGAAGTCGTTAGTTAATTTATTTTAATTTAAGTACTTAGGTAATTAAATTAAAATAATTACCGACATAAAAGATTTTAGAAGTAGACTTTCAAGGGTAGCAGTACAAAATTCACTTCCCTTCAAACCTTTTTTGGCACCCCACTGCTGGGCACGGGTCTTTTCTCAACTATCTTACGAGTAGAGAGAGTTTAGACCTTAATCCACACACACTGGCCAAGTGCGCGTTGGTAGATGTCACATGTCCTCAAATCATTATAGTATAGCCTATCGATTAAGATTCTGACTCCTCAAGCTGCACAAACAGTGATGATGATTCAAGCGATATGGATATTAGTGACGAATAGTCTTACATTACTTTTGTCTGTGGTTAAATAGTTCTATAACAGATTTAATTAATGTTTTATGACTTTGTACCTCAGATGGCGATACGCGAGTTAAACGGTCGGCCTATAGTTCTTAGACATTCCAGTTTCCTTACCATGCTTTCCTTTATCGATATTGAGCAGCGGAGATGAAACAATCCACACAAAGATTTCAAAGGCGAGATTGATACCGCTGCACCACCGCCGCTCTTCCTTTTCCAATAATATGGCGTAACATAAAGTTCACGCCTGAATTAGCAGGATGTGAGGCAGAGGTATCCCCAGATTATAAATATATTAGTCTATTTTGGTCCCATAGATACGTAAACGAGGTGAGACTATTAAAGTTCATAACATAGCATCAAACCTGTATTACTCGGAGCTACACCTTCGCAGAGAATGTCACTTACTTTTTGTCGGCTACGTTTAGGTCCAATAATTCATAGGAAGTGAATCTATTGCTGTTCTTCAGGCACAATTCTAAATTTCGAGCTACTAACATTCTCTAAGTATATTACAAAAGTCTTTTTGCTTGACCCGGTAATCGAACCCGGGACCTCGCTGTTCAGACATAATTCTCAACTTCGAGATGCAAATAAAATATTTTGTCCAGTTAGACTAGTAGACAAAAAAATTTAGTTGTCTAATTATTTTGCTCGGCCCCAGGATACGAATCCGAAACTTCATGGTTACTCGAACACGCTTACATGGACAGTAGTAACAAGATTCGACACAATGCGATAATTTTGAACACAATATTAATTTAGTACAATTTTCTCGTAACAAAGGTCAGTGGAACGTCTGCCCATGACGGTCTACTTGCCATAGCTATGGTGGGTGGTAACAAAGAAACTGTTGTGATGGGTTTGGCATTGGAGTAGATTTGCCCTCATTTCATCATCAAATCAAAGAATTGTTTATGTTTTTAATACAATCGACTTTTTTTTAGTAAACTTCACATACTTAATAGACGTTAAATAGTAGGGATTACTTCAGTATTACTCGAAAAGTATAGGCAGAGGTAAATATCAATACCAGCTATGTTTTAAGTACCATACGTAATAGGGTAGGAATGTGAGTTTCTACATATTTTTTTTTATTAATTAATCGTTGTTAATTAAGCAGCAGAGCAGCGGTAGCGCAGCGGTACGAGCCTCGCCTTAAAAAAACAAGGTCGCTGGTTCGAATCCTGGTCGGGGTCGAATCTTTGTGTGAGCTGTTTCATCACCGCTGCACAATATCGGTGAAGGAAAACATCGTGAGAAAACCGGCGTGTCTAAGAACTTATCGTTCGAGGACGTGTGACATCCAGCAACCCGCACTTGGCCAGTGTGTGTGGATTAAGGCCTAAACTCTCTCAACTCATAGGATAGTTAATAGAAGACCCGTGCCCAGCTGTGGGACACTAAAAAGGGTTGAAGTAAAGTGAATTGTTGTTTGTTTTATAAAAAGAAAAAAATATTAATTATTTAAAATGAAATTTAAAAAAAAATGACGAACTCTTTACAATACCTAATCGATTTTTTTTCGAAATTCAATACTTACCAATCCACGCACCAAGTTATTCAAGATTTTTTTTAAATAATTCGATGTCGAGATAATCAGTTTTCCTTTTTCGGAAAATAATCCATACTAATATTGTAAATGCGAAAGTCTGTCTGTCTGTCTGTTACGCTTTCACGACCAAACCGCTGGTCCGATTTTGATGAAATTTTGTAGGAATATAGTTTAAAACCATGGTTCAAACATAGGCTACTTTTTTTAAAAAAAATCAACCCCTAAATGTCTGTCATAGGGGTTGAAGGTTTTTATTACTTTACACTTTCACAGCCAAACTGCTGGACCTGGTAGTTTTTTTTCAATGTGTGATATTCGCGTAAATCTAAGACATTAACTATAAAAAGTGGTTCCAATGGCTCCACAGAAAAAAGTTTTAGTTTGTTTCTACCATTAATTTTGGTTTTTTTATTAAAATGTTTTTGACATAAAATCTTATTCGTCATTCAAGCAAATTTCTCTCCAACGACCTCTGAATATACCCACATAACCTCCCAACCTGACTCCCACGATAAATGTTAAAGATTCAAAAGTACAAACAAATAAAATACAGAAACACAAAGTAAAACAATAATTATCTGTGTACCCCGAGGCTTAGATAACTTCAGCATCCGTAACCTTTTGTTATAAAGGACTTACTTATTAGGGTTCCGTAATCAAAAAAACCTTTATTCGCCGTGCGTGGTAGTTCATCTATTTGTTAATCAGTGATATAAAGCCAAGTCGCTTTTTGACGTGATAACGTCTTTAAAATCGTTTTAGTCGGGTGACATGTTCAGAAACTTGTGTCACACCAAAACCTCACGAGCGCGATCGCAGGTATAACGAGAGAGAGACGGACCGATCTCCCGTCTCATCTCGAGCGCTGCCAGTCATTCCGTGACACTTGTCACGCGGAATCCTCACGGGCGGAGGCTGGCATAGCGTTCGAGTGAGTGGACCGATCTTCCGTCTCTCTCACTCTAGCGGCAACAATATTAATTCCTTACTTCCCAAAAACTTATATCACCAATAAGACGTTATCACGTAAACATCTCGATCGTAAACCTACTTTACAAACAACCAATTTTTTATTATGTAATAGGTTTTCGCTTGACTACAATTTTCCTGTGGTTAAGCGATGATGCAGTCTACGATGAAACGTGATTACCCAGTTAATACTGATTCACTCGTAACTTAAAGACAGGCAGATTGTAAGTACCTATCGGGACACGGAGAAGCAAAACAAATTAACACTAAAAGATTCTATTAACATTTAGATGTAACAGGTTAGAGTGAGGACTCCATTAGAAATGGGAATAAATCAAGGAAAATGATGATTATCCCAGAATATAATTCACTTCAACTCTAACTCTTTTCTTTTCACAACAATTGCTGCGCACGAGTCGTCTCTCAACTATCTTACGAGTTGAGTGAGTTTAGGCCTGGTGGATGTCATTTGTTCTAGAATTATTACTTCTTTAATATCCTAACGATGTTTTTTTCACCGATATTGAGCATGTGTGAGCACAACTGGGAATCAAACCCGCGACCTTATAAATCTAAGGCGAGGCCCGTACAACTGCGCCACCGCTGCTCATACTGTTCCTAAGAAAACTTATCACAGCTCATTTTTGGCTACTACGGAATCAAAATTCGCGTGTCTCGACACACACTTGACCGGTTTTTATTCAATTAGTCACATAATACGAGCGTCTAGGTCTTTGCAGTGATACAGACAGCTGCTTTGATATGATAAAGCTATAATATAATTGGAATTTTGTTTATAATGTATTTTGTGCTTTGAAAACGAAATTATTTTATACTAGCTTCCGCCCGCGGGTTCAAATGGTATGATAACAAAAATTCTAACAATTATATTTATCGGCATTAGGTACCTTTGCATCTCAATGGGACACAAAGTTATCGTTATTGTAAAATAACACCACAGAAACCTCATCAATATTTCTGTTATTGCATGGTGGGTCGGAATTTTTGCATGTTTTCTACCAGGGAGCGTTATTACACTACCACCTTCTCACCGAAAATCATTCGTATTCACGAGTGAATCGGTATATTAGGTGCGCACATTCCATCGTGGACTACATCACTGCTCAACATCAAGAAAATTAGTTAAGCGCAAGTCTATTCCAGAATAAAAAACCAAATATTGATATAATCACAAATAAATATTCACAAAATGTTTGGATGGAAATAGATTTCTTTTTTGTGCGGACAAATTCTGTTTGCACACACCACGTGCTCACCCAACCGACCTCATAGACATTGTGCCCTGATGTAACAATGACAATCATAGACAAGCAACTTTAGTGACGTTGATGTCTTGTAAGTTTGACAACTCACAGGCGTTACGCTATTAAAAGTGACTGAAGTGACACCTAACCGTCTATTTAGACATCAGCTTGCTACGTTTATCGGTTACGCGGTGCGACAAACTTATTTATATCTATATCTTTCTTAGACTTGTATACACCGGTAGTACACCGGTTCTCAAGTTTTAGTGGAACAAACAAGCGTCAATTAATTTTTATATACATAGAAAAAAAAAAAAAATATATATATATATATTCCAAAATAACCACAAACAGTAAACAATTATCTATATTTCGGTACAGGGGGCCGATCAGAGGGATAGTCATCGCCAGAAAACTTATTGAGTGGGTGTGGTTTCTAGCAGCAAACCAAATGAACTTAATCACATTATTAATTTGTTACGAAATGTAGAACTAATACAACGAGTGGTAAGACAGTTCCTAGACTGATGTTGGTCGCACGGACGTCTGTAGAGAACTGGGGCACACAGTTTGTGTAGCGACAATCCCCACTCGTCGCCCGTGCGGACCTTAGGCTAGACTCCGTCGAAGCGTGTCGACCCGACGCTCTGCCGCCTCGCTGTCAAGTATGCTACCGTACTAATGACTTCTCCGACATATAAATATTATATAATTAATAATAATAATAATATTCTGAGTAGCGGTGTCGCAATGTACGGGCCTTACCTTAGAAATATAAGGTCGTGGGTTCAATTCCGGGTCGTGCCCACACATCTTTGTGTGAAATCTTTCATCGCCGCTGCTCGATATCGGTGATGGAAATCATCGTGAGGAAACCGGCATGTCTAAGAACTAATCGAGGAACTAATACGAGTTGCACCGGTCGTGGTCGCAAGCAGACTGATCTAGCGAAAAATAGAAAGAAAAGAAAGAAGAGAAAATGTTGTTGTACGACCGCTGTCATCAACGCAGCTCTTTCGCTGGATCAGTCTGCTTGTGACCACTATCGGTGCATCCGTGTCGAAACGTAAAGCCAAATTGAAGGTGAGCGCGTTAATTGCCCGTTATGATAAATATATATATTTAGAAAGCTTTAGGTTGTTCAATTTTAATATTTAAAAATAAAAGCTTTTTAATAATTGTTTCATAACATTTTGTCTAAAACACGTGTTAATCTATGAGTCTTAAATTAATTAGTGGCATTAAAGGCAAGCAAAATGAAAGCCCAAAAAGCTCATCGGCAAGGTTAAAGCATAAATGATTGTACTGACATCTCATTAGCTTAGCGGGGAACGATACGCCTTCGGCGATAACCAAAGCGGTTAAGTTATAAGAGACAGCGGAAAATAAGATTGATCCTGCGTAGCCCTCAGATAGCCGTAAAGTCATTTTAAAAATTATAAGAAAAATTAAAATACATTTAATTGCGCACGCACACGCACACACAGACACACACACACACACACACACACACACACACACACACACACACACACACACACACACACACACACACACACACACACACACACACAGTGGCGTGGTCGGTAAGATACTTGCTTTTCACGCCGCAGGACGTGGCCTGAAACACAGGTTATTTAATAATCTAGCTCAAACTAGCCGACACCTCTTCTTTATAAGTAAGAAGTTATTGGTCTAATATACGTAGAACATAGTCATATACTCATAGATTATAGATAGATTTTTAAGATAGTAAATAGCAAAAAGTAATTAGATTAACGTTTATATTGTATTGTAATTAACTCATGTATATGCCATTTAGTTCAATAAACTTTTTTATTTATTTATATTATAATACTTTTCTTTTGTAAATACACACTTAAATATAGATAATTACACCCAGACACAACACAAACAGACATATTTAAACAAATATTTGTCTCGGGTGGGAATCAAACCCACGACCTGCGGCGTGAAAAACAAGTATCTTAACGACCACGCCACCGGCCCGTCAAAAAAAAGTATTTAAAAAAAATATTGCTATTGTCTTGTAAATACAACTGTCCGCTTATTACTTGTACCACGATATAAGGCAAAGCACACCACACATCTGTATTTTTGCCGATCAAAGGAACGGTGCGCATGACGGCCGTTTGAACCGGTAATCAAATTAGCATGGCTTCCCTTTTTCAAAGAAAAATGTGTCTATCAGTAATGTTATAGTAAATTAATTTCGGATTTAGAAATTATTTTCATTCTAAGTTTTAACTTGGTAGATTTTTTTGTGTTCGTTATTAATACCTTCTGCTTTAATATTTCCATATGTAAGGTTAACATGTTCTTGCAATGGTAACACTACACGGTACATACTAATATACGGTTGAAAGGGAGACGATAATGAGCAATAGGAAATAGATACTACACTGTTTTTAAACTCTTCTTATGGGATGTAATAATTAACACAGATTATTGTTATTAGTTTATATTTAATTATTAACGGGGAAAATATAGTTTATCAGCTTATAATGTGAAGTTTAAAACCATTTGTTTATATAATAGTTATGTAACACATTACACGAAATGGATAGTATTTTAAAGACTTTTTATGAGTTATTGTAATAAAACGCATTATATAATTAATTTATCTTCTATTTAAATATCAGTAGGGAGAATATTAATTTCCAACTTATATTGTATAATTTATAAAGCAGTTACTTTAATAATAGTTATTTAAGGCATAGGTTTTGGCGGGCCGGATGCGGCTTTCGCGCCATTCGAGGTTGTTGAATACTTTTGGATGTAAGGTTAGAAGAGACTGGAGAATGTTTTGTTTGTTTTTAGGTGTTCTGGAAATGTATAGCAAATAAAAGCTTGTGAAAAAGCGTGCATTATTTCAGTTTTCATTTGGAGTCTACACATAGATTTACAAATCCGTTTTAAAGTAGATAATTTTATTTTATTTTATTCCTTTAAATATTTTATTAAGGAGTTACTCCTACGATTGTAAGACTATAGGCCGACCGTTTAACTCGCGTATCGCCTATCGCCAAGATTCTGACTCCTCAAGCTGCACAGACAGTGATGATCATTCAAGCGATATGGATATTAGTGACGAATAGTCTTACATTACTTTTATATGTGGTTAAATAGTTCTTAAAGAGATTTAATTAATGTTTTATGACTTTGTACCTCAGATGGCGATACGCGAGTTAAACGGTCGGCATAAATATTATTCTCTTAGATTTACAAATCCGTTATAAAGTAGTTTTAATTCAATATATTCCTATATATTTAATTAAAGAATTACTTTAACGATTGTAAGATTAGTATGTTATTATAATATGGGTGGAAAAGATGTATTATATACATGGTGGAAGCGACAGCCCTCCACAAACTGAGAGGGTGCAGTTTTTTCATTAAAACCCATACAAAACTCAGAAAATCTCTGACCGCAGCACTCGATTTGAATGAAAGAAAGTTAAAATAAAACATTGATTATTGCATTCGTATAAAGATCGATGTGCGAAATGACGTGACGTGACGACGAAATGACTAACCCCATAGGGGAATGGTAACGATGGTCAGCGGTGGCGCAGCGGTACGGGCCTCGCCTTAGAAAAATAAGGTCGCGGGTGAGTGCCCGCTAACAATCAAATCAAACAATTCACACAATAATGTGTATCTTTATGTTAATTGTTTGACCGCCGCTGCTTAATATCGGTGAAGGAAAACATCGTGAGGAAACCGGTATATCTAGGAACTAATCATTCGAAGCCATGTGACATCCACCAAACCGCACTTGGTTAGCGTTATGGCCTAAACTCTCTCAACTCGTAAGGTAGTTGAGAAAAGACCTGTGCCCAGCATTGGAACACTAAAAAAAGTGTTGAAGTGATTAAGTGAGATTTTGGTCGAAGTTTATTGAAATAAAACTATTTTACAACGGATTTTATCGCTATATAATATAAATATTTTTTATATCTTTTATTAAAAATTAAAATAATAAAATTTAGTTAGTTCATTTAGATTAAAATTAAGCTCAAATAATACTACTTGCTATGTCAAAATACAGTGTAACTTATATCTGACAATCTCCACGTATTCACCCTACCGTTGAGCCGTGATGGTAGAAACGTAAGCCCCTTTAAGCCCTAAATTTTGTTCCCGTACTGATTTAATGACGTCACAGGACGCCCTCTATCGAATGTCAACTGGCATCGTTTATGAACTACCTATCAAAAAAGTCCTAACTCCAAATTCGAATCATTCAAAATTAAACTTTAATATAAAGTTGTAAAGTATAATTTGGTTTGAATATTTTGTTGATATACCAAAGTACAGTCGCACACACAATGCATAGGTTAGATATTTGAGTCACGAATCCATTTTATGACTAATTCCATAACTTTGTATGTGAATTTTGGGATCAGGTATGTTCTGATCGTGTATGTTTACTATGTCATATCTTTCTCCGGATCTAGCCCTGAGGGGATTTGATTTAATAGGATGATCATGTTTCGAAAAGCTAGCTTAGAATTTGTATTCGTCAGCATTAGTTTTAAATCAGCCTGTTTAATAAAATCAGTGTTGATAAGTGTCATTATGAATAATAAATAATTAATTATGCCAGTCAATCCTGGATTTAAAATAAATAAATATTCTGGGACATCAACACACACGGCCATCTAGTCCCAAGCTAAGCAGAGCTTGTGTTATGGAAACCAGATAACTGGTATATACTATACATATAATACTTTTCTTTTGTAAATATATACTTATAATAGATATTTAACCCAGACTCGACACAAACACAAATGTTCATCACAAATGTTTGTCTCGGGTGGGAATCGAACCCACGACCTGCGTCGTGAAAAGCAAGTACCGACCACGCCACCGGCCCGCCATTTAAAAAAAACAACCTTTTATTTCTTTATATACAATAAATTTGTCGAATTTTATCGCGGTTTATTTAAGATTTTTACTCCGACATTTCAATTTTTTTTTTTTTAAGACTTCTGAGTTATAGAACAGAACTCTTCACAGATTCACAGTAGAACAGTGGCGACAAGTAATATTGTTTTGTTTTTACGTGTAGTCAATGGCTAACTACAAACAAAGGGTAAAGGGAGGGAAGTGGGGTACTTTGAATGCCTTCCCTCACTTTCCATGATTAAATACATCTTGTGTGGTATTGTTTCGAATGGAATTCTATAAGGTTTTACAAAAACTTGGCAAAGGTATGGAACACACCACAAAAAATGTGATAAAAAATCAAAGAAAATAGAACCGCTTTCTAAAAAGTAAAAAATAATAATATTTATTGTAGTTGGTACTAAATCTTGACAGTATTTATGACGAAACCAAAGATTTGATTTTTCCCCTTTTAGGAGGCGGTTACTTTTTCTTTGATTATTTTTTTGGGTTTCGTTTTGTGGGCTTAATCAATAATATAGTGTTTTATTTTTGTACGACGGGCCGGTGGTAGCGTGGTCGGTAAGATACTTGTTTTTCACGACACAGATTGTGGGTTCGATTCCCACCCGAGACAAACATTTGTGTCAAGAACATGTCTGTTTGTAAATATCTATTAAAGGTATATATTTACAAAAGAAAAGTACTATATTATGTATAGTATATACCAGTTATCTGGTTTCCATAACACAAGCTCTGCTTAGCTTGGGACCAGATGACCGTGTGTGTTGATGTCCCAGAATATTTACTTATTTATATTGATTTATTGCGTACACCGTGCTTTGCACACATTACAATGCTTAAGTTACATACATATTTTTAATTAGTAATTTGTACAGGGATTTTATTTTCGTAACTATCTTTAGCTAAATCATCAAAATAAATAATTTTCTTGTTTCGTTTTCCGTCGGTGGCTTTGTCCACGTGACCTACATTTAAGTTTTAGATCATACCTAGCCGTGGGATAAAAATGATACCATCCTCAATAAATGGGCTATCTAACAGTGCAAGAATTTTTCAAATTGGACCAGTTCTACCCTCCGCCCGCGGCTTCCCCGCTTGGTACTTATTGGGATAAAAAGTAGCATGTGTTAATCGAGACCATAATCTATCTCTGTGCCAAACTTTATTCAATTCCTTCTAGTAGTTTTTGCATCGTACGAGTAACAAACATACATTCTAGTCATCCACACATTCTTACAAACTTTTGCGTTTATAATATTAGTAGGAAGTAGAATTCCCTGACATCAGCGCATTTAACCAAACAAACAAACTCTTCAGCTTTATGATACCAGTATTAGATGTGGTAGACTTTTCAAGTTGAAATAAAATACAGGCCTATCAAAGTTAGGAAACCTATCCTTCAACTTAACAAGCCATATCGTCGATCAACAAATCAATCACAAGTTTGATTGATGTTAACATGTTTTTTCATTTAACCTTTGATCTGATATTTAAAAGAGTGTTGTCTGATGTACTAAAAGTGCGTAACTGAATTAATTAGATGCAACATCCTGATTTTTTTTTACTAGCTATCCATCCCAGACTAGCACTAGTATAGTGTAGGTATTTAAAAAATTCGTTCAATTTTACCAGACTGCTAAGGATGAGTCCATTACATAATTTTCCAGAAACAAATGGATCCATAGCGTATATTTATTTATAAATTCAACTAATCGACATAGTCCACCGAATTAATAAGCTGAATGGTAGTGGGCCGGTTATATCTCCTACCGAACTCACAACCGCTGGGGTAAACGAGTTCTTGAGTCGACCACGAATTGGCAAACGTAGCGTAGGACGTCCTCAGACTAGGTGGAGTGACTATCTCAGCGGGACAGCTGGCAAGAACTTGATAAGGAGAGCCGTGGATCGTGCTCAGTGGAGTGCTTTAGGAGAAGCCCATATCCAGTAGTGGATTAGAATGAGCTGATGATGAAACTCGAATAAACTCAACAATAGTAGCCCAAATAACTACTATTAAATTTGGCTATATTTATAATACCATAAAAGTAGGTTACAATAATCACTATTATTTTAAATCACATAACAATATAACTATCACATAACTGCAAGATTAAATCGAACTCCTTTCATTTTTATTTTACACCTATTCTCTTGACCTCTGACATTAGTCAAGAATATTTCACTTTCTACTAGTCTTGTATTACTGTTTGATGCAACGGTAAATATAACTTAACACGTTAAATGCCATAGCAAAATTTCGATCAAGGAATTGAATTACCAGGCCAAGCTGAACATAAGTTTGACCAGGCCTGGTCACAAAGTATTGTCTTAGATTTACGCGAATATCACACATTGAAATAAAACTACTTTTAAACGGATTTTATCGCGGTTTTTTATTCCCAGTTTGCTTAAATCGGAACTCAACTTAAATATTAATGTTTGGAGGTAGTCAGTATTAATTGTGATTAATATTTTTGGACGTCAAATACCTCAGTCCACCCGTGAACATGAAGTCTGAAAAGACTGAAACGTCGTCGGGATCTAAAATCTAAAATAAACCGCGATCAAATACGTTAAAAAGTAGTTTTATTTTAACAGGCCTGGTTAGTCGATTTCAGTATTACGATGCCAAGTTGAACATTAGATTGATCAAGCTTTTTCAATCAATTTCAGTTGAGAAAAACGCGCTAAATGAACAGCTCCATGAGTTCATTTAAATTACATACTACCGCCAGACACCCAAGACTCAGGGACTAACATAACCATAACAGATACTATGGCTATCAAGCACCGGTGTCTGACATGGCAGTTTTTTTATCCTTTAATAGGATAGCGCTTGACCACAACTTGCCTGATGTGAAGCAATGTTGCAGTCTACGATGGAACGCGCTTACCTAATAAATACCGATTCAATCGTGACTTGAAGACAGGTAGATTATAGCTATCGGGAAACAGAGATGCCGGCAACGAATTCAACAACTTAGCAGTTCGCACCATAAAAGTGGAGGCAAAGCTCTTGCCCGTGGAATTTCCACCATATAACAGTGGCGTAGTTACCGTGATAACCGCTCTATTTAGTTATATTTTATCCTCTCATAAAGATAAAAGATTTTTTTAAAGAATTGGATTCACATTGTGCGTTTTCTGTTTTTTGAAATATTTCATGACTCAGGGCAGCCCTAATGTTGACTTTTAAGTTTTGTAGAGCACAATATTTAATAATATAGCTGAGTAGCAAGGAAGTTTAAGTAAGTAGTATTGGCGGACCGGTGGCGTGGCCGGTAAGATACTTGCTTTTTACGCCGCAGGTCGTGGGTTCGATTCCCACCCGAGATAAACATTAGTGATGAACATTTGTGTTTGTGTCGAGTCTGGGTGTAAATATCTATTAAAAGTATATATTTACAAAAGAAAAGTATTATATGTATAGTATATACCAGTTATCAGGTTTCCATAACACAAGCTCTGCTTAGCTTGGAACTAGATGACCGTGTGTGTTTATATCCCATAATATTATTATATTATTATTATCAAGTACAATGTTTTTACATGGTAAGTAAAAAAAATCTACCAACTACCTATTTTAATTTTGCGGTGTACATTCACATGTACACAACACTTCTTTTTATAGGACAGTATAACCTTTGAGCCTTTCCAACATCACAATAAGTACCTAATTTTCTATGAAAGTATGTCAATGTAACAATATCTATAACAATTAGTACTATTACGGTTATAATGGACCATTCCCTAAGTACTGGCGTCCGATTGATCGTAAACTTGCAATCATTTTGTTTTAATAGTTTTGCCGAATGATGTATGCTTGCGCAAGAGTTGCGAAGTAAGTACTTACAGATAATTTGATTTTTAGTTTAATGGGACTTTTAGGAACATTACTTGATCTTGTGCTCAATTTAATATTTGAAGCAACAGCAGTTGTTGGCGACTGTATCTAATATATTGATTGAAACTTAATTTTACTAACCTTTACGTAAATAACAATTAGGTAGGTATTATGAATACTAAAATTATCGCTGTTAATGCCTCGTTTGTAACATTGTAATGCTTACATAATTCACTCAACATCATCATCACCATTCATTGGTCGGCTCCCAGTCTAACCTGATGCGGCTAGCTACCAGAATTATACGAGCGACTGCCATCAGACCTCGAAACCCGTAAGGAACCAGTAGCCGAGATGGTCAGACCAGGTGTCAGATTAGGTATATTGGCTTCTGACTACATGTAACGATTGTCATAGATGTGTTAAATGACAACCGGGAACGACGGCTTAACGTGCTTTCCGAGGCACGGAGGGTAGTCCCTCAACCAACCAGACACCAAAACAATTTTTTGTTGTTAGACAAATATTGTCCGGGGTGGGAATTGAACACGCGACCTCCCGGCCACAGTATAACCCAATCGGACGGCTTACACCGCTCGACTACCGAGGTCGTCACATAATTCATTCAACAAAAAATTAAATATATTAAAATGTAGTTTGTGCATATAATATACTGGCAAGAAAGTGCGATGACCTTTCAGCGTGTAACAGCGTTGACAAACATTTAATTTTTATTACAGGTATTACATTTTTTTTTATCGTAAAATAGACCTGCAATAATGATGAGCAATGTGTATTCTACGATGGGATGCGCCTGCCCACTAATTTCGGTGAGAAGGTGGCAGTGGAATGATGCTCCTTATGGTAAGATTTTATCATACTTTTGAGGGGCACTTGCAACTTCAAGTGCCCCTCAAAAGTATATGACTGAATGATGAATGAATGAAAATGAATGAAAATGAATGAAAATGAGCGAAAATGAATGAAAATGAATGAAAATTAATGAAAATGAAAAAAGAGACTTATAGAGACGGCGTCTCGTTGCTCTGCGTGCTGCAAAACACTTCTTTAAGGAAGGTCTCCAGATTGACTCAGAATTCGAACTACAAAGAAACGTGAGCAATATGTTGCATATTATTGTATGGCCCTCATATGAAACTAGGTTCTACATTTTGAAACATCAGTAATTGTCGAAAGTGAACGATTTGAGATTACTTATAGTGTGTGTTTTAAGTAATTCTAAAGGAACTTACTCATTTACTGCCATCTACAAGTCTGTACCAAAATAGGCACGATTCCTCAGTACCTATAAATTTTTTGTATCGGAAAAAGTTATCAAATGTCATATAGAGCCAAACTCTTCTACACACTTTAATCTAACTCTCTTACTATCATCATAGCGTTTCGGGTTCTACATAAATGCTAGCCTGAAGATGATCTCTATAAACCGTAAACGCTGGTCAAAATGTGTGGAGCTAAGTGGCTTCATATAGGCTTTTGAAGAGAAAATAATTTAGGCGTTAATTTTATGGCAGTAAATTTGTGCTAAAGCAGTCCTAGATGAAGTGACGCTGGCTGGAAAAGTTGGATGAGGGTAACCGAGGATAGTGTAGTGTTAGAAGAAACAGGAAATTTGTACCCTATTCATTTGGGCTTGACAAAAACTTTAACTACCCAAACATTTTAACACTACCAAATTATAGACCACAGGTACTGCGAACAATTTTACATTAAAATTGGACGTTTGGCCATCGGTCGGATTATATCCGCCATCTTTATTATAGATCAACTTGTCAAGTAACGGCACTTTTTATCTGTTATTTTTTCTCAAACCCAATTAAAACAATGTACTTAGTTACGATGACAATACCTATTTGTAACTTTTGATTACTTATAACTAGAATTTCTCTTATTAAGTTTGATACCAACTTTTTACAGGTGTATACGCTGCTTTATATCGCTTTTTACAGTCTGTTTGCCAAGGTTAGTCATTGTTTTAGATAAAATTGTGATGCAAAGAAATCATTGTTAAACTATTTGCTTTGCGCAAGAGAAAGATTAGAAATATAACGGTTTAATTGAAGATCAATAAGATAAGATATAACCTTGGATATTGGAATAAAGAGATCATTGTCAAAAATAGGTTAAGTGCAAGTTGTGCTGCTGATTACGTCCACCTGTAATATGAATTTTTGGGGCTAAGTCACCTTCGTCCGTAGGAGCGCACCTTTTACCTTAATCCCTACACGTAGTCTCCGAGTGTAAATCATGTGACAATCAATTGGCGATTATGTTTACTGGTAAATTAACTGGTGGTATGCTTCGGCAATGGTTAATGACCAACCACCAGACAAAGCCGCACCGCCAAGCGGCTTTTGCTATGTTCCAGTCTGGTGAAATTTAAGAGGTCGAAATTGTTACTTCTTTATGGTTTCTAAACATATGGAGGGAGCCTCATACTAATGCCACCTTCACACCGGAAATCATCCGCAATTAGAAGTGAATCGGTACAGTGGGCAGGTGAATCTCACCGTAGACTACATCATTGCTTAACATCAGGCAAGTTGAAGTCGAGCGCAGGCCTTTTATAAAATACAAAAAAACGAACTCTCAGAAGTTGTCATTTTTTACCAGTAGGAGGCAAGGTCCTGCCTTAGGTACTCCGTTACGAAACTCTAAAACATGGGAAAGTTATACTGATGGACTTACTTAAAATTTAGGGTGCAAGTTGTGCCTATCAGGAGCAGGTCAATAATACTTTGCCCATCTGCAACTAAAAATCAGCGTTGGTAAATCAGAGAATCAACACTATACCCAGTTAATAGGATAGAATAGACCTGAATAGAACAGAACAGAATAGAACAGAACAGAACAGAACAGAACAGAACAGAACAGAACAGAACAGAACAGAACAGAACAGAACAGAACAGAACAGAACAGAACAGAACAGAATTGAATAAAATTGAATATATTAATTATTCAAAAAAGGTACAGATTTTTATAATACACGTATAGTTTTTATGCATCTATGTACACTATACGGTATTAATTGTTTGTTTGTTTGTAGGCAATATTAGGACAATTAAACACTTTTTTCTAATACCCTATTGTTAATGTTGAATGATTGGCGCTAGAGATACTCATGATAACATTTAAGCTGTGATTTCTACTTTGGAACTCGCTTACCTTAGTTGTTAGTTTTTTCAATAGATACTTTCTAAAAAGCAGAAACGTCCTTACTTTTATTTCTTTGACAGAAACCAATCAATGGATTGCTTGTAAAATTTTATTGACTTACCAAAATAAGTAAGATTAAAGTTTTAGCTGTAACCGCGGCGATTATTAAAATTACTAGTTGCTCAATGTACCTAATAGGAATATTTTAAAAGACACTAACTATGCTCTGACTTTGCAATTATGCAATATGTAATTTACTTAAAGGTATTTAGTGCTTGTCAGTACTGCTGACTAACATTGGCTGTACTCATGATGTTGTCTGCGCAGTTGTTCTTTGAAGCCTTTTCTCTGATGTCCCAATCGCATAGCCTTTCCTCCTGGAACTCCTCATAACCACAACAGTATTACTACGATATAATGATTTCAAAAGGTATATAGTTTTACGCAATAACAGAAGATCATGATGACGATGACGAAGATAGATTCGCAACTATCATTACAAAATTTTAATTTGGACAAAATCTTAGGACATAGTATATGTGTAATATGACATACAGCTTATAATATTATCCTCTTATGTAATGTTGGGTAACGTGAACTCTTATAACAATATAAGTAGTGGGTGGTTGTTTACTAGTATTTATCTTAACGATAGATTTAAAAACATTAGTGAAATGAAATAAAACCATATTTATCGAACTTTGTTTACTTTAAATTGGCTTTCGCTTGACCACACCACGCCTATAGCAATGACGTAGTCTACGATGAAACACACTCAGTAAAAATATAAAACAGAGATGCCGGCAGTGGTGAATTCAACAACTTGGGAGTTTGCTCAGTAAAAATGAATGCAAAGCGCTTTGGACGTAACCGTAGAATTAGGTTAGGTTACATGTTTATCTAGGAAGGAATAAATAAAATAAATAAATAAATATTCTGGGACATTAACACACACGGTCATCTGGTCCCAAGCTAAGCAGAGCTTGTGTTATGGAAACCAGATAACTGGTATATATTAAACATATAATACTTTTCTTTTGTAAATATATACTTATAATAGATATTTACACCTAGACTCGACACAAACACAAATGATCATCACTAATGTTTGTATCGGGTGGGAATCGAACCCACGACCTGCGGCGTGAAAAGCAAGTATCTTACCGACCACGCCACCGGCCCGTCAAGGAAAATCGTTGAATCCGTTTCCGAGATTCAAATTATTTATATTGGATATTAGGAAAATATTTTCGTAACATATCCTTTCGCACAAGATTAATTAAAACTGTGTTATTGACGTGACAACGTCTTATAAATTGGTTTGCCGGGTGACACTTCAAGAAACTGCGTTACGCTCCGCTCACGTTAAGCGCTCACAATGAGAGCGAGTGAGAGGCACGCGTCCCTTCCACTCGGGCATGGTTAGCCCGCCTAAGAGCGAGAGAGACAGACATAAAAAGTGAAAGGCACGCGTCCCTTCCACTCGAGCACAGTTAGCCCGCCTAAGAGCTAGATTCTTTGTATAAATTAATGTTTTAAATATAATTCTTTGTATAAATAAATGTTTTAAATTGTTACTATTATTTCATCCTTCTTCCTACTATACGAATGAATATTCACATTAAAATTATTTTACCACTCAAAGTCGTTGTCACGTAAAACTTTCGCCCGTATACCGACTTTACAGGCAACCAATTTTTTAATACTAGCTTCCGTCCACAGCTTCGCCCGTGTGGTACTTACTGGGATAAAAAGTAGGCTATGTGTTAATCCAGATCATAATTGATCTCTGTGCGAACTTTCATCCAATTCTCTCCAATAGTTTTTGCGTGAAAGAGTAACAAACATCCATATATTCTTACAAACTTTCACGTTTTTTTATTAGTAGGATATATCTTCCACTTGTATATTTATTTGGGTATTAATACTAAAATTATATTCATTCATTCCCCTTGCCTTTTTCCCATTTCTATTGGGGTCGGCTCCCAGTCTAACCTGATGCGGCTAGCTACTAGAATTATACGAGTGACTGCCATCTGACCTCGAAACCCATAGGGAACCAGTAGCCGAGATGGTTAGACCAGGTGTCAGATTATATGGGCTTCTGACTACATGTAGCGATTTTCATAGATGGGTTAAATGACAACCGGGACCGACGGCTCAACGTGCTCTCCGTCTCTATAATACTAAAATTATATAACGTAAATAATATTATGTTAAATATATATTTAAATAACTCTACAAATAAGTTGTAGAAGCCTAATATTGATTGATTATCACTAATAAATATCTCATTTAGGCTGTTAGATTATAGAATATTTTATTATGTTAATTTTATGATTTATTTCGTAGTGAATATTTATTTAACTCTTAATTTTATGGCCTACCGTTTGTAAAATGGATTTAGTAAATATTTTAAAACCTGACGTTTTAGATTTTATTTTTTATTCTGGCGCTTGACTCCAACTTGCATGATGTTAAGCAATGGAACGCGCCAGCCTAGTATACCGATTCACTCGTGATCACGAATGATTATCGGTGAGAAGGTGGCAGTGGAATGAGCCTCCTTATGGTTAGAAACCTTAAAGGAGCAACAATTCCGACCCACCCGCTCTGCATGGCTTTGTCTAGTGGTCCTTGTATCGAGAAAGTACTGTATGTAGTTATGTTATTAAAATAAAAGCTACGAATAGAACCTTGGGATTTTATTATTTACTAGCTGACCCTGCGAACTTTGTACTACCTAAGAGCCAAAACACATACTCGCGTTGCGGCGCTGCAACGCAAGCATCGGCAGCGCAATGCTCTATGTAATAAATAATAATAATAATAATATAGTGGGACATTAACACACACGGTCATCTGATCGCAAACTAAGCAGAGCTTGTACTATGGAAACCAGATAACTGGTAATATACTACATACAATACTTTTCTTTTGTAAATATATACTTAAATATAGATAATTACACCCAGACGATCACGATCACAATCTGCGGCGTGAAAAGCAAGTATCTTACCGACCACGCGACCGGCCCGTCGGCCCAAGTGCTAGTACATTTTGTTTATGTAGAGGCGGGCGGCACTGCCGACTCTTGCGGTGCGGCGCCGCAACGCGAGATGTGTTTTGGCTCTAACAGTCGATTTGGCTTACAGGAGTAACAGCGGCAGGATTGCGGTCCAAACAAAATGACTTCTGCAACCTTTAACGATTGTCATAGATGTTTTAAATGACAACCGGGACCAACGGCTTAACGAATTACGATCACACATTCAGATAAAACTACTTTATAACCGATTTTATCGCAGTTTATTTTAGATTTTAGATTCCTTTTACATGACACAAGTAGGTACCAAATGCACTTATGTATTTACTCATAAAGTTTAGCAGATAATAAAATACTTATAAATCCCTACCAAAACGTGAGTATTTTCATTAATGTAATTAAATTAATGTACAGTCCTCGGCACGGAAATTACGTAACTCGCATGACTTTTTTTAGATAGAATTACATTTAAAACTTAAACCTCTTTTAGACAGTTGGCTAAGTGTTTGTGTAAGTATGACACCGTATGTGGCATTAACTAGACCATATTATGTAAGAATTAGATTATCTGATAGTGATAGAAGTTTGAGACATAAGCTGAAGCGAATATTGATTGAAAAAATAAATAAAACTATTGTTGTTTTTAAATTGTTTAAAATTGATTATTAATAAATACTTAAAATTGTACAGAATTAATATTATCATTTGTTATGATGTTATTAGCAGTTTAATGCCAGTTTTTACTTCACTTCGCATGAAATTCACTGTTTATGACATAACCTAATTGTCGCATTTGATGTTTTACAGTTTTTTTTTGTCTAAAAATATAATACTTAAGTATTATTTTTAACTCTGATTAAGTAGCCTATTAGGTAGGTATAAAACAAATATAGGTAATTCGTTTTTTAAATCATAGTGAAATCATTTTTGAAATATCAAGTTGGCGATAAATTCAAGTCGCTTAGAGCTAACAGCTCGTCCCAATTTCAAACAGCTTGGTACCCGAATATAAAACCTCTCTCTAAACCTAATATGTACCTAAACCATCAAAGAAATCAATTTGGTACAGTTGTTCGGAAATTATGGAATTACACAAATTACTGCGATTCATTTTAATTTATCGTTGTCGCTTGTGACTTAACTACTGTTGAAGTAGTTCTGCTTACGTGCAGTAACCGCCATTGACCTGCTTTGCTGATGTTACTATGGTACTGGACACCAAATAGTTATGGTATTTTTATGGTAATCTACCACGCAATCATATGTGTAAATTGTTATTGTAAAAATATCATGTTAAAAGTTGAACTGACTCAATACCCTAGCAAGTGCAAATTGCTTACAGTCCATCAAATCTAAGAGGTACCGTTTGACGTTTCACTGTTTTCTATTACATTGGCTTAATAGAGGCGTAATTCACACTATTTTTATTAGCTTTACTGTAAAATAATTGAATTATGAAGCTATTTTTATTTTAACATAACATAAACAAATAAAAAAAAGTAAAAAAAAGTAGTTTTATTTCAATAACATAAACTATTTTCATACCTACATAAAATAAAATTCTAAATGTACTACGTTTAGAACTGTCAAACGGTACTTCTTAGATTTGATGGACTGTACTAGACACTAGATTTGAAAACAAGCGAATTAAGTTATATTGCCTCCTGCTACTCGTGTAAGCCAGGATCAACATCGAAGTCGTGAAGAAACTCGGGATTTGAACCCGGCCAAGTCGTGGAACATATAAAACTGCCTTGGATTCCGCACGAATTTACACTAAAAGATATCAAGAGAAGTTAGAAAGTTTGACTGTCCACTTCCCTCCAGGCACAGCTGTAGACAGCATAGAGAAAAAACAATAGGCCCTGACTATAGTTTTGCTAATAAATAGAAACGACGAAAAACAACAATAATCTAGACTCAAATCGTTCGGGTAATGCGAAAGCGAAACCGCGGCCTGGCAAGTGGGTTGGCAGAGGAACACCGGGGGGTTTTGGTGAGTAAACTTCTTTGGAGTCTCACATACACAGTATCACGCCCTGATGCAATGGAACCTAAAAGGTTTCCCCTCGAAGAAAAGGACACTAACACACACTGTCATCTGGTCCCAAGCTCTGCTTGAGCTTGTGTTATGGAAACCAGATAACTGGTATATACTATAGGCACATATTATTATACTAATTTTACTTTTATTAATACTTACTTTAGTTAAGCAGCGGTGGCGCAGTGGTACGGGCCTCGCCTTTGAAATATAAGGTCGCGGGGTCGAATCCCAGTCGTGCCAACACATCTTTGTGTGAATTGTTTCATCGGCGCTGCTCAATATCGGTGAAGGAAAACATCGTGAGGAAATCGGCATGTCTAAGAACTAATTATTCGAAGGCATGTGACATTCAACAACTCGCACTTGGCCAGCGTGTGTGGATTAAGGCCTAAACTCTCTCAACTAGTAAGATAGTTGAGAGAAGACCCGTGCCCAGCAGTGGGACACTAAAAAGGGTTGAAGTGAATACTTAAACTATATAATTACACTCAGGGTCAAGACAAACAGTTTATTTACGCAAATGTCTGCCTCGTGTGGGAATTGAACTCAACGGGGTGTTCTAAGTTTGACATGTCGGTGTGTTTTTCTATCTTTCTATGGCAACGTAGCACCTGAACTGATGACCCGATTTTGATCTGTTTTTTTGTTTGTAACATGAATTAGTGTTAGATAAAAAAATAAAGATTATTAAATTTTTAATTTAGGGTTATGGTATAAGGCTGTACAGTTTTTGAAGAGTTTGTCTTCACTTTGTTACTTTTCTTATCGCGTTTTATTTTAAACTAGCGGACCCCGCAGACGTCGTCCTGTCCGGTAAAGCAGAGCCACTTACTCCGAAAATAAATTAGGTACGATACGACCGATTCTCAGACCTATCGAATATAGATACGAGTATCTACTTATAAGATTCCGTAAAAAACGGTCAAACCGTTTCGGAGGAGATTTTTTTATTTTTTATTTTTTCTCTGCGTAAAAACCATCCTCGTACTTAACGAATATCCTAAAAAAAGAATTAGCGAAATCGGTCCAGCCACTCGTGATGGCGTGACCAAGGGAAATAGGGTTCATTTTTATTTATTTTAATTAAATTGTTTTGAAGGCTTTACAGCCTCCATGGTTGCCGGGAAACTGAGGTATTTGATTACGATTTTAAGTAGTTTTATTGCAATATTTGGAAACAATCTAGGCGTGCCTTCATAAAGCAACAATCATGAATGCAGATGCGTCCTGCAATTGTTATGCAATAACCATATGCAAGCGTAGCATATGCTTACGATGACATTATTCATAAATCATGCAATAAATATGCTAATTGAGTATTTTATTGTTCAATCTGATGATATAGATATACAGCTTGAATTGTTAGTTTAAACTAAATTTATTCAGAACATATGTAACAGGCTAGAAATCATTACCAATCATCATTTTTATTATGTTGCATGCATGAGAGGTTGCATGAGGTCTGTGTTTTGCTACACATCTGCATTTTTGTCTTCAAACATCCACCATTATTTATAAATATTGACATAACACAATACCTAATTCAACACAATGATCAAACAAAATGTAATAGATATACGTACTTCATTTAAAAAAGAAAAAAGCCTACTGAGTTTTTTGGCAGTGTTTCTCAGTAGTTGCCAGTCATTCACTGCACGGTAGGAAAAGAAATTGGACTATTTTTAAGTAGACTTGCGTCTCAAAAAAAATAAAGCATATGTTCATTTCATTTCATTTTCATTTCATTTCATAACAAATTTTCAGTTTATGAGCCGAATCACTGCCTCAATCCATCCAGCTGTTTTGATGATATTCAGTTATTTTAGTCACTACCCCTCAGTATTCCACAGCTAGACATAGGTCTTCTATATCTAATATATAAAATTGTCGCGTCACAATGTTCCTTCCCATACTCCTCCGAAACGGTTTAACCGATTGTTATGATTTTTTTTAGACATATTCAGTAAGTCTGAGAATTGGCTACTATCTATTTTCAAAATCTCCAAGTGATAACGGGTGTTAAACCCAAAATTTTTATGTTATTTTTTTTTATTATGTTGCATTAAAAATACATACAACCCTAAATTTTCACCTTTCTATCACTAACCCTTATTTTTTAATACCGATATTAGTAATTTAAAGGTGATAAATACGCGGTACGAAGTTGGCTGGGGTAGCTAGGAATATCTAAAGAGATGAGAGAGTCCAAGTGCAGATGATGATGATGGTGGATACGATGTAATAAAGAAATCTACGAAAGTACCATACAGGATGCGCAAAAACCTTTCGTTGATGGTCTGGTAAAAAGTGAGGGATGTGACATTTTTGTATAACAAATGCTTTTAATAACGACTTCCTTAGAGAATGTTGCTGCAATTTTAATGAGTGTATGACGGTTTTAATTACGTGTGAATAAATCAATTCTCACAAGAAAAATATTCACACATTAGACATAATAAGATGCAAATTGAGAATTTGAAGCAAAAGCTAGGTCGTGTAATAAAAGAAATTATGTAATACTTACAAAGAGGCTACATTTGTTTGTTCCGGAAGATTTGAATGTGTTTGCGCAGCGATTAGGCTAACTAAAATAATTTACAATTATTAATATAGCTATTATGTAACTAAAGGTGGTGCTAATATTATATTGAGTGAGACATAACCTAAATGCTGACGGTAAAGCCGAAGAAAACGTTAGCAATGGGACAATCATTGAGCTACGATGAGTCTGACGCCGAGATTGACGCTATTGCTGACGCTAAGTTAGAACTAACACTAGCTGTTAATGCTAATATTGGTGCTGCGCCAACAATAAGGCTGGTGCAAGCTGACGCTTGCCTAATACCGACAGTGCTGACATTTACGCTTATGCTGTTTCTCATACTGGCGCTATTTCTAGAGATGTTGCTGGCCCTGAAAATAACGCTGACGCTGAGACTGTCAGAGACGCTGAACAAATTCTACAATTGATACTGATACGAAAGCTGTCGCTTACAATCACACTGAGTGCAATAACATAGACTACAGAACATCTGGCTCGATGACATCCTACAATACGAGTAAACAACTGGCTTGTGATGGAATTAAAATGTTGCATTAATATTACAACTTCTAAGACAGCTAGAGTGAAAGGAGACGAGTAGGTATATTGATTGCCGCCTTTACGGCACACTTAATTACAGAGTGCCCATAAATCGAATAAGATTACGACGCATTCTTACATAGAACATAAATTTGTCTGGCTCTATTTCAACATTACTACAAAGCATTGGGTTTTCTTCATTTTGTACCTATTTCATTTCACCACATTAAAGTTATGCTGCAAATAATAACATTCTAAACTGAACTGTTGGACCAATTAAAATACATCATCTGATTGTATTTTGCCTAAATGTTATCTTTACTTACTTAGTTACAGAGTGACGCCAAACTGCCTATTTTCCCCTAAAAACGCCATTTCAATTGGCTTCTATCCTATAATAGGCTTGTGCTTGACCTCCACTGCCAACGATATTTTGGTCTATGACGAAACACTATTTTTCAATAAATACGACCCATCTCAAACGGTCTCATCGAACATTGCACCGGAACACAGCAAGGCCGCTCGGCAGCACTGCTTAGTTTGGTAGGTGGTCACTAAGCACGGTCAAATATCCCATCCCTCTTGTGCAAATCTTAACACACACATCATGGATATAGACATTTACATAGTCTCTAATACAAACCATATACCACTGGCTTATAACCACTGTTGGAAGCCTATACCGACATCCTTTGTGATGCTATCATTAATGGCGACTCCATTAATGATACTTTCTCTGTTCGCAAGAACGAACCTTGTACCAACAAATAATGCAATATCATAAAAGACGACATTAAAGTAGATGACTTCAACACAGCACTTCTGAAACATAGAACTCTCATGGACCAAAATGTTCCATAAATTGATTGACACATTTAGTTTCTACCGTTATGATAAACTGATGATGACATAGTCGTCGCAGACACTATAGATACTGCAGTCTACATCTCCAAACTAGCGTTTTGGTGCCAAACATATAACCACAAACTTACAAACAATATTGATCGTAATTACCTAAGACATTTAGTTGAAATTCCTTCCAATACCTTAAATTGCCAAACTAGACTGCTAAAGAGAATTATTAAATTGATATCTAATATCTGCAAGACATCAAGATTTTGATTCACCTTGAGAAATGAACTCGTCTTACGGTTACATGAATTTACATCTTATGAACCTCAGATAAGGTTCAAACTGAGTTAGCTTGTGATATACTTGTCTTATTTGAATCAGATATGGATTATATATCAGTTGCATCAATTCGTATGCAATCGTTTTTATATCTTAGTGTTCGGTTTTTTATTTCTTTCTCTGAATCTATTCAAAGGCTAGTTTTACGTAATATAAACACAACTTTTTTTGTCAAATTATCTAGTGAATTATATTGTACCTTGACAGATAAACAAATATAATTATAAGTGTGTTTAAGATAGACATACTCGTTCTTTTATGACTAATGCGAAAATTCAAACATCATCGCATTAGTCTTTGGGTTTTTTATTAGATGCATTTCTGTGAATGTATGTTGGCGTTACAAGGTATTTAGGCTTGTCCAATATTTCTTTAATGATACCTGAAACGCACAAATTTTGTTCCCGTACAAAACTATTTCGGTAGTAACTGGATTCGTTAGTAACCGATCCCGGGTCGAGTAAAATGACTTTCAATTTACTTAAAAATCTTAGCACAAGCGCATCGTTTGGAATTGTGGTCGATGAACATTAATAGAACCGCTCTCTGTTAAGAGACGAAAAATTACACAGCTGGCGCAATTTAGCTGATCTTCACCTCTGTCTGCAGCTTCGGTTAATACAGGAGCTTCATGTAATGTTGTAATGTAATGTTATAGGTCTACGAGAGATGTGACCTGTCTACAACCATCATTTAATACAATCGCGATGTCGTCGTTTGCTTTGTTTTCTATGTATTTTCTTAAATTTACGCGAATATCACACATTGCAATAAAACTATTTTTTAGCGGATTTTATCGCGGTTCATTTTAATTTTTAAATCCCGACGTTTGAAAGTCTTTTCAGACTTCGTAGTCACAGGTGGACTGAAGTATTTGAAGTTCAAAATTATTAATCACAATTATTACTGACTACAAACAATAATATTTAAGTTGCGTTGCAATTTAAGCAAACTGAGGTCACGGTGTCTTGAATTCGGAGTAGATTTTGCTTGGGTTTTGGTACAAGGAAATCATGTACTGAGTTGGGGCACAGGTCTTATATTCCAACCATATTCTCTGTTGTAATCCTCATTTCAGACATTATCACGTAGAGATTCTGAGCTTAAAGCAGTTAATATGTAGTTAATACCAATGTTATTATTTTAACTAGGTCAAGAATCACCTGTTGTTGATAGACCTGTTTTAACAGAAGTCATACAACTACTTACAATACTTTTTACATTTTAGGTAATGTCAAAGTTATCGTTTTCAAGGAAGTTAACTTGCTCCATTGAGTTGCAAAGGGCAAATCATTTACTGAAGATCATAAACTAAGTAGTAATGAACATAACGAATTACGTGAAGGTGTAGGCAGAGGTGAACATCACCCAATTTTTGCAGACTACGTTTAAGTCCCTTATAGGTATATAGTTATAGGGGGGCAAACCTATTGCCATTTAATGAGCACAAACCCAAACTTGAGTTTCAAGTAAGATTTTCTGTAATTGGAAGACTTGTTTCTCGACTATGCAACCAAACCCGGGACCCCGCAGAAAGTGTGGACCACCGAGGCAGTTGTTGATTAGTAATGTGAAGATAAATTCTCCCACAGTTGATGGCTAGTTTAATTTTAGTAGCCAGCCGTAACAGGTTAGACTGAGGACCGACTCTTAAAGACATAGATACAAGGCAAGGGAAATGATAAATGTTTTTAGTCCTTGAATCAGCAACCCCAACAGCTAGAAGCAGAAATGTTATCCTTTACACCATCAGAGCATACAAATAAAAATGGCAAAAAGAAAAAAAACAACAATTGATAAAAGATCAGATCTCATTACAAAAGCGCATATCCAATGTACTCCGATAACATCATCACGAAATCAAAAACAAAGAACGCCAGTCTTCGTGATACTTACTAGGTCAGAACAATAATTTTTATGTTGGCATATATCAAGAATGTATAAAAATCGTTTTTACGTAACAACGATTGGTGAGCGGACGAGATTTGTTAGTTACGTGGTTTTCAATGAATGTCGGTGATGTAGTGCGTTTCCATTCACACACGAGACTATATTATGGATATTTGAAAATTAATTGTTATTATCACGTTTGGAAATAAAATGTTACTGAACAGGTTCTTATATTTTTTAATGAATGTATTAACATAATATTTATATATTTAACCAAAACCTTACGAAAAGCTATATTAATTACCTACAGATAGACATTTATGCGCATGCAACCGAGCTGAAAGTATATGAATAATAAGTATATTTCATTTAGCCTATCCTTGCTGTCATTCTCTAGGTCTCAAACTATATTTATGACAAATTTCATCTCTATTTATTCAGCGACATGAGTATGACAAATCAACAGATATACAAAGTTACCTACTTTCTAAACCTACTAAAACTTTGTTTGTTACTCTTTCAAATTACGGGAAGGAATTAGATGGAATTTAGCACAGGGATGGATTATGTTCTGGATTAACACAAAGGTTACTTTTAAGATACTTGCTTTTCACGCCGCAGGTCGTGGTTTCGATTCCCACCCGAGACAAACATTTGTTTAAATATGTCTGTTTGTCTTGTGTCTGGGTGTAATTATCTATATTTAAGTATATATTTACAAAAGAAAAGTATTTCATGTAGTATATTATTACCAGTTATCTGGTTTCCATAATACAAGCTCTGATTAGCTTTCGATCAGATGACCGGGTGTGTTAATGTCCCACTATATTATATTATTATTATTATTATATTATAATACGATGACTCAGGATTCAATGGAAACGTACAGATCTTGTATTAGCTTAAATCTCGCTTCCTTTCTCCGTTGAGCGATGCACCACACATCTTTGTGAATGGGTGTGTCAAGTACTTAATTGTTACGTTGGAACATTCTCTCACCGTTTTGCGGTATTTTATTAATGCGCGGTTTTATGTTTTCGTTATTAACGGTTATAATAATAACAATTATTAAATGTAGTCTAGACTTTGAATTAACAAAAGACGGATATTAGTATGAGTTACGATTTTACTGATGGTAGGCTTCGGTCGTGGTCAGTGTCTACCTAAAATGTACCCTTAGTACGAGTTTTAATACGAAAAATGTTTTCGAATGCTATACTTATTTCCATTTTAATGTGGTTGTATGATCAAAACAAAACTAAAACTAACTACCTAAACAAAAATGTAATTAAATAATTAGATATTTACAAATAAAAGGATTATAATTAATTGATTTATTTCCATTGACAAAGTGAAGGGTATGCTCGGATTTCTCCTGGAGCTGAGCTGGCAATAGCGACGCCAGCCCAATCACGCAAAATAGGCGCATTTATGAGACGTCTAGTTGCGGAAAATTAGCGCGCTCCAAACTATAACTAGGTATAACTATAGAAATAAAAAAACCCGCCGCAATTTAGTTCGCTGCCTGCGGGCAGGGCACCAAGAAACCTGGCGACGTTGCCCCTCTGAATAGCCAAACTTAAGCGTTGGCAGAAGTACGTACTGGCCCTGGGGTCGCCTGAGGCGGTAATTAAGCGTCTGGACAGCTCCTGCACTAGATTCTTAGCGTCAGCACCTCACGGTGCTATCGTTTCTACCGCAAACGGAAAAAATATGTCCCCTTTCCGATGGACACAGATTTCCTCCGTTTGAGGTATTCTGCCACTACTACGGCCGTACCAGCGACTCTAGAGGTGCCCTGCCTGGAGGTGAGATAGCGCTAGGGTATCTACACACGTCGCATCTCACTAAGCCCCATCCCTGAGTCACCCTAGTCCGTGGGAGTGCACCTTTTAACTGGATCCCTACATGACAATTAACTGGTGATCATGATTAAAGGGTGTTAGGCTTCGGCTGTGGCTAGTGACCACCCACCAGATAAAACCGCACTGCCAAGCAACGTTGCCATGGCAGTAGAATGTGGCTCCATATGGTTAAAAATCATAAAGAAGCTACAATTCCGACCCACCCTCTTAAATGGTTCAAACATCGCGCCGGAACACGGCGTTTCACATTCCCAGTCGGGCAGCTTAAGTAGCGAAGAAAATCTGTATAACCTACCATTTCAAATATTTAAACAAACTGAAGTTATCTAAGGAAACAGTTATCACACATGAAATCTTAAATCAAACAATACAGTCGCGTGTCAACATGCGCGTGCGCATTATTCAAGAGCTGTCAAAGGTCACTGCCACCTCGGGACATTGAGCTTGACTTTTGTTGAAGGATTGTCCGTACTTGATGATTTAATAGTTGGGTAACTAATGGTTATAATGACTGCAGTGTCGTGAAATACTATTGATCTTCTAACTGGATGACCGAGTTTTGCTCGGTATTCATTTTAGAAATCATATTTACATACGTTTTTAAAAAGCTCCCAGTAAACTATTAACGTTTTTTTGACGTGACAACGTCTTATAAATTGGTTTGCCGGGTGACACTTCAAGAAACTGCGTTACGCTCCGCTCACGTTATGCGCTCACAATGAGAGCGAGTGAGAGGCACGCGTCCCTTCCACTCGGGCATGGTTAGCCCGCCTAAGAGCGAGAGAGACAGACATAAAAAGTGAAAGGCACGCGTCCCTTCCACTCGAGCACAGTTAGCCCGCCTAAGAGCGAGATTCTTTGTATAAATTAATGTTTTAAATATAATTCTTTGTATAAATAAATGTTTTAAATTGTTACTATTATTTCATCCTTCTTCCTACTATACGAATGAATAAAATTATTTTACCACTCAAAGTCGTTGTCACGTAAAACTTTCGCCCGTATACCAACTTTACTTGCAACCAATTTTTTAAAAAGCTCCCAGTAAACTATTAACGCTTTTTTTTTCTTTCTCTCTTATTAAGTTTAAACTAATTTCACTTTAGTATTGTCTTAGATTTACGCGAATATTACACATTGAAATAAGACTACATTTTAACGGATTTTATCTAAAATCTAAAATAAACCGCGATAAAATCCGTTAAAAAGTAGTCTTATAATTTCACTTTAGTTTTAGTGTTTTTTACTACTACAAAAAACACAGTTTATTAAACTTTTGTCATGCTGTGTACACATGCTTCGGAATACCGTTTTGGACTAAACCTTTATAACACGCTCTTTTGTATTTGTAATTTGGACTGTATTCTGTTTTGTGTGCCAAATAAATAAATAAATAAATAGGTTTTCTCACCAAAGAAGGAACTTAGAAAAAAAGGAGATAATTTGTCATCTAGAATCGAACCTTTATCTAATGGCTTCAATATCACCCAATTTTCTACCTGAGCTATTGTAATATTGTATTCTAGATATATTAATGTAACAGTTAATCATTGCCTGAAAACACGACTAAAACTTTTTTTTTTTTACCTAGCTAAATTGAGGCCTTCGAAACGTCCTGCGAACTATATTTCATGAAAACCGTTAGAGCCCTTATTTTACGGATAGAATTAGCCTTATTGAGATTCAGATTATATACGTCTAAGTTCGGATTTGGGTAATTTTGGAATGTTTGTACCCGGACCAAAGAAGAACGTACGCAGTACGAAGTTTAGCTGTTGGATCAAGCCTGCGATCAAGGATATAAATGATTTTTTTTTATTCTTGAATAGGCTGGCGCTTGACCACAACTTACCTGATGTTAAGCAATGATGTAGTGTACAATGGGACGCGCCAGCCCAATGTACCGATTCGCTCTTGATTACGAATGACTTTCGGTGAGAAAATAAAATGATATAAAATGATATGAATATCAAGGATAAAAATTATTTCGAAGAATTGGACATTTGTGGGATTAAATTAGAAACATTTCAAAGTAAACATTTTCATCTACTTTTGAAGTTAATCTTTAATCTAAATATATAAAAGAAGAGACTGACTGACTGACATATCAACGCAGAGCCCAAACAGCTGGGTCTGGAGACTCTAAATTTGGCACATAGGTTCCTTATGGGGTTTAGGGGTGCACTAAGAAATGATTTTTCAAAACTCACTCTTTAAGGGGGTGAAACGGGGTTCCAAAGTTTGTATGGAGAAACAAGATTAATGAGATCAATTCCGCGGGCGAAGCCGCAGGCGGAAGCTAGTTATTAAAAATGTACTGTACTGTATACATTAAGATGTATAAATTATATTATGAGTCATTTCATTGTGCAAATGTGGAATATTTTAATGTTATGTTATTTGTAATAATAAGAAATATTATTAATATTTATTTATTTCAAGATATCTTATTATTTCACACAAATATTAACATGTTAATTATTAAATTAAATAATGTTGTTATTACGTTAGCATTAAGTAAAAAATCATAAATAAATATGAAACATGTGTCTATTATAAAGGCTTTTGAAGGCTTTCGACTAAAAATCTCAGGACAACTTTAGGTAGGCGTGAATTATCTGATAAGAAGACGGTATTCCAATAAAATAACTACTGCAAATATCACTTCACCCCAATCTCTCGATAGCACAATCATTAATTCTACTACATAATTACAGATCGCTAAGATTACATTGGATAAAAGCGTAACGTCCACCGAGCACGTGTTGGCGAGCGCACTTCCCGACGATGCAACCGTCTATCACAAAGTATCAGAGCTTCTGAGATGGCCGCTTGGTGAGATGCTCGGTGTTCATTCGTTCGTTTATATCGACATTTTCGAGTGACAGGTGACTTCAAAAACGGACGCGATGACAGTATAAAAATGACAGCGGATGCATTGATAGTAAATGTGCCAACAAATAAAAACACGAGGAACATTAATAACAAAACAAATAGACTATCACACTGAATATGTACGTATTATTATTATTATTAATCAATTTTAAGGGCTGAGTCACCTTCGTCCGTGGGAGTGCATCTTTTATCTGAATCCCTACTCGTAGTCCACGGGTGGTGCAAATCAGGTGACAATGAACTGGCGGTAGGCTTTGGCCGTGGTTAGTAACCACTCACCAGATAAACCGCACCACCAAGCGTCGTTGCCGTGTTCCTGTACGATGTCTGGTGACACCATGTACCTAATAGGATGGGTCGGAATTATTGCTCCTTTACGGTTTCTAACCTCATGGAGCCTCATTCCACTGCCACTTTCCTACCGAAAATCATTCGTAATCACGAGTGAATCGGTATACCAGGCGGGCGCGTCCCATCGTAGACTGCATCATTGCTTAACAGCGTAAGCCTATTGCAGAATAAAATAATCAAGCGAAACACAATCAAGCGATGACATTGATCGTCTCCTATCGTTTTGCACCAGCTTGACTTTAGCACTTAGTAGGGTGTTTGGATGAAAGCCTTAAATCTTCCAACTCTTAAAATAGTTGAGAGAAGACCCAAGCCCAGCAGTGGGGCACTAAAAAATAGTTGTCACATTTCGCTACTTTGCAGTAGAAAGATCGTAAACACCATCATACTTATTTTTAGGAGAGTAGACAGAAGAGCGCGAAAATTGATCAATACTGCATATAGGAGTTATTAGGAGAACAATTCAATTCAGAGTAAAAAGCGTGGGGTGGTTGATATATTAAATGTAACAATCATTCTATATGCAACTATCTATGTGCGGAGAGTTATGAAAACATAGTAAAAAGTTATGAAAATATAGTAAAATGCACCCCAGGTTTTTTACTCTGAATGAATTATTCTACTAAAAACTTAAATTTTATTATAATTTTATTTTTAAGTAATTAGTTATGATTGACTGTCCGATCTTCTTCTACGGTATTATAAACTCGATTCGATTAGTTATAAAAGCGTGGTTTTTTTGTTTTTTTAATTTTTAATATTATACAAACTTAGTCGATATCTCAAATCGATTTAACTAATCGATTAGTCATACGCAGTAGGGTAACTCCTCTGTTACATCACTATTCCTGTATTGTCTTCCGTATTAGACTGTTGAGAAAGTTAGTCTATGTAGGTTATGATTATACGTATAAGTAGGATGTTAATGTCTAGTAACTTTACACCTCACGCTTGAAAATATAAAGAAAGAAAAAACATTTATTTGACAAAGACAGGACACACAAAATTCAAGTGCTAGAAAAAAAAACACATAGAAAAAGAGAAAAAAAAAACAAATAAAAACTGTAAAAGAAAAAAAAATTGAAAACAAGAGTAAGTGTGTGAGCTGTGATAAAACAATTCATCAATATTGTTTGAGTTCCTACAACCAAGGATCGAACACGCGATCTAATTTTAAAATTAGAAAATGTGTAGTAAATAATTATTAATTAATTATTTATTTTTCAAATTATTATTTTCAGTCAAGACCGTATTTTAATCCGTTCAAGTTTATTTTAAATTTATCTCAATTTATTATTTCAATTTATTTATAATATTATTTATCTTAATTTAATAAAATCTTTTATTATAGATATAGTACACAAGGTACACAATGTTATGAGTTTAAATAGAATTTATTCAATTTCAAATTTTAATATACCAATAATTTTACTATTGTTAATAAATTTGAATTTGACTTATTTAATGTGCCTATAAAAAAGCCCCTATATCATTTGTGATTGTATTTTAAGTTGCTGTTGGCGAATCAAATAAAATAAAATAAAATAATACCTCTAGTCCACAGCCGTCATCATGTCAGTCATTTGCATCTCATAAAAACATCATTTACCCACTATTAATACGCAACTTAACAACTTTGTTCAAAAAAACTAATTAAAAAAAAATACTTAAACTGCGTATTTACAAATATTAACTCCTTGACACGCTTAAATTGTTAACTAATAGTTTCATCTGTATGTGTGTAATTATCTCGCGAACTGCTATACCCATATTATGCAAATAGGATATTTGTATGAGTAATAGTAATTTATGATGGTTAGTTGTAATGGAAATAGTTTCTTTAACGTGCAATTAACTTTAAACTTGACTTTAACTAATAACTGATGATTTAACTGTTTACCTACTTGGTCCAGTGGTAAGTATGTATATTCGTTTGATAACACCGAGGAACAGAGTTCGAGTCTCGTTGTGAATCTGAAACAGCTTAGAAACAAAAGATTTAGAGCACGTCAGTCAATTCAGTAAGTAAAGAAAATTACATTAAAATTTCTTTCTTAAACGCTACAATGCCACAATTAAGTACACAGATACACAGACCACGAATTCCTACCGATTCCTATTCTACGGCGTCCTACGCTAACGTGTGTACGTTAGCGTAGGACGCCCTCAGACTAGGTGGAGTGACGATCTCAGCAGAAAAAAACGCTTGGAATTAAGTTGCTCTGATTCAACACACTAAACAAACAAAATGTAATAGATTTAAGTACTGCGTTTAAAAAAGAAAAAGTCCACTGAGTTTTTTTGCAGTGTTTCTCAGTAGTTGCCAGTCATTCACTGCACGGTAGGAAAAGAATTTGGACTATTTTTTTATGTAGACTCGCGTCTCAATAAAAATAAAATATATTTTCATTTCATTTCATTTCAGCAGGGCCGGCAAGAACTGGATGGAGAAAGCGGTGGATCGTGCTCAGTTGAGTGATTTGGGAGAGACCTATGTCCAGCAGTGGATTAGAATACGCTTATGACGGTGATGATGATGATGATACACTGATATACGGATACACATGAAAAATACATGACACCCCTCTTCTTTAGAGGTTAAACATTACTTCAACAGCTACTGTATAATTTACATACATCTATTTAATGAAAATGAATCACTAAATGTATCTCTAAGCGCAAAATTCGAGAACGGCTGAACCGATTTTGCTAATTATTTTTTTAGAATAATCCTTGAAGTATGAGGATGGTTCTTACAAAGAGAAATATTAAAAAAACCAAACTCCTTCGAAACGGCTTGACCGCTTTTTATATATCTTATAGCTATAGTCGGTAGGTCTTAGAATCGGTCGTAATCTATTTTCGGACCCGGTTGGTGGCTCTGCTTTACCGGGCAGGATGCCTGAATAAATAAATAATACATTCAACATTTTTTTTATTCTGAAATAGGCTTGCGTTTGATTAAAACTTGCCTGTTGTTCAGCAATGATGTGGTCTACGATGGAACGCGCCTGCCCAATACTCTGATTTACGCATGATTGCGAATAATTTTTTGGTGAAAAGGTGGTAATAGAATGAGGCTCCAAATACTAACTTAACCTAATCCAACCTCTTAAATGGTCACCAAACATCGCAATATATGTGTGTATGTAATTTCAAGGATACTCTATCTGTCAAAGGAACATTTATTTTGGCCGAGTTATAATTGTAATCAGTGCGTTATATTATGATATACACTATGAAATATATTTATGATTTTTATAAAGTACAGTCAAGTTCAAAACTGCAACCTTTAGTCGATAAACCGAAGAAAATTGGATCACTTGCAACCCGAATTCGTCCTCGGCGGATAAACCGCCGAAGTAAAAGTAGACTGGTAGATGTACCGTATAAAAGCGCAGAGCTCACGATTCGGTCATCACAGAAGACAGAACGTTAATACGTACCAGACATGGCCAAATACATAGTAAGTTGGAGTGCAGTGTAAAAAAAAAGTGTGTCGTGAGAAAAAGTGTTTAACAAACGGATCTGTGCGAATTAAATTCGGAAATATTTTGAATATCACTTAATATTAAATGCGAAAGTTTGAAAGATGTGTGGATGTTTCTTTTTAACGGAAAAAATACGGGATAGGATTGGATGAAATTCAGTACAGAGTTTTATTTAGTCTGGAACTACACAATCTACTTTTCTTATATTACTCGGGCTGTGGATGCATAGTTTGAAATAATGACGAATTCGGCACGGACGTCACGAAGTGAAACACTAATTTTAAATAGTGATAGATTAGTGTCCCTATATCATGATTGACAAATTGATCGTCAATTATTTTAATTGGAAGATTAAATTTAATTAATTAATTCAAATAAAACTAAGACAATACAATTAATTATTTATTAATTTGTAATGCCACATGAATAATTTCGCAATGAAAATTTCGCTTATTTTTGAGCATAAAATTCGATTACATAAAAAAATTAAATCAAATCGATCTTGTCAAATGAAATAAAATAAATACAATGAAATGGAGTCACACCAAAGTAATTAACCCTTATTCCAGAATAGTGTACAATTTTTAATACTGCTATTTTTACAGGTCGCCCTCGCACTGCTGGGTTGCGCAGTCGCCGAGCCCCCAGTCGGCTACAGCTACTCCGCACCTTCCATCTCCATCGGCAGCCTCAGCAGCGGGGGTCACTACACCCAAGTCCCCGTGGGCCACCAAACATCCGAAGGCTACCACATTGATCCCCACCTACTCCACAAAGTCAAGGGCATCATCTTAAAAGATGAGATCCAGAACCAGGCTTACTCCGGCTCGTCAGGTGGATACCATGGAGTTTCTTCTCATTATGGTCCTCCAGCGCCTGTGTATGGTGTTCCCCATGAGAGGATTGTAGGAATTGAGTTGGACCACATCCAACAAGCTATCCAAGTCGCCCAGTACCACCAGGCTGAGGAAGGTTACTCTGGCGGTTATTCTGGCGGTTATTCCGGTGGGTACTCCGGTGGTTATTCAAGCGGTGGTTATTCAAGCGGTGGTCACGGTGGATACTCAAGCGGTGGTCATGGTGGTGGATCAATCTCATACCAAACCATCGGAATCCCCTCTGGATCTTACGGTGTCCCTTCCCCATCCAGTTCATACGGCATCCCCCATTAAACGACCTAAAATGTTAGTCATTTCATCTCATTTTATGTAACTCATGTGATCGCATTTTAGATGTTAAATGTATTATATTGTTGTTATAAGAAATTGTAAATAAAAACCGAACTTATTGTATAAAGACTTATTGAATTACCTTTACACTATTTTTAACCCTACTACACCAATTTACACCAAATTACACCAAATTTAACATTCATCGTGATATGAAATTAACAAGGTCTGAAGTATTCATTCGCAAAACAATACTTAGGTACCTCTTTTTACGCCATTTTCACCTACTAATCCGAGGACGAAGTTTGAAGGGATGATCTTAAAAATAGAAAACGGTGCACTGACAGTCCTCGATGCAGATCCACGAGTTATCAGAGCCATTCAAACACCTGAGGAAGTCTGTCGTGGTTTTTAAGCGGGTAACTTGGAAACTCCCAAGGGAATACTGTTTCGCGATAGGTATAATCTGCCAGTCCTCAAGTCACGAGTGATTTTATTTACAGGGTAGGCGTTTCCAATGTAGACTGCATCATTGCTTAACAACAGGCAAGTTGTGGTCAAGCGAAAAAAAAAACAGAAGATGTTTCTGACAAAAACATCTTTCGCCAGGCATACAGGAACATTACATACCCTCTATCTCCCAAGTGTCAGGGAATCATAAATTTCTACTACTTATAGAAAAGGAGATGGGATAAATATGGATAAGTCACCATGGGTGTACCTCAAGGATCGATTCTCGGCCCTTTTCTGTTCCTAGTTTATATTAATGACTTACCTTATTATGTTAATGATAGCCATGAGATTGTGTTGTTTGCCGATGATACTTCATTGACATTTAAAATTAATCGACAATTAAGCAATTATGACGAAGTAAACAACGCACTCTCTAAGGTGGTCTATTGGTTTAGTGTGAATAATCTTTTACTCAATGATAAAAAAACTAAAGTGATAAAGTTTTCTATGCCTACTGTAAGACAGGCAAATACAAATGTTAAAATTAATGGTAATGAGGTGGACCCTGTTAAGTCATCTGTTTTTTTAGGCATCACACTAGATTCTAAATTACAGTGGCTTCCTCATATAGATAAACTGTCCGGAAAATTAAGTTCTGCTGCGTATGCAGTCAAAACAATTAGACGGCTCACTGATGAGGATACTGCTAGAATTGTTTATTTTAGTTATTTTCATAGTATCATGTCTTATGGAATTCTTCTTTGGGGAAATGCGGCTGACATAGAAACCATTTTTATTTTACAAAAAAGAGCTATAAGAGCTATCTACAAACTAGGAAGCCGTGTTTCTCTAAGAGAGAAATTCAGAGACATAAATATTTTGACTGTCGCTTCTCAATATATTTATGAACATTTATTGTATGTGCATAAAAATATTACAAAATTTAAAAAAATAAGCGACACACATAATTTAAATACTAGAAATAAGAACGATCTTGTAGCACATCATACTCGACTCCACAAAATCAGTAACTCTTTTATGGGGCAGTGTATACGTTTCTACAATAAACTTCCAAATAATATTAGGGAAATGACTATTAACAAATTTAAAATAACTATAAAATCTACGTTATGTAAGAAAGCGTATTATAAAATTTCAGACTATGTAACGGATAAAAACGCTTGGAATTAAGTCGCTCTAATTCAACACAATAAACAAACAAAATGTAATAGATATAAGTACTTCATTTAAAAAAGAAAAAAAGCCTACTGAGTTTTTTGGCAGTGTTTCTCAGTAGTTGCCAGTCATTCACTGCACGGTAGGAAAAGAAATTGGACTATTTTTAAGTAGACTCGCGTCTCAAAAAAAATAAAGCATATTTTCATTTCATTTTCATTTCATTTCATTTCATATTTCCGGATAAAAATTAACCTTTTACCCTTTTTTATCCTAAAATAAGCTTTTATCCTAATACGCTTGCGCTTGATCACAACTTGCCTGATGTAAAGCAATGATGCAGTCTACGATGGAACGCGCTTACCCAGTAAATACCGCTTCACTCGTGATTTGAAGACCGACAGATTATGGCTATCGGGAAACATATGTCAGCGAATTGCATTTACTTATAATTTAAATTCCAAATAATGTTTCGCATTTCGTTCATAATAATTCTAAATATTAACAGCAAGATTATTAATTAATTATGGAGGGCTTACAACAAACAAGATATAAACTAGGTACTATTCTGTTTTCGCACGTCGCCATTTTGTTATAGCGAGGTTAATTCTTAAAGTAATACACAAACACGTCATATGAGGCTATAGTGGTCTGCGAAAGTAGTTTACGATAAAATCGAAAGTACCGATGTCATACTGGAGTTACGTAATCGTGTTACTGAAGAGCAGTTTTAAGTTAACTGGACCTAATACCGCTCACATGACCACTGGAGATTTTATGAACGGCTCCGTTGGCGTTATTTGTAACTAGCTGTAATACCCGGCTTCGCTCGGGAGTTGATATGAGGTTACGTGGTAGTTGAAATAAAAAAATAAACTATGACGTAAAAAGTAAAAAATATATATATATTGAAAACATATATATTTACATGTATTTACATTATCATGGACATATATATTTACATGTATATTTAAACATATATATTTACATGTATTTACATTTTCTCATTATTTATACTACTTGTTTATAAACAACATTTTTCATTTTATTGTCCGGGGTATATATATATAAATTTTTCGAATTTCCTACTCTTGAGCAAGCTACATAAAGCTGACCGTGAGAGAAGCAGGATTCTTTGAGGTTGATGCCACAATATTTTAAAGTTTGCCCTTGCGCTTTGTTAATTGTAAAACTAAAGGCTAATTTAATTGGAAACTGCAATCTTTTAAATTGAAATGGCAATTCAGAAGAGATCAGTGGTATTCTAGGTATAAATACTGTGTGTCCTTTGTTCTTTCCAGAAATAAGTTCAGCTTCAATGATATTATTCGACAGCTGTTTTACGATCATCCTCGTTCCATTACATAGTTTTGGGGAGTTGAGATTTCTAAGTAGTATGATTGGAGATCCAATTTTCAGACGAAGGCAGTGTAATGGCATTCCTGGTACTTGTAAAGAGTTTAGAAATTCAGTAGGGAAGTTGACACTTTCTTCAATGGTTACCATCGTGTCGATCGATTTATATACTTTCTCTTCACCAGGTATTTTCTTTAGAATATTAAAATTGATATCGTCAACAATATTATTTTTAGTGGCCAAAATTGCTCTTTGAAATAACCACTCTACGTTGGTATAGTTCTGAATAATATTTGGATAAATTTTGTCGATTAGTTCGTTTTCAGTAGTGGCTATGTTACAGAAATCACTATTGAGTTCAATGAGACCGGTCGTTTGGTCAGTAGGATATGTACCTTCGCCTATTTGTAAAAGCATTTTAGCAAAATGTGCTGTTGTTTCATCTTTTGATAATTCAACCCTCATGTTTTTTGTTAATTGCAGTATTTGTACTTCTGGCCAGAGATGTGACTTTTTTAAGCATGCATTGATCTCGTCTGCTGGTGTTGACTTGGGAATAACTGGAAGTGTTTGTCGAAAATCTCCTGAGAGTATGAGTAGAGCTCCTCCCATTATTTCAGAGTTTTTTCGCAATTCTTGTAATGTTCTGTCCATGGCTTCTAGTGATTTTTTATGGGCCATGGTGCATTCATCCCAGCAGATAATTTTAGCTTGTTTTAGAAGTTGACCCCGTCCAGATGCTCCTGAGACTTTACATACCGGGAATTGTTGTTCGGCTATATTCAACGGTAGTTGTAAGGCAGAATGAGCAGTTCGTCCTCCTTCCATAAGTGTGGCTGCAATGCCGGATGATGCTAGTGCCAGTGCGATGTGTTTTTTAGCACGTATTTCCGCCAGTATTAGATTTATTAGAAACGTTTTACCGGTGCCTCCTGGTGCGTCCAAGTAAATAATTCCACCAGTGTTGTTATTTATTCGGTTCATTATAACGTTGTAAATTGTTTTTTGATTGTCATTGAGGAGTGGTTTATTGTGAGCAATGTATTCAAGTAGTTCATTGACGTTGTAGCTTTTTTCCTTTGTAATTTCGTAGTTTAGCATACTGAAAGCATTTCTTTGTGGTGCTGGCATTCCAAGTTCTACTAAGGTCCGGTTATTTATTGCTAAGCATTTATCTTCTAAGCGAATGAGTGTTTCATTGAAGATGTTGTCACTGAATTCTATAGTCAGTTCTGGATTAGCTTGTCGGATTTGGTACAATATATCATCACTCATACTCCTTTTGAAAGAGTCCCATAGCTGTTTTGGGTTTGATGGGTTACATGTTGTTAGAATTATGGCGAATAACTCTCGAATTTGTTCAGCTGAAGCTGTGAGTGTGGCTTCTTGTAGTGTTAATTCCCAGTGGTTATCGTTTTCCAATAATCCTAAGCGTTGACATGCTTCTCTGTACGTCTGGCATAGGTAGCCGTCAATAGTCCTGAGATCTGTGAAACTTGTTGGTCCTCGTATTTCGTGTAACAACATCCGGAGATAGAAACATTCGGCATTGTTTGGATGTACAGTGTATACTCGACCTATTGTGTTAGTTTTCATTATTTCTGGATGACCCTCTTCTGGCATTCCTTGTTTTCGTCGTTGAAAAATTTTTCTTGTTTTGTCCCACGTATAATAAATAGGGACGTCGACATACAGTAACGTCTTTGCGAATGGATCCGTTTGGCAAAGTTGGAAAAAAGCTGTTAATGTTGTGTTCTGAGGTGGTTCGCTTGCAATTTTTCTAGCCGAGTCTTTTGTGAAGTAAACTCTCTGTCCATTCTCCAAATGTACTGCTAGATGTTGCACAGCTGGTTCGCGTTCGTGTATGGGAAAACTAAAAATCCTCCACGCTGCTTCGTTACTGTTGATGTATCTTCCCATTTGGTACATGAGTATCTCATCATTTCTGTTATTTTGTTCGCTATTTTGGACTATTTGAAATACTGCCATATCACTACCTTTGTTTACGTACTTACATATATATTTAATAGATTTTACTGAATTGCAATATTCAACGTTTATGTGTGCTTGGAACATTTTAGAAAGTAGTGGGTTATATGGTACTACCCATTGATTATCTATTTCCAGTTCATCTCTGCCTTGTATTCGTATTTTTGCTGTGAAACCACCGTTTTTCGGTGATCGTCTTCTATATTTGGGATAGCCGTCATCTTCAGTTTTTGTATCGTCTACGTATGGTTTTGGATATTTTTTTGTACATTTTCCATCACGCATGCATGGCGCATTAAAGTTTAATGGTCCACATGGTCCGTGAATCATGTTTTTCACTACTATGCTGTATAGTTCCGGATCTTTTTGTGGATTGGGAAATTCAGCTTGGATGATTTTGTCGATATCCGTGAGATAAATTTTATCGTGTAGCCATATGAGATTGTGTGAGTGAGGTAATCCTCGTTTTTGCCACTCGATTGTATACATCCAGCATCTAACGGTTCCAAAGATGTGGTATTTTGTGATGACTTCAATAAATCTTATTTGTTTTTGTCGAAAAACTCGGGCTATTATGTCGTGTCGATCCATGGAGGTTTGTCCATATTTTAGTTGTTCTTTGATTTCTGGCCATGATGAGTTGCATGTAAATGTTATGAAGAGATCAGGTCGTCCATATTTTCTTACGTAGGTCATGGCATCTTGAGTATATTCGTGCATATGTCTTGGACTTCCTATGTATGATGAGGGTAAGATTACCATTGTTCCAATATCGTCAATATTGCCGTCATTTATGATCGCATCTCGAAGGTGGATGTATTCTTCTGTGCGTAGTTTCTTCTGATTCAGTCTTATGTAAAGCATCCGTTCTGCTTCTATTTTTGCGTACATATCTACCAGAAATTGTTGGAATAAACGGCGAGTGTTGAGAATGTGATTGTATATTTCATTGTCTCTGATCATTAAGCGGTAAGCATAGAACTCCTTGGAAGTGACTTTTTTGTTTGTTTCTATGCCTGTTTCAGGATGAATTTGTTTTATATTGAAATGATAACCGTCCTCTCCGTGCAGAAATATTAAAGGATATTGAAGAGAATCATATGAACGGTGTGTCTCTGCAATGCGTTGTAGTCCTTTTCTTCTTCGTTGTAAAATTATGTCACGGCTTGTATTTTCATTGTCCACAATTACGATGGCGACTTCATCTATCTGAGGTGCATTAAATCTACGTTCGTGTTCTCCACGTGGTCTTTTATCGGCTCGAATCACAATTTTATAGTCATCAGAAATCATGCGATCTAGTGTTGTTTTGAATATGTAAATCAGTTGATTGTATTTGTGTAAGATCCTCTGTACATCTTGGATTATTTCGCGTTTCAATCCATTAAAATGTGTACTTCGTTGATCAATTTCTTGTTCTTCATTTCCAATGAAATATACTTGCAGAAATTTATAGTCATCGTTAGGCATTGGTAGTAACGATCCTATTTTGTGATAAATTTGCCCTTGAATTGAAAATACATATTCAAATTCATCTCTATTAGTGTTAGTCGAAGTAACACCGAAAGAAGTCATTTGAAAGCAGGAGTTGTATGATCTTATATTTTGAAGAAAGTGTTTTGATTCTGGTGTTTCCCCGGTCATGTAATGTAGAAATTCCTGCGGAGGTGCTTCCAGTGGTGGTAATCGAATTTTTCCATTCATGCAACAGAGACCTGGTGTTTCTTTACTGAATTTTTTCGCGTGGCAAAATTGGCAAATGTTATTCATTTTTCCGATCACAACATATTTATGATTGTAATATTTCTTCGTCGATTCGTAGTGGAATGCTTCCTTTGTTAGATTATCTTTTAAAATTCTCGATTCTTCAATAGTTTTATTTTCGCTTCTTTCTTCGCTTTTTCCGCTTCTCAGGGTGCTCATTCTGGTTCGTTGATTTTGTAAACGTGCTTCGCGCTGTTCTTCCGTTTCATTTCTTCGATATTCTTTTTGTTTCCGCCGTTTCGCTGCAGAACTGGCAAGATCTCCACCTCTTTTACGTCTAGGCATTATATTCTGTAAAATATAAATTAAATGAACATTTTATAGACAAATATATTATTACGTAAACGTGGGGCACGTTGAGACAAAGAAAACAAAATTATTTAATCTTCAAGCGGTCGCGCGATATTTTGTTTACGGCCAAAGTATATCGATTCAACGCCGCGCGACTACTTGAAAGTTAAGGAAATTACAATTAAAAGAAAAGAAAAAAAAACCATTAGAATTAATTAAATACATTATTAAAAATACTCACATTTAATATTTCACAATAAAGGCTCACAGATAACTTTTTTTTTTCTTCACTTCAAGATCATGAATTAATTAAACACACTATTAAAAATACTCACACGTGATACTTCAAAATAAAGGCTCACACAGGTAACTTCTTTCTTTTTCGTTTCGAAGTGGCTTGTTCCGCTGTTCAAATCGAATTAATTCTGGCGGGCGACACCGGGCTCTTATATATTCAGAAAGCTAGGCTCTAGGGTATTCCAGAAAGTTGGCTTTATGGAGACTATACACATGAAGTGTATAGTTGGCTCTAAGATATTCGAGAAAGATGGCTCTAGGATATTCAAGAAAGTTTGGGAATATTTACTTTCTCACACCTTCTAGGTATAGAATGTTCTCGACGTTATCGTTCGCCGTAACAATAGGTTTTGCAGCTGTAGCATACGCAGTAAAGGCGCGAAATTTAAAAACTTAAATTTTAAAATGTTTTCAGAAGTAATTTGAATAACTAAAATGATATCGCTTTAACTCCAACATATAAGTTAGCTACTGCTGTATAAATACACAAAATTTAATAACTTTATTATGGTAACAAATGTAATTTAAGACTTTATTGAAATGAGAATTTTAAATTTCGCGCCCCAAATAATCGTTCTTTTAAGTCCATATTGTGTACAATGAATGAAGTTCAACTATTTGACAACAGATGGCGCGACTACACTTACTTTCCAAGTTGAAGGGTTGGAAAAGCCCTTATATCTTTAAAAACACACCCTTTAGGTTAAAACGGGAACTTTCTTGTTCGAGGGGGGATAAAGGGTTATGGTAACAAATGTAATTTAAGACTTTATTGAAATGAGAATTTTAAATTTCGCGCCCCAAATAATCGTTCTTTTAAGTCCATATTGTGTACAATGAATGAAGTTCAACTATTTGACAACAGATGGCGCGACTACACTTACTTTCCAAGTTGAAGGGTTGGAAAAGCCCTTATATCTTTAAAAACACACCCTTTAGGTTAAAACGGGAACTTTCTTGTTCGAGGGGGGATAAAGGGCTATCACACTATATAAGTCCCTTTATCGTGATGGGACTCCTTTTTAAGTTTTATCGGCACGCACATTTTATCAACTTAGTTTTATTATATATAATGATGTAATGTGGTCATATATCGCTGGTTCAGACCAAAAACTATGCTGGGACTTTTTTAATAAACTGATGGTAGGCTTCGTCCGTGGTTAGTGTCCACCCACCGGACAAAGCCGCACCGCCAAGCGGCCTTGCCGTGTTACAGTGCGATGTCTGGTGACACCATACAGAGATGATGAGTCCAAACTGATGCTCTTTTAACATTTCATCATTCATTCCACTGCCACTTTCGGTATCGGTATACTAGGCTGCGCGTTCCATCATAGGCTACATTGTATCAAGCGCAGTAAAAAAATACCTATAATATTTCCTGCGTACCTACTTTCTCAGCTGACTGGCAGCTGGTAGGAAGATTATTACATTACATACCAAATTTATCATGACTGGTATTACAAAACTAGTGACCGACTTCGTATTTAATACAAAACATATAAAGAACACGTAATTGTAACTAATAATATAATTTACATTCGTAACACGAATGCGTGGGATCTCTTTTACTTACAACTGGTTTTTGTCTGCGACTTTGGTAGTGCAATCTACCTAATACATAGTCCAGGGTGTATTTCTAGGATAAAAGTAGTCAGGCACTTATTAGATTTTACCTTAATAGGTCGTGACTAATTGAACAGTTTTGCAATTAGTATTGTTCCTTTCAAATGAAGGAATTCTTAATTTGAATTTTAGAACAGACGTGAAAACAATTATTTTAGCATCCATCAATTTTATAATTCAAATTAAAATTTAATTTGAATAATAAAATTGACTTATGACTTCTTATTAATTTAATTATTAAATTAGTCACATCACAGAATTAAGAAGTCATAATTCGAAATTTGATTTTTGAAATCGTAACATCCTATGTTTTGAAATTCGAACTGTGTGTACTTCTTCATCAGAAGTCACGGGTCCTTTGTTCTCAATTTTTGAATCTAGAACACAGATTAAAAACAATCTGCCATTATACAAAACAACATCAACGTTTCGAAATTCCAATTGTTCATACTAAGTACATAAAAGTCATAGGATCTTGATCAATTTTAGAATTTAGGACACGAATAAAAAACAAAACAACAACAACATTTCGAAATAAGATTTAGACATAGTACTTACGCACAATTTCATAATCTGTTACGTCATAATGTCCATTTTCGCGGCATTATCCACATGCACCTTGCACTTTCTCTGCACTAACTTGTTTGTATTTTGTTACGTATGTAGAGAAGAATCTTTAACCTCAAACGTTAGTAATAAACGTGTTAATAAGGACACGAGAAAAATATGAAGAGAGTAAATAAAACAGAAATCTCTTGAAATAAAAATGAATTGACGGAAGTTTGTAACGCTAAAAATCGAGAACGTTTGGACCGATTTCGCTGATTTTGGTCTGAAAATATTCATACACCACCGTTTGCCACCCGTCAGTCACGCAAACGTTGAACCACGTATTTTATAAAAAATCATGTCTTTTATTTTATACTAGCTTCCGCCCGCGGCTTCGCCCGCGAAATTGATCTCACTAATCTTGTTTCTCCATACAAACTTTGGAACCCCGTTTCACCCCCTTAAAGGGTGAGTTTTGAAAAATCCTTTCTTAGTGCACCCCTAGACCCAATAAGGAACCTATGTGCCAAATTTGGAGTCTCCAGACCCAGCGGTTTGGGCTCTGCGTTGATATGTCAGTCAGTCAGTCAGTAAGTTTCTTTTTTATTTAAGAAAAAGAAAAAGAAATGCGTCTGAAATGAACAAACAGTTAATTTTTATTTAGCTACATGCGTAGCTACGTAGGTACGCAACGTACGGAGTACCCTATTTTTAATATTTATCTAAACGAAACTTTAAAAAATATATCATAAGTGTTTAATTTTTAATTTAATTTTTTTATATATTTAATAATTTTAAAATAATTCATAACCCATGGCGATATAGTTGTTTTTTGGAAATTATAGAATTACAAACATCTGTATTGATTCGTTTATATACGCGTATTATTTTAAAGAGTTTAGTCACAAAAGTAATTATTTATTTATTTATTTATTTAAAACCAAAGTACAACTAGCATTACAGGTTTCCCCAATTCGATGGAGTAACATAATAACAAGATAATATAATTACGATAATATAATTAGGAGTGAACTTTGTTAGACTAGATCTCCAATAAAATTGTATTTCTTATTAATTTAGTAAAAAACTAACATTATAAATTAAAAAAAAATAAAAAATGAATAAAAAAAAATGTTTATTTTTTAATTTTTTAATTTTTATTTCTCTCTGTTTTTCATAGTCTGTTCAAAGAGACCGGTCATACCCATCCACAAGATCTCGTTTAGGTATATATCAATTATTCGTTACTTAACAAGTTCTAGTGAGTAATAACGGGAATTGCGAAATTATTGCAATCTTGAATATTTTGTCATAAACTAGTACACAGTCCATCAAATCTAAGAAGTACCGTTTGACGTTCCACTGTTTTCTATTAAATTAGCTTTATAGAGGCGTAATTCACACTATTTTTATTAGCTTTCCTGTAAAATAATTGAATTATGAAGCTATTTTTATTTTAACATAACATAAACAATTTTCATACAAAAAATAAAATTCTAAATGTACTACGTTTAGAACTGTCTAACGGTACTTCTTAGATTTGATGGACTGTAGGTTATCATCTGTGCAGATATCACATGGGAGCAATCATCATCACCTTAGTCCACTGTTTGAGGACTGCCTCTAGTATCGACACCATCATTACCTTTGATCAATCAGCATATGAGCAGCGGTGGCGCAGCGGTACGGACCTCGCCTTAAATATCGCCTTAAGGTCGCAGGTTGATTTCTGGTCATGCCCACATATCTTTGTGTGGATTGTTTCATCGCCGCTGCTCAATATCGGTGAAGGTAAACATCGTGAGGAAACCGGCATGTCTAAGAATTAATAATTCGTAGACATGTGACATCTACCAACACTTGGCCAGGGTATATTGGATAATATATTGAATAATATATATTGGTATATTAAGCTACATCATGTTCAAAACAACATTAAGATGCAAAATTAAATTGTACTTTAGTTTGACCATTTGCTATTGAGATGATGTCACCTTTCTACTTTCCATGCGAATAAAACACGTACAATCAATTACACAAGTGTTTATAATTTTATTATTTTTTCTAGCTTTCGCCCATGTCGTCCCCGTTTCACCCCCTCAGGGGACGGGTTTGGAAAAATTCTTAGTACGCTTATAGACTTCATATGGAACCTATGTGCCATATTTGGAACCTCTGTGGTTTAGGTTGTGCGTTGATATATCAGTCAGTCAGTTTCATTTCATATAAGATAAATAAACACTTCGTGATAAACACAAGAAAATACTTGAGTTTTTGATTACAACTAGTATTAATTGAAAACTAGTTACAATTAGTGATCTATCGTGTGTAGTGGTGTGAGTAGTAAATCTATGTTTGTCTTTTTCTCCTGTAAGACATTTTTTACACATTTGACAGAGACAAAACCAAAACCACCAATGGGGGCTGAGTCACCTTCGTCCGTAGGAGTGTACCTTTTATCTGAATCCCCACACGTAGCCCCCGGGTGATGCAAATCAGGTAACAATCAACTGGTAATTAAGTTTACTCGTAATTAACTGGTGGTAGGCTTCGGCCGCGGTTATTGACCACCCACCAGACAAAGCCGCATCGCCAAATGGCATTGCCGTGTTCCGGTGCAAAGTCTGGTGACACCATTTAAGAGGGTGGGTTGAAATTTTTGCTCCTTTATGGTTTCTAACCATAAGGATTTATTCCAACGCCACCATCTCACCGAAATTCATTCGTAACCACGAATGAATAGGTATAGTGGGCAGGCGTGTCCCATCGTACACTACATCATTGCTTAACATCGAGCAAGTATTAATTTTTTTTATTTTTAGGCCTGATCTTCAAGATAAAAATAAAATAAAAACCACACACCCACCAGACAAAACTGCACCGCCAAGCGAACGTGCTGTGTTCAGGTGTGATGTGTGGTGACACCATTTAAGAAGGTAGGTTGTAATTATTGCTCCTTTTGGTTTCTAAACTTCATCCTCAGTCCACTGCCACCTTTTCACCGAAAACCATTCGTAATCATAAGGAAATCGGTATATTACGCAAGTGCGCTTCATCGTAGACAACATCATTGCTTAACATCAGGCAAGTAGCAGTCAAGCGCAAGCTTGCTTTAGGATAAAAAACCTAGATTAGCTTTTCACACCTTAGGTACACAAAGTTTATCAGTAAAGTGGGTAAATGTGTAAATTTTTTTTTTTTCTACAAAAAATAAGAACGTACTCAGCCTAGACAGTATTACGATGTCTGCAATACTGCTGGATAGAATTACCTAGGATAGAACTCATGGCGTTCTATACTATATGAAAGGCTCCAAGCAGAAGACTAGGTGAAAAATGGTTCAACTCAAATAATTTATTTGCTTGAATACAGTTACAAGAAGTGGTGATACATCTATAATTTTCAAATTTTTAGGATGAATAAATTATTCTTATTCAAGTCTATACACTAACCATTATTATTATGTTATATTATCTATCATTTATTAATCATGATGAAGTGAGTAAATTGCGATCCAAGTGAGCATATTAGGTTGGGTCGGAAAGAGACCGACAGTGACATTTGACCTACCTAATTGCAGACGCATAAATCCGGCGTGAAACCTTTGTAAATTATATAAATAATTTCAAAGCACTTTTGTGTTAGCCTGTACAATCTATCTTGCATTTTATTATGCTGTTGTGTCATGTTATTAATATGTAAAAGGTAATAAGTATTTAATTGCATTATTTCAATGTAGGCTAACTGTATTAGGCGATTAGGTGCCATTTGCTAATTCTTATCTGTATTTGATAACTTTTTTGATGCAGAATAAAAATACTACAGTGTCTTCGCAAAACCATCACCCTAGTTGTATGCGCCCCGCTCTGCTTCAGTGCCGGGTTGCACCTCGCCGACCGGAGCTCGTGGTCCCCTCGAGCACTGTTCCCTGATCGGCGGTCTTTTTTTTTATTCTGCGATAAGCTGGCGCTTGACTCCAACTTGCCTGATGTTAAGCAATGATGTAGTCCACGATGGAACGCGCCAGCCCAGTATACCGATTCACTAGAGATTACGAATGATTATCGGCGAGAAGGTGGCAGTGGAATGAGCCTTCATATGGTTGGAAACCTTAAAGGACAACAATTCCGACCCACCCTCTTAAATGGTGTCACCAGACATCGCACCGGAACACGGCAAGGCCGCTTGGCGGAGCGGCTTTGTCTGGTGGATTGTCACTAACCACGGCCGAAGCCTACCACCAGTAGATTGTCACCTGATTTGCACCACTACGTGTGGGGATTCAATTAAAGGTACACCCACGGACGAAGGTGACTCAGCCCCCATCGGTCTCGTAGAATAAGTTCGCGGGCTCTATGTATGTGTCACTTCAACCCTTTTTAGTGTCCCACTTCTGGGCACGGGTCTTCTCTCAACTATCTTATGAGTTGAGAGGTTTAGGCCTTAATCCACACACGCTGGCCAAGTGCGGGTTGGTGGATGTCACATGTCCTCGAATGATTAGTTCTCAGACATGCCGGTTTCCTCACGATGTTTTCCTTCACCGATATTGAGCATCGGAGATGAAACAATTCACACAAAGATGTGTGGGCACGACCAGGATTCGAACCCGCGACCTTATTTTTCCAAGGCGAGGCCCGTACCGCTGCGCCACCGTTGCTCCGCTGCGCCACCGCTGCTCCGCTGCGCCACCGCTGCTCCGCTGCGCCACCGCTGCTCCGCTGCGCCACCGCTGCTATATATGTGTGGCCTACATAAATAGTTCTAAACGATTTGTATCGGGTCGTTTGATTGCTACCTGCTTTCTTTCTGTATAAAATGCCGTAACAAAATAACATTGTAAGTGACTTCTGCTAGTAAATAGCATGTTTACCTGTGCTTCATATCTTCAAGCGATTGCAAAAGATCTCGGTAGCGATGCCGCAAGAGTGACCTCCTGTGTGTAATTCACACTCAGTAATAAAGTAACTACATAGAACAGAGGAGCGAGCGGCGCGCTTAGCGATTTACTGATCATCTACGCTTGTGTTCGTTTTGACAGGCCGGTGGCGTGCTTCGGTAAGGTACTTGCTTTTCACGCCGCAAGTCGTGGGTTCCGTGTGTGTTAATGTCCCTGTATATTATTAACGCTGTGTATAACTAGAACTATCCCTGTATATTATTCGGACTGTAGCGGCAAGAATGAAATAGCTAATAGTCTCGTAGGTTATATTTTATAGTTTATGAGTTATCTATCTATATATATATATATAAATGAAACCCGTTTTCCGTTGTCACGGCATCACGCGTGAACGGCTGGACCAATTACGCTAATTCTTTTTTTTTAATATTTTTTAAGTACGAGGATAGTTCTTACGCAGAGAAGAATTAAAAAAAAAAGAAAATTTAGAAAGCGAAGAAGTGCCGAAAACCGGGTTAGATACCTATTATTTATTATTGGTTATATTCGGTAGGTCTGAGACCCGGTAGATGGCACTGCTTTACCGGGCAGAACGACGTCTGCCGGGTCCGCTAGTATTTCATATTTTCCTACTTTTTTTTAGGCTAAGTTAGTGCGTAAGATTTTTATTCTGGTATTCTAAGTTTTTTATTCAATTAAGTATTTTTTCTTGTCGTTAAAATAAAACTCGAATGATTTGAAATAAAAAAAAAATGTGATACCACAAAAACGCTTGTCGTGTCGCCTGCTGCTGTGACCATGCAGTTACAGAGCGGTCAGTTTAGATAGTAGTTGAACTGGTTCTGATGGCATTGTATAACGGATTGCTAATATATTTATTTTGATTGTCTAGAGATGCAGATTATAACTTATTATTAACTAGCCATCCGCCGCGGCTACGCCCGCGTGTACTACATATCATGCCCAGCAGTGGGATAAAAAGTAGCCTATAGCCTTCCTCAACAAATGGGCTATCTAACAGTGCAAGAATTTTTCAAATCGGACTAGTAGTTTTTGAGATTAGCGCGTTCAAACAAACAAACAAACAAACTCTTCAGCTTTATAATATTAGTATAGATTAAAGAAATTTCTATTCCTCTGTATCCTTCCGCTAACGTGGCAGCTTCTCTTGAACAGAGACTGCAATCGCTAAAATAGCGACATCTGTGTATGGATTTTAAAATGCGTTGTACAATGCAGGATGCAGTATTGAGTCCACAACCTAATGGATGGCTTAGTTAATAAGAACAGTACTTAATATTTAACATAGGTGTATAACTATACTATACAAATACAGTCAATTTCGGAGAGTCTGCGTTAGAATTACATAATCTTATTCCCCCATCCCCGTTCTTCCATCGGACAAGTAGCGGTACGGCTATGCGCCACCGTTATATGGTGGAAATTCCACGGGTACGCACAAAACGCTTTGCTTCCACTTTTATTGTGCGAACTGCCAAGTTATGGAATTCGCTACCGGCATCTCTGTTCCCCGATAGCTACAATCTGCCTGTCTTCAAGTCACGAGTGAATCGGTATTTACTGGGTAAACGCGTTTCATCGTAAACTGCATCGTTGCTTAACAACAAGTTGTGGTCAATCGCAAGCCTATAACAGAATTAAAAGAGAAATTGTAACAAGTAACCATCTCAATGATCAAACCAAACTTCTCACTACCTGTGTTATTACCTAGTTTAAAACGAATTACCCACAATTACACCAATCATAATTTCACACACTTCATAATATACTTTACGACTATGAATATTTATAACGAGTTGGTACCAAGTAAAACTAAGCATTTGATAATAGTATGAAACATTAAAAACATGAACACAACATATTATTTTTTGTAATAATTTGTTGGCACATCTGCTTCTCAATGCATCGGCTGTCATTTTATACTGTCATCGCGTCCGTCTTTGAAGTAACCTGTCACTCGAGAATGTCATTATGAGCGAACGAATGAACACCGAGCGCGGGTGAAGCGGCCATCTTAGAATGGCTGACACTGCGCGTTGAACCGTTGTGGCGTCCGGTAGTGCAGATGCAATAACGTGCTCGGTGAACGTTACTATTTAATCCAACGTAATCGTAACGATCTGTAATTAACTGGTAGAATTCATGATTGTGCTAGCGAGAGATGGGAGTGAAGTGATATTTGCTGTAGTTATTTTATTGAAATACCGTCTTCTTACCCTGTTATTCACGCCTACCTAGAGTTGTCTGCTAATCATGATATTTTTAGTCTAAAAAACCTTTCCAAAGCCTTCATCAGAAGTTGGGATGCGAAGGGTAATCCAACAGGAGACGGTATTCAATCGAAGAAATAGTGATCCATGTGTGTTTAAGTGTTATATGGTAAGGTGGTTGCAAGAGGCCTAGTACGCCTAAGCCACGCTTTGACGGTTGTTAATGTAAAGCTGGTTGAAAGGGCCTCGTATGCCCGGGCTATGCTTCAGTAGTTGGTTGAAAGGGCCTCGTATGCCCGGGCCATACTTTGGTAGGTGGTTGAAGGGGCCTCGTACGCCCGGGCCACGTTTTGGTAATTGGTTGAATGGGCCTCGTATGCCCGGGCCATGTTGAGGTAATTGGTTGAAGGGGCCTCGTATGCCCGGGCCGTATCTTGGTAAGTGGTTGACAGGGCCTCGTACGCCCGGGCCACGCTTTGGTAATTGGTTGAATGGGCCACGTATGCCCGGGCCATGCTTAGGTAGTTTATTGAAGGGGCTTCGTATGCCCGGGCCATACTTTGGTAAGTTGTTGAAGGGGCCTCGTATTCCCGGGCCATGCTTAAGTAGTTGGTTAAAGGGGCCTGGTAAGCCCGGGCCACTGTTGAGTAACTGTATGAAGGAGACTAGCATGCCCGGTCCATATTATTATGCAATAGCGATGAATTTGAGTTCGGTCAGGAAGGACCGAGCGTATGTTAATGTCTATCTTTACTTTTTCATTAGAACAGGTAGAAAAGAATGACATGTCATCGAGCAGACTGATACTATGCGCACGAGGTCGTGCGATTCGTCAGGGTTGGCCGTGTTGGCACATCTGCTTCTCAATGCATCGGCTGTCATTTTATACTGTCATCGCGTCCGTCTTTGAAGTAACCTGTCACTCGAGAATGTCATTATGAGCGAACGAATGAACACCGAGCGCGGGTGAAGCGGCCATCTTAGAATGGCTGACACTGCGCGTTGAACCGTTGTGGCGTCCGGTAGTGCAGATGCAATAACGTGCTCGGTGAACGTTACTATTTAATCCAACGTAATCGTAACGATCTGTAATTAACTGGTAGAATTCATGATTGTGCTATCGAGAGATGGGGGTGAAGTGATATTTGCGGTAGTTATTTTATTGAGATACCGCTTCTTACCCGATTATTCACGCCTACCTAAAGTTGTCTGCTAATCTTGATATTTTTTAGTCCAAAAACCTTTGAAAGCCTTCAAATTTAATCTCATGTTTAAAATTACTTATTTATTTACTAACAGTAATCTATCTATATATATAAAAAAATCAATTGCTGTTCGTTAGTCTCGCTAAAACTCGAGAACCGTTGAGCGGATTTATCTTATCTTGGTCTTGAAATGTTCGTGGAAGTCTAGGGAAGGTTTAAAAGGTGAGAAAAATACGAATAATTGCCGGCAAAACCCTAAAAACAGCCCTTTTCTTTTCCCATACAAACGAAAAGACCGGGCGAAGTAACGAGTATTGAAAGAGGCGACAAGATGAGCTGTGATGGCGCAGGATATAGGCATCGCCTTTAAAATCGCATCGCCTTCGCCGCAGCTCAATAGTGGCGAAGGAAAACATTCAAACAAAAACTAATTCGAAGACATCCACCAAGCCGTACTTTGCCAGCGTGTGTGGATTAACGCCTAAACGCCCTCAAATCATAAGATAGTTGAGATAAGACCAGTGGCTAGCTGACTTAGAATGGTTAATATCCAAAAATTGCATTGAAGAGGTAACAACTGATTACAAATGACCAAATAAATGCAGATAAGGATGAAGAGAAAGCTTATCTCAAACACATTACATAAGGTAAGTTATTATGATGCTTTGCATGTACACAGAAGTATTACAACTAGAATTACTAATCAAGCGCTGTATAATAGTAATAATGAGGAAGTTTACCTTTATTTTAAATTCATTACATTCCTATATACATTCATTCATTCATTCCCCTTGCCTTTTTCCCATTTCTATTGGGGTCGGCTCCCAGTCTAACCTGATGCGGCTAGCTACCAGAATTATACGAGCGACTGCCATCAGACCTCGAAGCCCGTAGGGAACCTGTAACAGACAGTTAGTAGGGATTTATATGTTGAGTTCAATCCTCACTAACCACGGCTAAAGTAACCATTGGCAAAAGTGTTAGTTTCAAAGCATCATTGTGGCTATTTAATTATGTTATCTTATTAGCACATTTCTTAATTAATTATATTCACAGACGTATAAATTAGTGTTGCACACATTCCCATTCGCCAGCTATAAAAACATTGCACATTTCTAATCTAATCTAGAAATAATTCATCACTTTTTAGCAACTTTATGTACTTATACGACGGGCCGGTGGTTCGGTCGGTAAGATACCTGCTTTTCACGCAGGTCGTGGGTTCGATTCCCACCTGAGACAAACATAAGTGATGAACATTTGTGTTTGTGTCGAGTTTGGGTGTAAATATCCTATTATAAGTGTATATTTACTAAAGAAAAGTATTATACAATGTCGCCCATGCGCATGTGACCGCCCGTAATATTCTGAATATTCATGAAAAAATATCGAAAATAAACTTCAAAAGGGGGGGTCTATCTGTAACATTTATCATGTTATTCAATTTTGAATTTTTTAAGTAGAGTTTGTAGACTTGCTTTCTATTTTTTGACACATCTCCGAAGTTTATGGGTCGATTTGTATTTTGTTTATTATTTCCAAAAGCTTATGAGTTATTTTAACAGGTTAATTAACATTTTACTAAAAATTATCGACTACGAAAAAAAAAAACGGAATCGAAGTAATTTTTTCGGTAAAAAATTGTGTATTTATTTTAAAAAAACTAGTGTAACTCCATAAATTATCCCCATAGGACCACTTTTTTAATCATTATTTGTAATCTACTACATAACAGCTAAAAATTCACAGAACATTACTAATACCTATCTCTAAAAAAAAACCAGCAAACAACTTGTTGAACATTTGCAACTATTCAAATAAAAAGGGTCGCTCAGGTAGAAACAGGTTCCTAGAAACAGCTTTTTAACAATTGCGTCCCTACCACGTGCACACCCTTGTCGGCTAGCGTTACTTCATTCAGTCGCTTGATTACTGACCCCGTGACGCTACGTGTTTTGTGATTTGTGCACTACTTAATCTTGTGAGGAAAGTTTGTTAACTACTCGTATCATTGCAATGGTACGATTGCGTGATCTACCGCCGTCTCATGTGGCTGACATGCATTTCATTTACGGTGTTTGTAATGGAAATGCACGCGCTGCTGTCGAAGAGTACAGACGTCGATATCCAAGTAGACCAGTACTTGGGTACCGATCCTTCATTGCCGTACATCGTCTTTTTTGCGAAAGAGGATTATTTCCGCAACAAAATGAGCCCGGCGTGATTGTTGATGTAGACGTGGAAGAGGATGTGTTACGATTAGTGCGCGCTAACCCTATGCTAAGCATTCGTCTTCTATCGATAAGAGTAGGTATACCAAGAATAAGAGTTTGGAGAATTCTCAAAAAAGAAGGCCTGCATCCTTATCATTTCCGACGTGCACAACATTTGGAAAATGTCGATTACGGTGCGAGATCTGTTTTTTGTAATTGGATAATTGCACAGCAAAGAGCTAATCTCAATTTTATGAGGAAGATTTTGTGGACAGATGAAGCCACGTTTACAAGGGCGGGTATAACAAATCATCGCAATCTTCATGTGTGGGCCACTGAAAATCCACACGTCATTAGAGAAACAACTTTCCAGACTCAATTTTCCATAAATGTATGGGCTGGAATGATTGACGGTGAACTTATTGGCCCTTTCGTGTTACCAAACAGACTAGATCAACACGCATTTTTAGATTTTATAGTCAATACGTTGCCGTTGCTTTTGGAGGAAGTACCGCTGGAAACAAGAAGGCGGATGTATCTGCAATTAGATGGAGCTCCAGCACACTTCGCACGACTAGTTCGTGATTATTTAAATCAAAATTATCCGCGATGGATTGGCAGAGGAGGTCCCATTGCTTGGCCGCCGCGATCTCCCGACCTTACACCCTTAGATTTTTATCTTTGGGGCAACATGAAACAAAAAGTGTATGCCGTGCCCATTGAAAGCCGCGAGCAATTAACGGCTAGGATTTTTGCTGCTGCTGCGGAAATTAAAGAAAACCGTGAAGAATTACGTCGTACAATAAAAAGTGTTGCCATGAGAGCTTTAGTTTGTTTACAGGAGGGTGGGGACCATTTCGAAAATCTAATTAATTAAAATTCTTGTATTTTTTATTTTTTAAGTAAAAATCTGGCTATTGCTTGTTTGTTTTTATTTCCATTATCATCCTCCTTATTAGTTTAACCTTTTAGTACTCACTGCTAAAAGCGGGGACATTTAATTGACTTTCACATTTTCTTTTCCTAAATTTGACTCTTAGAGTTTTAGAGTTTTACTTTGGATTTAGTTACAGTTTGGTTTAATAATGTTCTGTAAATTTTTAGCTGTTATGTAGTAGATTACAAATAATGATTAAAAAAGTGGTCCTATGGGGATAATTTATGGACTTACACTAGTTTTTTTAAAATAAATACACAAATTTTTTCCCGAAAAAATTACTTCGATTCCGTTTTTTTTTTCGTAGTCGATAATTTTTAGTAAAATGTTAATTAACCTGTTAAAATAACTCATAAGCTTTTGGAAATAATAAACAAAATACAAATCGACCCATAAACTTCGGAGATGTGTCAAAAAATAGAAAGCAAGTCTACAAACTCTACTTAAAAAATTCAAAATTGAATAACATGATAAATGTTACAGATAGACCCCCCCTTTTGAAGTTTATTTTCGATATTTTTTCATGAATATTCAGAATATTACGGGCGGTCACATGCGCATGGGCGACATTGTACATATGTATAGTATATACCAGTTATCTGGTTTCCATAACACAAGCTCTGCTTAGCTTGGGACCGGAGACCGTGTGTGTTAATGTCCCAAAATATTTATTAAAAAAAAGGTATTTGTTAAGTTTAAGCTAATATTTATTACGATCATCCCTGCTATTATTTTATATGCGAAAGTAACTCTGTCTGTCTGTTACGCTTCCCGCTTAAACAACTGAACCGATTTGGATGAAATTGGGTGTGGAGGTAGTTTGAGACCCGAGAAAGGACATAGGATAGTTTTTATCCGACTGCGCAAAAAGAAGGTAATGTTTTGGCGCGATAACCGACATACACGCGGGCGAAGCCGCTGTCGGAAAGCTAGTATCCTATATAATCTCTAGCTTACAACCTGAACCAGAAAGGCTCAATACATGGAACCAGACATTCAGGTTATTACTAATGACTATGTGAAGTTAGAAATTAATTTGCATTAATTTTTGATGCGATTTTTGATGTGCTAAATTTTTGCAAATATTCGCACATCAAACGCACAACCCTAATTCCTAGCTATTTTTCTAAACTCACTTTGACTTATTATAAGATGTGACAAATCTATGAAAGTTGGTAGTTTCTTCAAAAATAAGGGTTGTCTAAGAAAATTTATTAAAAAATAATATTTTGACGTGACAACGTCTTATAAATTGGTTTGCCGGGTGACACTTCAAAAAACTGCGTTACGCTCCGCTCACGTTATGCGCTCACAATGAGAGCGAGTGAGAGGCACGCGTCCCTTCCACTCGGGCATGGTTAGCCCGCCTAAGAGCGAGAGAGACAGACATAAAAAGTGAAAGGCACGCGTCCCTTCCACTCGAGCACAGTTAGCCCGCCTAAGAGCGAGATTCTTTGTATAAATTAATGTTTTAAATATAATTCTTTGTATAAATAAATGTTTTAAATTGTTACTATTATTTCATCTTTCTTCATACTATACGAATGAATATTCGTAATTAATAACATTAAAATTATTTTTACACTCAAAGTCGTTGTCACGTAAAACTTTCGCCCGTATACCGACTTTACAGGCAACCAATTTTTTTACGTTGTAGGATATTTATTTGATCTTACAAGCTAAAAGAATTCGAATACATTTATTTACTTAAAATATAATAAAATAAATAATCTAATTCTAAAATTCTAACCTAAAAACTAGATAAGGCGTCATTAAATTCCATGTTGTAGGATTATTTATTAAATTATTAAAATTTAAACGTCTTAATACTATTGCTTGAGGCTTAATTATCGTAGAATTTAAGGTATGATATACGTGGAGCAGCGGTGGTGGTACGGGCCTCGCCTTAGAAAAATAAGGTCGCGGGTTCGAATCCTGGTGGTGCCCACACATCTTTGTGTGCATTGTTTCATCTCCGCTGCTCAATATCGGTGAAGGAAAACATCGTGAAGAAACTGGCACGTCTAAGAACTAATAATTCGAGGACATGTAACATCCACCAACCCGCATTTGGCCAGCGTGTGTGAATTAAGGCCTAATCTCTCTAAATAAATAAAAAATAAATGATAGTTGAGAGAAGACACGTGCCCATCAGTGGGACACTAAAAAGGGTTGAAGCTATACGTTTTCCGGTTTTCTTTGTATAAAGTCATTTTTCCAGCTAGTCTTAGCAGACTAGTCAGGTGCGCAAGAGATAGCTATAAATCCACAAGTGTGTGCGCTAACTCAGGTGAACTTGCTATTCTCTTCTCTCACAGAGCCGGGTGGAACGGGCTCGCTGACATGATCAGTGAAAAATCGGGCGCAGAACGGACGTGCTCTCATATAATAACACACCAGCTTAATACCGGGTGGTAGGGGCCGGCCTCCACAAACTGATAGAGTGAAATCTGTAAATCATACTAAGATGATCGGTACACGAAGTAAGTTTTGATAACCTATCTAGAATATATCCTTAGCAAACCCCTAATAGTGAACGGTCAACCTTTCCACTATAAGAGCGGTCCTTACTACCAAGCACACTTACGCCGCGTCATTTCCTGCATCGTTCCTTAAACCAATTTATTGATTGATGTTTTAAGGTAAGTAGCTGTCAGTCATTCAAATCGAGTTCTGCGTACAGAGTATTAATTGAAAGTCGGATTAGTGCAAAATTAATAAAAATGTTTCTAATTAAAGAGCTGAATGCACCCTCTTATTTTGTGGAGTGCTGTCCTTTCCAACCTGTATACTTTCACAATCACAAGCAGTACGTAAGTTTGGTTTGGCCAGATGGTCTTAGGTCTAATGGTCATAGCACACTTAAATGCTTTAAGGAAAACAAAACAATGAATTACATAATATCTATATAAGATGAGAATTAGTCGTACCTAATTAAAATGTTTGTCTCTTCTTAAACATGCATGTGTTTAAAAAAAATCTATTATGTAAGTTTATAAGTCATCTTTTCTCACTCTAATTCTTACCTCTTTCTATTTTCAATTAAACTTTTATGATTTAATTGAAAAAAATTATTAATTTACAATTGAAAAAATCTAAGAAGTACCTTTTGACGTTTCTCTGTTTTGTATTAAATTAGCTTTATAGAGGCGTAATTCACTGCTATTTTTATTAGCTTTCCTGTAAAATAATTGAATTATGAAGCTATTTTTTTTAACATAATGTAAACAATTTTCATAGAAACAATAAAATTCTAAATGTACTACGTTTAGAACTGTCAAACGGTACTTCTTAGATTTGATGGACTGTAAAAATAATGTGATAAATTTTTAAAATCTATCTGATTGACGGCTAAATAGAATTTTTGTTTGCCTAACTAAGAGTGCCTATTGTTATAATTACGGGCGAAGTAAAATAACTTTAGTTAGTAATAATAAAAATGTATTGTGGCTCTAATCGTGAACAAAACAGTGCGTCTCAAAGATCATATCTGCGTCAAAAGTGAAGGCGGCAATAAATAATTCGTTTATATATCTGTGTTGCGTATTGTGTTACGCACTGACCTACATGTTGTTATTGTTCGTTTGTTTAGATAGAGAAATTAAAATTAAAAATTTTATATTTTGCAAATATAGAATTTGAGTACATATTTTTAGTGTGCAACTAAAAATAATGTAAATGTATGTAAAGAAAAAGTTGGTAAGTATTTTTAACTACCGCTGTCCTATACGTGAGCAAACGTCTTACCTAAAGACTTCCATTCTCCTCTGTCGCCTGCGACTTTGAGCAATGCATTCAGATTATCTCTCTACCGAGGCATCGTACCTCATATGTAATATTCTGTCGAAACATTTTTGTTTTCCATGTATTATGTCATATGTATATTATGTCTCTTTTTACCATGGAAAATGCATTCCCCACCTACCTCTCCATCTTCTGTGGCACGGGGCCGCAGACATCGTCCTCTCTGGCCCGTTCCAATATCATATAGTACGTAAACGTAGATTCAACCTATAGTAAGCACCATATTATTATTTATTCTAGTTTGAGAAAGGGTGTCCCATGACCTGCTTAAATTGTTGTACTAGTATTTTCGTTTGTAATATTAAGACAAATCCATAAACCGTGTACAAACTATGTAGTAGTAAATAAATTTATTCATAATTATATAATATTTATTTATTTATTAACAATAAAGTACGTTGACCTTGCAGCTGTGAAAGCAATTTTTTGGGATTATAATACGTTTGTAAGTTACAATTTAACTTTAATTACACTTATTTTAGTTTTATTACAGCTAGCTGTTTCAAAGAGAGACCCACTGAAGTATCAGGGTAGGTAGAGTTACTGTCACTTTATTACAGATATATACTGAGTGGAAGGGACCGCCCTCCACAAACTGATAAGGTGAAATCCGTACATTATACTGAGATGATGGGTGTCATGAAATTAGTTCCGGAACTTGATGTGTATCCGTTAATCGTGCTTTGTTTTGTAAACTTATACAGAATGTGTCGTTACCTTAAAGAAACCCCAACAGAAAACGGCCAACCTTTCCACTATAAAGCGCAATACACATTGAGCCCGCCTGGCCGCCGACATATGTTGGCAACTTTTTGTCGGCGGTCTAGTTGGCGGCTTCACTCATTACGAGTCGGAAAATTTGGTCGGCGGCATGTCGGCGGCTTGAAATGAGAAATTTATTTGTCAGTCAGTGATTCACGTCAAATGAAGCACGTAACAATAGGTCGAGCGTCGCCGGGCAACTGAGCGCAAGCCGCCAACATGTCGGCGGGTAACATACGCAGGTGCATGTTGCCGACATGATTCTTTTCATACAGGCCGCCGGGTTGTGTCGCCGGGCTTTGTCGGCGGCCCGGCGGGCTCAATGTGTATTGCGCTTAAGGGTTAATCCTTAACACCATGCGCGTGTTATTAATACATTGCTGGATGTTTTTTTTTGTTTTGTTGTCTTTCATTCAAAAGTGCTATAGAATATTAAAAAACCGGTGGCAAAAGATATTAATTATTGAGCTGAATGCTACATCTCAGTTTGTGGATGGCTATCTCTGTCACCCTGTATAACGCTTACTTTAGTAAAAATTCCATTTAAGCTCATATCAGATAAAATAATAATTACTTGTAACTTAAGCCTCAATTTAAAGGCAACATTGTTTTTTTATCCTAAATTAAACAAGTCGTTAATGCGTTATTACCTTTATATCCATAGACAATCTAAGCTGCATTTTAATTTGCAATCTCCATATTAACTCCTTACATAACATCCAACATCTCAGTAACAAACCGCACTGATTTGATTCGACACGAGACGCATTGACACGGAGATTACAAGATTTTACGGTCGATTTAGTTGATGTTATAAAAAGAACTAGATGCTACCAACCTCTGAATAAAGCATACATATTTATTATACACACAAAATAATTCAAAAAAACTATTTCTAGACAAAGGTTTTATGCTATTTTAAAGAATAAAAATATTATTATATTAATTAATAATATTATTATAATTATTATTAATTATTAATATTATTTTATTTATTATTAATATTTCATTTATTATTATTATTATTTTCTATATTTTTTAATAATGATTAAATTTTAAATGTGTTGTACTTAATCTTTGTTTTTTTTTTATTATTCTTTTCTTCTTTTTAACTGTTTCTATTTTGATTTCTTTTTTCTCTTTTCATGTATTTTTGTTATCATTTGATTCTGTGTGTCCTGTCTCTGTCAAATAAATGTTTTTCTTGCTTTCTTTCTTTTCTTTCAATGAGTTTTTAGCGCTCGGGTTTTTGTTTTATTTTTTAATATTTATATTCATTATTCTTGTTTATCTTTTGATGGCTTACTCGTTTAAGTGACTGCTTAACAACGTTTGATTAGGGTATAAATCTAGATTTTTCTTTCAGGCAAAATAGCCAAAACTAAGCAAGCTCACTTTTGGCTGTGGCGTCACTTTAACACCACTCAAGAGACATGACTTCACAGCAATTCTGAACAAGGCACAAGCAAAGTTTCACCGACGATTAGCATATATACAACTTCCCGACAAGAACAGTCGCGGCCCTCCGATCCCCTAAAAAACTAGAGTGTCCGGCAACGTCCTGAGGCGAGGTGCGTCCCCACATGGGGAGCCCTCATGGCAGTTGCCACAGTACTTGATCGATTCGACCGTCCTCGGACGGCTCATCGAAAAAGTCCGGTGAACCAATAGAGGCCCTTCCGGCCGATTGGGTTACCTAACCCAACTGTTCCTTTTTTTTTGCCGATGACCTCATCGGCAAAAAAAGGAACAGTCACGGTCGCCAGGCATCGCACCTCGCGCTGCTGGAAGTTCTTCCCATTTCACTGGAGGGTCACTCACTACCACCCGATCCTGCAGTCACCTCCACATGGCAAAACCAGATCGATCTATTGTCCTTTTTAAACGTAGTAATATATTTAATATGTCACGTTTAAAAAATCGCGATAACTATAAGACATTGTTCTGCCTCACACGATGCTGACCTCAAACGATTTAGTGCCAATATCACGCACAACTTACATAAGAGAGGACAGTAGATACTTCTTCTGACTTCGAAATAACTTGGATTGGATACTAACGACTTAGCTGAAACTAATTGGTTGAAGAATAGTTTGCATCGTTAAACTAATTTAAATCCCCCATGCAAAAATGACGGGGTATAATAAGTTTGACGTGTCTGTATGTTTGTCTGTGGTTTAGCTCCTGAACGGATGAACCGATTTTGATATTGTTTCTTTTTCGTTTGAAAAGTGAATTAGTCGGGAAAAAACAGGGTCGGGAGTTGTTATTTTTTTTAATTTAAAGTTATATACTAACTGTCTCGTTAGTTCAGTGGTAAGCGTGTTTGGTTTATAACCACGATTCCCGGGTCGAGCAAAAAGTATTTTTTAATATTCTAGAAGAATCTTATCTTCAGCCTGTAGTTTTGAATGGTAATAGCTTCGCGCCCTATTGCTTAAGTTATCTAAACATGGCCGGCAGTGAGTGATATTTACCTCTGCCTACACCGTCGGGTGAAACAGGCATGACGTTATGTTTTAAAACTATCAAATTAACAAACAAAACTAGCATGATAGTAGGCGGTGACCTTAGTTTATGATCACAAATGCAACTCTAGAGGCGTTCAACACTTTTTTTGCGGATGACCTAACCTAGCCGGAAGGGCTTTTATTGGTTCACCGGAATTTTTCGGTGAGCCGTCCAAGGAAGATCGAATTCGATTCAACCAACAATCAACTCACACCTTTATACTGAAATGAACGAAGGATGACGAGCATTACCCTAACGCAATATCCACCTGCTCATGGTTGCGTATTTGTTTGCGACCGACTCATGCGCATGACTCATGTTAGTACATTATTATAGAGTAGTGTAAACTGATTTTTATAATTAAACTTAAGTGCTCCTAAATTTATTTTAGTTCCAGCTTCTGCCTTGGACTTCACTTTTGAAGAAATCATCCGAAGAGACCATCGCGTCACTTCAGTTTCAGTTTTGCAATTCATACAAAGAAAGAAAGAAAGAAAAACATTTATTTGATAAAGACAGAACACACAAAATCAAATGATAAAAAAAAACACATAGAAAGAGAAAAAAAATTAAAAACAAGAGTAAGTGTGACCCATCAGTGTCAAACATGGACATTGCTCAGTAAACGCTGTGGGTGCCTACTAGAGGCAACCCACAACAAAGATGTGTGGGCCACCACGAATTTAACTGATGAACCCGCGACCTTATATTTCTAAGGCGAGGCTCGTACCGCCGTCTTTGCTCATAAGCTACTAGGTACTAAGCTGATTATAGGTTAAAAATTTAGTCATTTTACCACAGCCTGGCAAGTGGGTTGGTAGAGGAACACCGGGGGGTTTTGTTAAGTAAACTTCTTTGAAATCTCACACACCCACTGGGTCAGGCTCTGGTGCAGTTGAACCTATAAAAGGTTTCCCCTTGAGAAAAAAAAATTCAATGGTTAAACTTCATGGTCTTCAGTCCACCCTTGACCATGAAGTCTATAAAGACTTAGAATCGGGATTTAAAATCTCAAATAAACCGCGATAAAATCCGTTATAAAAGAGTTTTATTTAAAAAAATCTATTTTTTTAAATCGATTAGTTATAAAAAAATTACAATTATTATTACAATAATGAAAGGCAATATTACCTATCAAAGAAAACTCATCATTTTCCGCCCACAGCTTCGCCCGCGTTATACTTATTGGGATAAAAATTAGCCTATGTGTTAATCCAAACTATAATCTATCTCTGTGTTAAATTTTATCCAATTCTGACTAGTAGTTTTTACTTGAAAGAGTAACAATGTACACATTACTAACTTCCGTGTTTATAACATTATTATGATTACATACATTAACATATGAATAGGAAACATAACAAATACACATATAACGGTTAGTTATTAACTATTATTCATTGTTTCCTGTGGTTCTCTACAAAATAATTAAGTTGCGCAAGCGACGTGAGAAATGCGATCCTATGAAGGCAGACAAGTATTAGTAACCACTAATTATTATACGTAATTTCCCAAGATGCTTTTACTTTTGTGCGCAACAGATTCTGATGGACTAGATAAGTACCTGCTTTAAACTTAGAGCTACCGCAGACGAGACAACATTCTGCAATGGTGACATCACTTTTTTTATTAATTAATAATTTTTAATTAATTAATAATTTTAAAATATATAAATAACTTATAATTAATTATTAAGGATCGCCAACAAAGATACATCAGCATCTATGCTAGCTCTTATGAACATAATAAATAACACAAAAAATCGTAAACACATCTTTAATTTTAAGCAAACATAGCTTACCTACACATTTAGATCGAGTTGACAAATTAAAGCAAAAATTAAATTAATAATTAATAACAATTAGAATTATTTTTTTTTTTAATTAAAATTCATAAATTAATACAAATATAAATTTAAATGATAAAAGAATATAATTTAAAAGTCATGCATAAAAATAATATAAAAATCGAAAAAATAATAATTGATTTAACTATAATAATAAAAGTACATTAACGATTGCAAGAAGCTGTCAAATGGTTTTTTCAATATCATGGTCCAAATACTTGGAGACTGAGTCACCTTCGTTTTTTTTTGCCTATAACCTAACCCAATTAGCCGGAAGGGCCTTTATTGGTTCACCGGACTTTTTCGGTTAGCCGTCCGAGGACAGTCGAACCGATTCACCTTGGTCCGTTGGAGTGCCTTTTATCTGAATCCCCACACGTGGTACTCGGGTGGTGCAAATCGGTTGACAATCAACTGTTAATTATGTTTACTGATAATTAACTTCGGCCGTGGTTAGTGACCACCCATCAGACAAAACCGCACCACCAAACGGCCTTGCCGTGTTCTGGTGCGATGTCTGGTGACTCCATTTAAGATAATGGATCGGAATTGTTGCTTCTTTATGGTTTCTAACCTTATGGAGCCTCATTCCACTGCCATCTTCTCACCGAAAAACATTCGTTATCACGAATGAATCGGTATAATGGACAGGCGCGTCCCATTGTAGAATACATGATTGCTTAACATCAGGCAAGTTGTAGTCAAGCGCAGGCCTATCGCAGAATAAAAAATCCGACCTTATATTTCAAAGACGAGGTGGATACCTCTGCGCAAACGCTGCTGACTTTACTAGAGAGTAAAATTGATTGTGATACGACACCGATGAACGTCTCACCCTAGAAAAATAAGGTAGCCGGTTAGATTCCCGGTCGTGCCCACACATCGCTGTATCAATTATAATCGCAGCTGCTCTATTTCGGCGAGGAAAATCATCGTGAGGAAACCGGCATGTCTAAGAACTAATTATTCGAGCATGCGACATCCGCCAACCCGCACATGGCTAGCGGTTGTGGATTAAGGCCTAAACTCACTCAACTCGTAAGATTGTTGAGAGAAGACCCGTGCACAGTAGTGGGACGCTAAAAAGAGTAGTAGTGAAGATAAGGGACCTAATTTGTCTTGTCAAAGAAAACCGGTTCCCACTAAGAATGAACCGCGAAGCTATTGAAATCAAAAAACACCCTAATTTCAACAGAGAAAACGGTTGGATTATACCACCAGCTTGGGACCCAGTGCTTAATTTACTTGTAGCAAAACCCAAGCAAAATCAACTCAGAATTCAAAACGCTGTGAGCTCAGTTTGCTTAAATCGGAACGCAACGTAAATATTAATGTTTGGAGGTAGTCAGTAACAATTGTGATAAATATTTTTGGACGTCAAATACCTTAGTCCACTCGTGAACATGAAGTCTGAAAAGGCTTTGAAACACCAGGATCTAAAATCTAAAATATACCGCGATAAAATCCCTTAATTAAGTAGTTTTATTTCAATGTGTGATATTCGCGTAAATCTAAGAAAATACTTAACAGGGTCGTTTCACTTTTGTTACTTTTAAGGTTGTAAGTATTTTCTATGGGTTTACGTAACTGACCGAAACCTACATTACTGTTACGGCATCAAATAGAGCAATTAGTTCTTATTACTGTACAGAAGAGAATGCTTTTTAGAAGTACTTACGCACTTTACTAATAGACAAGTACTTATAGGTACATTCAGTTAGAAAAGCAGTTTAACAGATTCAGTTAATCGCCCCCTATCAGAAGTAAGTTTTAATTTTCTTTTTCTGATAAACTGCATGCCACTTTTAAAGTTTTTTTTTAAATAACTGGTTTAATAGTCAAGGAGGGATGATCTAAATTAATTAATCTTTATTTACTAGATCAGCGCGTTCAATCGCGAACGTCGAACGTCATATGCACGTATGGGGTGCTCTATTACTCATGCGACATATACATTGAAACAGGGTTCCACCAATAACAAATAAATTTTTATCCTAACACCACGCGGGCGAAGCCGCAGGTGGAAGCTAGTAACTTATACGGAATGTATTTTTACCATCCATTAAAGGGTTAGTCCTTGACAACAAGGGCATTTTTGTTTTCTTTTTTTTTTAAATGAAGTACTATCTAAACAAAATGTAAGATTTATGTACTTCATTTATAAAAGAAAAAAATCCCATTAAGTTTTTTGGTAGTGTTTTTTTAGTAGTCGTCAGTCATTCACTGCACGGTAGGAAAAGAAATTGGACTATTTTTATGTAGACTCGCGTCTCAAAAAAAATAAAGCATATTTTCATTTCATTTCAAACGCATTGATGATATTTTACTTTAGCTGGATCTTTCATTCAAATTTAGTGCTACATTAGTAGTCATTGTCAATTATAAAATAAAGCAACATTAACAAAAAAAATATATAAAAAATTGTGAAAGTAATCCGATGGAAAATTATTTTAATTAAGGAGCTGAATACACCCTTTCAATTTGTGGAGGGCTGTCTCTTTCACCTTGTATAATTTGAACTAACTACATTTCGTGCGTGGTTTGATAGTATCAGATTGATTGATGTAAGTAAGGTGAATGATTTATCATACCTTTGCTAGATAGTCACGTCATTCAAGAGAATTAAATACCTAGGTAGGTACCAGTTAAATCTTTAGCACTTACTTAGTTTTTTTCTATAAAATTTCGGTTCCTACGAAGTTCAAAATTTACGAAGTTATAAGATATATTTTGACGTGACAACGTCTTATAAATTGGTTTGCCGGGTGACACTTCAAGAAATTGCGTTACGCTCCGCTCACGTTATGCGCTCACAATGAGAGCGAGTGAGAGGCACGCGTCCCTTCCACTCGGGCATGGTTAGCCCGCCTAAGAGCGAGAGAGACAGACATAAAAAGTGAAAGGCACGCGTCCCTTCCACTCGAGCACAGTTAGCCCGCCTAAGAGCGAGATTCTTTGTATAAATTAATGTTTTAAATATAATTCTTTGTATAAATAAATGTTTTAAATTGTTACTATTATTTCATCCTTCTACCTACTATACGAATGAATATTCACATTAAAATTATTTTACCACTCAAAGTCGTTGTCACGTAAAACTTTCGCCCGTATACCGACTTTACAGGCAACCAATTTTTTTCTTATAGTACGACATAGTACGTGATCTGCATATGTTATAATTAAAAGAAAAAGAAATATTCCCAAATTTTTGGTAATAATTGGTAATTTCGACTCGTATTTAACCATTTTTTTCATTCTGTAATAGACTTGCGCTTGACCACAACTTGCCTGTTGTTAAGCATTGATGCAACCTACTATGAAACGCGCTTACTCTTTAAATACCGATTCACTCGTAACTTGAAGACAAGCAGATTAAAGCTATCGGAGAACAGATATGCCACTAGCGAATTAAGTAAGTAAGTACTAGAAACTTCGCTCGATTTTTACGAAAGATTTTCCTTTTTAAGACTTTCCTCTGCAAATGGTTTGGTTCATTTATAAATAGTCTTCACATCTCTAAACTGCTTAAAAAACGATTTCCTTCATTAAAATAGGCTAGGAAAAGGTCACCGTCACTTTACCTTTAGTAAAAAAAATAAAAAAATGTATTTTTTAATATTTTTTTATTATTTTTTATACATTATTTGAGCCATTCACATTTTTGCATTCTTTACATCTGTAATGGATTTAGTGACAAAAAAGGCATGCTTATAAATAAAAGATAAAAAGCTTTCAAAAAAAGTTACTTCCTTATAAGGGCATATAAAATTCTCATAACGGCCATAGATCATGTTAAGTTAGAGGCATATAAAATAATATAGTGAACGCCCCCACATCGTGCCATCTGCTGACCGTTCACTTTCGTTGTTGCGCAAGCGCATCCGTACATTGTCTAAACTTGTTTATCTTTAAAAGATTAATCATGATAAATGTTGCCAACTAATTTATTGAATCTGAAGCGCGGAAAAAAGATGATTGAATTGATTATAATTAGAGCGTATTTAACTGGGCCTAATTTCATCAATTTATTAACTACTGTCTTCTACGCTACCGAGGAAATCACAGACCAGGATACCTATAGACACCGTATAGCTGTGTAATATGCTGAAGGCAACTCGAGGCGTTGGAGTCGATTGAGAGAAGCCAAGAGGCTTTTTGGCAACGAATCCCTCGTCAATTCTAAAAATGCAAATGCAAAACCTCGACCATCACCCCATAGTTGCTAGTGTTTCGGTCTTTTATCGAATACACTTTGAAGAGTGTGCGTTGGAATTACACAATCTTATTCCCCCATCCCCGTTCTTCCATCGGACAAGTAGAGGTACGGCTATGCGCCACCGTTATATGGTGGAGATTCCACGGGCACGCACAAAGCGTTTTGCCTCAAGTTTTACTATGAAAACTGCAACGTTGTTGAATTCACTGCCGGCATCTAGTCTGAAATTTCATTATAATTAGTAAACTACATAGTCTGTACATAACAATTGTTTTTATTTGTCTATTAATATCTTTAATGATACTGGGAAGTTAATAGTAGAAACATATACATCTAAATATATAAAAGAGGAAACTGATTGACTGACTGACTGACTGACATATCAACGCAGAGCCCAAACCGCTGGGTCTGGAGACTCCAAATTTGGCACATAGATTCCTTATGGGGCCTAGGGGTGCACTAAGAAAGGATTTTTCAAAACTCACCGTTTAAGGGGGTGAAACGGGGTTCCAAAGTTTGTATGGAGAAACAAGATTAGTGAGATCAATTTCGGGCGGAAGCTAGTTGCCTTATAAAAATATTTTATAAAAGTAAAGTATGTAATACAAAAATTTTTGAATAGTTTCAACAATTTTTGCTATCTTCCTTCATAAACAGGGATCACGAGCCTTACCCTTTAGCTATAAATCTAGTGCCCCCTCACCCCTCACCCCTCGCCTCAGGCCGCGAGGTGGTTTTGAATGGAGATTGAGCCAATTAAAGTAATCGCCGTAACAGTCGACGCTGCCTTGGATTAGTTCTGTGTGGAACAGAGGAGTGGAGTTGCTGTTGTGACGAATTTTTTTGGGAGGGTTGGTTAGTGGTATTTTTAGTTTGTATCGGAAGAAGCCCGTAAAATTCTGATATATAATAACTCAATATTAATTGAGTTAGTATTATTAAATAACAGAATGACAAGCACTAGATTGTAGAAGTAGAGTAGTGTAAAATAAATTGTAAGCTATACATTATTTTTTTATTATTTTGTTTATGCTATAAAAAATTTGCATGTACAACCTGCGGCTGTAAGTCCAGTAGCACGTTAATGTTCATATTGCATTGTGCATAATGTTTGTTATAGAAATAGGTCGTAAGTGCCTCTTGTTTTTTTTGCAATAGATTTATAAAATTGCTACTAGAATTATTGCTAACATCGTAAATAAGTTACGCTTTTTATTGTTTTTGCCTTTTTTTAAGATTCTCTAGATTTGAAGTAAGCAATTATTATCACGAACTAATTTCAATCATCTTTTTATTTTTCGTGTCATATTTTAACCTATTCTATCATTTGTATGGGTACTTCTTTTCACTGCTTTTGTCAATGTGTTTATGTGCTACTTTTCAATAAAAGAAATAGCACAAAGAAAGAGATAGCACTTGTATATTGTTGTAAGCGGGCATAACTAGGTGCTTATGTAGGATAGTTATTATGTTAGTTAGATACGATTAGCCATTATTTTTTCGGTTTGTAATAGTCGGGCCATAATTTAAGTGTATCACTGCCAGGCATGAGTCTTCGCTCAACCGCCTTAAGAGTTAAGAGGCTTATATCCACATCGTGCTGACTAATAATTACATCCATATTTGTTAATATGTTAGTAACAATTGAGCTTAATTCTAGTTAGTAGTGATACTATTTGTTAAAATTAAAATTAATTGTAATTATATCAAAAACTATTTGAAGCTAAGGATTCGAATGTTAATTTCAAATACATCTTTTGCTTTTCTCACAATGCTTATCTTCACCGATATTGAGCAGCAGTGATGAAACCACACAAAGATGAGGTACTAAAAACACGAAACATATTACAAACTTGAGGCCGATAGAACGCTGTGTCACATTGAATTTTTTGTCAAATTTTTTTTAGTAACAAGGGGTCTCCACCCCACTCCTCGCCGCAGGATTAGTATCATACAATACAAGCAACGACTGAATCCTTTTATTTATTGCTATTTATTGTTATTGCATTCTCTCTCATTTCTCCCATCTAATATTGTCTCGGCATAAATTTCGCTTAACGTTTCGGAGCGTTGTTTTAAATATTATCGCTAATTAGCAGACTGGCTCCTTTGCTTTTAGCTGATTAGCTGTTTTAAGATTGTTACAGTTTTGAATCTTTAAAAATCATAGTGTTTTATTAAATTTATGCGAATATCACACATTGAAATAAAACTATTTTATAACGGATTTTGAGCAGCGGCGATGAAACAATTCGCACAAAGATGTATGGGCACGACTGGGATTCGAACCCGTGACATTATATTTCTAAGGCGAGGCCCGTCCCACTGCGCCACCGGTGCTCACCGGCGGAGGCATGTCTAAGAACTAATCATTTGAGGACATGTGACGTCCACCAACCTGCACTTGGCCAGCGTGTGTGGATCAAGGCCTAAACTCTCTCAACTAGTGAGATAGTTGAGAGAAGACTCGTGCCCAGCAGTGGGACACTAAAAAGGGTTGAAGTGATAACGGATTTTATCGCGGTTTATTTTAGATTCTAAACCCCGACGTTTCAGTCTTTCCAGACATTTTTCTTTTTTTTTACTATTCTCCACCGTGACCATGAAGTCTGAAAAGACTTTTAAACGTCGGGATTTAAAATCTAAAGTAAACTGCAATAGAATCCGTTATAAAATAGTTTAGTTGTGTTCGAAAACTTTTTTCGCATTGACAACTCGTACTGAACTTATTTAACTACGTGAATTAACCTGGCCGCAAAAAGGCCTTAAAAATTGTGAACAAAAATTTTATTGTCCTTGAAAATCCATTAGTAACCTGGGGCATATTGATCCTATATTTAATAGGGTAGCCTCAGGACCTGACACGCTCATCAGGTCAGCCATGTTTTCATTAGATACTAACGTATGACGCGGCTGGGGTCTAAATCTTCATTTTTGACGTCCCATGGGTACCTTCACAAAGATATTTATTTACTAGATAGGCTACAAATTTTAATTCTGTGGGACAATCAGACTAAAAATTTATAATTACTTGTAATTACTCACAGCGTTTACTGAGCAATGTCCATGTTTGACACTGATGGGTCACACACACTTACTGTTTTTTTCTTCTTTTACAGCTCTATTTGTATAGCTCTTTCTTTTTATGTTTTTTTTCTCTTTCTACGTGTTTCTTTTTTATCATTTGATTTTATGTGTCCTGTCTTTGTCAAACAAATGATTTTCTTTCATTCTTTCTTAATTTATAATTCATTTATTTATTTTCAAACATGGGTAGAGACATTACTGATGTTAAATTATGGGGTTCTCCACGTTTTTCCGTGACATAGGCATGCAAATTATGATATCTAATTTTTAATTTTTAGTGTACTATTAATGTCAATGGAATTTAAGAATTAAAAAGTACAATATTGGATTGGAACAATAAAATCTCAGTCAATAATAGTAGTAGTCGTAATATTATTTTCTTTAATTTACGCGAATATCACTTAATGAAATAAAACTATTGTATAACGGATTTTATCGCGGTTTATTTTCGATTTACTTTGAAACGTCGGGATTTAAAATCTAAAATAAACCGCGATAAAAGTCGTTATAAAATAATTTTATTTCAATGAGTAGTTAGTCGTGGTCGTGATAGTTTAACGTTATTCAATCCTTAAAATTAATAATCAATGAATTGTGTTACAGATTTTGATCCCTTGATTTCATGTAAAAGCGTTTGAAGTCCTTACGAAACCATAACAATTTTGCATTGTCCATCTGTTCATTGTTTCTCAACTAAGATGAAATGCTAAAGAGCTGTAATTTTGAAGCTTCACTGATTTCATAAAACCTTAAATCTGGACTGTGCAATTTGAAAATAAAAAGTCACACTTTTATTCCATATAATAACATCAGCTAGGCAGTAGCCATACCTATATAACATCGTTGAAGTTCTAACACCTCGTAAGTCAAAAAAGTAACTTTTCAGGAGAAATAATAACTACATTATTTTACATAGATGCCATGATATAACCATTTAAATATTCGAGTATACTTATTATTAGTTTATCTAATTATAAACCCAAACTATTAAATGGTATCATCATGGTATCGACTTACAATTGTGTAGTTTTTTTTTCCTCCTGAAAATTGCTATTTTTGACTTCCGTGGTATTAGCCCTGCTACGGCGATAAGACTAATGTTAGTCTTTTTCTACGAATAATAATAATAATTATTTGTAGGTCTTCTTATAGTTTTAAAACACTATTTTATCTATCAATTACCTATACCCATAGGATCTTGGAGAGGACACAGGGCTTAATACACGGAATGGCACATAGAACAATGAAACAATGCTATCACATCCAGTAGTTACCTATATCAATGTGTATGTCTGTGGGACGAGACGGGGGACATCGCTAATGTTGATATATCGGCTGTGTGGACGGACGCGCGTACACACATCTTAAATAAGATATTCTACCTATGTCATCATTTATTTATGCTTGTAAACGTGAAAATGGGAGTTTTAAAGTACTACTTGTTTATTATGGAACATTAAAAAAACATTTTTAGCAATGTACCTATATAAAAATACTGCGGGCTATAAATAGGTAGTCCAACTGGGAAGGTACTTCCATGTTACATAATTCTAGAACTATATCTAAATACACAGTTTTTTTTTTAGATAATGATATTTTCATAAATACACACAGCGCCATCTAGTATCAAATTAAATAAAATAAAAATAAAATAGATTTTATTTCGAACACCAGGATTCATATCATGTTAGTAACAATATGCTTAGGACTATGTTAGTAAATAAATTAATAAAGATTTAAATAATATTATATTAAAACCAATTGTGCAGCAGACATGCATCTACGCACACAATGGTTCAATATAGGCGAATCATACCTCATGGTCATCATTTGCAATATACTGTTGGGGCTGGCTAAATTAAGCAATTTTATTAGCAATTATTTATGTGATATGGAACTAGGAATAGATAAACTTCTAAATACATTATTTTGTCTGAATACATCAATATTATAGATAAATTACACCCAGACACAGAACAAACAATCATGCTCATCACACAAAGATTTGTCCTGGGTGGAAATCGAACCCACGACCTTCGGCTCAGCAGTCAGGATCACTAACCACTACGCCACTAAATGTAACGAAACTTTCGACGATATTATCGGCCAAAAATTGCCTACATATTGTTTTGACTGACAATATCATTCATCGCACGCGTCGGTGCTTGAAATGTAAAATAGTGTTAGAAATGTCTTAAGCACCCCATAGGTGCATAAAACGTTTGAGAGGTTAAATAAGTTATTACCTGTGTCATCATTTATTTATACTTTTTTATTTATTAAAGATCTGTGGTGTGTGCGTTTAGAATAATAAAAAAAAACTTGAGAGGCGTCAAGAGACACCCGGATGGAACGAAGTTCCTTTCGATTAATTAGTGAAGGAATTGTAATAAAATTTTATTTTATGAACAACATAAAAATAACATGAACCATGTTTCGTTGCCTTATCTTGTAATGACAGACAGACAGAGAAACATGCGCACGCCGCACAGCTTACAATAGCTTACTATAGCAAGAAGTGTCGTGACAACTTTTCGTAATTTTTTTTTCGTCCAGCCCCCTTTCACAACACGCGATAAGGAACTTCGTTCCAAAAAAAAACAAGTTATGTAGGTATATTCTGTTTAGACGTGTTAAAATAATATTGGTAGTAGATTATTAGCCATAACTCTTCCCATCAGACAGTGGTGTATGATGGATGGTGTTTGGAGTTATGATCAGATCGATATTTCAGTCATCTGTAAGATTCCTGCCCCCTGAAAATTATCGGGAGCTTAACTGTTAGTGGCAATGGTTGGTATGTTACTCTACTCAATATTATTTTATTGATGTTTGATTTGATTGATTTAGGCAATTCATTATGACCACATTTCCGGATACCTACTTCCCAAAAATGTGGGAGATTCACTCACGTAGGTGACATCACCTGCGTCAATGAATCTCCCACATTTTTATACATATACTAGCTGCCCCAGCGAACTTCATACCGCGCAAAATGGTGAATCTAAACCATTCCCAGATCCCATTGAACACACAAAAAATTTCATCAAAATCGGTCCAGTCGTTTAGGAGGAGTTCAGTCACATACACACGCACACAAGAAATATATATATTAAGATTTCATTTTATTTTGTGATTATGTTTATGGCATTATAGCTTTGTTAGAAAAAAATAATAAATGTGACGATCGCTTTGAGTTTTTACCTAGTTTTTTGAGTCTTTGCCTTTGGTGGTGTCCACTTGTGAACGTGAAGTTTGAAAAGACTTTGCAAAGTCGGGATCTAAAATCTAAAATTAACCGCGATAAAATCCGTTATAAAGTAGTTTTATTTCAATGTGTGATATTCGCGTAAATCTGAGACATTACTATCTCTCTTTCTATATTTTTTTATTGTTTTGTTATAAATAATTAAGTAATTAGTTCATTTTAATTTAGCTGCTGTTAGTTATTTTAAATTTAAATAATCATTTTATAGTTAAATTATTGTATAACAAATCTTAATTTCGATGTTATTATATTAAAAGAAAGTATTTTTGCCTTGGGTTCATAATTGTGACATATTAACAAATATCATTAAAACTACCACCCCAAAACATTGAGGAATGCAAATAAAGTATTGAGTATTGATTGATACGGATTGCTTATTTTGAGTCCACTTCTTAGCCTAATGATAGGTGTTAGGATGGCGCGATCTGAATGTGAACTGATTAGTTATAAAATTAATGGAAATGTATGAATTTCACTATCTGCTGACAGCGCAATAAGGGCGCGTTCCCACTATGTCGTGACGATTAATTTATCGTCGCACGACTATCGTCTCTAGCTGTTCCCATTGTAACGACTGCTTGTCGTAAAAAATATTTATCGTGTAGCGACTGTCGTATTTAACTGTTTTTAAAGGAACACGACGACATTTCATCGTCTCACGGCCTACCAAGCTGTAACCCTACAATCACGTCTCCGCTCTTTTGGATATTTATATATATAAGTGCGTTTATACACATGATTTGCCGTCACTATTTAATCGTGACAATTTTTAACGTTTCACGACTGACCTGCTAGCCGTTGCCACATATCACGACAATCTGTCGTCACCGCAAAAAAAGTAGTAGACAACAGTTAACCGTGTCGTACTAGTGAACACCTCCATTTAAATATATAAGGCATGACACATAAAACGACACGACAATCTGTCGTCACGATATAGTGGGGATGAGCCCTAAATGCAATGTGCAGTTGCAAGGTACATGTATTAAGTATTATTTTTATTTTGTAGAGCACGTTGTTATCCGTTTTAGTAGCAGCTAGCCAATCTCGTTCAAAGATAATTTATTTGTTCGCATCACGAGAGGTTTTGGTCTTATATAGGTTACTGAGTACTTCATATTTCCTTTGCATCGATTTTTATACGTACCTACATATATTGTTAATAGTCTAGGAACGAGCGCTTTCAACTAGACCGAACAGAAAGAAAATCTCTAAATTCTATCACCATTTATTTTATTTTATTAAAATCATTAGGTATTTATATTATTAATAACTATGAGCAGCAGTAGCGCAGCGGTAGAGGCCTCGCCTTAGAATAAATATAAGGTCGCGGGTTCGATTCCTAGTTGCACCCACACATTTTTGTGTGAAGTGTTACATCGCCGGCATGTCTAAGAACTAATTATTCGAGAACAATATCCATCAACCCGGACATGGCCAGCGTCTGTGGATTAAGGCCTATACTCTCTCAAGTACTAAGATAGTTACAATACATTGAAGTTTAAAAGAAGAAAGGTAAAACAAAATTATTTGATACAAACATACACGCAAAGCAAAATAAAAAAAACTTATAAACAGAAAAAAAACAAATAGTGTGACCTATCAGTGTCAAATGTAGACATTGGTTAGTTAACAATGGCACCCGAAGGTACCCAGTAATAAGAGAAAAAAGTCTACTGAAATTAATAAACACCAAAACGGTAAATAACAATGAATAATGTACTTAATGAATCACTGCGTCTAAATAAAAGTTAAACAACAAAACCGGGAATCGAATCAAGACCCATCACCTCTCACCTCGGCGAGTGAGTGATTAGGGATGGCCCTGAGGGCTCTTTCGTCAAGGCGCGGTACAGTTTATTACCCCTTTACCTAACGTTTATTTTACAAAGATCTCTTTACCGACTTAAATAAGGAGGTTGTGAGTTTTCGAGACTTTTAGACACTAGTCTAGACGGATAAAAAATATCCTATGTCCTTTCTCGGGTCTAAAACTATCTACATACCAAATTTCATCCAAATTTGTTCAATATTTTGGTCTGAAAGTGCGATTGAGAGACCGACAGATTGACATAAAGTTTTTTTTTTATTCTGGGACATTAACGCACACGGTCATCTGGTCCCAAGCTAAGCAGTGCTTGTGTTATGGAAACCAGGTAACTGGTATATACTACCTATACTTAAAACACTTTCTTTTGTAAATGTATACTACTTATAATAAATATTTACACCCAGACTCATTTATCACACTAATGTTTTTCTCTGGTGGGATTCGAACCCACGACCTAAAGACCATTCAGACATGTGACATTCACCAACACGCACTTGGCCAGCGTGTGTGGATTAAGGCCCAAACTGTCTCAACTCGTAAGATAGTTGAGAGAAGACCCGTGCTTAGCAGTGAGACACTAAAAAGGGTTGAATCGATATTCTTCATATGGTTGAATCGATGTGTCACAGTGTTAGTTACCGTACTCCTCCGAAACGGCTTTACCGATTTTTACCAAATTTTATATGCGTATTCAGTAGGTCTGAGAATCTGCTACTATCTGTTTTTCATACCCCTAAGTGATAAGGGTTGTTCACCAGTAATTTCTTTTTTAATTTTTGGACGAAATATTTGTTTTTATTTTTGTATAATGTCGCATTAAAAAATACATACAACCCTAAATTTTCACTCTTCTATCACCAACCTTTACTTTTAATAGCGAAATTAGTAATACGCGGTAAAAAGTTCGCTTGGGCAGCTAGTTAAAATGTAAAAATTGATTGTGTACCACTTAAAAGAACTCCCACTTTGAAGAAGAAAATTATTTTAATTCTGATACATATAATAAATAGATCTCGTAGAAAGATACCGATATGCCTTTCTCCATAGATCAGGTATAATAAACAATCTAAATCAAACCGAACCATTTTTACCGTGCGCACACGCTAACACACCAACGCCATCTATCAATCAGCACTGCACATTACACGTTTACTTGCGCGGACTCTGTGATAGATGGCAGTACTTGTCGACAGATTTATCTATGCACCGACAGTTTTATACTCCGTTTGATGCGTTGTAATAACATTATATGCTTTTTTTCGTTAACCTGAGTCATAAGGTGTTTTATATTACACTACCTTCCGCCCACAGCTTCGCCCGCATGGTGTTTCTTACCCCTATTGCTCCTTCTTAAGAGGTGAGTTTAAAAAATCCTTTATTAGTGCAACCCAAATTCATCGAGCAGCGGTTACGCAGCGGTACGGGCCTCGCCTTTTAAATATAAGGTCGCGCTTTCGATTCCTGGTCGCGCCACTGCTGTAAGGAAGGTAGGCTCGGTGAAGGAAAACATCGCGAGGAAATCTGCATGTCTAAGAACTAATCATTCCAGCACATGTGACATCCACAACCTGCACTTGACCAGTGTGTGTGGATTAAGGCCTAAACTCTGTTAACTCGTGAGATAGTTGAGAAAAGACCCGTGCCCTGCAGTGGCATACAGATAAGGTTAAGTGAAGTAAGACCAAATACGGAAGTTCTTTTCAAAATTTGAAGTTTCTAGACCCAGGGGTTTCGGCAGAACGTTGGTATGTCAGTTAGTCGCTTAACTGGTAAACCGCACCGCCAAACGGCCTTGCCGTGTTCCGGTGCGATGTCTGGTGACATCATTAAGAGGGTGGGTCGGAATTTTTGCTCCATATGGTTTTTAACCATACCTATAAAGCTTCATTCCACTGCCACCTTCCCACAGAAAATAATTCGTAATCACAAGTGAATCGGTACATTGGGCTGGCGCGTCCCATCGTACACTACATAATTTCTTAACATCAGGCAAGTTATAGTCAAGCACAAGCCTATTACAGAATAAAAAAAAGTATCCAGTGAGTTTCTTCTTATATATTATTACTAGCGACCCGCCCCGGCTTCGCACGGGTGCAATGGTTAAGGTGTGCAATACTGTAGTACATTATTTTGATATATCTCGAAGGGTTTAGCCAGTATTTCCAATGTAAGCGTAAAAAATGTGTTAATTTACGACATCACATCAAGAAACCTCTAAAATTATCAGTGGTTCTCTACTATATTATGCATGTATTATATACATAAACCTACCTCTTGAATCACTCTTATCTGTTAAAAAAACCGCATGAAAATCGTTTGCGTAGTTTTAAAGATTTAAGCATACATAGGAACAGACAGATGAAAGAGAGTTTGTTTTATACTATGTAGTGATTTTCAAGACCAATTATTACCTTCGACTACGTCTAACGTCTTTGGGAATGAACCCACCATGCTGAAATTGTTTCTTTACATAAACTGATGGTGCTTAGTGGCGTATTTTAGGAGATACCTATAATAATAATAATAATAACAGCGGGTCATTAACACTCACGGTCATCTGATCCCAAACTAAGCAGAGCTTGTACTATGGAAACCAGATAACTGGTAATATACTACATATAATACTTTTCTTTTGTAAATACATACTTAAATATAGATAATTACACCCAGACAAAGCAAACAGACATGTTCATCACACAATTGTTTGACTTGGGTGGGAATCGAACCCACGATCTGCGGCGGGAAAGACAAGCATCTTACCGACAAACAGAACAAAATGGTAATGAAACCCATCATCACAATTCATCACCACTATCGTACTACTGGTACCTGTAAGTAAGAATTGACAGGTTTAACAACCCGGCCAATTTTAGGACGGTGTCTTGTATGCAGAATGTTGTTTTTACAAAATGATTTTCTAAATCTGCAGCCTAAATCTAGTTTCAATTTTAAGGTTTTGTGTTGTTATAGTGTCATTGAGACGAGTAAATGTTTCGTTGCTTATTTAGGGAATGATGTTAGAGCGCCGAACGCTGCGCGCTGTTATAAAACTATTAATAAACCATCTATGGTCGTATTTAATTCTTCTAATTTCACCTACCAACTCGCAAACACATCAGACAAACATACAAACAAGGCGCAGACCTGTCGGTCTCGCCTTTAAAATTATGGTTCGGTCACGGGTTCGATCCTCCTTGTACTCATACATCTTTGTGTAATTATCTCATCGACCTGCATCTTCAATATCGGTGGAGGAAAATATCATAGAAACCATATCTAAAAACTAATCATTTAAGGACATGTGAAATCCACCAACTCACTCATGGTCAGTGTATGTGGAGTAAGGCCTAATCTATCTCAACTCGCAAAATGGTTCAAAGAAGACCCGTGCCTAGCAGTGGGACCCTAAAACGGGTTAAAGTGATGTACCTATAAGAACAGGACTGAAAAGTAAAACCTATTTACTTTTTTCTAAAATAAAATTAACGACATAAAAGGTAGTCTTCCACCAAATTGTTCTGCAATGATTTATTATAGCATCGCAATAGCAACAAAAGCACTCCCTCATCTCCGACAGCTTTATGATCCTAACAGTTTTTGCGAACGCTACCTAATATTTATAGCTTAAGTTTTATTAATTAGCCATTTTGAGGACGTTGAAGAATGTGGTTTTTTGTATTGATTTGTGGGACCTTGTCACGGAGGATGTTTGAGTTGATTTCGAATTTATGATGGCAGTTGTGGAGTTTGCGATTTATTGTTTGGTGTTTAGTTTCAGTTATAGCTAAGGTCGACTAGGTACCTACTTAGAATGCTGTCCCAAATATGAGCTTCAATTGAAATAAAACTACTTTATAAATGATTTTATCAAAGACTTTGAAACGTCGGGATCTAAAATCTAAAATAAACCGCGATAAAATCCGTTATAAAGTAGTTTTAATTTAATATCTGATATTCGCGTAAATTTAAGACAATACTATATACGTCAAATAAGAATAGGACTAGAAATCCGCCACCTTGGAACGGAATTCGCAACAACTTCACATTTTTCAGTACGGTGGGCAAAAATGTTTGTTTGAAATTCACATCTAGATGATGAAAAAGATGCGCATCTTATTGCCGCTCTAGTGAAATTTGAAATTTGGAATTGAATATTTAGGTATGAACATATTTTATTAACTTCGGACGAAAACAAGCGATGTAATGAGTTAAAACGTGTATATATCTGTGTTTATGTATTTGTGCACAAGTTTGTGGTATCATAGCGCGTAAATTTACTTAGGTAGGTAGCTGTATGTAGTACCTAAGTATTTTTTTTTATAGAAATCACTTTTCTATATATTTTAAATTAATATTATTGTCTGTGGTTTGATATTTTGTGCTGGCACTTTTGCTTGGTCTTTAGTATGAAGTTAGCCGCGAGTCCAGTCCTATTCTTATTTGGAACGCATAGTATTTAAAATAATCTAACTATCTCACAAGTACAGCGTTGCTTTCAATATTGTGTGTCTAGTGGTTTTTCAAGGAAAGAAAACGATCTCACTTTTTATCAAGACAGTTTAGGCTAAACAATGGGATAAAAACATCACAGTATTCACCTTCGTCCATGGGAGTGCACCTTCAAAATGAATCTACACAAGTGGTCTCTGTGTAGTGCAAATCAGGTGACAATAAATTAAGAACAACCAGTAATAACTGGTGGTAGGCTTCAGCCGTGACATTTTAGACAGGTGCGTTTCATCGTACTACATTATTACTTTACATAGGACAAGTTGTAGTCAAGCGCTAGGCTATTGGTGAAAAAAAACATTCAACACACGCAAGAGGCTAATAGAGATAAGTTTTTAATTTGTATTATTGTTATTACAATTATTATTAGCAAAGGCACATTAAACACCTTCTAGACTTTTCAATTTTGGACCACCTCCATTCAACTCTTGCGGTTAACATATTTTTAAATTCAGAATACCTACAATAACAATGACAATTTAGTTGACATGAAAAACAAAAACACATCAACAAACCAGAAAACTTCAAAACATCCAAAAGTTATGTACGTTCAAAAAATATTGAACACCGATCTAACCTTCCTGCCAAACTGACGTCAATGGTTGTGAATCGTAAATTACCATTATCTACCACGCACGGCGCTAGTATTTATTATTTATGGGTCGAATCGCCCACGGCTTGGGGGCGTTTTTCCCCATAGCTTCGGCAGGGTTGTGTTTGTCGTGTGTAATGCTCCGTATTTAAAACGCATTAGAGAGTTTCCTTGGATTAAATTTGGTTAAGTTTAAGTACAGAACCTACTAATCTATAAGTCAGTAATGTACTTGCTATGACGATGTTCAATTATATTTAAGTAATTTAGGTTATTAGAGGCATCTTGTGTGTGATTACTTTTGTAAATTTCATAATATAAAAATTCAATCATTTCGTTGAAATAAAACTATTTTGTAACGGATTTTATCGCGGTTTATTTTAGATTTTAAATCCTGACGTTATAAATTCTTTTCAGACTTCATGGTCACGGCTGGACTGAGGTATTTGACGTCCAAACATATTAATCACAATTATTACTGACTTCCTACAAACATTTTATTATTTAAGTTGCGTTCCGATTTAAGAAAACTGAGCTCACAGTGTCTTCAATTCATTGTCGCTCTTAGAAACTTGCAGTCTTTTTATGCATCAGTTAGTCCAGACTATAATATGGAGGTGTTAAATTAAAGGTGCATTAGCTAAGACTATGATTAACTAGTCAGTTTTCAACCGACTTCAAAAAAAGGAGGTTCTCAATTCGACTGTATTTTTTTTATGTTTGTTACCTAATATCCTTGTAATACGTGAACCGATTTCTATGATTCTTTTTTTGTTAGCAAGTAAATGCTTCCGTGTGGTCCCATTTAAATTTGATCAAGATCTGACCAGTAGTTATTGAGCTATGTCGAAAGAAGCGTCATTGTTTACGCTAAGCGAGCAGCCTTCCAAAATTATGAGTGCAATTGCCCTAAACGCATAATTCTAGGTACCTACAATTGAAGTCGGTTTTGTGTTGTTGTTGCAAAAAGAATTATTAATTTTAATGTATTTTTGTTGGAAATTCTTAATTACCTGAATATAACCTATTTCACTTCATTCATTTATCACAAGATGCCTCTAATAATCTAAAAAAAGAAAACAATCCATAGATTAACCAACAATAATGAACCATAGATAAAAAAAACGTCGAGTCACCGCGCAGAACGGCGCGTCGCAAATCGAATAAATTACTAAGATATATTATTATTAAAATTTTGGCGCTAACTTCGCCGCATTAACTTTGGGCGGTATCGGGAAGGGAATACACTGAGAGCAATAATATTTTATAAAATATTTACTCATATTATTGTCTTAGATTTACGCGAATATCACACATTGAAATAAAACTACATTTTAACGGATTTTATCGCGGTTTATTTTACATTTTAGATCCCGACGTTTCAAAGTCTTTTCTTGGGAGGTAAATTGAGGTATTTGACGTCCAAAAATATTAATCACTATTATTACTTAAATCTAATCTTATTCTTGCTTAAATCGGAACGCAACTTAAATATTAATGTTTGAAGGTAGTCAGTAATAATTGTGATTAATATTTTTGGACGTCAAATACCTCAGTCCACCCGTGAACATGAAGTCTGAAAAGACTTTGAAACGTCGGGATCTAAAATTTAAAATAAACCGAGATAAAATCCGTTAAAAAGTAGTTTTATTTCAAATATTTACTCCTCATAGTCACAGGACTAAAAAAAACGCAAGATTGAGCAAATCACTACAGGATAATAACCATTGAATAAAAATTCAGGTTACTATTATCCATAATTTACTTAGTAACAGTCTTATTCATAAAAAACTAATAAGGCTCTTTAGTTAAAATGGACTTTGTCTCTTTCTTACTAGTATAAATGTCAAGATGACAGACAAAGATAAACGAATTTTAAACCTATTTATACGGGGGATAATATTTTAAATGCGAAAGTAATGTCTTTCTTTCTGTACGGCTGTCGCGCTTTTATGGGAAAACTACTAAACCGATTTGGATGAAATTTCCTATTGAGATAGTTTGAGACCCGAGGAAGGACATTAGATAGTTTTTATCCGACTGCGCAAAAAGAAGTTAATGGTTTTGCGCGATAACCGACATACGCTCGGGCGGAGCCGTGACCGGGAAGCTAGTATTTTTATAAGGGTAGATATGTAACTGTTTATGTGATATGACGGGTTTTAGCAGGTGATGGTATTCAGAGAAAATCACAAATTATTAAATACATGCATAGGAACAGGTTTTAGTAACACCATTGAAGGTGTGTTTGTAAAAAAAGAAACACCTCTCACATTTTTATTATGTTTTCAATTTTTTTTGCATCTATACATTCTATTACGAAGAACATTCGGGTTCTATATTTGCAATAAAAAACAATCTTAAATGACAGTTATAAAAAAGTATTCTGGTTCGGTGCAACGCCTTGCAAATAAGTCACAGTAACATTAAAATTTAATAGAACCACGTCATATTGCAAACAAGTCACATTAAATTGTAGGCGTTGTAGCAGTCAATTTAGACTAACTCTTTGACTAACCTATATTTTTGTATAAATTCATTCCCTTGTCTTACAATCTACTATGTACACTGGAAATTAATTTTAAAATCAATAATACAATTTATACACGGTCGAGTCCTATTTAAAATATAATAATAAAACTTGCAAAAATCTGTACAGACACATTCTTTTAAATAATAAGAATGTGGGCTGTAATTAGTATTAATACCAGCCCGTACCATCCCAATGATGGGCAAAGGTCTCCCCTAACAACGTTCAGGCATCGCGATCTTGTACCTTGGCAAAGACTCAGTAGACTTTTTTTCTTTTTTAAATTAAGTACATCTATTACGTATATATTAGCAATTTTTAAATAATTTTAAAATCTACATTATGTTAGAAAGCGTATTATAAAATTTCAGACTATCTAACGGATAAAAACGCTTGGAATTAAATCGCTCTAATTCAACATTCATTTAAAAAAGAAAAAACCTACTGAGTTCTTTGTCAGTGTTTCTCAGTAGTTGCCAGTCATTCACTACACGGTAGGAAAAAAAAATTAGACTATTTTTATGTAGACTCGCGTCTCAAAAAAAATAAAGCATATTTTCATTTTCAATGGTTCCATCCAATTGTCTATGAATTTTTCTATTTCGTTCCGACATGCTTTCTCCGTCTGGGTCTACTGCGACTCTTCCTTGGATCTATCGGCCAGTCTGTGACTATTTTTAGCCATAGCTTATTTGCGACAGCAAACATGATCCGAGCAGCGGTGGCCCAGCGCTACGGGCCTCGCCGTGTTGTTATAACGTCGCGGGTTCGATTCCCAATCGTGCCCACACATCTTTGTGTGAATTGTAATATCGCACCTGCTATATCGGTTAAGCAAGCAGAGGAAATCGACAGGTCTAAGAACTAATCATTCGAGGACAAGTAACAGCGACAGCCACCAACCCGCACTTGGCCAGCGTGTGTAGATTAAGGTCTAAACTCTTTTATCTCGTAAGATAGTTGAGAGAAGGGTCGAATTGAAACATGATCATTCCAATTCCACTTCAGCTTAGAGGCTTTCCGAGCGAGAATAATATTCGTAGTTTTCAAAAATATGTATTAGGTAGCTACAAATCAATTTGACGGGCCGGTGGCGTGGTTGGTAAGATACTTGCTTTTCTCGCCGCAGGTCGTGGGTTCGATTCCCACCCGAAACAAACATTTGTTTAAATATGTGTGTTTGTCTTGTGTCTGGGTGTAAATATCTATATTTAAGTATATATTTACAAAAGAAAAGTATTATATGTAGTATATTACCAGTTATCTGGTTTCCATAGTACACGCTCTGCTTAGTTTGTGACCGTGTGTGTTAATGTCCCACTATATTATTATTATATTGAATCAGATTTAATTTGGTGTATCACTTACCTAATTCTATAGGCCACGGTTTGTGACATCTCCAGAAATTAACGAGTTACGGTTTGAGACGTGCGATATGAGGGCACGATAACGGCCCTTCCGTGGTTCCGGCACGGTGCCGATACGACTCCGACACGACACCGATCCGATACTACAACGGAAGCTACTAAATCATACAGATTGGCTATTTACGCATAAGTTCATCAGCTACGGTTTGTGTGGGAAATTGGATTGTCAAAATGTTTTTTTGGTAACTTCTAGCCTTTTTATGTATTAAGGAACACCGGTGGCGCAGTGGTACGGGCCTCGCCTTAGATTTAAAAGGTCGAAGGTTCGATTCTCAGTCGTGCCCACACTTCTTTGAAGGAATTGTAACATCGCATCTGCTCAATATTGATGAAGGAAAACATTGTGAGGAAACCGACATGTCTCAGACTAGACCTAATCATTCGAGGTGGTGACATCCACCAATCTGCACTTGGACAGCGTGTCTGGATTAAGGCCTAAACTCTCTCAACTCGTAAGATGGTTGAGAGAAAACCCATAGCTGCTGCAGCTCACGCAACGCAGCGGTGGCGCCCTTTTTAGTGTCTTACAGCCAGACAGTAAGACACTAACGGTGGTGCCCCACTGCGTTGCTCATTAAAAAATAAAAAATAAAAATATTTATCAAAAAACATTTTAGTTTAGAAGATTAATCCAATAACATCTTGATCGTCGCGATCCAGTGAGTGCTACTTAAAAAAATTACATATTACGCGTTTCTATAACAACATTTGGGGGCTGAGTCACCTTCGTCCGTGGGAGTGCACCTTTTATCTGAATCCTCACACGTGGGCCCGGGTGGTGCAAATCAGGTGACAATCAACTGGTAATTAAGTTTACTTGTAATTGACTGGTGGTAGGCTTCGGCCGTGCGGCCAAGCGGCCCTGCCGTGTTCCGGTGCGATGTCTGGGGACACCATTTAGGAGGGTGGGTTGGAATTGTTGCTCCTCTATGGTTTCTAACCATAAAGAGCATCATTTCGTAATCACGAATGAATCGGTAAAGTATGCAGGCGCGTCCCATCGTAGACTACATCGTTGCTAACATCAGGCAAATTGTGGTCAAGCGCAGGCTTATTTCAGGATAAAGAAAATCTATAGACAAAGTTGCTACCCTATGTATTTAAGTATAATTTAATAAGATTCGCGATCAAATTAAGAAGCTACCAATGAGTCGTTTTCAAAAGGTTTTGCACAGGTGGTTAGTCGAAAACTCTTTTTAATCACTGAAAGAATTTTACGACCATAAACCATATTTAACTGTTTTAATTAAGTATGTATGTAGTTATTTGTACTCACGTCGTAAGTAATGATTAACTATGCAAAGCTCTTTTATTATCTGTAACACCTTTCTAACCATATTTTAGGCAAATAAATAATAATAATAATAATATTTTTGGGACATTAACACACACGGTCATCTGGTCCCAAGTTAAGCAGAGCTTGTGTTATGGAAACCAGATAACTGGTATATACTATACATTTATAATACTTTTCTTTTCTAAATATATACTTACAATAGATATTTACACCCAGACTCGACACAAACACAAATGTTCATCATTAATGTTTGCCTCGGGTGGGAATCGAACCCAAGACCTGCGGCGTGAAAAGCAAGTATCTTACCGACCACGCCACCGGCCAGTCAAAAAAATCGATCGTCAATCAATCTTTGAATCTTCAAAAAATATTATTAGTTTATAAAACTGTCCTATTTTCACTCTTAGTGTCATCTATGGTCAAGTAGCTGAAATGGCCACTATGGTCGATGGCCATACTACTAACGCCATCTATACATACGTACTAGAAACAGAACCGATCCTGACATGGTCGAGGACCATTTTACTACCGCCATCTATGAGGGGTAGTTCGAAGCTTTTGGTAGCTACATCGATGTCTCATGATCTGTTCTTTAATTTGTTTCACAATAAGAATAAGGTGTTAAATTTCATAATAAGAATTAAGATTTATTACTCAAGAAACGTATTTTATTATAATTATGAACTGAAATAACACAGACTAAGCCAAAGAACGCTACAGTTGTTGATTTATATATTTTATTTGCTACCGCTAGATGGCGTTGAGCTAAGTGGCGCCATTCGTGTACTTAAAATACTGGTGTAGCGTTGTGACCGCATTATTTATCGCGCCATTACCGCACTCAGCCTTAAATCATCACATGACATCGCCCTAGTGGACGTGCGCCTTAATGAATGGCGGACTTGCCCAAAGTTTTTTTCTTTACGAAATTGTGTGAGCACTTAGCAGAAAATCTATTACACGTTAGGGAATAAATGATTTGATAATATTTACTATGATAATACACACTGTCTGGCCTGGTAGCGTAGTGAGTAGTGACACTGACTACTCAGCCGAAGGTCGTGGGTTCAATTCCCGCTCAGTGCAAATTTTTGTGTGATGAACACGATTGTGTGTTCTGGTTAGAAGTGTAATTTATTTTAAAAAATAGTACCCAAAAGAAAATATAATTGCTTAATTTGGGACTAGATGGCGCTGTGTGTCCTGGTCGTGCCCATACATATTTGTGCGAATTGTTTCATCTCCACTGCTCAATATCGGTGTAGGAAAACATCGTGAGGAAACCGGCATGTCTGAGAACTAATCATTCGAGGACATGTGACATCCACCAACCCGCACTTGGTCAGCGTAATAAACGAACCACCAGCAGTAAGTAATTTAAGTAAAGCTAGGTACTATCATAGTAAGAACCAACCAACCTTTTAGGTATTGACAGCAGCACAGTAAGATTACCATCAAATTATAACTTGTACAGAACAATGGTAATCCTCTAACTTGAAACTAGTGATTGTTCGTTTATCTGTGTGTGCCGATCTTTGAAATGTACGAAGTGAAAGGGCATCTCGATGTTTTACTAAATTCTGTGAAATAAATGCATGACTAAATAATAAATGATTAGAAATTAGATGACGCGAAGATCAAACATTGAAATAAAACTAATTTGTTTTAGAATTTAGATCCCGACGTTTGAAGTCTGAAAAGACCTTAAACGAAGACTTTAGACTTTAAGACTTTTTTTTATTAGTATTATTTATATTTAGTCTGTGCGTAAATATCTATTATAAGTATATATTTACAAAAGAAAAGTATTTTATGTATAGTATATACCAGTTATCTGGTTTCCATAACACAAGCTCTGCTTAGCTTGGGACCAGATGACCGTGTGTGTTGAGGTCCCAGAATAATTATTTTATTTATTTACTCCCAGACTCGACACAAACACAAATGTTCATCACTAATGTTTGTATAGGGTGGGAATCGAGCCCACGACCTGCGACGTGAAAAGCAAGTATCTTAGCTACCACCCCAAAAATAATAAATATTTGTAAGTTTTGTAGTCGACTCTACATAAATGGTTTGATCCGTTCGTAATCAACTCGCGGATAAAGTCTGGTGAACCATTGAAATCCATTGGATCGTTCTGTCTTTATGTTTGTTACACTTTCACGCAAAAACTACTAGTCGGATTTTTTTTTAGTCTAAAATAGGCTTGCGCTTGACCACAACTTGCCTGATGTGAAGCAATGATGCAGTCTACGATGGAACGCGCTTACCCAGTAAATACCGATTCACTCTTGACTTGAAGACCACTAGATTATAGCTATCGGGAAACATAGATGCCGGCAGCGATTTCCACAATTTGGCAGTTCGCACAATGAAAGTCGGGGCAAATCGCTTTGTGCGTACCCGTGGAATTTCCACCATATAACGGTGGCGTATAGCCGTACCGCTACTTGTCCGATGGAAGAACGGGGATGGAGGAATAAGATTGTGTAATTCCAACGCACACTCTCCGAAGTGTATCCGGTAAAAGACCGAAAGACTAGCAACTATGCGGCGATGCTCGAGGCTTTGCTTTTTTTTGCGATTTGGATGAGTTGTGCCACAATTGGTAGATTATGGTCTGGAATAGCACATAAGCTATTTTTGTCCTGATACCACGCGGGCGAAGCCGGAGGCAGAAGTTTGTAGGTACTAGATTTCGTCATAATTTTGTATTCCTTCAAAAAGTAGTTAACGTTTGCAAAACACCATTAAATTAACTGTTATTGTCTTGAAACTTGTATCAGAGTTCGATCGAAAGCATCGCACCTGAATATCCCAATAATTGTGTACATAAATCATTCCAACGACTTTTGATAATTCTCCCTTTGAACAGACTTGGGGTCGTTAAGTTATAACCGTATAGCGGAGTTAACAAGAATTTGACAGAGTCTATTATTGCGACTGCTATATTTTTTTTACTAATAATGGTTTTTCACTAAATGATACAGGTATTAAAATAACGTATTGCGTACCTATTGAATATTTAAAATGACATCTAGTCCGAAACAAAGCTTTAAATAAATTTTATAATACTAGATAATGCCATTTTATAAACAACAAAGGTGGCGTAGCGGTATGGGCCTCGCTTTTGAAATATAAGGTCACGGGTTTGATTCCCAGTCGTGCCCACACATCTTTGTGTAATTGTTTCATCGCCGTTGCTCAGTATCGGTGAAAGAAATCATTTCAAGACATGTGGTATCCACCAACCCACACTTGGCCAGCGAGTGTGGATTAAGGCCAAAACTCTCTCAACACGTAAGGTGCTTGAGAGAAGACCTGCGCCCAGCAGTGGGACACTAAAAAGGGTTGAAGCAAAACAATTTTCATGTGTTTTCTCATATACTAATCTCTGATTATTATCGAAGTCCTAAGTGTGTGTGATAATAATTTTCAATATATATTTTTTATGTATATCTAATATTTATTTGTCATGAAACATTTTTTTGATTACATAAAAAAGAAAAAAAATCGTGTTGAATATTTTTGAACAATCTGAAAAACGGTCCTTAGAGAACATAACCGCTTACAAAACGGTCTGAAATATACTTAAAAAGTTTAAAAGTTTAATATTGAAAAAGAACGTCAGGACGAGTTCTTTTAAATGTTAAAATCTTCAAAATGCTCTCATATAAATAAATAAATAAATATTCTGGGACATTAACACACACGGTCTTCTGGTCCCAAGCTAAGCAGAGCTTGTGTTATGGAAACCAGATATCTGGTATATACTATACATATAATACTTTTCTTTTGTAAATATATACATATAATAGATATTTACACCCCGACTCGACACAAACACAAATGTTCGTCATTAATGTTAGTCTCGGGTGGTAATCGAACCCACGACCTGCGGCGTGAAAAGCAAGTATCTTACCGACCACGCCACCGGCCCGTCAAATATTGTATATCTTGAAATTGTATACTTTTCACGCGAAGCAGCGACTTAGTGGTATACATTACACATAATTTAAAACTATGTATTCTACAAAACAGCGCGTAGGTAAATATAGAAATATCATGCTACTTTCAATTTCTAAAGTCGCTTCTGCTTATGATTTATGAACTAATAATTTTCCCTCAAACGTAAGGGTCTGAACAGACCAGCGATAAAGGCGATACGTGCGAAACGCGACTTTTCACCCTTTTGTGGGACAGTGATAATGTTTGTAATATCACTCGTGTATATTTAGTATAGTCCGATTCAGAATAAATGGCGTTTGAAAAACTCTTCCCATTAGGTATACAAGCACACAATGACTGCTTAGGCGGTATGGCGGCTGCTTATACCCCCCGATCTCCTAAAACTAGAGTGTCCTTTAACGTCCTAAGCCAAGGTTCGTCTCCACATTGGGAGCCCTCATGGCAGTTGCCACAGTACTTGATCGGTTCGACCGTCCTCGGACGGCTCACCGAAAAAGTCCAGTGAAACAATAGAGGCCCTTCCGGCTGATTGGGTCGAAACTGCGGTCGCCGGGCATCACACCTCACCCGGCTGGAAGATCATCCCTTTTTACTGAAGGGTCACTACCACGCGATCCTCCAGTCTCCTCCACACTGGTGACACAAGCTTATATTGGATGGTATAGCTTGATGAGTAGCCGTGTGTAGGTAGTCGGCAGTCGGTGGCCTATTGTAGCAGTCGAGTCTGTAAGTATTTAGGCGGTATGATACGACCATCTTATGCACAGATACAGATCCAGATATACCTACAGATACACATCTTAAACCGGGGATTAAAGCCTAAATGTTGAACTTAAAAGTGTTCAGACGTCGACATTTTTGAATCGGATTATAATACAGCGTTTACTTGATGTTGTCTTCATACGATGTTTGCATTGTTTTAATTTTTGCGACGTTGAAGTTTTGCAGAATATAATAGGTAGGTACTCCTACATAAAATTCTCGTGTCCAAACCCCTCTGAAACAGATTGATAGATTCTAATTACATTTTATATCAGTAGACCTGAGAGATAAAAAAGTAGTAGTTAGTAGAGTTCTATTTCCCCATAGCTATAATCTGCGAGTGAATTGTTGAATCGGTATTTACTAGGTATCGTTCAGTCGTAATCTACGTCATTGTTTAACAGCATACAGGTTATGGTCAAGCGTAGGCCTATTATAAGATTTAAAAAATATTCCATACCGTTAACACGACATGTACCTACTTACATCATTCGGTCGAAGCTGGGGAGGGCGGCTAGTAAATAAATATAGATAACTAGCTTCCGCCCGCGGCATCGCCCGCGAAATTGATCTCACTAATCTTATTTCTCCATACAAACTTTCGAACCCCGTTTCACCCCTTTAAAGGGTGAGTTTTGAAAAATCCTTTCTTAGTGCACCCCTAGACTCCATATGGAACCTATGTGCCAAATTTAGAGTCTTCAGACCCAGCGGTTTGGGCTCTGCGTTGATATGTCAGTCAGTCAGTTTCTTCTTCTAAATAATTAGATTACACCCAGATTCAAAACAGACATGGTCATGCACAAAAATGTTTGCCTCGGTTTGGGATATAGCCCACTATTATAGATACACCGTTTAACTCGCGTATCGCCTATCGCCAAGATTCTGACTCCTCAAGCTGCACAGACATTGATGATGATTCAAGCGATATGGATATTAGTGACGAATAGTCTTACATTACTTTTATCTGTGGTTAAATAGTTCTATATGAGATTTAATTAATGTTTTATGATTTTGTACCTCAGATGGCGATACGCGAGTTAAACGGTCGGCCTATAGTTCTGCAGCATGAAATCAAGTATCTTACCGACCACGCTACACCGGCCTGTCAAAAGTCATTGATCAATTTTAATAATCATAACAAGAATCAAACTTAAACTCTTTCTGAACGCGATACCGAAACCACTGCAGCAACTAACAGTCACAAGGGAAATACTGCAAACATTTTACACCTCAGTTCAAATCTATCAACGTCCTGATTGCTTACCGAAACTAGTCAGCATAAATCCCACAAGTAGAACACGATTTTGACATATCATTGATCTATCTGAACCCTGGATCATCTCAACACCTAGCTTCTGTTCCCTAGAGATGTCAAACCAAATCTGTATTACAACTACACAGAACTAATAACGATGTTTACGATATGTTTTATATCCATTGCTGGTTACAAAGGTAGAAGTAAACATTAAATTTATAATAACTGTACTGTTTATCGTAACACGGAAAAAGCGTGCAATAGGGAGAGTTTGAAGGCTATGACGAGGAGAAATTAGGGTTATTAAAATAAAAATAAAACCCATTAATTACCAGGTTCAAAGCATGCATATTTCAGAGAAATTAATCCACACACATGCCAGTTAAGTGTTGGTGAATGTCTTATGGTATTTTAAACAAAAGTATACAAAAAACTTAGCCGGCGTGTGAATCGGGCGGGAGAGACTTTAGCCAGAACCGGTGTCTTTTGGTGTGGATGTCACGAATCCTCGATTCTTTAGTTTTAAAGACACCCAATTTCTATTTTATTTTCCTTTACTATCGTGTGGTGATATATAAAACAAGAGGAACTAAGTTTAAGTCTTATCAGCGGCTATTACCACTAGAAATTACTTTATATAAACTTATAAAGGCGTACGAATATTTAGTCTGTAAAAGTAAGTATTACATTTTAAAAACAAAAACCAAACCATTAGAAAAATGTTCTAAAACACGCAATGAATTACGTACAAAACTATACAACTATCGAACATGTTTACCTGAATACGATTGCGATAGGATACATCGATAAATCGCCACATATCCTATCAAAATTGCAAGCGAAATTAAACCTTTCGCTGCGAAAATACAGTTGCTTTTTGTACTACAAATATATTTGGTTACGTTATTTGTATTTGACAGTATCGATAGCTAGTTTGAAAGACAGCTCCTATCAACGGTGACAACTACATATTGTTTAGAGGTGTTTTATTCTCTGTTTCTTTCGATGCTCTGCAAATTGTCTCAGCAATAGAGCGATTATTCAAAGAGATCAGCTGTCGTGAACTAACAAATTCTCATAAATTACTATAAGATCTAAAATATTCTTATTAATAAAGATACAAATCTTCCTGTGCCTACTGCTTAAACATACCTCATTTTCTAAGTTTAGTAATAAGTCATCTTAAGCCTATCTCACTATACGACTGGAGACAGGCCTCTCCTGAAGCACTCTACTGAGCACGATCCGCGGCTTTTCTCATCCAGTTCTTGCCGGCCGCCCTGCTGAAATCGTCACTCCACCTAGTCTGAGACGTCCTACGCTACGTTTGCCAATTCGTAGTCTTCACTCAAGAACTCGTTAACCCTAGCGGTTGTCTATTCTGAGGAAGATATGGCCAGCTCACTGCCATGCTTCCTCAGCTTACTAATCCGGTGGGCTATCAATTACATTACTTCTCTGTCGAATCACTAGTCTTTTGGACCAGTCCTACCGTGAGTGACATTCAATTAAAGAGTAGAAATTAGTTTTAAATCATTGAGTAGTAAATAAGTTAAAAAAAATTGCTTATTATTATTAAAATTAAACAAATTTCTCATTCAAGCTTGTAAATAATTTTGATTAAAGTTACGCGATAAGCTAGGTAGTAATTAATACAATAAACATTGTTGTGTCGTGTAAGTTTACTATAAAATTGTTTTTCCTGAACAAAAACATGAAAAACTAGTACAAATTAGTTCTAGTTATCCGACAACCGAGGTTTACAATAAAACACAAATGCTATTTTCAGGTAAGCATTAAATTACAGGTATAGTTTGTTTCAAGAAGGCTGACAACTAAAAACCACTCTTAAATAGATTTTATAAACGTAGTACGAAATAAATTTTCGAATACTAAATAAATAAATAAAATAAATATTCTGGGACACTAACACACACGGTCATCTGATCCCGAGCTAACCAGAGCTTGTTTTATGGAATCCAGACTGGTATATACTATAGATATAATACTTTTCTTTTGTAAATATATACTTAAAATAGATATTTACACCCAGACTCAACACAAACACAAATGTTCATCACTAATGTTTGTCTCGGGTGGATATAAAACCCACGACCTGCGGCGTGAAAAGCTAGTATCTTACCGACCACGTCACCGGCCTGTCAATTTAGCAAAAATCAGTTTTCATATTTTTTTTTCGTTCAAAATGTTTATTAAAAGAGAAAATGTAATGCAAGAAAAGGAATATTAAGAATAAGAAAAAGAATATGTAAAATAATTTGTAGATTTACGTGCATTTTAACTTATTAACCTTCTTCTTTTTGACAACTTGTACAAAAGATGCAGATTACCTACCGTGTTACTATTCTGTTAAAAGAAAGAGATGTGGTTATACAACACACGTATGTCTGTTATTATGCTAAAATAATAAACTGTTATTGCGCAGTCGGATAAAAACTGTCGTATGTCCTTCCCCGGTTCTCAAACTATCTCCTTACTAAATTTCACCCAAATCCGTTCAGTAGTTTTGGCGTGAAAGCGCGACAGACAGATAGAGTTACTTTTGCATTTATGGTATAGAATTATATTAAGATATTAGTAATGAAATAAAGATTATTAAGGATTACATATCTGTGTAAGAGTGGCGAAGAGTACATACAAGCTGATTCCTTGCCCGACCTTCGTAGTTTTTTGTTTTTCGGGTTGTAAAAGGCGCTAAAAAGGGTATTTAATTGGAAGCTAGTTGGAATCGCTTCTTAGGAATCATTTACAGGAGGTCGTGTAGTAAGCTGCCAACATTCTTAAGTAGAATTATAACTTACAACCAAACCATACCACAACCTTGAACCTAACAAAAAACGAAATTAAAACTAAAATATGCGCTATAAATATAAAATACTTATCAGATTGGGCGGGTAACTTTAACGTTTTAATAAATAACAAGGGGCCCGCCATATTGCTTTTATATTTATTTGTAAAAATTAATAATAATGTAGAATAAATCAATAAAAGAATGGAAACATTTCAGAACGACTCCGGTTGAATGATTTGTAGTAATACGAGTGTATGCCGTCTGTGAAGTGTACGAGGATTGGATGCGGTTAATACTTGAGATTTTCTTCCCTTGTGATGTTATTATAGCTGCATCTACTGTAAGATGCCCAATATTTTTAAATTAATTTCGAGAAAAATATCAGAACAGTTTAAAATTATTTCATTGCATTTACTAAATGCCGCTAATAGCTAGTAGGTACCTACTCCTATCATGGCTTCAAGCCAAGGTCATGTCTTTTAATTTTTTTAATAAAGAGAAAATTCTATATTGAGAAATGAAGTAACAGTATAAGTAATAACACTATAAGTCAACAATTAGTTATTTTTCAATACTGTTGTTATTGCCTTCATTATTCAATTTAATTGCCTTTTTCTTTACTACAAAAAAAAATCAGTAAATAACAAAACCGTATGCTACTGGTTTTGCATTTTTTCTTTAAAATTATTTGTCAACCCTTATAGTTAATAAGTAACATTTCATAAGACCAAAACGAAAAGGTAACCACAACTGGCCATCTATCGTGTGACCAAAAAAAAAAGAAAAATATGCTTTGGTGTAAAAACATAATTTCAAGTATCAAACTGATCCAATCTGAGAATATCAAAAGCTAGTATAATATCAGTTGATATCGAGAGTCGACTGCATCTTAGTCCCTCCTCCAATAAGCGCGGCCCATCAATTCAGACGTCGCTGAGGATGTATCCCCCGGCTATATGATGGGTGATGGTGACCGGTGTAATTATTAGTTGCATTCGATTTGTAAGGTCAACAAGGTCAACTATGTAGATTTAAAATGTTCTAAAAATCCATTACCTTTCAAATGTTTTTATGGGTGTTTGACAACATTTTTAGCCGGTTTCCACAGACATCGAAACGAAGGAGGTTCTCAATTAGATTGTATCTTTTTTTATGTTTGTTACTGTTATCAGTATAGGGTCTTCGGGCCGAATCAACGTCAGACGTCAAGTTTGATAGGTGACATCGCAGAGCTGTTGGACTGAATGATATGTTGTCTAAATATAGCTTTTTATTTATGTATAATGTGCTTTGTCTATGTCAACTGTTACCTATTTAAATTAATATATCGCTGGACAGTAGATCAACTTACGAGAGGTCAAGTAGAACGGTCGTGTGCGCGGCTAATTCACCTTTTATCTTAGTTTTACTTACTGTAACCCATTATAGTTTAATATTGGGGTAGAAAAGGTAATCTGGGCCTTACTCTTTAAATGATGGCTTAACTGTGTAACTACTTACCGATTTGCATAACTAAGTTCTGCGTACCTAGTTCAGATTGAGGGTTGGTCTGGTTTACACCCCCTCTTATATTACATAAAAACTTTGTTATACGTGAACCGATTTATATGATTCTTTTTTTGTTTAAAAGCTGGTGCTTTTCGTGTGGCCTCATTTCAATTTGATCAAAATCTGCTCAGCAGTTTTTGAACTATATCGAAAGAAGCGTCATTATTTCAGCCAAGCAACTGCGGCCTGCTTAAATGTATAAGAGAAAAATATCAAATGCACAAAATATCAAACCACAGACAATAATGTTATTTTAAAATATATGGAAAAGTGATTTTTGTTGAAAAATTAACCTTAGTATGTAGCTACACACAGCTTACAACACAAATTTGTGCACAAAACACGGATTTAAACACTCGTTTTAACTAATAACACCGCATTTTGTCGTCGGAAGTTAATAAAATATGTTCGTACCTAAATATTCGACTCAAAATTTTCAATCTCATTGGAGCGACAATAAGATATACGCATTTTGATTTTTTTTCATCTAGATTATTATGGAACAGACATTTTTGCCCACCGTACCGAAAAATGTGAAGTTGTTGCGCATTCCGGTCCGAGATGGCGGATTTTTTTTTTTCTTAAAAATAGGTTTGCGCTTGACCGCAACTTGCCTGATGTGAAGCAATGATGCAGTCTACGATGGAACGCGCTTACCCAGTAAATACCGATTCCCAGTCCTATTCTTATATGAAACGCATAGTTGGACCGAATGTCATCATCAGGTTGGGGACGTCTATTGTTCGATCGGTTGCCGGCTGACCACGGCTCTGTCTGGTGGGTGGTCACGTGCCACACACAAACCTACCACCAGTCAATTACCAGTAAACTAATAACTAATTAATTAGTTGATATCACCTGATTTGCACCACCCGGGGACCACGTGTGGGGATTCAGATAAAAGGTGCACTCCCACGGACGAAGGTGACTCAGCCTTGGGATTCAGATAAAAGGTGCACTCCCACGGACGAAGGTGACTCAGCCTTCCAAAATTTGCCTAAATATAAGCACGAATTACGTTAGGTTATGCTGTAAATTATAGTAAAATACTAAATCAGGCACTATCAGCGCCATCTTGGAATGACGGAGAATCTATCTGAATTTTGATGAGACCTCTTGCATTGACATTTTGTAAATGATTTATTTTATCTACATCCAAGTTGCGATGGATTTATTGCTTGGTAACATCTTGTAAGACATTATTTCAATAATTTACTGTTATTATCACCATCTAACCTGTTTGAATATCTTCTTTTTTCATTCTGTAATATGCTTGCGCTTGACCACAACTTGCCTGTTGTTAAGCAGTGATGTAGTCTACAATGGAACCCTTACACAGCAAACGCAGATTCACTCGTGACTTGAAGACAGGCAGATTGTAGCTATCGGGAAATTGCCTGCAGAGAATTCTACAACTTGGCAGTTCGCACAGTAAAAGTGGAAGCAAAGTGCTTTGTACTTATCCGATATATCGATGGCGCTTAGCCGTACCTCTACTTGTCCGATGGAAGAACGGGGATGGGGGAGTAAGATTGTGTAATTCCAACGCACACTCTCCGAAGTGTTTCCGATAAAAGACCGAAAGCGGCGATGCTCGAGGCTTTGCAATCTAGCCTTGAGAGTAAGGGAATAGGAGTGCACACGTGTTTGTGTCATAGTACATGGTTAGTCAGCTTAGACTAGCAGCTGTAGCTAGAATACGGCTTGGAGTGGTCAAAAGCACAATCACACAGCTGACCATTTAATTTATAACTGATATTATCTCGATGCGCTCGCGCACGATGCCACAAACTAATGATAATGTGCAACCAACAATTAATGTTATACTGGGCAGTGCCCGTCACTATTGATTTGTTTTTGATATTACATACTAGACCTTATTTATTTATTTACAAATTAAAATTAGACTCTATTATTAACATGCAAGCTTGAAATTTGAATGTCATAGATACTTTTTTCCGATTGGTAGTACCAACACGCGATAGTCAATTATTTTGTTCTAATTTCAAAGTTGTATTTAGTTTGAGTATTTGGAACTGGTGAGTTATAATTGTATTACAATACCTACAGTTGATTATGAGTCCTAAGCTAATTAAAATAAAGTGTATTTTTGAATAAATGTTGTTGGCAATAGGGTAACAAGCCCAAATAGGCCTTAGCTTTTTTGGATGAGTGATTTATTAGAAAATCTCAGGTACAGGCAGTTACTATTGTTTTAATTGTCTAAAAATATCGTTATTTAGTGATAGATATAATAATAGAAGGCGTGATGTTAATATATGGTGTACTTGTAATAGTTTTTATTTGTTTTGACCAATAAATCTTATAGTTAATTATAAAATGAGTTATAGTTCTACGGGTGAAGACACAAATATGTATAACTAGCTTCACGAATACGGCTCCGCCCGCGCGTATGTCTTACCTCTTTTGCGCAGTTGGATAAAAACTATTCTATGTCCTTATTTGAGTCCCTAACTATTTCTATACTAAATTTTATCGAAATCGGCTATTTCATAAGGGCCCCCAAACGCGAAGGTACGCTACGCCACGGAGAAAATACGAAGTAATAATTGAATTTACTAACATACATACATTAAACGCGTGAATAATATATATGTCGCAGCGCGTAACCTATAAACAAGCTGTTGCCAAAACAGACGCTTGGGTGTCACTTTAGTCACTTTTGATAGCATAAGGCCTGTCAGTTGTTAAACTTACAAGACGTCAACGTCACTTATGTTGCTTTTCTGTGAATGTCATTGTTACATCAAAGGACAATGTGTATGAGGTCGGTTGGGTGAGCACGTGGTGTACGCAAACCGAATTTGTCCGCACAATAAAGACATCGATTTCCATCCAAACATTTTGTGAACATTTGTCATTGATTAGCTTTCTATGGTGTTGTTTTGTGTCCCATCGAGATGCATAGAGGCAGTGGAGGTGAATTTGGTGATCACGGCCCTATCAGCTCCCTGACATACCTGTAATATTTCTCATTGGTCGGGTAAAAACTAAAAAACCTTTCATTCCCAGCGAAAAATACAACAATCAAACTAGATATACGGCACAACGTTACATAAGTGCTTACATGTTTGAATTTTAGAGGCCGTTTATTGCCTCAGTTACCTCAAATTATCACCTTTCGTCTCTTATCGCACACAAATCACATCATAAATTGTCCAGCAGAGCACATCTAACCCAAAAACCCTGTCAAACAATGAAAACGTTTATCAAAAACTTTCATTGTATAACAGAGACGATTGAGATAGAGATTTTGATCGTTATGCATTGAAAAGTGTTACGTTTACTACATTTAAAAGTAGAGGGCGTCACTCAGACTATTTATCTTTCAGGTCACTTCACTTAAACCCCTTTTTTAGCGTCCCACAGCTGGGCACTGGTCTTCTGTCAACTATCTTACGAGTTGAGAGAGTTTAGGCATTAACCCACACACGTTGGTGGATGTCACATTTCCTCGTATGATTAGTTTTTGGACATGCCGGTTTCCTCACGATGTTTTCCTTCACCGATATTAAGAAAAATATACTAAAGTTTAGGAAGTTTTAATGTTTGTTGGTTTGTATTCGCGGGGCACTCTTTTACGCGGGGCCTGTAGCAAATACTACTCTTGCGACCCGGTTAATCCGGCACTGCCGCTAAGTAATGTAAGGCCCAATATGGACCTGATGATTGTCCGAAATATTTTTTTAATTTTTTTTCACACTTGTAGATGTTTTTGAACAAATTTGTTGCCTGATAGTATCTAAATGCATGGTGTGTCCATTTGTATGAGCGGTTTTAATGTGATTTTTAAACCGTCTTCAAAAGTCGGTTCTCACTTTGCCCGTATGTTTTTTTGTATGTATGTCTTCTTCTGCTTAGAGCTAAGTCTTCCAACACAGGCAATATACGCTTTAAGGGAGGCTCCAATCACTAGTTTATAATTAATATAACTATAGCCCAGTAGTGGGACACTAAAGGCTTTTAAATAAAAGTGGATGATTTTAGGTACTACCACAGATAATATAATACTACTTAAAAGAAAGAAGAAGTATTTAATTCATGTTTTTAAAATGCATAGAAAATTTGTACTTACTTAAGTAAGTTAAAAAATTTCACTTCAACCCTTTTTAATGTCCCACTGCTGGACTATAGTTATATTCTTTATAAAGTAGTGATTGGAGCCTCCCTTAAAGCATATATTGCCTGTGTTGGGAGACTTGACTTGCTACGGGCCCCGCGCTTCCTTAATCCGGCACTGCTTAGCTGGTTAAAAAATAAAGACGAGACTAATTAATCCATCCTGTCATCTTCAGTTCACAGAGGTACAGTTAGAATGAGCAGCTCGAAGTGTTCTCTTTTAACTTAAGGTAAACCCTCGTCGGTGCAACTGATGAATTTGTTTCCATTTTTTTTATATTCTTCGATAGGCTGGCGCTTGACTACAAGTAGCCTGATGTGAAGCAATGATGTAGTCTACGATGGAACACGCAAGCCCAGTATACCGATTCACTCGTGATTACGAATGATTATCGGCGAGACGGTGGCAGTGGAATGAGCCTCCTTAAGGTTAGTAACCTTAAAGGAGCACTGATTCCGACCCACCCTCTCTGCATGGTGTCACCAGTTATTGATCCGGAACACGGCAAATATCTCCATTTGGCTCGATCTAGAGCAGCTTCTTTCACCTCCCTATACGACATAATACTAACCTTTTCCTGTATTTGGTTCGTATGGCTTATCATTGGCCTTCCTCTTCCACGCTTTCCTTCTATCTTCCCCTCTAAGATGTTTTCTATGAAGGTGTCATATCGAAAAATATGGCCCATAATCCTTCTCTGGTTTTGAATGGTTTCTATTAGTCAAACTTTTAACAGCCTTTTTTTGTCGGAGGTTAAAACTCACAAAATCAGTTCATACAAAATACAGAAGCGCGTTACCAAACTTACCCAAACACTTAGTAGTAAAAACTATATAAATTTTTCCATTAATTTTAATTTAATCCATTATTTCAGCTTAACAAACCACATTTAGCGTTAAATTAATAATAACACAGATTATTTTCCGTTGATTTCGTGCAAAGTATAATGTTTCTGCGGTTATTTACACAATAAAAGATTTTACGAGTTTTAAATTGACGAGCGGTAAAATGAAAATCCTTTCGACTTTTGACACCGCCAAATTTGGAATGATTATTGTACGTTTCCACAAACACACGACATTTTACGTAATAATCATAAATATTCTGGGACATCAACACACACGGTCATCTGGTCCCAAGCTAAGCAGAGCTTGTGTTATGGAAACCAGATAATTGGTTTAAATATACTATACATAGGTATAATACTTTTCTTTAGTAAATATATAATAATATACTTATAATACATATTTACACCCAGACTCGACACAAACACAAATGTTCATCACTAATGTTTGTCTCGGGTGGGAATCGAACCCACGACCTGCGGCGTGAAAAGCAAGTATCTTAGCGAACACGGCACCGGCCCGTCAATATTAACAATGGTCACATTTATCATTTATTTCCGGCAAAAAGGCTTAGGCATCGGTGAAGGAATCGGTAATTATTCGAGGACTTGTTACATGTGTGACACGTGTGTGGCTTAAGGCCTAAATTCTCTTAACTCGTAAGATAGTTGAGAGAAGATCTAGAAAATTGCTGAAGAGAGGCTTAGGTGTAGAAAACAGAATAATAATATTGAAATGAAATAAATAACTACTTACACATCTACGTCATAAGTTAAGTACTTATATATTTCCACTTTTCCGTGATTTATTTTCCAAATATCGCAAGTAAATAAATATCTACTCATAGACCTTTGCTTCATCTTAATCAATATTATGTAAAACTAATCTTAATACCGAGGATCAGGTCAGATCAGGTAATAGACAATTGTCGAACAAAAATGGCGATTTATTTTGTTTTTCAATGACATCCGCCATTTTTTTCAACATTTGCGCGCTATAGACATTTATCTTTACTAGATGATTGTTGAAAAAATGGCGAATGTCATTGAAAAATAAAAAAAATCGCAATTTTTGTTAAACAAATTTAATGTCTATTTCAGATAAACGTATAAAGCGCCAGAATCGGAGCCCCGGGTAAGTTCCCGGAAGATTAGATTAGGTTAAGCATCAATTAGTTTAGTTCTTAATTTAGGTAAATATTAAAATTGCTACTCGGTTAGATTAATTTTCTTGTCAATTGTATTACCTATGTGTTGTAAATAAATACATACCTATTCCTAGTTCAATACCCGAAATATATTGGCTATTGAAATGAAACTACTTTTTAACGGATTTTATCGCGGTTTATTTTAGATTTTGCGATTACCTACGATTTGATAAAACACAGGTTCTTGTCAAAGAAAACCGGTTCCTACCAAGAATGATCCGCGAAGCTATTGAAATTAAAAAACACCCTAATTTCAACGGAGAAAATGGTTGGAATATACCTCCAGGTTGGGACCCAGTGCTTAATTTACTTGTACCAAAACCCAAGCAAAATCAACTCAGAATTCAAGACACTGTGAGCTCAGTTTGCTTAAATCGGAACGCAACTTAAATATTAATGTTAGGTAGTCAGTAATAATTGTGATTAATATTTTTGGACGTCAAATACCTCAGTCCACCCGTGAACATGAAGTCTGAAAAGACTTTGAAACGTCGGGATCTAAAATCTAAAATAAACCGCGATAAAATCCGTTAATAAGTAGTTTTATTTCAATGTGTGATATTCGCGTAAATCTAAGACAATACTAAGTATATATTGGCAATACCAACCTGCATGGTGTTTATCAAAGCAGAAAATCTATTCGGAAGTCAATGGAAACAAACCGGCATTAAACTCACCACAACGTCGCAGGCGCATCAAATATCGATACAATTACGACACTTTACGATAGCACTTCGTCGCGTGAAAGGCGCCAATGCCCGCCATTTTTGTAATGGCTACCGCTAAGTGTGGACGCTACCAATTTAATTATACTTAACTTATTGATATCGTTCTGCTTACGATATCGTATCGGATTCGCTTTTGAAATGTAAAGGTGCCAACGATTAAATATTTGCAAACATTTCTAGACCCATTATTAATTTGTAAAACGTAAGTGGCACTGCACTGTAAGTGTGAGCAGCGGTAGAGCAGCGGTACGGGCCTCGCCTTAGAAAAATAAGGTCGCGGGTTCCAAACTCCGCTGCTCAATATTGGTGAAGGAAAACATCGTGAGGAAACCGGCATGTCTAAGAACTAATCATTCGAGGACATGTGACATCTGCCAACCCGCACTTGACCAGCCAGAGTTTAGGCCTTAATCCACACAGGATTAAGGCCTAAACTCTCTCAATGGGACACTAAAAAGGGTTGGAGTGAAGTGGCACCGCGGCATAGTAGGTTTGACCTTGAAATATAAATCGACAGGACCGAACAATGCGCTCATAACCCTTTTTAGTGTACCACTGCTCAGCCTCGCGTCTTCTCTCAACTGTCTTACGAGTTGAGAGTTTAGGCCTAAATCTACACACGCTGGCCAAGTGCGGCTTGGTGGATGTCACATGTCCTTGAATAATTAGATGTTTATCATGATAACCTTCATCGGTATTAAGCAGCGGTGCTTACAATATACACTAAGATGTGTGGGCATGAGGATCGAACCCGCGACCTTATATTGCAAAGGCAGCTTAGATATAGAAGGAAGTATGTACTTAAAAAACAGTATCGGGATGATCGACTATTGCGAGGTTTTCATCAATAATTTCACAGTTAATTTTTTTTTTGACGAGCCGGTGGCGTGGTATGTAATATACTTGCTTTTCACGCCGCAGGTCGTGGGTTCGATTGCCACCCGAGACAAACATTATTGATGAACATTTGTGTTTGTGTCGAGTCTGGGTATAAATATCTATTTTAAGTATATATTTACAAAAGAAAAGTATTATATGTATAGTATATACTAGTTATCTGGTTTCCATAACACAAGCTCTGCTTAGCTTGGGGCCAGATGACCGTGTGTGTTAATGTCCCAGAATATTTATTTATTTATTTATTTCAGGTAAAATAACATACACTATAACACTCAAATAATATACTGATTAGGTATAAATTATTCGAAACGATGAGACGTCATCGTGTTGAGCTGCGCGGTGTCACGTAAATTCCCGCCAAATCGGCGGTTAACTACACCCTTCGGCAAAAAACTTTTCTTTGAGGAAAGTATCAAGATGTGTTCTCTTCTTTGAGTATCTTTATCTTCTTCTTAAATATATAAAAGAAGAAACTGACTGAATGACTGACGGACATATCCATGCAGAGCCCAAACCGCTGGGTCTGGAGACACCAAATTTGGCACATAGGTTCCTTATAGGGTCTAGGGCTGCACTAAGAAAGGGTTTTTCAAAACTCACCCTTTAATGAGGTGAAACGGGGTTCCAAAGTTTGTATGGAGAAACACGATTAGTGAGACCAATTTCGCGCGCGAAGCCGCGGGCGGAAGCTAGTTCGTAATAAAAGTGAACATATTAAAGTATCAACTCTATCTAGTTGACCTCCCAAACTTCATAACAAAATCTTTGATATTTACAACACACCTCTGCATGTCACCAATAATCCTTTTTAAACAAAAAAGTGTCAAGATTGTGTAGCGCATCAAAATTACTGCTTATCCCTTATCTATGGATCACAGTGGCATGTTTGTGATCAAGAATTATGGTCTGACTATAATTTACAGGGTTTATGATAACAATTTGTTCCAAAATTACGACCAAGCAGTTTAAGAACATATTTTTAACAACTGTTGATTTGTTTTTACCTCCGACGAAAAAGGTACGCTCTGCTTCGAATTTAATTACTTAGACGATTTGCTAAGTTATGGGATTAGGTGTCGGCATCTATGTGTCCCGATAGCTATAATTGCCTGTCTTGAATTCATGAGTGAATCGGTATTTACTGGGTAAGCGGGTTCGCTTCCGACTTCATCATTGCATTACAGCAGGTAAGCTCTAGTCAAGCTCAAGCCTAATATAGGATAGAAAAATTAGTTTTTTATTTTAGTTTGGTGTTGAGAGTGTTATTCAGATAATCCCACAAGACATTCCACAGTGTGGAATGTCTTGTGGGATTAGGCTTGAGCTTGACTAGAGTGTGGAATGTCTTTTTGAAAGCCAGAATTAGAATAAGTCCATTTGATCCATTATTTTATTAAAAAACGAGTGGGCTATCTCTAAATGTTGCGAAAAAAAATTTTTTTTTTTAAAAACTTTTTTTATAAGCTACAAATTCTACCCCCATGCTAAGAAAAAAAAAATTTTTTTTTCGATCCACCCTACTATGTATACTTAAATCTATAAAACTACGCAACAGATTTTTTTTAATAGATAGAGTGATTCAAGAGGAAGGCTTATATGTATAATACATGCATTTATTGTAAAGAAACACTGATAAATTTAGAGGTTACTAATGTAATGTCGAGAATAAACACTTTTTCGCGCTTACATTGCAAACGCTGGCTAAACCCTACGAGATATATCAAAATAATATACTACAGTATTACAGACCTTAAAAAGGTCAACAAATATCCCACTGCCGGGCACGGGTTTTCTTTCAACTATCTTACAAGTTGATAGAGTTTAAGCCTTAATCCACACACGCTGGCCAAGTGCAGGCTGATGGACGTCACGTCATGTCTTCGAATGATTATGTAGTTCTTAAACATGCCGGTTCCTCGCGATGTTCGAATTCACACAAAGATGTATGGGCATGAGCCGGATTCAAACCCGTGACCTTAAATTTTTAAGGCAAGGCCCGTACCGCTGCTCAACTCAAATATACCTATATACTTTTTTATTTAACTCAAATACTGAATCTTCTAGAATGCCATTATCCAGTGCAAGTATAGGCAACTTCCTTCCTTCCTTCCTTCCTTCTTATAATCTAACTTAATATTTTTCTTGTTATAAAAGTATATTCATAACTATTATATTTTCGATACACGAACGAAGTTATTAACCAAACCAACGTTGATTTTGAGAATATCCAAACAGCTAATCTAAGTTCACATCTAAATTCAGAAGAAAAACAAAAAAAAATTGACTATCTAAACACTCATCTGCTTTATAGCTAAATCTTCCATAAAAATGTAATGAACATTTTGATGTTTCTCTGAATAATACTTTTCGCTTTATATTCTGAAGCGCTAAAATGTCTAACGAACTCTGTTTTGCATTTATTGCGATACTGATGTAGGAAGGTTTATGTGAGATGGACAAAGTCGTGTATTTATTTTAGAGGTCATATTATATATCAGGAACATCCCAATTTCACCTAACATTAGTGCTAAAATGTATGAGATCAGTTTTATCCGCCCCAAATATCAAAATAGCACAAAAAAATTCCAGCATTTCGGTCTCTAACAGACCTACTTTAAATATAATAATAATAAAGTTTTATTGACTCAAGTTATACAGGAAAACAATACTGCGCAATATTATGTCCCAGTCTCTTAAGTTAGGCTATGCCTGTATTTTAAGAGACTGTGATTCGGCAATAAAACTATGATCTAGAAACCGATATAAAAAACTTTTATATCCAATATAAATATTGTAAAAATTTCACGTTAAAAAAATAGACGACAAAATAATGATGCCTTCTCCAAAAATTTACATCAACTTCATTGCATTACAAAACTTTCTTTGGCCACCCTTCTTGCGTTGATGAGCACTTTCGACACAATAAAAGCATACATTATTATAATAAAACTCGTATTATTATAATATTAATAAAATAAAATCACTGGCCAGTGAATTGCTAGCGATATAAACTTTACTCAGAAGATATGAGGGGGCTATCTAAAAGAAATTGTTCCTTTCGTAAAATTATATGCAATTTGTTGTTTTTGTGAATAACAAATATTTATTTATTAAGGTTACAACTCTTCCACGCCACGACTACTGAGCAGATAAAAAAATTGTTAGCAATTTCGTATAATTTTTTTATCGCATTTGCTTGCGCTTGATCACAACTGGCCTGTTAGTAAGTAAGTCAGTAAATACCGATTCACTCGTGACTTGAAGACAAGCAGATTATGACTATCAGAAAATATAGATGCTGCAGAGAATTCCACAAATGAAATTGGAAGTAAATCGCTTTGTGCGTAGGTACTCGTGCAATTTCCATCCGTCCATATATCGGTGGCGCATATTTCTACCTCTAATTCAACCGACTTCAAAAAGAAGGAGGTTCTCAATTTGACTTATTTTTTTATTACTCCCTGCAACACGGTTGATATCTCAACTGTATTAAGAGGTAAGATAGTTTAAGCTTCGAAAGTTTATTAAGACTTAAGTAAAGGGTGACGAGTAAGTTTGAATTTTAATAGGTACTGGTGTGTAGTATAAACAACCTAACGAAGTGAACATGCGTTCTTAGTTAAATCATATATTTTTTTTTATTCTTGAAGAGGCTAGCGCCTGATGTTAAGAAGTGATGTAGTCTACGATGGGACGCGCCAGCCCAATGTATAATACCGATTCACTAATGATTACGAATGACTTTCTGAAGTTCTTTCGAATGAATAAGGTTCCATATGGTTGAAACTATAAAGGAGCAAAAATTTCGACCCACCCTCTTAAATGGTGTCACCAGTCATCACACCGGAACACGGCAAGGTCGCTTGGTGGTGCGGATTTGGCTGGTGTGTAGTCAATAAACACGTCCGAAGCCTACCACCAGTTAATTACCAGTAAACATAATTGCTAGTTGATTAAAAAAATTAAGTTTAAGTTGTTTCTTTTAAATTAGGTACCTGAAGAACGGAGGATACTAAAACAGAAGTAAGAAGTAAATTACCATCGACACAGAATTTTTAAAGGCTATTTATTCACTGTTCACTAGTCAAGCTCATCGCAATGTTCCTATAGGTAGACCGTTTAACTCGCGTATCGCCTATCGCCAAGTTTCTGACTCCTCAAACTGCACAGACAGTGACGATGATTCAAGCGATATGGATATCAGTGACGAATAGTTTTACATTACTTTTATCTGTGGTTAAATAGTTCTTTATGAGATTTAATTAATGTTTTATGACTTTGTACCTCAGATCAGATGAACGGTCGGCATTCACGCATAATGGTACATTCTTTTCGACTAAAGACTCTTCAAAGTATTTCACAATGTCGGTTTAATAATTTACTATCAATAAATAGCGAAAACAGAGAAAATAGGTAGCCAAAAGTCAGCGACCAACCAATCAAAGTATTGGACCTTCAAGCAAATGCGTGAAATATGGACTGTCGCGTTATCAGGGACACCCAAAACAACCTTGTGGGCCAAGTAAAAGATACAGGGAATTCTTCAATAATATGAAAATGAAACAAAAAAAGAAAAAATGTTTACTGTACTAAAAATTACATTGTTCATTAGTCAGTGATTGAATATAAGCGTATATTGCCTGTGTTGGGAGACTCCGCTTTTTCGTGAGACGTACAATTTTTTTTTTAATTAATTTATGTATGTCGGCACCCAAGTTACGCAAGCGCGCGCGCACGAGCATGGGTGTTCGAGCGTGCGTGTGCGTGTGTACGTGTGTGTGCGTATGTGTGCGTGTGTGTGTGCTTGCGTGTGCTATATGAAAAGCTAATCTAATAGCAAGAAAAGGGGGTTCATTTAAACACTATTATGATTATGTACAGTGTACACGTTGTGTGAAACTATTTACTTTCAGTATTTTCTTAGATTTACGAGAATATCACACATTGAAATAAAACTATTTTGTAACGGATTTAACGGTTTATTTTAGATTTTAGATCCCGACGTTTAAAAGTCTTTTCAGACTTCATAGTCACGGGTGGACTTTCAGACAAAAAGCCGTTATAAAATAGTTTTATTTCAATGAAAAAGATTTGAGTGTAATAACACACGTGATCCGGACCCCAAGTATTGCCCTTAGCTATCTCAAACATGACATCACCTCAACTCTTTTTAGTGGCCCACTCCTGGGCACGGGTCTTCTCTCAACTATCTTACGAGTTGAGAGATTTTAGGCCTTAATCCGCTCACACTGGCCAAGTGCGGATTGGTGGATGTCAGATGACCTCGTATGAGTAGTTCTTAGACATTCCAGTTTCCTCACAATGTTTTCCTTCACCGATATTGAGCAGCGGAGATGAAACAATTCACACAGAATCTGAATCTAATCTAAAGCAATCGCAACGATCACTATGAAAGAAGACTGTAAGAAAGAATAAGAAAGAAGAAACAAGAAGTAAAAGAAAAGAAAGGAAGGCTAGAAGAATGTATAGGTGATTTTTAGTAACAATTGCAAGGATATTAGGTACTAAGAGCTCCAAAAAACTAGTCTAAGATCCCGCCCCTCACTCATAATTCACGCCATATTCTCAAGTTCACGTATAACGTTATTTATAGTCAACGCGGCCGTGTCCAAAAAGCTTAGTTGTGTCAAAAGTTGAGCGTTAAATCATTGGCTACTATCTGAACTGTGCAGGCCGGACGATGGTCACTAGTGCTTGGTACGTGTCCAGTGTGATACGTCATACGAATTTATCGTCCTGTGATTACATAGATTGAATGAGTTCCCATTCAAATAGATCATTTAGTAGGTTTCAAGTTTCAACTGGATACGGTATAAACTGCGTCAATTATTTAAGAAATCGCATCAGCAATACTGGCACACATTAAATACGTGCAGACAGGCCAGAGAAGCCCTGCCTCAAATAAATGCCAGCTTTGCTTGCAAGTTAACACGACTTACAAGGCCGCACCTTCGGCTACTCACAGGTATTATTACAGGCCATGCCTTACTAAACAAACTTCTTTTTACCATAGGTATCACGGACAGTCCTCTGTGCAGGGCCTGCATGGAGGCAGGAGAAACAGCCGTCCACGTGTTAGGAGGTTAGCTACAGGGCTGAACATCTCGGGTCGCCGAGGTCGCTACAGGAAGCCGTCAGCAACGTGAAGAGTTAGCTAGGTTTCCTCCTGGAGCTGGGCAGGCAGTAGTTACACCAGACTACAACGCAAAATAGGCGCAAAACTGACGTTGATTTGCAGAAATCCAAGCCCGCTACAATCTACAAGTTTCAAGTAAATTTTTGGGTGTTTGGTAAAAACTTGAATAATTCAAATTCAAATATATTTATTTTCGGACAACACAATCCATTCTATAGTAATATTGTACTTACTTATAGACTACGGTTAGTAAATAAAATGAAATTATATTAAAATTAAAGTATATTGTTATTATTGTTTCGATAAGCATAAATCTAACAAACCATGACCTGTGAGGCACCCCACGCGGACGAGATCCGGGGGAATAACTATTAACTATCATTATGTACTTCTACCATCGTCTGCAATAATCCCTACTAATATTATAAATGCGAAAGTAACTCTGTCTGTCTGTTACGCTTTCCCGCTTAAACCTCTCAACCGATTTTGATGAAACTTGGCACAGACAATCTTTAGACCCTGAGAAAGTACATAGGCTACCTTTTATTGCAAGCGGCCGCTATCTGTAATAATAATAATTTTGTAACAAGCTTTCACGCGCAAGTTTACCCGCGTGACTCCCTTAGGGGTTTTGAAAAATCCTATCTTAGTGCACCGCTTCTGGAATATATGTAACCAATTTGGAGCCTCTAGATCCAGCGGTTTGGGCTGTGTCAGTTTCTCCTTTTATATATTTAGAAGAAGATATTAATATTTCATTGGAAATAAACGAGTATGTTAAATTTTTTTCGACGGACCGGTGGCGTGGTTGTTACGATACTTGCTTTTCACGCCGCAGGTCGTGGGTTGGATTCCCACCTGAGACGAACATTAGTGATGAACATTTGTGTTTGTGTCGAGTCTGGGTGTAAATATCTATTATAAGTATATATTTACAAAAGAAAAGTATTATATGTATCGTTTATACCAGTTATCTGGTTTCCATACACAAGCTCTGCTTAGCTTGGGACCAGATGACCGTGTGTGTTAATGTTCCAGAATATTTATTATTATATTTTTTATTATTTAATTAAAAAGTTAGATAGGTAGAGCCCAAAAACTGAATATGACAATGTTAGTACATACATTATACTCATTTTAAATACGAGTACTGGTTTTGAACACACTTTTATTAACTTTACTCACCTATGTCTTTATAATCATTTAAATTATCTTTTGCTAGGTTTGAAACGAGCTGAATTTTGGGTGAAACATAATTTAAATCAAATCTAAGGTTAGTTACCATCAAGCGTTGTATGTATTTTTTTACTGTAATAATTTTTTCGTCCCCAGTAAAACAATATCGTACGACAATGGAAACAGAGCCGAACTAAGTGATCCGACACAAAATAAAATATGATGACAGTTTCACATAATATGTATTACACTACGAAGTTTTGGTGTAAATGAAAAAATATAATACGAGATTGTTTTCTTAATCTGTTTAGGGTATACCAGCATTATATGGGTCCTTGAAATGGGTCCCCTTAGAAGTCAGTGTAAGGAAGACTATTAAAACTGCTATTCTAACTAGCTTTCCGACGAGCATGTCGGTTATCGCGCTAAACCAATAACCTACCTTTGCGCAGTCGGTTAAAATTTCTCAATGCCCTTCCCTAGGTCTTAATTAAATTTCACTATCTCAAAACACTACTCATTAATTAATTAATTCAATTTTTAGTAAGGAGTTTTGTGTTAATTTTTTTTTGTAATATTGAATCTGTTAATCAACTTGTGTAGATGACTGTACGTTAAGTATTTATTTCTATCGTATCTATTAACAAAGTCGGAACTACATTTTGGCTATTTTCGTTTTAATGCACTTATAGTCTTACAATACTTAGATGTATGACCTCGCAAAGTTTAAAATTTCAAACTAATCGCTTAATTTAGACTTAATAAATAAAATAAAATAAAATAAAATACCATTTATTTCGGACAAGCTACATCCATATAGTGTTAGTATAAAGAAAAAGAAAAACAGATCTTATAACTATGTTAGTAAAATAAATTGAATTAAAACCATTATAAAACATTTTTTTTGTTACTAGGATATTGTTCGAGATACATCTACGAACAATTCCCAGTAACAATGGAGAGTCGAATCTCCATGCTATGGTGTTCAGGATGGAGTTGGAGCTGGCTCGCAGTCTGCAGAGCATCGAAGCAGACTTTTTCCTAATGATAGCATGATAGCTATCAACGCCCGCATGAGCAAGCATACCAGATGCACTGCAGAAATAGTCCATTGAAAAGTTACATTTGGGGTTGCATTTTTTAGAGGACGCAATTTTATTTTTTTGATGTGTAGGGGGGGTTAGTGTAAGGCTAAAACCAAGTTTGTGGGGTCGCCACCCTTGTCCCACGGCCGCCATCTTGAAAATAGGGGTTGAAATGGTTTTTACGAGATATCTCGTAAACTATTTATTTAATAAAAAACATTTGTTAACATTTTTTATTGCAAATTAAATTCTCTACAACTTTGGTCCAGTAACTTTTTGTCGTAAAACTATAAATAAAAAAGTTATAAGCGAAAATATTCAGAAATTTGAGAAAAAAAATTATATTTTTCGAAATAACTTTTCTTTTATCATTTTACGAAAAAATAACATCAGACCATTTTTGTAGATCGTTTTTTAAGGAACAACTTTTATATAGAACATTTTTTCATTAAGTCAATAGCTAAGGTTTTACAGCGCCCCGAAGTGAGTACTATTTGTCAGTACTCTTAACTATACCTATAGTATACATGTATACTAATAATGTGTCATCAGTTATTATTTTTTTTTCTTTTTTATTCTGTTATTGTAATTTTTTTAATTATAAATTTTGCAATATTATTAAAAATTAAGTAATGACTTTTCCCCACCACCCAAGAGGTAGAGTCTGGAGGCGCGTTTTTTTTACGTGGTATCCCCAATAGGCATAATCCACGGTGATTTTCTAAATTAAAACTACTCCGTCCTTAGTCTTTTCGATGGACCAGGCTGCGGCTCAGCATCTGGTAGGCTTTCTGAATTACATATCAGTGAGGGAGCTGGAGAAGGAAGGGGTGTTAATGTCGGCAGTTCATCATCGAAGTCATTCTCATTTATTAATTCTTCGAGTTGCATTACGTTGCTGCAAGTTTCGCCAGAGCAATGGAAGCATACTGCAGAACATTTCAGCCCTGCTTTTCGACATCCACACATCGCTCCACAGTTTCCTTTGCATTTGCAAAAGATCAATTTTAGAAGCTCAGGAGGTGCTGGAGGTTTAGAGTTCTGCACTGGCATCAATAATTTTCCACATTTTTTCCAGCCCCAGTCTTCAGGATCATTAATAATAATAATAGCAGGCAGCTGTTCTTTTATTCCCCCACGGTAACATGGGTTTTTTCTACCTGAACAGCATTCCTGTTAACGGCCATCAGATTCTAAATTATTTTAAAAATCAATAATTGTAAAATCCTGTATTGGCGTGGAAAAGAGTCATTACTTAATTCTTAATAATATTGCAAAATTTATAATTAAAAAAATTACAATAATAGAATAAAAAAGAAAAAAAAAAAATAACTGATGACACATTATTAGTATACATGTATACTATAGGTATAGTTAAGAATACTGACAAATAGTACTCACTTCGGGGCGCTGTAAAACCTTAGCTATTGACTTAATGAAAAAATGTTCTATATAAAAGTTGTTCCTTAAAAAACGATCTACAAAAATGATCTGATGTTATTTTTTCGTAAAATGATAAAAAAAAAGTTATTTCGAAAAATAGATTTTTTTTTCTCAAATTTCTGAATATTTTCGCTTATAACTTTTTTATTTATAATTTTACGACAAAAAGTTACTGGACCAAAGTTGTAGAGAATTTAATTTGCAATAAAAAATGTTAACAAATTTTTTTTATTAAATAAATAGTTTACGAGATATCTCGTAAAAACCATTTCAACCCCTATTTTCAAGATGGCGGCCGTGGGACAAGGGTGGCGACCCCACAAACTTGGTTTTAGCCTTACACTGACCCCCCCTACACATCAAAAAAATAAAATTGCGTCCTCTAAAAAATGCAAGGTTAGGCCTAAAAAATGTAACATTTCAATGGACTAAAACGAGACAGCCCCATCAGCATCCTGAATCCGTTGTTGTATTGGACGCGTAAAGCGCTGACAGCCCGCTGCGTATAGTTAGTCCAAAGGCTGCACGTGTAGAACACTTGACAGTAAGCTTTGAAAAGCGTTAATTTAACTTGCTTGCTACAACGTGCAAACCTTCGCGCCACCATATTACATCGGACTGCCAGCGCCCTACGCTCCCTCTCAATATCCACCTGATCTTTGAGGTCAGCAGTAATTAATTTAATTATGACTTAATATAAGTTAATTATGACTAAATATGGTTCTAAGAGCATTCCATTAAGCATAGATTCGCATCTTGCTCTTGTAAAGCAAAAATTACACTTTTTATAGCCTACTGCCAAACATTTTACTGCAGTAGCTTATGGACATCATATAAGCAGAAGTCCCTCAACGCTCTGCGTGTTCAGTACAATAACGCTTTCAGGGTGCTGTTGCGTCTCCCACGATTTTGCAGTGCATCCACCATATCTGCAGAAGCGCTGGCTTTGCTGTTTGGCTTTGCAGCCATCATGCGGAAAAAGGTTGCATCATTATTAAGTAGGACTCGTGGGAGTAGCAACAGCATTCTGAAGGCTATCACGGATAAATTTAACTGTCCAATTCTGCGTCATCATATTAAGGTACTTGTTAATTATGTGCTGTAATTTTTTTATTATTATTATTATTATTACTAAAAAAAATCAAATTTAAAATTAACTTTTTTTTGTAATTCCATAATTTAATTTAATGTGCTTTTATTTTATTTTATTTTTCATTAATATTGTAAAATAATATGGACCAAGTGTCCGAATTAAATAATAATAATTATTATTAATTATTTGACGGGCCGGTGGCGTAGTCGGTAAGATACTTGCTTTTCACGCCGCAGGTCGTGGGTTCGATTCCCACCCAAGACAAACATTTGTTTAAATATGTCTGTTTGTCTTGTGTCTGGGTGTAATTATCTATATTTAAGTATATATTTACAAAAGAAAAGTATTATATGTAGTATATTACCAGTTATCTGGTTTCCATAGTACAAGTTCTGCTTAGTTTGGGATCAGAAGACCGTGTGTGTTAATGTCCCGCTATATTATTATTTTTATTATTTTAACATTTTATTGGGCCGTACTGAAAAGTTGAATTTTTGTAGTTCGATCGATTTGTATCTTAATGTAACAGTTTATTTATTACTGTTAGAGTTGGATTAACTACTCATAGATTGTGATCGTATGCTATTAACTTGGGTAGAGTTATTTGATGCGCAGAAGCCGCCCTTTTGAGATGATCTGCGCAGGAGTGCACAGATAGAAATCTAGTATTTCTAATTACTATTAACACGAAATTGGTTTTTTACATTACAACGTCTGATTTTCAGCAGTGTCTGTAGCATTGGACGCTTTCGACACCAGAGGCATTACGCACGAGTTGCCGATCTTATAGATTTAGTTAAGCTTAGGTGAATAAATACTAAGCTGAATTCAATAATTACTTATTTAAAAAAACAGAAATAATATAAAGTCGCGGGTTCGATTCCTAGTCGCACCCACACATGTAAGTGTGAATTGTTACCTCGCCGCTGCTCAATACCGGTGATGGAAAACATCGTGAGGAAATCGGCATGTCTAAGAACTAATTGTTCGAGGGCATGTGACATCCACCAACCCGTACTTGGCCAGCGTGTGTGAATTAAGGCCTAAACCCGAAGAAGACCCGTGCCCAACAGTGGGACACTCAAAAGGGTTGAAGTATAATGTCAGTTACGTGTAACGTATACTTAGTCCAAGAGCCTCTGTAAGTCCTTTGCCGTACTCCGATCATAAAGTTTCGCTTACTTCAATCACAATAAAAAAACAAGATTTAGGATGCATTTTTTATTATTATTAAAAAGAAAAAATACAGTTTTGCAATAACTGGACAAGTTATTACAGTAATACAGTGTAAATAACCTTATAAAACATCTATTATGGATAAATTACTAACACGAAATGATTGGAGGCTTACTGGACCGGTAGGAAGGGCATGCTCATTAAGTATGGAAAGACACTTTTTCACTTACGGTCTTATTCATAAAAATCTTAAAAGAATCTTTTGTTAAAATGGAATATAAATCGGAACGCATCTTAAATATTAATGTTTGGAGGTAGTCAGTAATAATTGTGATTAATATTTTTGGAAGTCAAATACCTCAGTCCACCCGTGAACATGAAGTTTGAAAAGACTGAAAGGTAAGGGATCTAAAATCTAAAATAAAAATTTTATTTCAATATGGAATATGTCTTTTTGTTACTAGTATAAATGTCTGGATGATAGACAAAGACAAACGAATTATAAACTTATTTTAGCTATAACGAGCTTATAAGACGTTTATGTATAAGGGGGTTAGTATTATCTTAGATTTACGCGAATATCTCACATTGAAACAAAACTACTTTTTAACGGATTTTATCGCGGTTTATTTTAGATTTTAGATCCCGACGTTTCAAAGTCTTTTTAGACTTAATGTTCATGGGTGGACTGAGGTATTTGACGTCCAAAAATATTTATCACAATTTTTACTGACTACCTTTAAAAAAATAAAATTTAAGACACTGTGAGCTCAGTTTGCTTAAATCGGAACGCAACTTACTCGATATTACCGTCTATTATTATTTCATATTAAGGTCCAGTAGAATGTTAGTGACACTGGGCCCCGCACTAGGATACCCTGTGTTGCAGGGTCCAGTCTCTTTCGACATGGTAATAGTTCATAAAAATAATTAAGTACATTAAATAAAAATCAGACCGTAAAAAAGAAATATAATAATAATGAGACGAAATCTGCAGATTTTCGGATTTGTTCCTACGTATGTAATCTCGTTCGCTCTAAGTACATGTAATCGTCGTGGGAATATTTTGACGTGACAACGTCTTATAAATTGGTTTGCCGGGTGACACTTCAAGAAACTGCGTTACGCTCCGCTCACGTTATGCGCTCACAATGAGAGCGAGTGAGAGGCACGCGTCCCTTCCACTCGGGCATGGTTAGCCCGCCTAAGAGCGAGAGAGACAGACAAAAAGTGAAAGGCACGCGTCCCTTCCACTCGAGCACAGTTAGCCCGCCTAAGAGCGAGATTCTTTGTATAAATTAATGTTTTAAATATAATTCTTTGTATAAATAAATGTTTTAAATTGTTACTATTATTTCATCCTTCTTCCTACTATACGAATGAATATTCACATTAAAATTATTTTACCACTCAAAGTCGTTGTCACGTAAAACTTTCGCCCATATACCGACTTTACAGACAACCAATTTTTTTTGTCATTATAATACATTACCTATAGTTTTTCGATAGATAAGCATTAATCGGATATCTTACATTTTGTATAGATTGCGGGTTAGAACATTTCTGCACAATACGGTCCAATTTATAATCGTTTTAAAAGGCGTGAATTATTTAAATTAACCAAACCCCATCTCCTCACAAACCGAGCATCTTGTAAAAACTGATAAACACCACTAAATAGTAATTTTTATACAACTATAAAAGTCGGGCACTTTGAAAATATATCAAAAAGTAAATACGGTTCCTTGGATTCGATCCCGTCACTGTGAAATCACTTTTTTATCAAATTTACGACTTTGTTGCTCCATGTTTCAAGATTTTTATGTCGTAAAATATATTTAGTTAAGTATATTTAAGATCTAGGGAAAGTGTGTATGGTCAGTCAAATTGTATCTCTTCCTTCTCTTTTTAACTTACTTCTCATTATTATGGGGGCCGAGTCACCTTCGTCCGTGGGTGTATACCATTAGTTGAATCCCCACACGTGGTCCCCGGGTGGTGCAAATTAGGTGACAATCAACTGGTGGTAGCCTTGGGCCGTGGTTACTGACCACCCACCAGACAAAGCCGCTCCGCCAAGCGGCCTTGCCGTGTTCCGGTGCGACGTCTGGTGATACCATAAAGAGGGGGTGGTGGGTCTGAATTGTTGTCCTTTAAGGTTTCTAACCATATGGAAGCTCATTCCACTGCCACCTTCTCACCGATAATCATTCGTAATCACGAGTGAATCGGTATACTAGGCTGGCGCATTCCATCGTAGACTACATCATTGCTTAACATCAGGCAAGATGTAGTCAAGCGCCAGCCTATCACAGAATAAAAAAAAAATTTACATCTATATATCACGCCTGCATCAAACGAAGATGTAGGCAGAGGTGAATATTTCTCTATGCTGGCTTTGTTTGGTCCTATACGTATGATGGAGCGAACATATTCCCGTATCCACCAACCTGCACTTGGCCAGCGTGTGTGGATTAAGGCCTACATTAACTCTCTCAACTCGTAGGCTAGTAGAGAGAAGACCCGAGACCCGTGTCCAACAGTAGAACACTAAAAAGGGTTGAAGCGTGTTGCTGCTCAACGGACACAATTCCAAAATTCGAGCTGCAGCTAAGAATTTCTATTATGACTAAATGGATTAAAAGAAAGAATTCTTGAAATCGGACCAGAAGTCTCTGAGATAAGCGCATTCAACCAAAAGGCTTTATTATACTTGATATAAGCAAAGTTTTCACGATCCGGAAATCGAACCCAGACCTCGCGGTTATTTAGCAAACACGCTTACCATACGATCACGTATCACCGAGGCAGACGATCTTTTTTTAACCCCTGACAGTAAAGAGAGGTGTTATAAGTTTGCGTGTAGATTTGTGTATAAGCTTCACGGCGTCACGTCAACCCTTTTTAGTGTCCCACAGTTGGGCACGGGTCTTCTCTCAACTATCTTACAAGTTGAGAGCGTTTAGGCTGTTTGTTAGTTTGGCCAAGTTCGGAGTTGGTGGAAGTCACTTATCCTCTAATGATTAATTATTAGACCTGCCGGTTTCCTCACGATGTTTTCCTTCACCGATTTTGAGCAGCGGCGATGAAACATTTCACACAAACTTTGTATTTCTAAGGCGAGCTCAGTACCGTTGCGCCACCGCTGCGCTGCTCCAAGCTGTACGAGCTTGTTAACCAGTAACATAATGACGATGAAATAGATTTATTTTTTGTGCGGACAAATTCTGTTTGCCCACACCACGTGCTCACCCAACCGACTTCATAGACATTGTGACCTGATGTAACAATGACAATCACATATAAGTCACCTGAGTGACGTTGACAGCTTGTAAGTTTGACAACTGACAGGCTATCAAAAGTGACTGAAGTGACACCTAGCCCTCTGTTTAGACAACACCTTGCTACGTTATAGGTTACGCGCTGCGACAAATAGATTATCTTGACTTCAAGTTTTAGAGTAAGTTCTATGCCCTAATTCACGTAATTTCTTGACACGTCGATCAAGTTGCGGTGCAGTTCCTGTTAAGTTTACGTCTTAGTGCAAAATGGTATTCTTGTCATTATTTAGCTGTCATATCTATTCTATACGCTCGCGTGACGCGAAGTTGACGCGAGCGTATCTGACAGTGGTTGTCAAAATTACCAGAATACGAAAAGAGCTGTTTTGATCGAAACTTACTGCAACTCAACTTATTTATTAACGTGAATTAGCCTAATATGGCTGATGCAAAGCCTTTTTTTGAATAAAACACAAAATTTATGAGATCAATCATTTATAACCTAAAATCTTTTAATCTCCTACGGGTCTTGTACAATAATGGTTTCAGGATGCTGTTGGGGCTGCCTCGTTTATGCAGCGCGTTAGGAATGTTTGCTGAGACCCATAAAGACTGCTGTATATTTTTGTACACAAAATTAGATTCCGGCTAGCAAATTTACAGATTTATTCAGAGTACGTAATGGCCGGAGAGCAAGAGAAAAAAGAATTAAACGTCACTTGATCGAGCGGTTATTGAGTGACACTTTGACAGCACACCACAGAGCACGCACTATTTTTTAAGAGTGTAGCACGTAAGTGCCGCGCGCGTTCATAACTGCTTAGGGCTATAGTACGAAAACGAGTCGCGTCGCGTCGAGTGCGAGACAGTACCACCAGCCTTCTGAACACCATATTGGATAGAGTGGATTGTTATATCGTGAGGCTCTGGAATACAGTCCATGGATAGCTAAAGGTAAACTTACTAACAATCTATGGATATACTTTGTCTGATTTAAATGAAATTATATTAAATAATTAATCTTCGATCGTCATCGGCCGGGACATACGCACACATCGAAGGGGTAAGGGGAAGGGTCGGGACAGTATAGCGGAAACATAATTTACGGCGATTTGTTTACGAAAAAAATTTCCGGCCATTTAGCCGACTAGGCAATAATGCCTGAAACTAATATAATAATTAATAATTTTATAACAACCTTGACACTAAACTTTCTTGAAAACTGGAAACCATTATACTGACTTCAGATATCGAATAAAAATCCGCATAAAAATGGTCTCCGATTCCGCGTTGCAAAGGAGCTATGTCTTACACAAATACACCCTGATACGTAAAAACTTTAAGACTCCTTATTTGTCGGAGGTTAAAAAAAATGCGCGGTGGCGCATCGGTATCGGCCTCGCCTTTGAAATGTAAGGTCCCGGTTTCGATCCCCGGTCGCGCCAACTCATCTTTGTGTGAAAAGATCGTGAAGGAACCAGCATGTCTAAGTACTTATCATTCGAGGAAATGTGAGATCCGCCAACCCGCACTAGGACATCGCCGCGCCGCGTGTTAGGATTAAGGTCTAAACTCGTTAGGTACCTTTTTGAGAGTCGTCTCTCAGATATCAAACGAGTTGCATGTGCCCAGCAGTGGGATACTAAAACGAGTTGAAGTAAAAAAGTAGGTATATAAATGTATTAAGTAATCGGTTAAAAATAACTATATAAAGACTCAACAAAAACGTTATCAATCACAGTTATATATAGAGGTTAGAACTAAAGCTTCCATCAGATCTATAAGCCGAATAAATTTGGATGAAAGCTAAATATTTAACTGACTGGTATACTACGAACGCTTTCTAAATGTGTCGCATAAATTGTGTCAAGTAAAAAAGTTTGTCAACTACGAAGTTGGACTAATATGGATATGAATCCATATTCTTTTCATCCATAATTGTGGAATGAATCCAGTTCATGTTACAAATATTTATAAGTGGCATAGTTGAAATAATATTACTTTATAACGGATTTTATCGCGGTATATTTATTTTAGATCCAATTTTTTACAGTTTTTTCAGACTTCATGTCACGGGTGGACTGAACGGGTGGTCCACCCGTGATCATGAAGTCTAATAAATATACCGCGATAAAATACTTTATAAAGTAGTTTTATTTCAATGTGTGATATTCGCGTAAATCTAAGAAAGTACTAAGTGCTATAGTTAGTATGGATGTGTGAATGCGGGTTAGGTACTCTTTCACGGGAAAACTACTGAACGAAATTGGATGAACGAGCGATTGTGTCGCAGCGGAAGGTACAAGGTTCAGATTTAAATATAAATTTTGCTCTCAGGTCAAATCAATGAAGAAAAACGTCATGAGGAACCTGATATGTATTTAAATATAAAGTTCAAGGACGTGTGACATAAACTAATTGCAGCGTGTTAGTGTTTATGAATCATCATATCATTAAATGTGGCGATGATGGTGATAATTAAGTACTGATTAATCAGCTTAATTAAAAACACTAATTTAAAATTTGCTCAGCAACTAACGGCCTTATTCATAAAAAAAGTTACAAGACTTTTTAGTCAAAATGGACTAAATCTCTCTCTTACTAGTAGAAATGTCAAAAAGACAGACAAAGACAAACGAATTACAAGCCTATTTTAGCTATAATGAGGTTAAATTACGTTGATGAAACGGGGGTTAGGTAGCATTTATGTTTTATCTTTTATAAGTATGTATTTACAAAAAAAGTATTTAATGTAAATATCAACGAGCTCACAGGGCCGCGATCTCCATACACCTCATTAACCATTCATCTTGATGGGACAAAAAATAACAAAACAGAAAGCTAATCAATATGTCTGTCAATGATTGCAGCACCTACCTTATCACAAATATTCACAAAATATTTGGATGGAAATAGATTTAATTTTAAGCGGACAAACTCGGTTTGCCAACACCACGTGCTCACCTAACCGACCTCATAGACTTTGTTCCCTGATGTAACAATTAACGTTGACGTCTTATCAGTTTGACAACTGACAGGTCTCATGCTATCAAAAGCGACTGAAGTGACACCTAACCGTCTGTTTAGGCAACAGCTTGCTACGTTTAAAAGTTACGCGCTGTGCTGTGCTAGTTTCCAATACACAAGCTCTTCTTAGTGTGGAATAAGTTGACAATGTGTTTTAATGCTGGTTGCTCACTCAGTCTTACGAAGACACGGAAGGCTTACTGGCTAATTAATCTGTTATGTAATATGTCAGTATACACACATACACACATCCCTGCATACACTTACTCCAAACACATTACACTACACACATTCACACTTGGTCTCATGTTTTAATCCGATTCTCCTTTTGTTATGATTGTATTGTTTTTTGTTTTATTTCTTTTGTCTCATCATTTCTATTTTTTTTTAACTAAATGTATCCTCTTGCATGTATAACTCAGTGTTCTATGTAAACACGTCTCTGGTTCCTAAGATACAGACATAGTTCTAGTTTAGGAACCGCATGTAAATTTTATTTGTAAACTTGTTAATAAATAAATTATAAATGTTCCAGAATATTTATTAAAAAAAAACTATTAAGCATTATACATAGAATCGGAGAGAAACAAATAGGAATACAATTCAGTCTCATTAGCCAAGAAAATTACTAAATGTATGGAACCCAATCACCTTATCCATACTAATCTAACGTTTTAAACGCGCGAACGCAATAACTAGTTACGGTTGCATAATTTATTGTTTTTCATCTCTAAAATCTTAGCGCAGTCAAATTATATAAATCATGCGTTAATGCGATGGTATTATACAAATTCAAATTTATAACTCGATAAAATTGCTGAATGACGTCCCTAGTGGGTGCTGCCCCTAAGTCATTAAAGATCGAGTTTCGGTGTGTCGAATGCTTTAGATTTTAGGGTGACTGTCCATTACATTAGCTGTGAAGATCGAGGTAAGTTATTTTCAAGTCTTCGCTTAGTTTTGCTTAGGAGCAACGGTGACGCAGAGGAAATGGTATTGTCCCTACAAATTTGGTGTCTGAGTAACCTTTATCTGTGGGAGTGCACATTTTATTTGATTTGGTGGAGTAAATTATAACTAGTTCAACGTGGTTTGGACCGAATCAACGTCAGCTGTCAAGTCTGTTAATTGATACTGCAGAGTTGTTCGAGTAAATGAAGAGTAGTCTCTGCATTGATTTAAGATGATGATAATATTGAGTCTAAATAAATTGTTGGACACTGTGCGAGTCAGACGTCCGCTGTCAAATCAAGAAACCATCTCGAGACGCCAAGTAGAGCGGTCGTGTGCGCAGCTAACCACCTTTTATCTGAGTTTTGCTTACTGAATAAGACCCCATAACACTTTATTATTGGAGTAGGTAGGGTAATCTGCGATTTTTTTTATTCTGAAATAGACTTGCGCTTGACTACAACTTGCCTGATATTAAGCAATGATGTAGTCTACGATGGGACGCGCTTGACCAATATACCGATTCACCCACGATAACGAAACAAGGCGGCAGTGGAATGAGGCTCCATATGGTTAGAAACCATAAAGGAGCAACAATCCCGCCCGACCCACCTTCTCAAATGGCTTACTCACCGATTTGCAAAACTAAGTTAATTATTATAGACCATCCTGACACATTACCTGATTGGGGGTTCCTCTCGTTTGCACCCCCTCTAACAAAACCAACCTCTACCAACATTTATTCACGCACAAATCTTATTCGATTAAAAAATAATTTATCGATGTCTCATAACTCTGACGCAACCCATTTAAAATCACAAAGACTTTTTCGCCCAATCGAATAAGAATCGAAAATAGAATAATCGCCTGATTGTGATCGAGAAAGGCCGATTATAACCAAAGCAATTATTATCACGATTTTGATTTATTAGGATTTGAACTGTAAACCTCTTTTCTTCTATTCAGGTTAAATTGAACGAACGAACGAACGAACATTAACGATCTCTTTGTCTCTCGGTTATTTAAACAATGGGAATCAATCGGTATTCGATTTGCGGTCCTTTTTATTCTATCAGCAGTTTTTTTTAGTTCTCCGATAGGCTGGCGCTTGACTACAACTTGCCTGATGTTAAGCAATAATGTAGTCTACAATGGAACGCGCCAGCCCAGTATACTGATTCACTCGTGATTACGAATGATTATCGGTAAGAAGGTGGCAGTAGAATGAGACCAACACTCTCTGCATGGTGTCACCAGACATCACACTGGTACACGGCAAGGCCGCTTTACGGTGCGGCTTTGTATTTTCTGATGGCCGAAGCCTTACCAGTAAACATAATTACCAGTTGATTGTCACCTGATTTGCACCACCCGGGACCACGTGTTCAAAACACAATATCTACTTAATCCCTTTTCACTAAACATTACCTCTTTTATTAGGATACATTTAGCTAACTAATCATAAAATTTTGTCGTCTGTCCATTTGTTTATAACAAATAAGTCCCTGTACGGTAATATCACCCCTATATAATACGAATATCCGAAATTCTACTATCGAATATCTGAACCCTAATAAATACCACATTAATGCTGTAATGGGTTTTTATGTAATTATTTATTTTGATAATTTAAAATTATGGTTTTTGTTAATTACTTAGTTAAACTGGATACGAAAGGTCAATTAATTAAATTACAACAATACTGAGCGGCAGTGACGCAGTACGGGCCCCAACTTATAAATTAAGGGTCGCAGGTTCGATTCCCGGTTGAGTCCACACATCTTTGTGTGAAGTGTTTCATCTCCGCTGCTCGATATCGGTGAAAGGAAACATTGTGAGGAAACCGGTATGTATAAGAACTATTCATTCGAGGACATGTGACATCCACCAACCTGCAGTTGGCCAGCGTGTGTGGATTAAGGCTTAAACTCTCTCAACTCGCAAGACAGTTGAGAGAAGACCCGTGTCTAGCAGTGGTACACTAAAAAGGGTCGAAGTTAGTGAATACTGGATTGAATCGATAGCTAAGTGGTTGAGAGTGTGAATAATCAGAAGTCCATAGTTACATTTTGAATAGAGAATAACACATATATGGAAATTCGATTTTAAGGTAACTATATATATAAAAATCAATGCCACTTTTCATTGTAATTTTATGACTCAAAAACGGGCTTACCTATTTAAACCAAATGTTTAGCCATTGTTCCGACTATTTAGTAGATGGTTTATGTGAAGTTAGCACAAAATCGGTTGGGCGGTTCTTTATTTATCACATTTGTTGTAAATTGTTGAGTAGGCTGAAGCTACCCGGGCGAAGCTGGGGCGGGCCGCTAGTAGTTTATAGTAGTTTTGACTGAATTTCCATACGCACGTCATTTACTGCTAAAATTAGGTATTTGTTTAATAAGAATTTCCTGACTATTAAAAATCGGTATTTACTACAGTTCATCAAATCTAAAAAGTACCGTTTGACGTTTCACTGTTATCTATTAAATTAGCTTTATATAGGTACGCGTAATTCACACTATTTTTATTAGCTTTCCTGTAAAATAATTGAATTGTGAAGCTATTTTTATTTTAACATAACATAAATAATTTTCATTCAATAAATAAAACTCTAAATGTACTACGTTTAGAACTGTCAAACGGTACTTCTTAGATTTGATGGACTGTAGGTGGCGAAGAGTCTATACCTACAAGCCGATTCCATCGGCTTCCCTCTAGGAATTGATTAATATCGTTTCCTTCATTAAAATTATGTAACACCTAATAGTAGAAGATCCGAACCTATATCGACCTTCACCGAGCTGATAATAGAACGAAAAATATATTATCATGGATTTAGTATATTAGAAAACATATTAAAAATGGGTTCGCTAAAAAAATCCTGGACAGACTATTTTTAATAATTAAAAAAAAATAATTCAATGTTTATGCAACATTAGGATAATAAAAACATTTTGTCCTGACTGAAAGTTTTTATTATCCTAATGTTGCAACATTTAATTAAAAATCATTTTTTTTTTAATTATTAAAAGTAGTCTGCCCAGGGTTTTTGTAGCGAAACCATTTATAATATGTTTTCTAATATACTAAATTCATGATAAAATATGTTTCATTCTATTATCAGCTCGGTGAAGGTCGATATAGGTTCGGATCTTAGACCATAAGAGTTTTAAATAGCATCAAAAATAAGTACCTATAATAGGTGGTGGTCGCCATAGAAACATAGGTAACGGTATTAAAAAGATATTATTTTCTTAAGTAAGAACTTTTTAGATCCGGCTTCCTAAATCATAATCATAATCATTTCTTTGTCAGAATATTATTATGATTTTACATTAAGTTGTGGTATTAAGTTTAAAATAGGTCTCAGCATATTCTACAGTAAGCGGTGTGCAAATATGAGTAGGTCATTATAGTATCCTAGTCTATACAATTTTACATTTGTAATACACTAGCTTTTCAACAGCGGCATCGCCCGCGCGTATGTCGGTTATCGCGCCAAAACATTACCTTCTTTTTGCCCAGTCGGATAGAAACTATCCTATGTCCTTTCTCGGGTCTCAAATTGCCTCCATAACCAATTTCATCCAAATGGGTTCTGTAGTTTAGGCGTGAAAGCGTAACAGATAGACAGACAGAGTTACTTTCGCATTTATAATATCAGTAGGGATGTCTGTAGTGCACAATATAAAAAAAAATTCAATATTTAATTAAAAGCAATGTCAAAAAGTACAGTGATGTATAAAAATAATTATGATGTCATTTGCCTTTTTCAGATGTCCGCCCTTTGCCACTGTTGGTAGTAAGACCATTGTGTAAAGGCCCTTAGAGTCCCGTTACCATTACATTTGATTGAAAGCAGATGGTACGTTGTTAATTTCAGCATCATCTAAGCAGATAGCCAGCCACATTGGCACCCACTTGTACTCGATAAGGGACCACTTAGCAGACACCGTATGCAGGCGAGCTTTTGATAATTCGCCGATTGTACTGTTGTGAACACAAGTGTTTGAAACAAAATATGTGCCAATTTTACAAACGTAGTAATTTATAATAATTTGAACTGAAAATTCACACCTTTTCGCACTTTTCGCTTTTCTTAGATAAAAATCTTAAATATTAAGTTTTAATTCATCTCGGAGACTAATAAAAATATAGAAGACGTAACTATTTTTGGTTTTCTTTTTATAAAATCAAAAAATAATGGCAATTCGTTAAGTGCTGAACTGAACATGGTAGCAAAACTCCTTAAATTTAATGCCAAATATATACCTAACTATGTTCATGACATGTAAATAAACAATTTAAAGGAGATAAAAAAAATAAAATTAAAAAATATATTATGTTATCTTTATAAGTGTTTAGTGTATGAACGCAAAAGTTTGTAAGAATGTATGTATGTTTGTTACTAAAAACTACTGGACTGAATTGGATTAAATTTAGCACTGAGATAGATTATGGTCTGGATTAACAGATAGGCTACCCTCTATCTCAAAAAAAACCAAGCTAGTAGAGAATAAAAATACTTTATTAATGTAAAACTACTTTTAGTACTTCTAAACGAAACATGTTTCATGAAGACATTTTTCTGTTGATAAACTTTTATTAGTATTATTATAAAAAATATATATATATTCTCATCGTTTTTACTTAGGTTTTAATAAATAGTTATTTTTTTTGTTGTGAAACAATTTTGTATTCACCAGTACGTGTGTGTAGAACTTCACGTATCACATTTACCACGTTCTCTGATTAAGTCAATAGAAGGCAAGATACTCTAATATACATTATTTACAGGTCAGCTATGTAGAGCCACACCCCAATGTCTCTATGTATATGTCGCAAAGTTAATTGATAATTTTTGAATTTTTGTGAATACCGATTTCGCAAAAACACAAATGATTAGATATAGGTAAAAAAAAAGTTAAATAAAAAAATTGGTTGTTTGTAAAGTAGGTTTACGATCGAGATGTTTACGTGATAACGTCTTATTGGTGATATAAGTTTTTGGGAAGTAAGGAATTAATATTGTTGCCGCTAGAGTGAGAGAGACGGAAGATCGGTCCACTCACTCGAACGCTATGCCAGCCTCCGCTCGTGAGGATTCCGCGTGACAAGTTTCACGGAATGACTGGCAGCGCTCGAGATGAGACGGGAGATCCGGACCGATCTCGATCTCGATCACTCTCTCGTTATACCTGCGATCGCGCTCGTGAGGTTTTGGTGTGACACAAGTTTCTGAACATGTCACCCGACTGAAACGATTTTAAAGACGTTATCACGTCAAAAACAAAACGTGCGTAAACGACTGACATTTATTTCCACCAATCATAGGAGGACTCGTTTTGTGTACTCCGACCGGCCAATCAGCATTCTTAATTCAGAATAGTTAAGATTCCACTTCTGAATACGACTAGAGCGACTTGAGTTTTAGCGAAAATCCTACCTTGTTCAGTAAGATTCAGAAATGTTTTCACCCTTGGTTCCGAAATCAAATCAAATCATTCCGCGACATGTAGGCACTTTATAATACTCTAGTCTTGATTTTGATGCAATAGTCTCTTCACTCTCTATAGATGGCGTTGTCCTAGTCGACACCCTCGGTAAAAATAATCAGCTGCAGGACAGGGCCCCGATTCTGGCGCTTTAGACATCTATTTCTAATAGATATTTGTCTGTCAAAATGAGCGCTTTCTTTTGTTTTTTAATGACATTCGCCATTTTTTCGTCGTTTTTCTATTAAAGATAAATGTCGCAAACGTCGAAAAAAATGGCGGATGTCAATGAAAAACAAAAAATATCGCCATTTCTGTTTGAAAGCTTGAAAATTGGGGCCCAGGACTGACCGCCTAACGTGCTCGATAGGGTTAAAGAAAATTTCCAATGTTAATTTTTTTCAAAATTAACAATTTTCTCCTGAAAACAGTCGGGCAATCTTGTAGCAAATTCGCCTAATAAATGACATATTTAGGAGTGTAATACTACGTTATGTTGGCAAAATGTACTGAAAAAGCTGAGAGCAATTAAAACCTGTCACATTAAGTTGCTTGTTGTTTCAAGAATTTCAAACTCCAATTATAAAAGTGAGTGCACACATTGACATATATCGCGAGATCTTTGCCTTTTCAACTGTAGATCGTGAATAACGATAGAGGATTTCTCAACATTCTTTAATATAATTCCTTGCTTAACAAAAGACAAGGTTTTAGAAAAAAAATTATAGCAGAGGCTCTCACAGCTTTTTTACTCAAAAATATAGAAAGGGGTGAATATTAAATCAAATTATTTTAAGGGAACAGGACTCACAGTTATAAAGCAAATACAGACTATTATATAACTAAAGGAATGAATATCTACATATGACTTTTTACCTACTATATATTTTTAATTTAGATAAACTATTCCGGTGCGATGTCTGGTGACACCATGCAGAGAAGGTGGATCGAAATTGTTGCTCCTTTATGTTTTCTAACCATAAGGAGCATCATTCCACTACCATCTTCTCACCGAAATTCATTTGTAACCACAAATGAATCGGTATAGTGGGCAGGCGCGTCCCATCGTGGACTACATCATTGTTTAACATCAGGCAAGCTGTAGTCAAGCGAAGGCCTATTTCAGAATTAAAAAAAAACTTTAACTCCCGTTTTCATAAACGTCTTAAAAACTTATTATAGCTAAAATAGGTTCATAATTCGTTTGACTTTTTCTGTCATCTTAACATTTATACCAGTGAGAAAAAGACATAGTTCATTTTAGTTAAAGAGTCTTATAAGATATTTATGAATAAGACCATATTTTTTAGCTACACAGAACTAACTATTAGTAGATACAACTAATTCTACAAACTAGAACAACTAGGTACCTAATTATTTCGATTAAGTAGTTATTAAAAAAATCTAATTTTTTGCTTAATAATATATTTTTATCGTTAAATAAATCGGTATTAAATTGTTAATATACCCAGTGACGTAACAGTAATATTTACTCATAATCACACTAGATGGCGTTACGAGTCCCTTTCTGATATAGCACTACTCTAAAACCTTTACTCTCTGTATTTTGTGTAATCCTGGCTAAAGGAAGTAATATGTCATTGATGAAAAAACGGCGACACTCTGCTGCGTCGTGCGTGAGTGTGTCTCCAGCTTTAGACTAAATAAATTATTTGATTATGATGAATTATTATCATTATTATTATTTGACGGGCCGGTGGCGTGGTCGGTAAGATACTTGCTTTTCACGCCGCAGGTCGTGGGTTCGATTCCCACCCGGGACAAAAATTTGTTTAAATATGTCTGTTTGTCTTGTGTCTGGGTGTAATTAATTATCTATATTTAAGTATATATTTACAAAAGAAAAGTATTATAATGTAGTATATTACCAGTTATCTGGTTTCCATAGTACAAGCTCTGCTTAGTTTGGGATCAGATGACCGTGTGTGTTAATGTCCAACTATATTATATTATTATTATTATTATTTATTATTATTGGTGTTTAAGGTGTGTTGTGGGTTATAGTAAATTTAGTACTAGTTAGAAGTTCCGTACAACACCCTGTTGAATACTCTAAGGTATTTCCCTAAGAAAAATAAAGTAATTTCCATACAACCCCATAATTAAGTGCCAAGTTAAAACACTAACACCCTACCCATCCATCTACACTCATCACAAATCAACAAGACACATGCTTTCCGCCGAGAACCGAACCTACACTAATGGCTCCTCGATTTATTAACCAACACGCTAATGCTGTTAGGATAAAAGGTTCTGCTTGATGTGCAATGAATTAACTTGTTTTTTGTTTAGTTCTATTCTATTTTATTAGTTATTAGCTAAACCACGCGTTTGTCGGTTATCGCGTTAAACCATTAACCTCTTTTAGCGTAGTCGGATAAAAACTATCCTAAGTGCTTCTCCGGGTCTCAATCTATCTCCATAACTAAATTTCACCCAAGTCAAGTAAGTAGTTTCAGTATAAAAGCGCGACAGACAGACAGAGTTGCTTTTGCATTTATGATACTAGAAAATAAGAATTTAATCATATGTTTCTTTAGCTCCCATCAAAAAAGGAGTGATATAAGTTGGACGCGTGTATTGGTTTACAAGTTTGTTGATACATAGCGTCTAGACAGATGGACCGATTTAGATGAGGCTTTTTATTCCAAAGCTGAAGAGATAGAGGATGAGAAATGCTTCAGGGAAATTAATTCTTGATTTGGAGTATTTACATATTTATTCGAAACTAGCTTTCCGCCGCGACTGCGCCCGCGTGAACTACATATCACGCCCAGAGGGGGATAAAAAGCCAATAACCTTCCTCAAAAAATGGGCTACCTAACAGTGCAAGAATTTTTCAAATCGGACACTGGTCCGATACTAAGACTACTGAGTCTCTGAGATTAGCGCGTTTAAACAAACAAACAAACTCTTCAGCTGTATAATATTAGTATAGATTTGGCTGTTTGACAACTTGCAAGATGTTAAGCAATTATGTGTTGTATGATGGAACACGATTACCCAGTATACCGATTCAGTCGTAATAACGGAAGAAATCCTGTGAGTTTAGGCTTCGAACCACTAGCTGTCCAAGTGCCTGTTTACTAGCGAAGTTTTTCTTCACCAATATTGAGCAGCGGTGATGACAGAACCCACATCCAGATGTGTGGTCACGACCTAGCATTAAAATCATTGCTGTTTTTAGCTCTTATATAACTATTATATGAAGGGCCGGTGGCGGGGTCGGCAAGATACTTGCTTTTAACGCCGCAGGTCGTGGGTTCGATTCCCACCCGAGACAAACATTAGTGACGAACATTTGTGTTTGTGTCGAGTCTGGGTGTAAATATCTATTATAAGTATATATTTACAAAAGAAAAGTATTATATGTACAGTATTTACCGGTTATCTAGTTTCCATAACACAAGCTCTGCTTAGCTTGGGACCAGATGACCGTGTGTGTTGATGTCCCAGAATATTTATTTATTTATATCGGTGAGCTCATATGGCCGTGATCACCAGATACACCATTACCTTTCCATCTCGATGGGATACAATCAATATCTCTGCCAATGATTACAGCACCTCCCTAATCACAAATATTCACAAAATGTTTGGATGGAAATAGATTTCTTTTTTGTGCGAACAAATTCGGTTTGCACACACCACGTGCTCACCCAACCGACCTCATAGACATTGTGCCCTGATGTAACAATGATAATCACAGACAGCAACCTGAGTGACGTTGAGGTCTTGTAAGTTGACAACTGCCAGGCCTTATGCTATCAAAAGTGACTAAAGTGACACCCAAGCGTCTGTTTCGGCAACAGTGACATATAGAACTATAAAAAATAAATATTATTGTATGGTAAAATAATTAATCAACTCTTAATTATGATGAATTATGCTTACTAATCTAATAAACATACATAACACAATTAATTGTTAACCCATATGGCTAAATTGTACTGCAATTTTCTTTTAAACCACAACGTTACTTCATCGTTGTCTTGTGATCCCTAAAACTGTAAAGTATGCTAGTTTCAAGTAAAATTCGCTGTTACATCTAGCTATATCCACATTTACATTTATTTATGTAGTGCTTAGGTTTATCAACAGTTGTAACTATGTAAATAACTTGGTGTCCATGCAAAATATGTATCAATTCTAATTTCACAACTTATTTAAGATAAATACAGCATGTGTTAAATTTAAAAAAGGGAGCGGTAATAATGTGATAACAAATTACGTGGTCAAAGACTGATTGGGACGAGTCCTTTGAATAGATAAGTACTTTCCTGTCATGTTAGCGATAAAAATTGTCACATCAAGAAAAACGTTCAGGCTACGACTATTTTATACAAGCAGACTGTCACACAAGTCTGTCACACAAGTCCCGCACCCAGTATAGACCCAGCTCTCAATTAGGTATGCATGAAATACTGCCTAAACTTTGTCATATATCCAAACTGTACCTGAAAGAAATAACTCAACTAATTAGACTATGATTATGTCTAAGTGTCAACTCAATCCAATTGACTTGCGCAATAAATACATAATATTCATTTACTTTGGAAAATTAAATTCCTTTGACCCAATGAGGTACTTTCTACATTTATAAAGTAGTTGAAATTAAATGAAAATTGAATATAAGTAAAATTAAAAATAAAATTAACAACCAAATCAAAATTAGTTACACTAAAAATTAATAAATTATTTAAAATTATTAATACATGGTGTCAAATAAGTAAGTATTCTTTAAAAATATGTTTTGTAGTTATATTAACCAGAGCAAAAAAATACGTCAACCATGCAACCAAAGTTAAACTAACATTATTTTTTTTAGGATGTGAGAACGATAGGTCTAGGTTGATCTGTCGAAATAAATTATTCCGCTTGTGTGTGCAAATGATATGAGCCACACATCACGTTGACGTGACGTGAACGTGTAATTGTCACATTACATTTCCGGTATTGTATTGATTTATGTATTAACCATCTGTGTGTGAACATCTAACATAAGGTGTTTCGTGAAAAGCCACACACACAAAAACTACTGAACGGAATTGGATGAAATTTAGCACAGAGATAGATTATGGTCTGGATTAACACTTATGTTACTTTTTATCTCAATATTGCACCACGCGGGCGTAGCTATGGGCGGAAGTAATTGTGTTGTAATTTTGTTGAAGTAATTAAAATTTGTACAGATTTCATCGTCCAGTAGTTTTTGCATGAAAGAGTAACAAACATCTGTACACTCTCACAAACTTTCGCGTTTATAATATTAGTGGGATATTTAATCACTGTCGCGAAAGGCCTTATGGCACGTGTCTGATGGTACATATCTGACATTAAATAAAATAATCTATTAAAATTAAATTAATTGTTAAAATGTTAAAATAGTAGTAGGTAGTCATTGCATGACATTTATTAGTTCTTGCGCATATTTTAGTGCATGCTGTGCTCTTCTATAAGTAATGTTGCACTTAGATATTAAGACAATAATCGTATAATAAGTCATTGTAAAAGGGTACACATTATTGAGGAGCCAAATAAATAAATTAAACCAAAGTTACAATTCTATAAACAATTCTTCACTCAATCAAAAGCCACACATAAACATGCGCCGACGCAGGTTACTCAAGAAGCTTTAAATGGCTTATTTCACTGACACACATACTTCACACAAAACAACCGACGCTTATCTACGAACACAAACATTTCAGAACATTGCCACTTGAATATAAAATCCGTTAAAAGTCGCCGCGTGCGCATTCTAGACAAACATGGCGGCTTCGCTTTTCAAACATTTTAAGATAGGGTGACTGGTAAAAAGAGTTAAATTTTTGATCATGTTAAAAATTAGAAAACATCTTTATTGATCATTGATCATTCAATCACATTTGTGTTCTGGATCATATTCAATGACACACTCTAGGTGAAGCTTATGGTGGACAGGATGACCACCTGATGGAACACTGGCTCACACTGCTGAGGATAAAGCAAATTTGTTTGCTTCTTTATTTGCAGAGGCTTCACGTCTAGATGCTGGTAGCGCGGTACCTCCTGCTACACTTGGCAGTACGACTCATATGTCGGAAATTCGCATACGCCAAACGGAGGTCCGCAATACGCTACGCAATCTTGACGTGAACAAAGCCAGTGGACCTGATGGTATTCCAGCCATAGTGTTGAGGACTTGTGCGCCTGAGTTGTCTCCTGTATTGACACGCCTCTTTAGGCTATCTCTAGGGACTGGTCAAGTGCCGACATCTTGGAAGCTTGCTAACGTGCAGCCCGTGCCCAAAAAAGGCAGTCGTGCCGATCCTGCCAACTATAGGCCTATTTCGGTCACCTCCATACTCTGTAAGAGCATGGAGCGTGTTGTTAATCGCAGGCTCCTGGCGTACCTAGAAGCCAATGATCTCCTCAGCGACCGACAGTATGGATTCCGCCAGAATCGGTCGACTGGGGATCTTTTAGCGTACGCCACATACATCTGGAATGAGGCCTTGGAGAGGTACGGAGAAGCACTTGCTGTTTCTCTTGATATCTCCAAGGCCTTTGACAGGGTTTGGCATGATGGTCTTATTAGTAAGCTTCCTTCTTACGGCTTGCCCACTGGTTTCTGCGATTGGATATCGGACTTCTTGAGGAATAAATCAATCCGAGTGGTCATTGATGGCTGCTCTTCCGATCAAATGGATATTAATGCCGGTGTTCCTCAGGGTTCAGTGCTCTCTGCGACTCTTTTTCTGCTGCATATTAACGATCTGCTTAAACCCGGTACCTTTGGGTATGCAGACGACAGCACAGTTGTAGAGAGTTATATGTCCAGTCCCCGTGCCAGTGCGGCTGAGATTCAGTCCCATAGAGTAGCCATGGTTGAGCGCTTGAACTTGTCTCTCAAGGCTGTCTCCGATTGGGGCGACGCCAATCTAGTCAAGTTCAACGCTGCTAAAACCCAGGCGTGCCTATTTTCCGCCAAAAAAAGGCCATTTCTATTGGCTCCCACTTTTCGAGGTGTGTCCGTGCCAATTACAGACCATCTGGAGCTTCTTGGCGTCAATATGACTTCGACCCTCAATTTTGGCCCGTATATTGAGTCCAAGGTTCAACTAGCTGCCAAAAAACTAGGTGTCCTCGCGAAGGTGCGTCAGTACTTCACACCGAAACAAATGCTCGAACTATATCAAGCACAAGTTCGTTCCTGCATGGAGTACTGCTCGCATCTTTGGGATGGGTCAGCTAAATACCAACTCGAGGCGTTGGAGTCTATTGAAAGGCGAGCTAAGAGGCTTATTGGCAACGAGTCCCTCATCAAGGCTAAGTTGCAGAGCCTCGAGCATCGCCGCATAGTTGCTAGTCTTTCGGTCTTTTATCGGATACACTTCGGAGAGTGTGCGTTGGAATTACACAATCTTATTCCCCCATCCCCATTCTTCCATCGTACAAGTAGAGGTACGGCTATGCGCCACCGTTATATGGTGGAAATTCCACGGGCACGCACAAAGCGCTTTGCTTCCACTTTTATTGTGCGAACCGCCAAGTTGTGGAATTCGTTGCCGGCATCTCTGTTTCCCGATAGCTATAATCTACCTGTCTTCAAGTCACGAGTGAATCGGTATTTATTAGGTAGGCGCGTTCCATCATAGACTGCAACATTGCTTCAGATCAGGCAAGTTGTGGTCAAGCGCAAACCTAAAGAATAAAAAAAAAAAAAAAAAAAAAAACATGCGCCGACGCAGGTTACTCAAGAAGCTTTAAATGGCTTATTTCACTGACACACATACTTCACACAAAACAACCGACGCTTATCTACGAACACAAACATTTCAGAACATTGCCACTTGAATATAAAATCCGTTAAAAGTCGCCGCGTGCGCATTCTAGACAAACATGGCGGCTTCGCTTTTCAAACATTTTAAGATAGGGTGACTGGTAAAAAGAGTTAAATTTTTGATCATGTTAAAAATTAGAAAACATCTTTATTGATCATTGATCATTCAATCACATTTGTGTTCTGGATCATATTCAATGACACACTCTAGGTGAAGCTTATGGTGGACAGGAGGAAAATCTTAACACATAATAAGTAGATATAAATAAATTAATTCGAATATAAATTAATTGCCATGAAGCCGGCAGAATACGATTCGACAAAGTGGGTGACAATCAGCTGTCGAGTTGGAGCGATCAAGAAAGGAGACAAAGTACTACATTCTTCGATATTCCTAGAACAGTTAATTTTTATAAATTCCAGTTTCCTCATGATGTTTCCTTCCTTTATTAAGTAGCGGTGATGAAACAACAATTCACACAAATATATCTGCATCGAACCTGTGATCCATATTTTAAAACCAACGCAGAAACCGCTGCACTGCCGGTAACTTTCAACATTTTTAACGTTTGAAGTATTTTATATGAACTACTGGTCGCCCTGTACAGCAATTTGTTTTAAAATATGAAGAAATAGATAAAGGCAGTTTTCTTAGCGCCGTTTTAATGTTTGAGATGACGCCATTAGTATCAAAAAGTGTGTTGGTAATTTAATATTCATAAACTATTTGTATTCTCTACAGATATGTACAAGATGAGACTAATTTAAAAAAACTATAAAATTAAAATGTTTTAAATCTAATATATAAAATTCTCGTGTCACAGTTTCGTTGCCATACTCCTCCGAAACGGCTTGACCGATTCTTATGAAATTTTTTATGCATATTCAGTAGGTCTGAGAATCGGCTATTATCTATTTTTCATACCCCTAAGTGATTTTTTTTTTAATAAATACGCGGTACGAAGTTCGCTGGGGCAGCTAGTCTATTATATAAAATTTCCATGTCACAATGTTTGATACCCTACTCCTCCGAAACGGCTTTACCGATTTTTACCAAATCAGTAGGTCTGAGAATCGGCTACTATCTATTTTTCATACCCCTAAGTGATAAGTGATACCCCTAATTTTTTTTTTAATTTTTGAACGAAATTTTTCGTTTTTATTTTTGTATAATGTGGCATTAAAAAATACATACGTATTACATCAGTAATACGCGGTACGAAGTTCGCTGGGGCAACTAGTCTAATATATAAAATTCTCGTGTCACAGTGTAGTTACCGTACCTACTCCTCCGAAACGGCTTGACCGATTCTTATGACATTTTTTATGCATATTCAGTAGGTCTGAGAATCGGCTACTATCTATCTCTAATACCCCCAAGTAATAAGGGTTGTTCGAACTTAATTTTTTTTTTGACAATTTTTTTCTTTTTATAATGTGGCATTAAAATACATACAACCCTAAATTTTCACTAACACCAACCCCTATTTTTTAATAGCGATATTAGTAATCTAACATAACTCCTCCGAAAGGGCTTGACCGATTCTTACATAATTTTGTGTGTAAGTATATTCTATTGAATATCTGAGAATAGTTCATAAAACTTATTTCATATCACTAACACCAGAGGTACTCACACCACCCGGGCGAAGCTGGGGCGAGCAGCTAATACAATATAGACAAAGCGTAGCGTAGCGTCACGCCTGTATTAGGTACCCGAAGGTGTAGGCAGAGGTGAATATCAACCACTTTGACTGGCCTAGTGGTGTAGTGGTTAGTGGCCCTGACTGCTAAGCTGAAGGCCGTGGGTTCGATTTCCACCCAGGGCAAATCTTTGTGTGATGAGCACGATGGTTTGTTCTGTATCTGGGTGTAATTTATCTACAACTAGCTTCTGCTCGCGTCTTCGCCCGCGAAATTGATCTCACTAATCTTGTTTCTCCATACGAACTTTTGAACCCTTTTTTTCACCCCTTTAAAGGGTCAGTTTTGAAAAATCCTTTCTTAGTGCACCCCTAGACCCCATAAGGAACCTATGTGCTAAATTTAGAGTCTCCAGACCCAGTGGTTTGGGCTCTGCGTTGATATGTCAGTCAGTCAGTTAGTCAGTCAGTTTCTTCTTTTATATATTTAGAAGAAGATTATTTACATTTTTTTTCTTAATTAATTTTAAATTGTATGGGTTCATTATTAAGGACTTTTTTAAATAGATATATTAGAGAAGTCTTATTGCTCGACCTAGGTATCGAACCCGTGGTTATTAAGCGAACACTTACCACTGGACTACCTAGTAGCGAAGGATTGAAGTATGAAAAAGGGAAGCCGGAGTGAAAAGATCATACTTACGAAAATAATAATAATATCTCTTTACTACCGTCACCGATCATTCTTACACTTGATACTATACTTATTTTTGTTGCTATTTAAAACTTTTAGGCGTTACATAATACTTAATATTATTAAGTACGTGTGATATTGACCATTAAATAAATAAATAAAATAAATAAATAAATATTCTTGGACATTAACACACACGGTCATCTGGTCCCAAGCTAAGCAGAGCTTGTGTTATGGAAACCAGATAACTGGTATATACTATACATATAATACTTTTCTTTTGTAAATATATACATATAATAGATATTTACACCCAGACTCGACACAAACAGAAATGTTCATCACTAATGTTTGTCTCGGGTGGGAATCGAAACCACGACCTGCGGCGTGAAAAGCAAGTATCTTACCGACCACGCCACCGGCCCGTCATTGTCTAAAGGGAAACCGATGGGAATCGGCTTGTACAGACTCTTCGGCACTGCTACCTACACAGATTAAATTTATAACGAAAGGGTGGTGTGGTCGGTAAGATACTTGCTTTTCACGCCGCAGGTCGTGGGTTCGATTCCCACCCGAGACAAACATTTGTTTAAATATGTCTGTTTGTCTTGTGTCTGGGTGTAATTATCTATATTTATGTATATACTAGTTTTCCGCCCGCGGCTTCGCCCGCGGATGACAGTTATCACGCTAAACCTTTAACCTCTTTTTTCGCAGTCGGATAAGCTATCCTTTCCCGGGTCTCGAACTATCTCCATACAAAATTAGCCCTCATAGGCATGTCCATAAATCTACAGGAATTTCATAAAAAATATGTCTCACTTTATTGTCACACCAGTGAAAGTCGTTTTTCTACGGCTCTTAGACCATTATGTAAGTTTTTTATTTAATATCCAAGAACAAATAAAATTTAAATTTCGAATTCTATTAATCGGATTCAGTTATCAAACATGACATTGTGTCAAAATAAAAAAGTAATTTAGGTAAAAAGCACGAAGGAGTATTGATATCAACTTCAAGGAAAATCACCCTCAGAATAATTTCTCAGGCTTCACCCTCGTAGTATTAGGATAAAAATAAAAAAAATGGGAGAAATAAAAAACACGTGTTTCATTATTTGTTTTAGGCTATATTTATACCGAATTTAAGTGAATCGGACCAAGGACTAAACAGTTCTGCAATATTTAATTTTTCCAAAAAAGCTCATTTTACACTCCTCCTGGGGGTAGTTTTGGAAAAATAAAAAATACGTGTTTCATGATTTCTTTTAAGGCATATGTGTGCCAAATTTGGAGTGAATCGGACTTGAGACTATACAGATCCAGAGAAACTTTAATTTTAACCAATAAAACTCATTTTCCGCACCTCATGAGGGTAATTATGGAAAAATAAAAAACCCGTATCTCATTATTTGTATTAAAGTTCATGTGTACCGAATTTTAAATAAATAGGACCAAGGAATAAAAAGTTGCATACAAACTTCACCCCTCTATTTAACTGTCTTAGGGGATGATTTTTGAAAATATTATTAGCCTATGTCCGATTCTAGGGTATACACTACCTACATTTCAAATTTAAATAAAATCAGATGAGCGGTTATGGAGATACGCGGTAACAAACCTTCACACACACACACACACACTTACTTTCGCATTTATAATATTAGTAGGAAATAGGATTTACAAAAGAAAAGTATTATATGTAGTATATTACCAGTTATCTGGTTTCCATAGTACAAGATCTGCTTAGTTTGGGATCAGATGACCGTGTGTTAATGTCCCAATATATTATTATTATTATTATAACATCCCTCTCTTACGTTGTAGGTTAAAAACAACATTGAAACTAAGAAAAACAACCAAAAACAACGGTACGACGGACCATTTCATTTAACTTTAACCGTAGAAAGGACGAACACCATTTTCCATAATAACTTAGGAGAGCGGTTTACTAACACCTCCCCAAACTCTCGTTTCTAGAACTTTCTTAACCCTCTCATATTCGTCAGTTCTTTATAAATATGCAATTCTACTATCCGGCACGTTCATTGACTTTAAAGTTTAAAATTTAGACCGAAATCTACTAAAAAAACTACGAAATGCAATTTTGATATGTAGGCATACCTAACTCTGTGTTCACCAACGAGTTTTACGTTAAGTAATGACTTGTCGGAAGCGTAGTGGGTAAGATACTTGCTTTTCACGCCGTAGGGTTCGATTCCCACCCGAGACAGACATTTGTGTGATGAACATGTCTGTTTGTTTTGAGTTTGGGTGTCACTGCAACCCTTTTTAGTGTCCCACCGCTGGGCACGGGTTTCCTCTCAACAATCTTATGAGTTCAGAGAGTTCAAGCCTTAATCCACATTCGCTGACCAAGTCCGGGTTGATGGATGTCACATGTCCTTGGATGATTAGTTCTTAGGCATGCCGGTTTCCTCATGATGTTTTCCTTCACCGATATTGAGCAGAGGAGATGAAAAATACACACAGATGTGTGGCACGACCAGGATTTGTACCCGCGACCTTATTTTCCTAAGGCGAGGCCCGTACCGCTGCGCCACCGCTGCGCTACCGCTGCACAAGTCTTGGTGTAATTATCTATATTTAAGTAGGTATGTATTAAACAAAGAAAAGTATTATATGCAGTATATTATCAGTTATCTGGTTTCCATAGTACCTACACACGGCTTCATCGGGCACAAAATAATTCCTAACTTCAAGCTACAACTAATTTTTTCTTAGTATAAGAGGAAAGTCTTTTGCTCGACCCGGGACTCGAACTCGCGATGTAGCGGTTACTAAGCAAACACATTTAACACTGAAATGAAATGAAATGAAATGAAATGGAAATATGCTTTATTATTTTGAGACGCGAGTCTACATAAAAATAGTCCAATTTCTTTTCCTACCGTGCAGTGAATGACTGGCAACTACTGAGAAACACTGCCAAAAAACTCAGTAGGCTTTTTTCTTATTTGAAATGAAGTACTAATATCTATTACATTTTGTTTAGTGTGTTGTATTAGATCGACCTAATTTCAAGCGTTTTTATCCGATAGATAGTCTGTAATTTTAGAATACGCTTTCTTAGATAACGTAGACTTTACAATTATTTTAAATTTGTTAATAGTCATTTCCCTAATATTATTTGGAAGTTTATTGTAGAAACGTATAGACTGCCCCATAAAAGAGTTACTGATTTTGTGGAGTCGAGTATGATGTGATACAAGATCGTTCTTATTTCTAATATTCAAATTTCGTAATATTTAAATGCACATACAATAAATTTTCATAAATAAATTGATCGTCGGGATCTAAAATCTAAAATAAACCGCGATAAAATCCGTTAAAAAGTAGTTTTCTTTCATTGTATAACTAAAAGCATAATATTTAGCGCATCGCATCGGTCTGTCCGTCTAGCGAAACAAGATGGCGGGATCCAAAGAGGTTATAAATCCACAACTTTTGCCAGATCGCGACATAAATCAGACTGATGTATTAGTGCCGGGGCTGGAATTAAAAATATAATACATTGATCGGGATTTACGGCTTCTGATTAGAAGGGTAAAGGGTGAAGATGACTTATGTGTTTGTTTAGTTATCTGGAGACAACGAATTTGGTATAACAATTGTAAACACCTAAAAAAACCCACAACCTTCTCACCGATGAAATCATTCGTAATCACGAGTGAATCGGTATACTGGGTCAGCGGATTCCAACGTTGTCTACATCATTGCTTAACATCGATTGTAGTCAAGCGCCAGCCTATCGAAGAATTAAAAAAAAGTTCATTACATAGATTTATAACGACGTACTTTTCAGTACCTCTTACGTCATTCACTTCAACCCTTTATAGCGCAGCTGGGCACGGGTCTTCTCTCAACTATCTTATGATTTGAGAAAATTTAGGCTTTAATCCACACACGCTAGCAACAGGAACAGGCTAAACCTTAATTTTTATAAATATTTTTTTTTTAATAATTCGACTCTACCAGGGTTTTTTGTATTTGCTTGCAGTTGCTAGTGTTCTGAAAAAATTATAATGTTATTAACTACTATTTGTGAAAACCTATTATTGGCTTACTGTTGTTTTAGCTACTTTTTCAGTTTGTTATATAGCTGTTGGTTTTCCTTATCAAATAAATAAATTAATAAATCCAACTAAATTTAAATAAAACCACGTATAACCAAATCAACAATAGAAAACTGATTACAACAATATATCACTTAAAATCAACACTTTCAAAAATCTCGTGTTACCTTCAAGCCCTCAAAAACGGGCATAAAAGAAAACAGCCAATAAATCAGCAACATGTCCTAGACAAATAAAACACGGGTGAAACAAAAAATCTATGTATATGTGCAGAAAAATCACAAAAAGAATTACAAGCAATAACATGCAGTAGTGTTAATATTGGATATGTAAAAAAATTATGTCAAGCAATTTTCGCTTTTATGTATTTGCGATAAGGTGTTTGTTACTGGTAAGATTGAATGGTCGTGATTTAGTCCCTATCGACCGTCAACCTGATTAATGTCGCTAGTAAATCAGCGGATTACGACAATGCAAGAAATGACGAGTCGCGGCTGGATCGCTAGCGATACTAGGGCTTGGTATAAATGTAAAGTTTAAAGAGTTTAAATAAAACTACTTTATAACGGATTTCATCGCGGTATATTTTAGATTTTAGATCCCGACGTTTCAAAGTCTTTTCAGACTTCATGATCACGGGTGGAAGAAGACTGAAAAGACTTTGAAACGTCGGGATCTAAAATCTAAAATATACTGCGATAAAATCCGTTATAAAGTAGTTTTATTTCAATGTGTGATATTCGCGTAAATCTAAGAAAATACTATTTTTAAAGAGTTTACATTAAAGTTTGTTTGCACCACCCGGGGACCACGTGTGGGAATTCACTTAAAGGTTTACACCTACGGACGAAGGTGACTCAGCCCCCAAACAAACAAAAAACCTAGTTTAAATACTACGTTCTACTAGTTATTATCAAATAACAGACAATTCCTCTGTCTTGGCAAAAAATGTTATAATAGTGACTAAAATTGGATTTCACATTTTACCTTTAACTCACACCGGCAGTCACATACCCAGAATTGGTCATCCCAAGAAGGTTCCACCTCACAAAATAATCACAAACTTTCTTCGTTGCTCCAGAATTACTTCTAGGTATTGTTGGCAACAAAAGCTGATAATGACAACTAAGCTATTGAGTTAGCCAAGATAACTTAGCAGCAACAGCTGATGGATAAATTGAAGTGTGAACTAATCGTATTTTGGAAATTCGCTGTAAGCTTATAACTTTGAACAAATCACACGCATCGAATTATTGAGTAAACACGTAGTGTAATCGCGCGATCGTTTCATTTAGAACCAATGCCAGGGCATGGAAGAAATATTGCTCTGTATATTTTCTAATATAAACTGTCAATCGGTGTAATAGGATTCCGGAAAAAATTAAATTACTATCATAAAGTTAGCAAAATACGAGTTTAAACCGCAAAATTTATATATTGTCAATAAATTTATAGAAAATATTACCAATTCGACATAATTTTTGACATGACCCCTATCCACGAATTTAATAAATATTCCAGTCGTTAGATTTAGACACGCATGAGAGTTAATTAAAAAGATAAATTGTTATTTTACCTTAAAATTCAGAATTTTAACAATCTAGCAGAATCTTTATGAGTTAGTAATAAATAGTGTTTTGTATAATCAATATTGCGTTATAAGAATATGCAATACAAACGTAACAAAAAATATTTTTATATCTTTAGATTTATTTAATAAAACTCTGTAAAATTCACATTAACAGAACAGCTTCGGAAATTCCCATGATTTAACAAGCAAAATAATTGATATCTTCCAATTAAGTATTTACTATAAAAATTATATTACTAGATGTCATGATGTTACATGATGACAAGATATAAATTATGTAAAAAATTATAAATTTAATATATTTCACTTTGATTTATATGAATAATATAATAAACCATACGCTTTAGACATGAGCCCATAATTTATTAAGATGCTCACTTGTTATGGTAATAACAACAGGAAAAATAATAGCAATAACTGTATGCTTATATTAGATTCTGACATCAAAAATAAGTAATATTAAATAAATATTTAATAACAACCATAAAAATATTTTCACTAAATCATCGGTTCATCATATTCAGGAACTGCGGGACATACAGACATAATATTAAGTTAAAATATTAACAAAAAAAAACCGACTTCATGGATGCCATTCTCAGAACTAAACCAAACTGAATTGGGACCACACGGGAAGCATCAGCTTTCAATTAAAAAACAATTATCAAAATCGGTTCACCCATTCGAAAGTTCTGAGGTAACAAACATAAAAAAACATACAGTCGAATTGATAACCTCCTCCTTTTAGAAGTCGGTTAAAAATGACGTATGGCATCTTGTGATTTTATAAAGTTTTTATTTTCGTTTACTGCCGGCATCATAGCAAGTCTGAATAACAAAAATCCACCTCACACTTAGCTGGATTTCATACGAAGGTTTCCATATGGTTGAAATATTCTTTGCAAGAGGAATACAATATATTCTGTGAAAAATTCAACTTTATGCCTGCTTCAATTTAGGAGGACAGACTGACAGACAGGCTGACGGGCGGATAGACAACTAAGACATAGTATTATGATCCCGTTGGCAATCTTCGCGTACAAAACTTTAAAAAGTGCTACAATCAACGGCCAGTAGGTAGGTACTCGTTAACAAAACCTCCCTTCCTTCATAACACGAACATAAAACTCATGAAAGAACCGCTCACGAAAGAAATACGAACACCGCATTATTTTAGCACTCATAACACATAAATAACGTCAATCAATCACTCATAATTGTACACAATCCCATAGAAACTAAAATAAGCTCAAAAAACCCCCACACAGATATCGCATGTGTGTGTACTACGTCACAGTGTTACTGACAAATTGATTTATGTAGTCGAGGGGGAACGAACCTAGAAAGTTTGCGTTTAGACTGACTTCGCATACGGACATGGTGCATGCTTATTTTTTTTTAAACCTTTCTTTGTTTATAGTTGTTGTATTTCACTCATTACATTGACAGTAACGTACTAATAAGGAAAAAATGTTCCTAACAAAATGTAACCATGATGTTCTCTTACATTTCTTTTGGGTACCTATTGTAACCAGATCAACCTTCAACTAGAAGAAGGTTCGGTGAACCGAGATCTATAGGTGAAGAGTCAGGATGGTCTTTTAAACTAACATAGTTATGCAAATCGGTAAGTAGTTACACTGGTAAGCCATCATTTAAACAGTAACGCCCAGATTATCCTACCTACCCCAGTATTAAACTATTATGGGGTCATAGGGGATTCAGTAAATAAAACTAAGATAAAAAGTAGATTAGCCGCGAACACGACCGCTCGGTCGTGTTCGCGGCTGTACTTAGTGTACTTGGTGTCTCGTAAGTTGGTCTACTGATTCGCCAGCGCACGTCTAACTCGCACGGAGTCCAGCGATATAATAATTTAAATGGTAACAGTTAACACAGACAAAGGACATTAATACGTCATCATAAAGCTATGCATAGCTTCATTCAGTCGAACAACTCTGCAATGTCACCTGTCATACTTGACAGCTGACGTTGATCCAGTCTAAACTCACTATAACAGATACTAAAGAATAGAATACTACAGAGGACTAAAGTTACCAATATAGCTAACTAGGTTAGCAAGCAAAAGTGGCAACGGGATACTGCTATGGACAGAACCGATAACCACAGCAGCTTGAGTATGGACCACAGAGAAACAAACTTAGGACGCGCTAAACAGAGTGACGATGTCTGCAAGGTGGCTGGTAAGAGCTGGATGAGTAGCCGTGGATCGCACTCAGTGGCATGCTTTAGGAGACGCCCATGTCACAGAACAGACACAGGAGAGACTTAACTCACCTCTGCAATACCGCCTTAGCTATTCCTGTCAGCAAGAATCAACAGCGACACCGCCGTAAATTGACTTGAGATTTGAACCCAGTTAAGTCCCAGTATGCTGTACTGTAGAGTAGCGGTGGGGAAGCGGTACGGGCCTCGCCTTAAAAAAAAATAAGGTCGCGGGTTCGAACCCTGGTCGTGCTCACATCTTTGTGTGAATTGTTTCATCTCATTCATTGCTCAATACCGGTGAAGGAAAACATCGTGAGGAAACCGCCATGTCTAAGAAGTAATCATTCGAGGACATGTGACATCCACCAACCCGCACTTGGCCAGCGCGTGTGGATTAAGGCCTAAACTCTCTCAACTCATAAGATAGTTGAGAGAAGACCCGTGCGCAGCAGTGGGTCACTATAAATGGTTAAAGTGAAGTACCAGTACGCTGTACTGTATTGTAGCCACAAATTCATGTGGAGGAGGAGATGGAAAATTAGATTGTCCACTTCCCTCCAAGCAAAGCGGGAGACAGCAAAAGAAAAGAGAGAAGTTTGAATTGCCTCTTCAAGAACTGAACACCACCCGTAATTTAATCTAGTGGTTAGTGACTACCCACCAGACAAAGCCGCACAGCCAAGCGGCCTTGCCGTGTTCCGGTGAGATGTCTGGTGACACCATGCAGAGTGTGGGTAAGAATTGTTGCTCCTCTAAGGTTTCTAACCATATGGAGGTTAATCCACTGCCACCTTCTCACCGATAATCATTTGTAATCACGAGTGAATCGGTATACTAGGCTGGCGCGTCCATCGTAAACTACACAAGTTGAAATCAAGCGCAAACCTACAGCAGAATAAAAGAAGGGAACCTCTTAAAACTGTCTCTTTTATTTTGCTGTGACAAATCGTCACACCTACGTTTAGTTTCATCATTACTTGTCATTGAGTGACCTAGAACAATAGATATAAATCAATACCCACTTCGTTTTACGTAATTAAGTACCTACTTTAAATACCAGAAAACATTTTCCAATATTATTTTTAGACTTTTTTTCTAATGATAGCTATCATGCCATCGTTAGAAAAAAGTCTGCTTTTTTAATTTTTTTTATTCTTCGATAGGCTGGCGCTTGACTACAACTTGCCTGATTTTAGGCAATGATGTTGTCTACGATGGAACGCGCCAGCCCAGTATACCGATTCACTCGTGATTACGAATGATTATCGGTGAGAAGGTGGCAGTGGAATGAGGCTCCATATGGTTAGAAACCTTAAAGGAGCAACAATTCAGTCGCACTGGAACATGGCAAGGGCGCTGGCGGTGCGTCTTTGTCTGGTGGGATTGTTGTTGATTGTCACCTGATTTGCACCACCCGGGGACCACGTGTGGGGATTTAATTAAAGGTACCTACACCCACGGACGAAAGTGACTCACCCCCCAAGCTTCGCTGCTCTGCAGACTGCGAGCCAGCTCCAACTCCATCCTGAACACCATAGCATGGAGTTATAACTATTTTAATTTAATTTATCTTATTAACATAGTTATAAAATAAGATATGTTGTCCAGAAGTGGCGAGATAAAGAGCGGAACACCTTGGATCGCCAAGGTCACTCTAGGAAGCCGTCGGCAGCATAAAGGGTCTGCTAGGTTTCCTCCTATAGCTAGGCTGGTAAAAGCGCCTATTTTGCGTGATTGGGCTGGCGACGCTATTACCAGCCTAGCTATAGGAGGAAACCTAGCAGACTCTTTATGCTGCTGACGGCTTCCTAGAGTGACCTTGGCGATCCAAGGTGTTCTGCTCTTTATCTCGCAAAATAGGCGCTTTTACAGGACGTCGAGTTGCTGAAAACAGCCCGCTCCAACTAACTACCACGAAGGAAGTTGAAGTTGTCTGTATCCTCTTTTGGAAGCCCTAAATAAATAAATAAACTAAATAGCTTTTGTCGTTTGCTATTTACAATATCTATCAAAGATATGCATAATAATAATATTGTATCTTCCACGCTGTAAAATAGCTTTGGTATTGTTAAAACTTGAAATAGGGACTACGTACTTGAGTACGTATAAGAGTTGGGCAAAGTCGTGCAGTATAAACCTGCAAAGATCTGTTTTTTTTTGTACTAACACTATATAAATATTCTGGGACATTAACACGCACGGTCATCTGGTCCCAAGCTAAGCAGAGCTTGTGTTATGGAAACCAGATAACTGGTATATACTATACATATAATACTTTTTTGTAAATATATACTTATAATAGATATTTACACCCAGACTCGACACAAACACAAATGTTCATCACAAATGTTTGTCTCGGGTGGGAATCGAACCCACGACCTGCGGCGTGAAAAGCAAGTATCTTACCGACCACGCCACCGGCCCGTCAAACTATATGAATGTAACTTTTCCGAATTAAATGTTATGTTTTCTTTCTCGTACCTTCACTTCAACATGGCTGGGCACAGGTCTTCTATCTTAGGAGTTGATAGAGATGGCCAAGTGCAGGTTTGTGGGTCACTGTCCTCCAAACATTAGTTCTTAGACGATTTCAAGTTGGCGGTGTGATAACCCCGTGCCTCGGAGAGCACGTAAAGCCGTCGGTCCTGCGCCCGATCTTTCACCGGACGTGTCCGTCATTCCGGACCTCGAGAGTGAAGTGAATGGAGAGTGCATATATTTTTACACACACACTTGTGCAGGATATGTATTTTGTGTATCTAGTTAGCTTAGACTGGCCGCCGTAACCGGTAAAACTGCTAGAAGAGATTATAGATGTTAGTAATTTGAATTTTAAAGCGGTCGTGGTCGATACGTTCATCAAATACCATAAATCTTCTAGGGGGAACATAACGGTATTCCTAAGGGAACAGCAGAGGTGTAGCCTGTTACCTAATTAGAAGCTCCATAATTATCTTGTAAATTATATTTATAGTGCACCTTACTTCAACCCTTTTTAGTGACCCACTGCTGGGCACGGGTCTTCTCTCGACTATCTTATGAGTTGAGAGAGTTTAGGCCTTAATCCACACACGATGGCCAAATGCGGGTTGGTGGATGTCACATGTCCTCGAATGGTTAGTTCTTAGACGTGCCGGTTTCCTCACGATGTTTTCCTTCACCGATATTGAGCAGCGGAGATAAAACAATTCAAACAAAGATGTGTGGGCATGACAAGGATTTGAACTCGCGACCTTATTTTTATAAGGTGAGGCCCGCACCGCTGCGCCACCGCTGCTCCTAATCATAATAAATAAATATTTTAAGATTAAATTTTAGTAAAAGGCACTGAATATATTAAATTGGTTTGTTTCATATTCGACGTAAGATTTAAAGTAATAAATTCCATATTTTGAACAATAATATGAAATAAAAAAAATTATTAAAAAAATTAAAAAGCCTATCGCAAAGCGTTACATCAAAAAAAAATATAGTAATAATAATATTCCGAGACATTAACACACACGGTCATCTGCTGCCGTATTATGAGTGTTTTTCGATTATGATTCTGTTGAAAGAAAGTGATGCGGCTATACAATTCATATATCAGCATCCCTTTCTTTCAACGGAATGATAATCGCTGTACAATAATAATACGACACTTAATCCCAAACTAAGCAAAGCTTGTGTTATGAACACCAGATAACTAATGTTATACATATTTCATACAACTTTTTTTTAATAGCCTGTAGTGTCCCACTACTGGGCAACAGCCTCCCCCATATCTTTTTCCAACTGTCCCTATTGCTAGCTTCTTCCGTCCAAGTGTCGACAATACTATGACTTTTATTCTAAATACATAATTATATTAAATACATAGTTACATTCATTCTCAAGACAACAGGCATGTTACCATGTTCATCCTCACAAAGAATCATCTCCATATATTGTACCCATTCCTACTAATCTAGATTATTATGTAAAATCTGAATTAAGGGATGTCAGATATAGTTCAAATATGGAACAACTAAACAAACCTGCAAGATAATCAACATTAACACCAATAAATCCTCGTGCATTTACAATATTAAAACAAAGAAAAATTCAAATTTTAAAATTACTAACTTAAAAGATTTCAACCAACCTCCTTGCAACAAATTTTAAAATTACTGGCCTACATCCTAACCAACCTCAAATCATTTTTTTTTGTGAATACTATGTACATTTCAGGTGGTACAAATTAAAGTACGTACCTCTTTAATCTGTTACTTACCCACGTAAAACCTCCTTGCTCTAAACCTCAAATTTGTTTTAATTAAAAACCTTTTAAAATTTACAACAGTTATAAAATTCAAATGCGACTATGAACTCTTCCCTCAACCCACACCATACCACATCAAGCGACATAACTACACTTTGACAAATATATCTTATCGTGACATATAAAAAAGTTCAAAATCATTATTTATCTATTTTACGACACACATACACGCCGGATTGGTGACGTAAGTCGTATGGTTCTTGACCATAAACCAACTGTGACACGATTGGTTCTCGGCAACTAAATCTCCTATTTTACTGTCCATAAGTTTTATGGCCAAAAAACTATAAAATTCTAGGTGTCAATTGCGGTGAAATAAAAAATATATCCAATTAAATCACGTTTTGGTATATTGTTTGTAGATAACACGCCTGATTTGTTTGTTTAAACGCCACACAAAGATAAAACTGAGAAATAAAATTAATGATTATCTACTACACTAAAAACGTTTAAAAAAGAGGGGCGCTTTATAATTAAACTATGGGATAAATGACGGATATTGACGACACAACTTATTACAATATGTTTACTTCATTTGACGATAATGGTCTGTCAATAGGAAATATCTTGAGTAATACACTAGAGTTTAACTTTTGACAGAATATGATATAAATTGTACAGACCCCTGGAATTTTGTGTGTTCTCTTTTTAAATTACGTGTATATTCATTTTATTTGAAAGTACTGAACCAAATTATTACCTATCTCTAGTACTTATCTCTATGGACTTGGTCTAAAAATAAAGTTTAATAATTAAATTAAATGAAATCATTTTTTAATCAGTCGATAGATGTGGTTTTGATGTTTTCTGTTATATTCTAACATCGCTTAGTAAAGAATAGAGTAACAATTTTAACTAAAAGGATTTGCAGGTGAAATACATCCCCTTTTATAATAATTCAGTCATTGAAAGGTCCCAAGGGATGGTGGAGAGTGCATCGCGTTACGCCTATTTTGTGTTCAACTTATCGTAATATATACATACATAGGTATCTACTTGTATGTAATAAGTCGAAATAAAATACTTTATAACATTTTTTCCGTAACCATAAAGTATGAAAAGACTGAAACGTCAGGATATATAAATTAAAAAAAAGTGAAATCCGTAATGTGTAATATTCGCGTGAATTTAAGAATTAAAATTTCGAATTACTTTTAATTTCATTTTTAAATTTTTAAATTAGCATATTTTTAATGATTATTTTGTGTGTGGTTTTAGTTTGAGGCGTAAGGTTACAGTTGTTTTATGGCAAACAAACAAAGATGATTTCTTGTAATTTTGCACACACAGTTGGCTAGCGAGTAAGGATTACAGCTTATACTCTTTCTACTCTTATGATAGTAGAGAAGACCCATGCCCAGCAATGACACTAAAGAATTGTTAATTTACTATTCAACAATACAAAAAGCGTTAGTTTTTAATTCAGCCGTATAAGTGGCACTTATAATTTTTAACTACAAAAAATATGATCTCATAACATCAGAATCAGCTATCTAAGTTATTATATTACAAAATAACGTAATATTATAGTGAACTACAATGTCATAAAATGGTCGAAATTACGCGACATCAATACCCAAAAACAATGCCCTGATCAACATATAAAATCAACGAAAAATCAACCTTAACTACATAGTAATTAAGTTTAATATAAAACTCTATATCAAACAATGCAACTACACTTTTTTTCAATTATAAAAGACATAATTTGCTACTAAACACACAGGCTGAATTAAACTCTAGTGTAATGTTAAAAGGTGTAAATTTGTTTGTAGATAATTATGTTATAATACCTTCTTTAACCAAAAAGGTTATCCACGAAAATGTTAATATAATAGTTGCTTCAGTACCACGGGTTTTGTTAGCGTGAAAGCATAAATCAATTTTATAGCCTCATCTAAATCAAACGCGTTTTAATGGGAGTCCCGCGTCATATCATGCCGTAGTACGATAATTTAGTGCTACTATGTGACGAATGTTAGAAAATAAAGGCCCCTTACTGACCCCCAAGCCCCCCTACCTTCACCCTTGCTGGATTAGTTTTATGCCTTAACCGTCGTCGTAAATATGTCAGCTATATCTCGTAGGGAGAATATGTCACGAGAGATAATTTTTGAATTTACTTGTCGTGCTTTTGGACGAGGCGGGAGGCGGTGTGTCTCAGTGTTTATTGAGTAACTAAGTGTAAAGATTTTAAATTAAAAAACCGTCAAGCTTGTCTTCTTTTTTTATTCTGTGATAGGATGGCGCTTGATAACAATTTGCTTTGGAACGCGCCAGACAATATACAGATGCACTTTGATTAGGAATGATTACCGGTGAGAAGGTGGCAGTGGAATGAGCTTCCATATGGTTAGAAACCTTAAAGGAGCAACAATTCCGACCCACACTCTGCATGGTGTCACCAGACATCATCGCACCGTAACACGGCAAGGCCGCTTGGTGGTGCTTGTTGTTATAACTGCTGACGAGGTCGGGTTCGAATCTCGCAATTGATTAAAAAGAAATCAGCTGACAATAAACTGGTGGTAGGCCTCGACCATAGTTAGTGACCACTCACCAGATAAAGCTGCACTAAGCGACCTTCACTTCAACCCTTTTGAGTGTTCCACTGCTGGGCACTAGTCTTCAGAGAGCATAGACCTTAATCCACACACGCTGGTCAGGTGCGAGTTGTGGATGTCACATAATCCTCGAATGATCAGTTCTTAGACATGCCGGTTTCCTCACGATGTTTTTCTTCGCCGATATTGAATATAAGGTCGTGGCCACACATGTTTGTGTGAATTGTTACATCGTCGCTGCCCCCTATTTCATCGCGCACAATTCAATAATTTCGAACTTTCACTGAGATTCTCTAAGTATATTAAAAAAGTATTTTTGTTCGACTCGGGACCTTGTGGTAATTAACCGAACAAGATTACCACTGGACCATCGATGTACTTACCTTTCATTGACAATATAATATTCTGTACTCGAAATGTGAAATATAGAGTTAAGTAGATCTAGTTGGAAACGTGAAGCGGCCATAAATAATTAATGCCTGCCTAATGTTCCGCGAGCAAGGATAAGTCGAATAAACTACCTTGTCTTAGTAAGTACCATTTTGTTAAGTAATCTAAGTTATGGTAATCGATGTGTGTAGGAATACGTGGTTTAAAAACTTAGAAACAAGTAGAGTTTGACTTTCAGACCATTTTTAATTTCAAGGAGTCAAGTAACACCTAGGTGGGTAGACTAGTAATAATTCGTATTGTGATGTCACATACCTAACGTTAACGTTACTCAAGAGACTATACCATCATCGACGGGCCGGTGGCGTGGTCGGTAAGATACTTGCTTTTCACGCCGCAGGTCGTGGGTTCGATTCCCACCCGAGACAAACATTAGTGATGGACATTTGTGTTTGTGTCGAGTCTGGGTGTAAATATCTATTATAAGTATATATTTACAAAAGAAAAGTATTTTAATTATAGTATACACCAGTTATGTGGTTTCCATAACACAAGCTCTGCTTAGCTTGGGACCAGATGACCGTGTGTGTTAATGTCCCAGAATATTTATTATGTATTATTATCATCAATATCTTCATCATCATATCCACGGCTGGGCATAGTAGTAATGGATAAATTCGCATTAGCAATAATTGTTAGCATGCGAATGCTTTCTTATCATTCAACAAACTAAATGTAGTTGCAAAATTTTGTGAATTCGGCGAATTCACCACTCTCTTTTATAACTACTTTTTTACAATTGATTTGAATTTAAATTTAAGCGCGATCGGAATCGTGCGCTCTCTTTCGCATCCACGCCACGGGTAGTCGGGAATACTATATTTCTCTGTTACACGTTTCCTTGATTGACATCCTTCGCAAGTTGAAATATTAGCAATTTCGCATTTAACAAATTATCGTCATATTAGCAATTGGTCAAGCAATAGCAATTCGCGTGCTAAGATCAATGAAATTTAGATCGGTAGTCGGCCGTTAGCAGCCATCGGTATCTCATAATTTAACAATGCTATTAGTCCACCTTGTTGCGGGCCGATTGACGTTGCGGTGACCATTCCGTGGTCTCTGCTCGAAAACCTTTAAGATACTGTAAAGCAATCCTCAATCGCATAATAAAAGTTACTTTCCGTTCCCGATGATGCGATCGATCTGACGATCGCCTGCGATCGTGTACATAGATCAACCACTAATGGTAGAGTAGGTAGGGATATTATCACCGGCAGTAGTTGCAATACACAACTCATGCCGAGATATCGCTCATGCTGCCGCGCCGTGGTTGGGTGATCGCCCCGACAGGTCGCCTCGACGATTACGGTCCCGGTCAGTACCGGGCCGCGCGATCGCGATGTAAACGTTGCACCTAGTCAACAGCCCGATTCCGATCTAGAGTTGTTTAGCAACATCCTGAGCCGAGGTTCGTCCCCAGATGGGTAGCCCTCAAGGCAGTTGTTATAGTACTTCATCGACTCGACTGTCTTCGGACGGATCACCGAAAAAGTTCGGTGAACCAACAGAGACCCATATAATAATTGCATCATTGTCGACGTTTATTGGTAGCTTAACGTCACAACCTACTAAGTTCTTTTAGGTGGAGGATCTAAAAGTTGCACTCTAAAATCAACAATGATTTAGACTAAATCAATTCTGCCTGCATCGCATCATATTTCGCATCTTCACGTGTTCATTAATTGTTCATAAAATAATAACTCTGCCTACCACAACACTATAAACGTGTGTATCCAGAAACAATAAACGCAGATTATCTATTAAGTCGTAAAGAATATAATTTGACGAAAATATAGCAGTTAACATCGAAATTAGTACATAAGATAAGTCAGTTCTATATCTAAGAGGTTGGGTTCTGTAGTGATTTTTTTAATAAATTCAAAATAGCACGTTCAGTCAACTAACAATAGGTACTACGTTCTCAATCGCACAAGCAATATTGCCTTACATAAAATGTACTATCAAATTAAGCTCACGCCTGTAAAATCTGTACGTGTAAGCAGATTAAAATGTAACCGACTTTATCTACTATGTTTAGGTTTATGTGAACTGTTTTATTGCCGTTGCTCAATATGAGTGAGGGGGACCATCGCGAAACATTATTTAATACATTATAAACAGTTGGACATGCCGGTCTGAGCATGTCAAAGAACTAAAACATTCGGGGTCGCGTGAGGCCTAAACTTTCTCACCTCTTAAGATAGTGACAGACGCGTGGCCAGCAGTAGGACACATATGGGTTGATAAATTCAACAGTAAACTAAAATTAACTGGTAATAGAACTAAGGATATGATGTGTGTAGGATCTAAGGATGCTGTGAACCTACTATATATTTATGTTAAATAAAGTTTTTTTTTTTCAATATAATGATGATGTCATTGAAGAATTTATATGTTTTGGTTAGACTCCAATACGGCTCCCTTTTTCTATACTGTGTCTCACTTAAGAGAAGTGGACATTCAAACTTTTCAACTCAAATTTTCTTTCAGATTAAATTCGTGAGGGATCCAAAACAGTTTAAGTCTTAGAATTTGGTTGGGTTTGAAACCCGAGGCTTTTTTAGCTCATCGCTGGTGATCCTGGCTTACAAGAGTTTTTTAGCAGTGGTGGGAGTAGAGGTGTTAGAATAAAAAAAAACAACAATGAAAGTAAATGCATAGTATATAAGTCTTAACTTTCTAGGTATATAATATACATAGTATTCATTATTAATCTTAACGACAAAGGGGGCTGAGTCACCTTCGTCCGTGGGTGTACACCTTTAATTGACTCCCCACACGTGGTCCTCGGGTAGTGCAAATCAGGTGAAAATCAACGGGTAGGCTTAGGCTGTAGTTAGTGAACACCCACCAGATAAAGCCGCACCGCCAGCAGCCTTGCCGTGTTTCGGTGTGATATCTGGTGTGGTATATGCAGAGAGGGTGGGTCTGAATTGTTGCTTCTTTAAGGTTTCTAACCATATGGAGGCTCATTCTACTGCCACCTTCTCACCGATAATCATTCGTAATCACGAGTGAATCAGTATATTGGGCTGGCGCGTTCCATCATTGCTTAACATCAGGCAAGTTGTAGTCAAGCGCCAGCCTATCGAAGAATAAAAAAAACAACCCATTTCCACTTTAACCTTTTTTTTAATGTGTCTACCGCTGTGCACGGGTCTTCTCTCAACTATCTTACGATTTGAAAGATTTTAGTTAGGCCGTAATCCACACACGCTGGCTAGGTCCTTTAATAGATGCCCAATGTCCTCGAATGATTAATTCTTAGACATGCCAGTTTCCTCACGATTTTATTTCACCGATACTGAGCAGCGGTGATGAAACAATTCATACAAAGATGTTTGGGCACGACCGGGTATCAAACCCGCGACCTTATATTTCGAAGGCGAGAACACCACTGCGCCACTTCTGCTCTCACCGGTTTTGTGTGAAACTGTTGTGTACTTTTATGAAAATAAAATAATTGAAATAAAACTACTTTCTAACGGATTTTCTCTCGATATATTTTAGATTTTAAATCCCGACGTTTCAAAGTCTTTCAGACTTCATGGTCACGGCTAGACTGAAACAACTTTGAAACGTTGGGATCTAAAATATACCGCGATAAAATCCGTTATACCTAAAGTAGTTTTATTTCAATATGTGATATTCAGGAGCAGCGGTGGCGCAGTGGTACGGGCCTCGCCTTAGAAATATAAGGTCGCGGGTTCGAATCCCAGTCGTGCCCACACATCTTAGTGTGAATTGTTTCATCGCCGCTGCTCTATATCGGTGAAGGAAAACATCGTGAGGAAACCGGCATGTCCAAGAACTAATCATTCGAGGACATGTGACATCCACCAACCCGCACTTGGCCAGCGTGTGTGGATTAAGGCCTAAACTCTCATAACTAGTATGATAGCTGAGAGAAGACCCGTGCCCAGCAGTGGGACATTAAAAAGGGTTGAAGTGATGTGATGTTCGCGTAAATATAAGAAAATACTAATAAAAAAGTTCCTAAATAAAACTTTACTACGGAATTCTAAAATACAAAGACCTCGCTGGCTTTACGTGTAGGCAAAATATAATACAGTAACATAAAATTTATGTTGAACATAAATTTCATTAATTACCTTCGCCGAAATGATTTATAGCCACTACTTCGGTATGTTTAACGAAAATTATCATTATTGAATAACATCGAATCGGTCTAATGATAATTATCGATACTTTGATTGTATACCTACTCGTTACTACTTTTGCAAAATGAATAAATCGGAAAATGATTTAGTTTTCTTGGAACGCAATTAACCTTGAGCCTAACTCGTAAAATTGTTAAGTCTTAAGAAATCGTGGTGAACTTTTTTTTTTATTCTTCGAGGTCTGGCGCTTGACTACTATTTGCCTGATGTTAATCAATGATGTAGTCTACGATAGAACCAGCCTACTATTCACTGGTGATTACGAATGATTATCGGTGAGAAGGTGGCAGTGTAATGAGCCTCCATATGGTTAGAAACCTTAAAGGATCAACAATTCCGACCCACCCTCTCTGCATTGTATCACCAGACATCGCACAGGAACACGGTAAGGCCGCTTGGCGGTGCGGCTTGGTCTGGTGGGTGGTCACTAACCACGGCCGAGGATTACCTAGCTACCTTACATATAGTAAAACATGTTGGTAGCTGGAAAGCAACAGTGGTGCAGCGGTATCAGTCTTGGCCTTGGAATATGAGAGCGGGTGCGATCTGGGTCGTACGAATCATTGTATGATTGGTCTCACTGTCGCTGCTCTTTATCGGTGATATTTAAAGGTAAGTGCGGTCCATCATAAACTACATTATCACATAACAACCAGCACGCATGTGATAAAAAGAAAAACATTGAGATTGCGGCAAGTTTATGGTTAATTTTGTTTGATCTTCATTCACATTTATTGACACAACTTATTTTTAATCATAAAAATATAAAAAAAGGGATTAATAGTGCAATTATCTTGTTTCCTGCAACAAAACTTTACGATAGGTAGTTAAATTTTAACTATATTTTGATTATTACCTACTTACAGATTAACTTTTACCAAAACTTTAACATTCTAAGGGTTGGTAATTAAAATGTTAAGTTTAATGTGATTAACATTAAATTTTTAAGGACAACATGACTATAAACCGCGCGAAATATTTAATTAATATTTTTAAACGTGACTAAATCTTTTTATGAGATTCGAATGATGTACTTACTTCGCCGGCTCAACGACCCAAAATGTGTTGGCCTCTGATCACTTATCAGGGGCCACATTTCGCGATTTTGCATCTTTAAGTAAATTCCTAGATTGAAGCTCCCTTAGGTCTCGACGTCGTCTCGGCCGACCAAGGTTTGGTCTCTTTACGATGCGATCCTCGCCCATTCTTACAATATGGCCGAGTCAAAGGAGTCAGTATGCTTTCGCTTCTTCAATAATGCTCCGAAAACCCACATGGTGTTTCTGACCCTTAAAAAAGTAGTTGGTGTATGAACCTACTTAGGAGTACTTACATATATTACTTTTAATTGGATTTCATTAACGGTGTAAATTATTATTTCGTTTTTTTTTAACTGTGAACTTTTTGAACTCGGGTTAATTTTTAAATTTGTTTTATTGGCGGTCTTCTTTTGGAAGTTTTGGAAGTTCTGTTTTGTCTTTTTGATCCTTAACATAAGGATTGAATAATGAAACAGATGTCTATAAGGCTTTCAGGTTTAAAGTTGGAAAGGTCTATACTAAAGTATTCGGAAAATATCTTAGGGGCTCTCCCTTGGTGATACATGGTGAGGTTTAAGACTACCTAAAAATATTTGGCACGTATTTATCCTTATTTTTTGTGATTAAAGATTACGGCGATACGTCTGGCGGAATCTAAAATAACGTAGCGCACTCCCACTCCATAACTTCAATGCGTTAAACCATAATATTGTTTCATTTCAATGATAAAGCAAAAAATACGTATCTAACATTTAATAATCTTACTGACGGACTAGTTGAAATACTATATTTCATACCTTTTCATACCTAGTTACATTCCTACCAAGTCAAACATTTGTGTGATGAACACGTCTGTTTGTCTTGTCTCTGGGTGTTATTATCTATATTTAGGTATGTTTTTACAAAAGGAAAGTATTATATGTAGTATATTACCGGTATTCTGGTTTCCATAGTACAAGCTCTGCTTAGTTTGAGACCAGATGGCTGTGTGTGTTAATGTTCCACTATATTATTATCATATTATAATTATTATGATTATTCGAATCATCATGTCATTTTACGTTTTCATTTTCATTTGTTTGAAAGTAAAATATAAGTATTTTACATTTGTTTTCATTTTCATTCAAAATTTTATTAAATAAAAAACTCAAATAACAAAAAGTCGCAAAACAGTTCATGAATAAACTCATAGAACTGTTTCATTTTATTGAGCTTGCCAGTCAGAATTTTGTTTAATATGAATGCAAGCTGTAAACCTCTGCTTTATAGCTTTAATAACTTACTCGCTTTGCGCCACTAAAACGTCTACATTGTGAAATCTGGTTACTGATATAAAAAGTTTAACATATATGGATAAAATTAACATTTATTAGATTACTATAGGTATTTGTACTAGTATAGAAGCGCTGCGCTGGTGCAGTCCACAGCAGTATAAGTTGAAATGAAATGCTGATGACCTAACCCAATCAGCCGGAAAGGCCTCTATTGGTTCACCGGATTTTTTCGGTGAATTTCTGCCATGAGGGCTCCCTATGTGGGGACGAACCTCGGCTCAGGACGTTGCCGGACACTCTAGTTTTTTAGGCGATCGGAGGGCCTTTGAAATATAAGGTTGCAGGTTCGATTCCAAGTCCTATCGATACATCTTTGAGTGATTGTTTCATCGCCGCTGCTCTATATCGGTGAAAGAAAACGATGTTTAAGAACTAATCATTCGAGGACATGTGACATCCACCAACCCGCACTTAACCAGCGTGTGTGGATTAAGGCCTAAAACTTTCTCGACTCATAAGATAGTTGTGAGAAGACCCGCGTCAAGCAGTGGGACACTGAAGAGTTGAAGTGAATAGTAAAATTTGTGGAGGAAAGTAAACGTCTCCATTTGAGAACCTTTCTTCCTACGTGAAATTAGACTTTCCCGCTGAATAGATACACCGATTAACTATAAACAATATTCAACCACAATCTCCCCCCTTTCCAAAACACTTCAGAATGTATACTAGCCTTAACAAGTCCAAAACATTTACCTCGCAAGACATTACCCGACCTACAGTATTAGGTAGTATTACCTCATTGATTTATAGGTTGTGAATCAACCTGCCCCTACCCATTACAAGGCTGATGTATCGGGCCGATAATGAATCCCGTTTGTATTTTTGCTCGCCGTATGATGGAAATATGACGTAAGGGGGGCAATGAGTTATGTGTCTGCGAGTGGCGGCTGTTATTTAGTGATTTTTGGGGGTGGGTTGAAGACATGGTTGGAGCAAATGTTGGTGAATGTTGGATACATCTGTTTTGGACGAAGTGAAATAATATAAAACAAGTTAAGAAACGTTATGTATAATTTCAACCCTTTTTATTGTCGCACTGGTGGGCACAGATCTTATAAACGTTATTATATACCTACACAATCAATGAAGTAGGTATGTTTAAACTTTCTTAAGGGTTTAGTTACACAAATAGCAAAAAAAAAGAGACATGACAGACTATATAAAGTCGTCGATTTTTTTATCCTACAGTGATGTGAATGACGTAGCAAACACTTTGCATTGAAAGTCAGAATAAAATACTTTTAAGTTATGTTAAAAATATCATAAAAATATTTACATTTTCACCGGACCTTTGAAACTTTAAAAGTGTTCTGTAGCTGTTATTTTAATGACCAAGGTGCGATTTGATATGTCTTGAAGGCAATAAAACCGTCCAAAACGGATGTATCTAGTATAATAAAATGATTATAGCACATTAATAATTCTAATAGTGGATATACGCATGGTATTCTTTCCGTAATAGACTATCTAGCATGTCTTTTGACATTTCGCTGTAATTAATTATTCATAACATTAGCAACATTCGCTACATTTAATTTATTAATTAATGTGAATAACGAAAAACCTTTTTATAAATCATGATCACCTAAAAATAAACCAAGTAACCTAGCAATAATAGCATAAGGTCATAGGGAAGCAGGTTATTAAATGGTAATAAAAAACATATTACTTTTAACCCAAATGGGTTACAGTAATATATGTATTATTTATGATGATTTTTAAATATTAAAACATTAAGAGACGAACATTTTTAATGGTCTAAGATAGTGACAGAATAGTATCCAAGTTGTAGCAAAAAAAAAATAGAGACAAGACTTCAAGGAAATAGCTAGTCATATAAGGACGCCTTTAGCAAGAGACAGGAATACGGAATCTACAGATCCTACTTTTTGTTATGCCCTACAGGGTCCTTAAAAGAACACTGAAATTTATTTGTAACACCTTTTATATTATGGCCTGCAATAAACTATTGAGTATTGAGTATAGACAAGTTGTTCCCAAATATCCAGTTGCTAACAATAAGAAAACCAATTTTACTATATCAACAATTTACGTTGAATAGTTGAGTCTTCTTGCGACCACGACAGGTGAAACCCGTGTCGTAACGTACAGCCAAATTAAAGGTTAGCGCGTTAGTTGCCCGTTATGATAAATATATACATTTAATAATGAATCGCGAAAGTTTAAAAGTGTATACGTTGAAAAGGTTTTCTATCAATTTATTTTATTTTTATTCTGCGATAAGCTGGCGCTTGACTACTATTTGGCTGATGTTAAGCAATGATGTAGTCGACGATGGAACGCCTAGTATACCTACCGATTCACTCGCGATTACGAATGATTATCGTAATTAATTAATTAATTTAATAATTTATTTTTTTTATTTTTTTATTATAGTAATTTATTAATTTCTTCGTAATTTTGTGTGCATTCTATTAAAGAGTGAATCTATTTGTATTACTCGAATGTAAAGGCAGAGACTATGTTTGTCCATAACGCTTGTGGGGGCGAGTTTGGTATCGATTATCGTGTACAATTTTGAATTCGAGTTACGTACTTACATAGTTTGTTCTCTCTCCTGCTCGACCTGGACTGCGATTATTAAGAAATTACGCTGGCAAGCAGGGTGTTATGGAAATTTAATATATCAAAGAAAGTTATAACTCCTAATCACCTTATAACTAACAGCTTACTTACTCTGAATTAAGAATTTTAATGTTCATAAAATTATAAATTATTTCTAGCACTCAGAATACTTTCCAGCATTCAGTTCCACGCGAGACGGTGACGCGACGCGACGTGACAAATGCCGACGTTGACGTTGCACCCCGGGCGGGGGTGAAAAATGGCGCGTATAATGCGGCCTTTATTGCTAAATTAATATCATTCAGGGGTCTCGGTTTTTGATTGGTTATTGAATCTTGTAATATTGAATGTTTTCCGTTTTATGTCGCTTTACCGATTCCGAAAAGAGGGTTGTTTTAACTGTTTCGTTTTATAGATCTTTGGTGTTGTATAAGATCTAAATTTATGACTTAAGTTCAAAAGTTTATTATTTTAAACATATTCACACGAGAACATAAAACGTGTGAACAGTTTCGGTGACCAGCGGTTCGAGGTCCCGGGTTCGATTCCCGCTTCGAGCAAAAAAAATCGTTTTTGATGTACTTCAATATCGGCATGCCTAAGAACTAATCATTCGAGGACATGTGACATTCACCAACCCGCATTTGGCCAGCGTGTGTGGATTAAGGCCTAAACTCTCAACTCGTAAAATAGTTAAGGGAAGACCCATGTCCAGCTGTGGGTCACCAAAAAGGGTTCTAGTGAAAATGATGAAGTACTTACCTACACCCAAAATGTTTTAGTTGTCTTAGTAGATATTGCATCAAATACGCCCATTAACTAAACATATTATTATAATAATTATTGACTCACCCCGATTAAAATTCGAGCTGCATCATCCTTATTATTACTAACAAAGGAAAACTACTTAAAACGCTTCAAAACCAAAGAGTCGTAAATGAAAATTGACATTTTGTTCAATTGAACGAGCTTGAGTGACAGCCGTCAAAGATATAGTCGCAACTGACAATTGACGAAGGATCGTTGATCGACAAGATGATAGCGAGTAGTGAATCTTCAAAGCCAAGCTTCAATGTGACATTGACGTGTTCTTCTCGATTGTAACTTCAATCTATAGGTACATTTGTAACTTTTATTTAATTGACCGGCCGGTGGCGTGGTCGGTAAGATACTTGTTTTCCACGCCGCAGGTCGTGGGTTCGATTCCCACCCGAGACAAATATAGTGATGAACATTTGTGTTTGTGTCGAGTCTGGGTGTAAATATCTATTATCCCTACTAATATTATAAATGCGAAAGTAACTCTGTCTGTCTGTCTGTTACGCTTTCCCGCTTAAACTACTGAACCGATTTGGATGAAATTGAGTATGGAGGTAGTTTGAGACCCGAGAAAGGACATAGGATAATTTATATCCGACTGCGCAAAAAGAAGGTAATGTTTTGGCGCGATAACTGACATACACGCGGGCGAAGCCGGTGTCGGAAAGCTAGTAAGTATATATTTACAAAAGAAAAGTATTATAATTGTATAGTATATACCAGTTATCTGGTTTCCATAACACAAGCTCTGCTTAGCTTGGGACCAGATGGCCGTGTGTGTTAATGTCCCAGAATATATATTTATTTTAATTATTTATTTCTCATCATCCCTACTTCCTTACTAATATTATAAATACTAAAGTAACTCCGTCTGTCGCGCTTTCACGCCAAAACTACTAAACTGATGTGGATGAGCTTTGGTATGAAGATGATTTGAGACTAGGCAAAGTTTTTATCCGACTGCACAAAGAGAGGTTAATGGTTTAGAGCGATAGTTGACATAAAGGCAGTCGATGATTTTTTTTTAAAACGTGAAGTCCTTGAGCAGCGGTAGCGCAGCGGTACAGGCCTCGCCTTAGAAAAATAAGGTCGCAAATTCGAATCCTGGTCGAGTCCACACATATATGTGTGAATTGTTTCATCTCCGCTGCTCAATATCGGTGAAGGAAAACATCGTGAGGAAACCGGCATGTCTAAGAATTAATCATTCTAGGACATGTGACATCCACCAACCCGCACTTGGCCAGCGTGTGTGGATTAAGGCCTAAACTCTCTCAACTCATAAGATAGTTGAGGGAAGACCGGTGGCCATCAGTGGGACACTAAAAAGGGTTGAAGTGAAGTCCTTGATTTCATCTAAGGTAAGTGATAATGATGACAACGATAGTACAGTCAGCTACATAAACTGAATAAGAGATTCAATTTCACAAAAATAATATTGAACATAGATTCCATAAACGTGCCGTATCAATGTTCGTTGTAAACTACTAATTCACAAGTGCGATAGTTTGTATGGTTATCAGTGTGCCTTTCTCATCCAGCTCTTGCCGCTCACCCTGAGAGATGGACACTCCGCCTAGTCTGAGGATGTCCTACGCTACTTTTGCTAATTCGTGGTCTCCACTCAAGAACCTATTACGCCAGCGGTTGTCGGTTCTACGGTATATATGACCGGCCCACTGCCACTGCAGCTTATTAATCCGGTGGGCTATGTCGATTAATTTTCTGTTGGATCACTTCATTACGAGTTCGATCCTTCGGAGAGACTCCGGGCATAACCCTTTCCATAGCTCGCTGAGCGATTTTGAAATTATGGTCCAGTCCTACCGTGAGTGTCAAGGTTTCGACTCCGTATATCATAATGGGTAGGACGCACTGGTTAAAAACTTTCGTCTTTAGACTCTGTGGAATGGATGACGTGAAGACTCGACGTAATTTCCCATATGCTGCCCAACCCAGCTGTATTCTTCTATTGGCCTCTTTCTCTAAATCGTTTTCACTCATCTGCAGTGTTTTCCCGAGGTAATATATTTTACTGCAATTATTGGTCCCGGAGATACTTGGTCATTAAATATGACCACTGTTTTATCTAGGTTCATCCGCAGTCCAATGCTTTGTGAGAAATCAGCCAGGTCGTTCAGAATATTGTGCAGGTCCTGCAGCGTTGCAGCCATAATGACGATACCGTGCTCGTCAGTTATGTTGATGCCCCGTCCTTTCCAGTCCAGCGTCTTAAACATATCCCCCAAAGCATTTGTGAACTTTAGGATAGATCACATCCCCTTGTCTCACACCCAGATGCAAAGGGATAGGCTTAGTGTGCTGGCTCTGTATTTGGACGGACATAGTATGGACATTGCTGAAAATCAGTGTTGTGGGTCGCCTCTAGTAGGCACTCACAGCGTTTACTGAGCAATGTCCATGTTTGAAACTGATAGGTCACACTTATTCTTGTTTTAATTTTTTTTTATTTACATTTGTTTTTTTTTTTCTCTTTCTTTGTGTTTCTTTTTTTATCATTTAATTTTGTGTGTCCTGTCGTTGTCAAATAAATGTCTTTCGTTCTCTTTCTTTCTTTCTTCTAGTTGCGGTATTATACAAACATCTCAACACTTGGATATATCGCCAGAACAGACCATATTTCGATCGAGTCAAAGGCTTTCTCATAGTTTACTAACGCTAAGCACAGATGCCGATTCTACTCTTCGGTTTTCTGTATAATCTACCGCCCGGTGGAATGTGGTCTATGGTACCGTCTTTCCCAAAAAACGGCTTGTTCCGCTGGTTGAAATTTGTCGAGTCTTCGTGCAAGGCGGTTCGTGATAACTCTCAAAAACAACTTATAGATGTGATTCAAGAGCGAGACAAGTCGGTAGTTCTTCAGAGGGGTCTTATGACCCTTTTTGAAGAACAGGACAATGCCATAGTAGTCCCCGTATAAAGTAACCATGAAATTTATACTTCAAGTAATTAAATACAATGATACTTAAAAACCACACTTGAATTAGCAAATCATTCTCTCGAAATTTACTTTCGTCAATTCACAAAAAATCCGAAAATCTAAAAACATCAATAAACGTGGCAAGTCACTACCGAACCATTTGGAAGTAAAAAAAAACAACTGCTGACAAAGAAGTCTTTTGTCACGACGCGAGACTGACATTTGTCAATCAACCCTCCCGCCTGTCAACTGTCAATGACAATTAATGGCCTCCCATACAAAGTTTTATGGCTTTTATTACCCGAATTGTATAAAATGATTAATGCAAGTACTAATGCAAATCCACGCGGGCGAAGCACGGATACAGCTATTGTATTTTGCGTAGTTTTGCGTTAAATTGATTTATTGTAAATTTGCAGATATTCAGTATGCGTTATGGTCGTGGGAGGTGTAATGTGAAAGGAGAGGTCAAAAGTGGGATAGAATTTTGAACAGCAATGTGATATACTATTAGAGTACTTTTTTCTTGTAATATTATTCTAGCTGCAGTTTAATGTAATTATGACGAAAAATATTTGTTATCTTATTAGTGTAATAACAAAACGCGTCGAAAAAAATATAATTACGGGAAACGGTCATGATGTCATTGTCATTCATCAGTTTGATTGACAGCGTTCTAAATAATTTTAATTTTTTGGTTGCTCAATTGTCATTTGGCCATGGGGTTGCCAATTGCAATAATCATAATATTGCATTAAGGATTCTTATTTTCAATTTCGATTTTAAAAAAAGGGCATAAAATTATTTTAAAAACACCATAAAATTTAATTAATTATGCTTTATTAACCTAGTAACTCAGATTGCTGTTCAAATTTACAAATATTTTAATCCCAAGCTCTATACATTTTTTGAACGTCTCCTTTTGACATTTTTATTTTTTATATAGATTTATTCTTGAAAATTGTAATGTCTTCTGGATCAACAACAACAGAATGTAATGATTTCTGCTGAACACGCCATGGAGAGAGCTATGGTTGGAGTTTCTTTGCGTGATAAGATCCACAGTGAGGAAACCCGCAGAACAACTAAAGCTACCGACATAGCGATCAAACTGGGCATGTTAAAGTGCCACTTCAGGCCACATCGCTCGTACCGATAACCGCTGGGATGAAAAGGTTCTCGAGTGGAGACCACACAATGGTCGATGCATCGTCGGCCGATCCGCCACAAGGTGAACTGATGACATTATTAAAATTGCGGGAAGCCGATGGATGTTAACGGCCGGCAACCTATCGCTGTGGTGTTCTAAAGAGAAGACATATGTCCAGCACTGGACGTCCCCAGGTTGATGATAATGATGAATAGTTTTTTTAAGGTCACAATGACAGTTGCCAAACTTTTCATTAACCTTCGTTTATAAGTAACAAACAATAGATGGAAAGACAGGGAAAAGAAGGTCTTCTAGACGCTTCTACGTTAAATGACCTACTGCCAGCTCACTTTACTGTAGGCTGTGTAAAAGAATATCTCTTCACAAGAAAAAAATAGAAAAAGGAAGTATTCCGGAAAATGCCTGAAGAGACCTAATTCGAAATCTAATAAATAATTCATCGCAGTCGAAACTTAATAAAAATCTAAAACAAAATACCTTGTGAAAATAATTAATATTGATTCAAAAAGAGAAAGAGTGTTTTGTTTCATTTCGTTGTGGTACAAGTGATACGATTGGGTTATTGAAGTTTTTGTTTAATAAGGATCAGCCTTGCCATCGATCCAATGCAATATTGGGTACGTCCATGGATAAAATGTTTCGAACGAATTATCCGACGCGTTAGTTTAGATCAACCCCCGTATTCATAAACGTCTTATGAGCACATTATAACTAAAATAGGTTTATAATTCGTCTGTCTTTGTCTGTCATCTTGATATTTAAACTAGTAAGAAAGAGACAAATTCCATTTTGACTAAAGAGTCTTACAAGATTTTTATGAATAAGTCTTCAAAGCTCCTAATTAAGATTAAATTTAAAGTTGTTTTAAAGTTAAATCGATAACATTATCAATTAGTTTATTATATTTATTACTGGTGTCAATAATCTACAAATAGTAGTAATAATCTGGGTAGTACAAATTCAAATTGAAATATAAAATTGTCGTTTACTTATTCACCTGCTGCAACAGTGATGCTATACGTTTTCTGATAATTTTATTTATTATTATTACAAGTAAAAGAATATAATATAAAAATAAAATAAATAAAACATACCCTTCTTCATTGATATTATGACAAATAGATTGTCAACAACTTGCTGATCTTATGTCGAAAAAAAATTAGGAAAACTTGTTGAAAAATCATGGAAATGTGTTCTTTAGCAGAGCCATCAAAAACAATTCGCACCGGTTAAAATATTTTCATGAATAACAAAATTTCGGAATTTAAATAAAAAACGCTATACTCAATAACTTGGACGCCTGTCGCCGTAACAATTTCATTACCGTTGAGATCCGTCACGTCAGCCTGTCACGTCTCTGTCACGTCACATCATGTCACGTGTCAACGTCATTTACCTGCCACCGCGGTTTAGACAGTTCGTTAATTAGACAGGAACCTGATGTGTGCAACTTTACTTCGTAGTTTTGGTTAAATAAAGGTTGTGTTATGTTAGTCAGGTTTTGGTAAAAGGTCGTTAAGTTGTAGATATAAAAAATAATAGGTATACTAATACTATATACTAATTAATATAATATTAATTATAGAATTCATTGATACGTTATTTATTTCTAAGTTAGTTTTAGTTAACTCTTAATGTTATTGACGGGCTGGTGGTGTGACCGGTAACATACTTGCTTTTCACGCCACAGGTCGTGGCTTCGATTCCCACACAGATCAGACATTTGTGTGATGAACACGTCAGTTTGTTTTGAGTAATTAGTCTAATTAGCTATATTTAAGTATGTATTTACAAAATAAAAGTTTATTTATAGTACAATTCGAGCTTCAATTAGGATTATAGTATATTAGAAAAGTATTTTTTGCTCAACTCAGGAACCGAACCCAAGATCTCGCTGTTACTAAGCGGACACGCTTGCCACTAGACAACAAAGGCAGTTGCCTAAAAAAATTGGAATAAAATTGTCACTGGCCTGGTCGTATTTAAGTACCATAAATTGCTATATCCCAGGCTCGAACCTTGTCAAGATTAAAAGATTTTTATGTTTGCTGTCGATTGTAGTAGACCGTGAAGTATTCATTCGCTTAGATATTTAGCAAAGCGAAGCCGCGTATATGGCGCACATTCAAGTATACATGCAAGTAAACTTGGCAATTTACGTCAACGCACAAAGATCCACTACAATTCTGCTACTGTAACTCAAGGAAGCCAGGTTTAACAGTGGCGTAAGTGAAGTTGCCGTTGACTAAACAAAAGTGGATCCAAAGACCAACGCCGACACCGACGCGGACGCCTAAACCGACGGCGCCGCCAAATCAGACGCAGTCGCTGACACTGGCTCAGAGGTTGAAACTGCCACCAACGTCGACAACGACGCAAACCTAATCTTACACCGACGTCAATACTGAACTTAAGCTTAAGCTGAAACTGAAGACGTTACCGAACGAAACACCAACGCAGACTCTTATCTGACAACAACGTCAAAACTAAACCCATTGTTGCACCGACAAATATGTTCAGCGTTGATACCCCAAAAGTATAAGAACCTACTACATATCTACCATTTTAAGCAACTATAACATACATTTATTCTACTAATATGTAAAAACATAATCAGTCTATCTTCATACACAACGCCACCTACTCGTATAGTGGGGAGCGCACAGATGCGCGCGCGCAGTCGCCGCTCTGACGAGCCTTGACAGACATAAATCAATTGTCAAAGCATCAGCGGTAATCTTGGGTAATGGTATTGGCCATAATATGGATACGACTTATAAGTGACAGATTAAAAAAAATGTGACATTGTCACCATTAGGCTATTTTGGTCTACTGGAAATTTATATGGTAGACTTAGGCTTTTCCTAAACATAAAATTATATATAACATTTGAGGCCACAGTTGGAATAAAGTATATTTGGTTCTTACAATGTGGTCTAATGAGGGAGAGGACTGGCCCTAGAGGGCAAAAGGTTGTGTTGTACTTAATCTAGTTCGGTCTCTATTTTCTATAAGTGCTTCATACTCTTAGCACGCATCTCAGTAAAACCCGCAGTTACTCTCATATTTAAAACTGACATGATATCATTTTGTCAAGGAAAATTAAATTTTTTGTTTGAGGTACTGTTTGCATCATCTACAATTTTTAATGGAACTATTTTTTGATTTAATAACAATAAACATGTGTCTATGATTTAATAAACTACTGATGACCTCTGTAGTAGAGCAGTGTAGACACCCGTTTTGGCTATAGTTTGCCTGGGAGGTCGCGGGTTCGATTCCCTCCTTGGACAATATTTGTGTTACAACTAAGATTAGTTTCGGTGTTTTACTGGTTGAAGGACTATTATCCGCGCCTCGGAGAGCACGTTTAGCCCGGTTCGTTTGGGTTGACTGGGCCAGTTAATCGGTCCCGGTTATCAATATAATATCTGTGATAATCGTTACAGGTAGTCAGAATCCTAATGTAATCATTTTTTCTGAACAGTTTTTGAGGTCTGATGACAGTCGCTTGTATAATTATTATTCTGGTAACGAGCCGCAACGGGTTAAACTGGGAGTTGACCCCAATAGACATGGGAAAAAGGCAAGGGAAATGATGACCATCAATAACCAATTAGAATTTTGAATCAGCAGTACTAGTGTGAAGAAATCGATTGGAATATCTCTTGCTAACTTATCGAGTTATGTCTTGTCTATACTAACATCATCGTCCCCAGGGCAACGGGCACGGCTTAATAAGTCCAAATGGCGGCGGCGACAACACAACGCGTCCGTGGGAGCATCGATTGACTCAAGTGCTGTCATCTGGTTGATTGGTGAAGAACTGACTCCGACTAATGGAGTTCAGCTAAATTTATGATCTACTAACAATATTCTTTCATTAATTAAGAGATTGTAAGTGTATTGTGAACGGCAATGGGTCGTCTTCTATTTCTTGGGATTTAAATATAGGAACTTTTTGACGTGACAACGTCTTATAAATTGGTTTGCCGGGTGACACTTCAAGAAACTGCGTTACGCTCCGCTCACGTTATGCGCTCACAATGAGAGCGAGTGAGAGGCACGCATCCCTTCCACTCGGGCATGGTTAGCCCGCCTAAGAGCGAGAGAGACAGACATAAAAAGTGAAAGGCACGCGTCCCTTCCACTCGAGCACAGTTAGCCCGCCTAAGAGCGAGATTCTTTGTATAAATTAATGTTTTAAATATAATTCTTTGTATAAATAAATGTTTTAAATTGTTACTATTATTTCATCCATCTTCCTACTATACGAATGAATATTCACATTAAAATTATTTTACCACTCAAAGTCGTTGTCACGTAAAACTTTCGCCCGTATACCGACTTTACAGGCAACCAATTTTTTATTAACGGTTTTGCAACAATTGTTGCGATTCTGCCAGTGTCCATACAGTATCGCAATGATCAAAGTCAAATGAAATTTATACGGTTGTCGCAAGAGTTACAGTTTCATTTAAAATAATTTCTTTTCATTTTTATTTCAATCCTCTTTAATTTCCCACAGCTGGGTACAGGTTTTCTCTCAACTATCGATTACATCGACGACATTAGTTCTCTGTAAAATCACTTTGTTACGTATACGATCCTTCAGACAGACTCCGAGCATAGCCCTTCTAGACATTCTCACATGTTTGCCTAGTGTAAGGTTGGCCGTAGCTACGGCTTATCAACCACCATATCTTATCTTACATAATAATAAATGCGAAAGTTTATATGGGTGTGTGGGGGTATCGATGTCTGTTACTCTTTCACGCAAAATCTACTGAGCGATTTGGGTGAAAGGCACAGAGATAGATTATAGTCTGAAACAGCACATAAGCTACTTTTGATCCTAATATCACGCAGCGAAAACGAGGGCGGAAGCTTACCAGCTTCATAAAAACGAAAGCTAGAAAGCCAAATTTCAAGCAAAAGTAAGCTGGATCTTATGGAAGTTTTCCTTATGTAGGACATATAAGGAAAACCTCCTTTAAGATCAATTGTGAAAGATTTAACAAAGTATGGAGAAAGGAACGTATATTTAGTCACTAAGCAACAAGGCCAGCTCTGTTCAAATTGGTACGCTTTATTAGCTAACAATGGACGCATGAGTTTAATAAATTTGACACAGAGACATAAATCAATCAAACATATGTCACTCATAGTTGTGCTGATATTGTCTATGATGAATTCATCTTTCTATTATAGCTATTCTATTCTTTTCATCATCAGACTATTTTAGTCCACCGCTAAACCATGCCTCTCTTAAATTGATACAAAGTCCACCCAGGCATTCGATATATGGACCGTAGCTATTAACAAAGTCGGAACTACATTTTGGCGACTTTCGTTTTATTGCACTTATGGTCTTAAAATATTTAAAGGTATCTATGATCGCGCAAAATTTCAAATTTCAAACTAATCGCTATCATAGTTTTTTCTAGGATAATAAAGTCGGAAGTTCTAAGAGCGTCTCATTAAGCATAAAACTTTATTAGGTCGTACTGAAAAGTAGCGGTTTTGTGCTTCCGACACCTTTAGCTGCGGTCGATTATTATACCGATCTTGTTGCAACCGGTGCTAATTTCCATGCGTTCAAACTATTTTGCCATAAATATTGCTGGAACCAGCTCTAATAGGTCTCCTAACATCACTTTACCCATGGTGCTTTGTCCATTCTGATGGGGAAAATTAAACTTCTCTTTTTATGTATGTTGTCTCCCGCTTTATGTGGACAGTGGTCAATATAACTTTCCAACTTCTCCTATAATCTTTCTGATTAAATTCGTGCGGAATCTAAGATAGATACGTCTTCCGGAATTTGGCCGAGTTCTAATCTCTAGTCTCTTAGCGGGCCGTTGTTGAAGTTACAGGAGTAACATTGGCGAAATTGCGATTGTGGGTTAGGTCCCGTAGGTATGGAGCCTCTCTTAAAGGCTTTGTGTTCTTCTCTCACGCTATTGAGATCCGTTACTCCTATCCAGTTCTCTTTCTCCACGTTTCCCTTTGTGTCTTTGAAAGTGACAATATTAAACTGAGAGTAAGTTAATTTCTTATACAGTAGCAGCGAAATGTCACACTGGGTCATTTTACCACCATATTTATTTTACAACCTGCACTTTATTTATTTTCGCCGACGGCTTTGCAAATCTTCTGTACTAAACAGATTATTTAACAGTGTACAAATTTTTTAATGCAATTAGTTCATTGAGATAAGCGCGTTTAATTAAACAAACTCTTCAGCTTTATTTATAATATTAAGTATAGATAAAGATGCGGACTCAGTCAACTTCTTCCATAGAAGTGCACCTAAAATCTGAATGATCACTCTAGGTCCCCGAGTAGTGAGAATCAGGAGAAAAGCTAGTTAGGCTTCTGGTTGTCAGTGTCCTAGTTTTGCCATGTTACGGGCGATGGCGCACCTTCCAATCCTACCTTCAGTTCCATCATAAAATATATTATGTCTTGCCATGAGCAAAATATGGTCAAGCGCAAATCTTAGAACGAAAAAAGAAGCAATAGTTATCCTATAAGGGTTTTGTTTTCACTTTTCGACGTGCGGAACCCTAAAAATCTATGAAAAATCTAGTGCAACAGTAGCTTAACTAAATAAACTTAATAACGCTTTCATCAAAAAACAACCAGGTGATAGTTCTTGAGTCGTTCATTAGCAGCAAAACATAATCGATTAAAAATATCAATGATTTTGAACCTTATTTCATGGGTAATAAAGTCGAGGTTTTGGCCATCGGATTGAAATATGAGTTGTGGCGTCATGGGTATAGTGATTGATGGGTGCTGACTGACGGGCTGGCGGGTGTGGTGGCGTGTAGTATAAGATATAAGCGGTAGCGATTTGACGTGAATTCCGAGTATTAAATTTGCTATTGTAAGTGTTAGTAATGTTATAATGGTTTGATGCTTATTTTTCGATTTTATTGACAGTTTTAACTATTGCGTTAGGTGACAGGAAAACAGAAAGATAGCCTAAAGGACGGCGGCAGTCAGCACTGCTGCTACCGTCGGCCAGCCACATCGATGAAGGACGAGTAAATGCGCCTGAGTTTGCGCGCAGGCTTGTACTCCTCCTTAACTCTCTTCCCCGCAATATATCTTGCGCAACTGACCTCTTCCGTTATTTTGGAATGTAAATAAGACGAAATATCACGTCAAAATCATTATTGCGCTAAATCTTAAAATGTATTCAATTTTTTTATTCAATCTGAAGTCAATATTTTTTAATAATTCAAAAGGTTTGACCCTTGACGTGAGTACTTTTTGAATTTTTCTTAATAATAAAACAGTAAACGCTTATATCTTGTGCCATAGGTTGGGGTTCGCTCTGTGTACATAAGTATGACCATTACAGGCTGACCTGGTCTCTTTTAGTTTCAATTTTCAACCGAGTATTGATTAAATACATATTTCGTGAATAAACAGATGTTATGTTGGTTTGTGTGGGCTTGTTTCAGCTTTTATTTTTTGTGTGACAGTTTACTCTCACTGCAATAGTTCAGTGCACGAGACGACCTCTGCAGTCGAGCGGTGTAAGCTGTCCCATTGGGCTATACACAGGCACGGCCTTTGGGTTCGCGGGTACGATTTCCGCCCTCGGACAATCTTTGTGTAACAACAAACATTTATTTCTGTGTTTGGTTGAGGGACTACCCTCCGTGCCTTGGAGAACATTTTAAACATCCCTCCCAGCTGTCATTCTGTAAAACATCTACGACAATCGTTAGCGTTAGTACAGCTAGTCAGAAGCCTGTTGTAGAACGCCATAACGCAGACATCGCACCGGATCAAGGCAAGGGTGCTTGGAGGAGCGGTTTCCTGGTGGGTGATTATTAAACCACGGCTGAAGCCTACCATCTGCCGGCCTGTCACCTGTTTATTGTCACCTGATTTACAAAACCGAGGACCATTCATTCAAATTTTAGTCCCACTTACGAAGGTCACTCAACCTCCAAAAAGCCTTTCTTCTTACTTGTTTTGTACTAACAATGTTGAATATAGCAGCGGTGGCACAGCGGTATCACCCTCGCCTTTTAAATATAAGGTCGCGGGTTCAGTTCCCAGTCGTGTTCACACATCTATATTTGAATTGTTTCATCGCCGTTTCAATACCGGTGAAGGAAATCATCATGAGGAAATCTGCATGTCTAAGAAATAATCATTTGAGGACTTGTGACACCCACTAACCTACTAACTTGGCTAGCGAGTGTGGATCAAAACCTAAATTCTGTCAACTCGTAATATAGTTGAGAGACGACCTGTGCCCAGCTGTGGGACACTAAATAGGGATGAAGTGAATATTGAAATGCTCTTTGCGTCAAAATGAATTTATCACCACAAACACGACCGACTTTAGTTTGTTGAATAAAATAAATAATTGATAAAAATCTTTTTGTCCCGATCTCGTTCGGATTGACAGCCGATTGACAGCTGACAGTATCTTGACGTCTTTCACTTTCGCGTTTCCGCTGAGTTCGATTATTGAATTCTGTTGAATGGTTATCGAATTTAATTTGATTTTGGAATGAGTTGTTGTTTATAAATAGGTTGTTGTTGTTAAGTTGTTACCGTTATTTTAAAACGTTATTTCAGTTATGTATTGTGTTATTCTGTCTGATCCAGTGGTTTGCTTAATCACCACGAGATCCCGGGTCGAGCAAAATGACATTAGGGATAATGAAACGGTATAAATATAGTAGGTATTTTAAGTAGTCCGTCAGTAAGACAATAATAAAATCTCAAACAATGTATTTTTTTGCTTTTGAAATGAAACTATACCATTAAAGTTATGGTATGGGAGTGCGCTGGACCATCACTTCAACCCTTTTTAGGCTTGCACTGTTGAAGACGTGAGGTCTTCTCTCAACTATCTTACGATTTGAGAGATTTTAGGCCTTAATCCATACACGCTGGCTAATTACGTGTTGGTTGATGTCACATGTCTTCGAATGATTTGTTCTTAGACACACCAGTTTCCTCACGATGTTTTACTTCAATATTGTGGCTAATTCTTAGATACTAAATATCTGAACAGATTTTCATTTAACTAAAGTTTATAATAATTAGGTACACAGTGGAGTTGCGGATGGCTTAGATTTACAATTATAACATTTTTGTTAGGTTTGTTAGTTAAATTAAAATGATAATGACTCAACAATAATTCATTTAATTGCCATATAAATCATAAATAATATCCACTTATAAAGAGGCCATAAAACTCATAGAAATTATACTGCTAAAAACACACATAGGTCAGTTATTCAAGGCCATGACTAAAATATTTCCCCACGTTTGAATAAAATATCGTTTCCGTCCGTCAGTCAACCGTGAGACAATTTGATACATAAATCAGTCATCAGTGTCTAAGTTAATAGCTGTTTAAAACTGTTATTATAAGTAGTTATTAAAATATTCTAAAATAACAACTAAGTAGGTAGGTAGTTATAATTACCGGGCAGCGGTGGCGCAGCAGTAGTAGCCTCGCCTTTATATAAGGTAGCGGGTTCGATTCCCAGTCGTACCCACACATCTTTGTGTGAATTGATTCATCACCGCTGCTCAATATCGATGAAGGTTGTCTAAGAGTAAATCATTCGAGGACATGTGGCGTTCTCTAACCCGCACTTGGCCAGCGTGTGTGGGTTAAGGCTTAAAGTATCTCAACTACTTAGTAAGATTGTTGAGAGAAGACCCGTGCCCAGCTGTGGGATATTAAAAAGGGTTGAAGTGAGGTAATTGTAACGAATATATCTACTACTGCTTATGCTAAGATAATACTAGATGTAGTAGACTAGGTGTATCGAAGTAATATACTACATACAGTATTGCACATTACAGATTTAAAATAGCGGTGCGACTATATATACTTTCACATTCAGCTTTTGTCTAATGGCAGAAAAGCTGTAAACGTTGTTTATAGGGACGTTTTGTAAATGTACCTCAATGTATTTAGTATCAGCACTGCACCCGTGCGAAGCCGGGGCGGGTCGCTAGTAACTTTATAACTGGTATACAGGAGGATAAGAATGTACCCGGGAGAACGCTGCCGATAAACTGCTGCGCAGTTTGGCAGGCCTTAATTTTAAGATAAAAGTTGTATCTTCTTGTTATGAAATAAATAAAAAAAAAAAAAAAAAGATGGTGCTGTGAGTAAAGATATTACTGGATTGTCTTAGATTTACGCGAATATCACACATTGAAATAAAACTACTTTTTGACGGATATTATCGCGGTTTATTCCCGACATTTCAGTCTTTTCAGACTTCATGTTCACAGGTGGACTGGGGTATTTGACACTCTTTGGTTTGTTACTCTACACGCAAAAACTACTGGATGTAATTGGATGAAATTCAGCACAGAGATAGTTTATGGTCTGTCTAAATTAACACATAGGCTAATTTTTATCCCAATTAGTACCACGCGGGCGAAGCAGTGGGTGGAAGCTGGTTAAATCATGAAAGTTAGATTTTGTCACCAACAGAAAAGCAAATTTTAAAAGCAAATGTATTTGTAGGTAATTACCAATTATAATTATCTTAGCAAACTTACCTATTAACCTTTAAAACCGGTGACAGAAAAATGTCAAACGATTGAATTAATTTAACGCCTTCTTCAAACAAATGACTGTCACTAGATTAAATTTTTAATGAAATATTCATTAAAAAATTTACTTACTCGTGATGACAATAAATAGTACATTTAGATAACTTAATTAATAATTAGGTACTACTTAAAAAAATTATTAATAATATCTAATAATAATTACTTTTTAACTTTTTGTTTTTTATACAAGATAAGGTAGGATGGGTAATGACGATTGACTAAAGCTATACAGGGTGACTGGTAATTAATGTAAAATACGGAGGCAAGAGACACCGCGCGCCCCACCGCCGCGCTCATCTAATCTCTCTCTGCTCTACCCTCCAATATCGTCAACTCTACTGCGGTGGTTCCTCTAATTACCAGTCACCCTATATGTATACACGGCAGAGGTAAGTTAAAATACAGGAAGAGGAGGGATTAGCATCTCTGTTTCCTGATAGCTAGGTATAATCTGCCTGTTTTCAAGTCACAATTTAATCGGTATTTAGTAGGTAAGCGCGTTTCATCGTAAACTGCATCATTGTTTAACAACGGGCAAGTTGTGGACATGCGCAAGCCTATACAGAATAAAAAAGGTGTGTAGCTCTCACATTCGTCGTGCATGTATGACCAGAGATTCGATTCACGTAATTAAATAAATTCAGTTGCAGTGCAGGTACAGTTCAGTTCGATCAAAACATCCCTTTTCGTATTCTCGTTATTTTGACAACCGCTGTCAGATACGCTCGCGTCAAGTTCGCGTCACGCGAGCGCTTTAGACTAGATATGACAGCTAAACAATTACAAGAATACCATTTTGCACTATTTGATCGGCGCGTCAAGAAATTACATGAATTAGGGCCCAGATTTATGAAAATGAATGAGGGTAACAAATATGTTTATGTATGATCGTGGCAAGTGGCGCTATCCAGTCTCTACCTACCCCCATAAGAAAAAGTTTGTATGTATATGTATGCAACATAAGCATTTTGTACCTTTTTAACCTCCGACGAAAAAGCGGGATGTTGTAAGTTGCACGTGAGTGTAAGGTTTTAACGTCTCGTAGCGCCTATAAATGAAACGAATTTTTATGCTGTTTTCTTTTTAACCTCAAAAAACAGGGCAAGTGCAAGGCGGACCCACGTGCAGGGTTCCGTACCATTTCTAAGTAGCATTTTTATATTATATATCATGGATCATTTTATTCGTAAATTTTACTGATCCGTGAAAGTTTTCCTTTGAAATTCATCATACTTCAAACAGCGTGATTTTTTTAAAATAATGTATGGTTTGACCCTAAAAACGTGATTTTAAAAGTCTGTACCCTTAGCACAAGTTCATCATTACGGAAAAAGTTTCAAAAGTGCACAAGTTTGTTGTCACGATTTTGATGCGGTTTATGTAATAGATAAGAGCCTCGAGACAAAGTCATGACTCGCTCTGCTAAGGTGCTGGATCAGTCTGCTTGCGACCACGGCCGGTGAAACCCGTGTCGAAACGTAAAAGTTGATAAATAAATTATCTTAATAATCATAATCATTTATTTGGTTATAACATGCCGCATATGTTGCTTACAGTGTCCACAGATCCGCATGTTTTGATTAGATAATTAATAATAATAATAATAATAATTTATTGCAACAAAGATAGTACACTAATTAGATAGAAACCCTGATTCTCAAACTAGCTGGAGCTGTGTGTTGAGAACCAGTGCCTTCCCAACTATATGTTATATAATATGTCTGTTACAATTAGAATATTAAGAAAAAACAATAACAGTATATTACTAGTGTGTGTTACTGTGTGTGCATATGTGTGTACGTGCTTGCGCGCGCGCCTGTGGTGTGTGTGTGTGTGTGTGTGTGTGTGTGTGTGTGTGTGTGTGTGTGTGTGTGTGTGTTCATTTTACGATTGCTAACAAATTCTCCACCTCATTGTAGTCCAAATCATTAAGCCATAGTTTAACTGTGTTTTTAATTTGATTAAATTAAATTAATTGATGAATTACCTAATCGATGCGATGGTTAGATTGTATCAATCTTCAAAAATTACTTAAAGTCCATCAAATCTAAGAAGTACCGTTTGACAGTTCTAAACGTAGTACATTTGGAATTTTATTTTTGTATGAAAATTGTTTATGTTATGTAATAAAAATAGCTTCATAATTCAATTATTTTACAGGAAAGCTAATAAAAATAGTGTGAATTACGCCTCTATAAAGCTAATTTAATAGAATACAGTGAAACGTCAAAAGGTACTTCTTAGATTTGTTCAATTGTAGGTACATTATAGTATCTCTACTCTTAAATGTATAAAAATACTACCCAAGTAGGTAAAGCGTCGAAAATATACGTTTGTCGGTTATTTCATACAACATCCAACCCGTCACGTCCATCACCGTGGATTGATAGACGCGAATATATCTAGAGCGGGTCTTACGAGGCCCGGAGTACGTCCGTCATCCGTCATCGTCAATGTGCACAGTGGGACGGATAGGACAAAAGGTTTTCACAAGGTGCGATGTTTTGTTTTTGTATTAAATTGTGATTTTTTATTTTATAATATGTATAAAATTATTGCTATTGTTAAATAAAAATAAATTAGATAAATATTTATTCATTCTTTGTCCTTACCTAGTACTATTTATCACTTTTATAGACGTATGAATTAAGTTGCGAAATTGTTTATTAGCTTTTTCAAAAAATACGTACCGATTTCACCTGGAATGTGTAGGTGTCCCCTAAAACTAAGAAATAAATACCAAGATCGATCTATAATTGGCAAAATGATCGCATAACATACATGTAAAACAAAAAAAGTCGGTTGAAAAATGTATAAATATATAGTTCATCGAGGACCTCCTTCTTATTGAAGTCATTTAAAAATTACAGAAGAAAGTTTTTATTAAAAATATCTAGAACCTACCGACTACGATGTAAGTTTTCAAACTATCCAACACTTGCGTAGTCTCAAAAGTGTTATTCTAAATTTCAAGTCAATCAAATTTCAAGTATGAATAACAATACCAACCAATCTTAAAAAAATAAGTGCTGACAAGAAGAAAAAAAAGAAGAATTACATTGCAAATTTGAAAAATGACACCAAAATGTTTTTTTAACAACATGAGTAGTGTCAGTTTAGTGTTCACGATATTGTTTGTAAATTTAAGCCGCAATTTTGTACACCTCTAAATAAATAAGTGCTAACTTATAAATTAATAGCAGATTATTTTCATACCCTTTGTATGTAATAGATATTTTAACATACACGTAAAATATTTCGATAGACATTTTAATGTATGCGCCCCTTCTTTTAATTTTCCAATCTTTTCGTAAGATCGTTAACATTTCGACAACTCGTCTGCGCCTGTTATGCAAGCACGTTCGCAAATCCGTGAGCCAATATTTATAGCCGTTATTTTTAACTGCCATCTTTATTTCAGTCATAAATCGTGCCAATCACGGCACCATATTTATAGCATCTGAGGAAAATTCAACAAAGCATAATTTGTTGCTCACAAAAACTATTTTCAAAAGAGATTTCTCCCTACTGTACATTAAATATACAAAAAGTAGTAATCTAACAAATTTATTGCACCGAATCGCATAATTTGATTAACGAGCGTGTCAAATTCACGCGATATTTTTTTTGGCTATTCTTGTGCGTTTCGGAGCAGTGTGCAGGCGATAATGGACACATGTCCCATCATCCATCAGAGACGACAGATGCCGCACAGTGGACGGCATTTGTTTCGACAAGACTTATAGGTACAATGCTCTCGATTTCAATATCGCTTTAGTTATCGATGTGTTTGTATATTTAAGTAGAAGAGTTTACTATATTTCTATTTTTTCATTTTCATTTTTTGGTGTTAAAAGCAAGCATTTTACCGACCACGCCACCGGCCTGTCGCGTCGTCTTGCTTAAATACTTACCTTTTTTTTTGTAAATACATATTAAAGATAAATTACACCCAGACACAGAACAAACACTCGTGCTCATCACACAAAGATTAGGGTGGGAATAGAATCCATGACCTTTGGCTTAGCAGTCAGGGTCACTTACCACTACGCCACTAGGCCAGTATGCGAGAACCGCTGCTGGAAATAAAGCTTGATGTGAAGCTGTGTTTACGAATGTATTTTGGCCTTGACCTTTCACACATGGTACCAGTTAGTTATTACTAAAAAGTAAGAACCTTTTGTCTACCTCTCATAGTAAGTATCTGTAACTATTTTTTAATATTCTGCGGCATTCACACACAGTCATTATAATAATAATAATATATAGTGGGACATTAACACACACGGGCATCTGATCCCAAACTAAGCAGAGCTTGTACTATGGCGACCAGATAACTGGTAATATACTACTTAAAATACTTTTCTTTTGTAAATATATCTTAATACTTAAATATAGATAATTACACCCAGACACAAGACAAACAGACATATTTAAACAAATGTTTGTCTCGGGTGGGAATCGAACCCACGACCTGCGGCGTGAAAAGCAAGTATCTTACCGACCACGCCACCGGCCCTAGTGTTATTGGAACCCGATATCTTATATACTGTACGTACCAGTGGCGAACAGTCCATACAAGCGGAGACCAATGGGCTTCCCTTTAGGAATTGATTAATATAGTTTTTTCATTAAAATTATGTAACGCGTAAGACTATTAAACAGCATCAAAAATAAGTATCTACCTATATTAAGAAGGTGGTGGTCCCCATAGAAACATCGGTGAAGGTATTGAAGAGATATTATTTTCTTAAGTAAGAACTTTTTTGCTCCGGCTTCCCGTGTTCAGATTTGTCCCCTTCACAACTGATACATATACTCCTTTCCTTTTGTAAAGGAGACTTTCAAAAAATGTATAGAGCCTGGGATTAAAATAATTGTAAATTCGAACAGCAATCTGAGTTACATGGGTTAATAGAGCATAATTAATTAAATTTTTTGGTGTATTTAAAATAATTATACAGCCTCCCGTTTTTTTTTTAAATTGAAATTGAAAATAAGAATCCTTAATGCAATATTAAGATTATTGCAATTGGCAACCCCATGGCCAAATGACAATTGAGCAACCAAAAAAATTAAAATTATTTAGAACGCTGTCAATCAAACTGATCAATGACAATGACATCATGACGTTTCCCGTAATTATATTTTTTTCCACGCGTTTTGTTATTACACTCATAGGATAACAAATATTTTTCGTCATAATTACATTAAACTGCAGCTAGAATAATATTACAAAAAAAAAGTACTCTAATAGAATGCAATTATTGACGTGATTGCAATATTTATACTGCTTAGGAAACGGATAATTAAAGGTAATGTGCGTTTTGTTTTACTATTACATTTTTTAGATTTTTACAAAAATGGGTGCTCCTAATATTCGTTTTTAGTTAAATTCTAACAGCTTATTAAATAAGCTTTCCATTGAGGTATATCACATTGGTGTTCAAAATTCTATCCCACTTTTGACCTCTCCTTTATACTTTTAATAGATAATTACACCCAGACTCAAGACAAACAGACATGTTCATCCTTAGAAAATTTAACACGGAACTATAGGCCGACCGTTTAACTCGCGTATTGCATATCGCCAAGATTCTGACTCCTCAAGCTGCACAGACAGAGATGATGATTCAAGCGATATGGGTATTAGTGACGAATATTCCTACATTACTTTTATCTGTGGTTAAATAGTTCTTTATGAGATATAATTAATGTTTTATGACTTTGTACCTCAGATGGCGATCGATGGTATTGCGCGCGTCCACTCTACCGAGCTACATGAACAGTTTGTATACATAAACTGTTCATGCTTTGTGTTTGTGTGTCGCTTTTATTTTACGTCTGAATTTGTCTGTATGATGAACACTTAGAGCATTTTATACGCAACTTTCAGAAGCTACCTAAAGGTAACTAAGCTATACTAAGTTACAGTTTATAAACACGCCATTTGACTGGCCCGTGCCGCGGTGGGGTGGTCGGTAAGACAGTTTGCTCGCCGCAGCTCGTGGGTTCTATTCCAAGTTGGTTGGTTGAAGACAGCTTCAACTTACAGGAACAATTTAATAGGTAGGTAGCTTCTGAAAGTTGCGTATAAAATGCTCTAAGTGTTCATCATACAAATGTCTGTCTCGGGTTGGAATAGAACCCACGAGCTGCGGCGAGCAAAGTGTCTTACCAATCACCCCACCGCGGCACGGGCCAGTCAAATGGCGTGTTTATAAACTGTAACTTAGTATAGCTTAGTTAAAACTTATTTAAAGATTTTTTTTGTGTAATGTGCGCTAATTACATCATTAAATTAACTAATATCACAGTAAATTACATTCAAGTCTACATGTCTAATTAGAGAAAAATTAATGATATGAAATTTGTTTTATTATTTTACTTAACATAGAAAAAACGATAACTTAAAGGCTTGGAACATTTAACACAGGAACTGTTAAGCGCGCGCGTTCCCGTCTGCCGAGGTATTTGAACAGTCTGTGCATGTTTTGAGTTTGTGTGCAGCTGTTAAGTTTTATTTGCGTGTGCATTTGTAAAGACTCTTCAAGTCTTTGCAAGTGTGCGCGAACATTTGTATATGTTTATTTTTTATATTTTTTATTCTTCGATAGGCTGGCGATTGACTACAACTTACTTAATGTTAAGCAATGGTGTAGTCTACGATGGAACGCGCCAGCCTAGTATACCGATTCACTCGTGATTACGAATGATTATCGGTGAGAAGGTGGCAGTGGAATGAGCCTCCTTAAGGTTAGAAACCTTAAAGGAGCAACAATTCTGACCCACCCTCTCTGCATGGTATCACCAGGCATCGCACTAGAATTTGGCAAAGCTGCTTGGCGGTGCGGCTTTGTCTGGTGGGTGGTCATTAACCACGGCCGAAGCCTACCACAAGTTGTCCAGTTGTACTGTACGTGGTAACCTCGCCTCCCCCAAAAACTGGTAGAAACAATTTAGTACCAGAAGTAGCGTATAAAACTTCCTTGTTAAATATCCTAAGTCTAAAGGTACCTATTATAATTTATTTTAATTTAGTGTCAAGTGTAGGCAATAGTGTTTGGGGCTGAGTCACCTTCGTCCGTGGGTGTAAACCTTTAATTGAATCCCCACACGTGGTCCCCGAGTGGTGCAAATCAGGTACAATCAACTGGTGGTAGGCTTCAAAATACATTAGATTAGGCTAGCTACAATCTAGCTATCAAAGCGCTTTGTGCGTACCCGTGGAATTTACACCACATTTTATTTCTAGTTTATATGTGACTAATGATTAAAATTTCTACTTTGTTTTAATTAATTAAAATAATCATCTGGAACTAGGACTCGTTGTGACATTTAATGTAATTATTTAACGTCTGAATATAATAATAATTAGTATCATCTAAAATAACGTAACAATAATATTGTGGTCAAAACAAACATACAGCTCACTGTGTATTATGATGAAATGAAATGAAAAAGTAGGATAGTATTTTTAACACCAATGTAATATACCTCATTGGAAAGCTTATTTAATACTAACGACCCGCCCAGTTTCGCACAGGTGCAATGTGTTATACTTATAAACCTTCCTCTGGAATCGCTCTATCTATTAAAAAAACCGCATCAAAATCCGTTGCGTAGTTTTAAAGATCTAAGCATACAAAGGGACATAAGGACAAAAAAACTTGAGAGGTGTCAAGGGACACCAGGATGGAACGAAGTTCCTTTCGATTAATTAGTGAAGGAATTGTAATACAATTTTATTTTTTTTAAGTTATAATAATATTTTTTTATTATTAACAAATACAAACTTAATCAGTAGGCTCAATTTTCGTAATAATTGGCATGCGCACGCCGCACAGCTTACAATAGCTTACTATAGCAAAAAGTGGCGTGACAACTTTTCGTAAGAATTTTATCCGTCTAGCCCCCTTTCACAACGCGCGATAAGGAACTTCGTTCCAAAAGCGACTTTGTTTTATACTATGTACCTAGTGATTGGAATTTAATCAAATATGAATTTTCGGAGCTCCCATTTTGTAAAAATTGCCTTTAAATATTCGTTTTTTAAGCAGTATAAGTATAAATATTAAAATTCGATAATTGCATTGTTGTGGCCAGCACACTGCCACTTCATCTTGCTAATCTTACTTAACTTTAGTTCTTTGTCGGATAACTTCATTCCGGATTTTATTCTTCAAAGAAACGCAAAGCATAGTGAACATCTGTCGAACAACTGATAACCGCTGGGAAAGCGAGTTCTTGAGTTGAGACACGCCTTGGCAAACGTAGTGTGGGACGGCCTTCAGCGAAAAATAGCTGGCAATAGCTGGATGCGACAAGCCGAAGACAGGGTGAAATGGCGCTTATTGAGAGATGCCTATGTCCAGCTGTGGACTGCTATAGGCCGATCATGATGATGACTTTATAATCTATAAAATGTAATTTATTTTGTAGGTACGTTGCTATACGCTAATCGGGTCTAATGTTGAATCTTTAGAACTGTTTCGTTAAAACATAGCTAACACTAAGTAGTAAAACAAAGATATTTTTTGATACCTATACATATTTTATTATAGAATAAAATAATAGTCCATAATACGCGAAAAACTGTGAAAAAACCAGTCAGTTTTAACCCTCCAACGCCAGACAAATGGCGGGGGCGCTCTGACATCAATCTACTTATTACCGCCGACCTGAGAGTAAATCATTTATAGCGCGATCCAAATCTCGCTATTTACTCAACGATGGGTCATGGAGACCCATCACTCAGCCAATAGCCACTTCGAGGGTTATTGTTTGTACAATTGTTACTGAGACTACCCAATTTTTGGTTAATGGACTAAACATTGTAGATTTTTTATACCTTTATCAAGCAAATACAAATTATTAGAAATTATTTACTGTATTGGAAACACTAATAAATATAGGTAGAGTTTCCGAGGGTATTTTGTCACATTTTGTCTTAGTTTAGGTCCCTTAGAGCCTATTCACGCTTATTACAACAAATCATACTTCGTTCGATATCCTTCTGTGTTTTTATTTGTTACTAGCTACCGCCAGCAACCTCGCCCGCGTGGTGTTAGAAGAAAAGATAGCCTATGTCTTTCTCAGGCTCTAGACTACCTACCTGTGTACCAAATTTCATTTAAATCTATTCAGTACTTTAGGCGTGAAAGCGTATCTAACATTTATTATATTCGTAGGGTATGAAGATCATCCCAATTAAACAATTGAAATTCCAAACAGACCAAATGCAGTTTCATAAATTTGCGCACCTTCGATGGTCACTCTTGTGGCTGACTTTGCTGACTGAATCTCACGCCCTCATCCCTGATAATAGAAAAAACTATCTAATGGGGACTGAGTCACCTTTGTCCGTAGGAGTGCACCTTTTATCTGAATCCCCACACGTGGTCCCCGGGTGGTGCTAATCAGGTGACAATCAACTGGTAATTATGTTTACTGGTAATTAACTGGTGGTAGGCTTTGGCCGTGGTTAGTGACCACCTACCAGACAAAGTCGCACCGCCAAGCGGCCTAGCCGTGTTCCGGTGCGATGTCTGGTGACACCATTTAAGAGGGTGGGTCGGAATTATTGCTCCTTTATGGTTTCTAACCATATAGAACTCCACTGCCACCTTCTCACCGAAAGTCATCAATAGGTATAGTGGGCAGGCGCGTCTCATCGTAGACTTATTGCTTAACATCAGGCAAGTTGTAGTCAAACGCAGGCCGTTTTCAGAATAAAAAAAATATGCTTACAAATAGAAATGAGATGGAGGTCTTGCATGTATTTCTGTTATATGTGGTTAGATTTAAGCTTAAACGATTATTTCAACAATAATAAAAGAAAACTTATATAATCCAAACCGAAGTCAACCAATTACCCAATCATAAGGCACATATTGCAACCGCTACTAAATCTGTTGAGGCCCGAAATCACTCAACGGTACGTCTTAACTCTGAGAAACCCCGTCTTTATCACCCTAACGACGTCATTCATCGCCTTTTACGCACCTTTCTACCACAATACTATCACCGACATTACTTTAGTAACAATTTTCACATCCAATGAAAGAGGAATTGGAGCAGCCTTTTGAAACAGCGAACAAAACAAGCAATGGATAGGATGTAATGTGGAATGGTGGTGTTTATTGTGACGGACGGCCGTCACTCAAACCCTTGATTCGTCGCTACAGGTAAGTGGAAAACACGGGAAATAATTTTGAATGTAGAGCAAAATTTGGAATATATTTTTAATATGTTTTGTATTAATAAGCATTAGATTTCTTTAGTTACACAGATTTATGTAATTCCTAGGTGAATACCAAGTACTGTCAGCTACAAAAGGTGATCAACAGTTTATTATAACAAAACACCTTAACTCAGTATAAGTGACGTGTGACTGTTCATTGTAAGCTACTACTGACAAGCATATTTTCATCTCTCGTCACGGTACTTATATAAGGAATATTTTTAAGTCAGTATTATTTTGTAATACCGAATCTGTTTTTAAAATTTTGTTGCAGACTGTACATAAAACTTAAAAATAAAATAAAATCGGACAAAAAAAATTGCAAATATAATGGCGGAGTTATTCCCAAACAAACTGAAATAAATACAACATTTATATTGAAAACATTAATATCCTTTTTGAAGTCTATGGAAAATGTGTCGTCATATTAATATTCTTCATATTATTATCATCATCATCATCATCACCATCATAATAGATAAAAGACGAAGCTGGCTGACTAACTGACTGATATATCAACGCAGAACCCAAACTATAAAATAAATAAATATAAATAAATATTCTGGGCCATCAACACACACGGTCATCTGGTCCCAAACTAAGCAGAGCTTGTGTTATGGAAACCAGAAAGCTAGTATATACTATACATAAAATACTTTTCTTTTGTAAAAATATACTTATAATAGATATTTACACCCAGACTCGGCACAAACACAAATGTTCATCACTAATGTTTGTCTCGGGTGGGAATCGAACCCACAACCTGCGGCGTGAAAAGCAAGTATCTTAACGACCACGCCACCGGCCCGTCAAACTGCTGGGTCTGTAGACTCCAAATTTGGCACATAGGTTCCTTACGGAGTCTAAGGGCCCACTAAGAAAGGATTTTTTAAAACTCACCTTTTAAGGAGGTGAAACTGGGTTTCACCAATAACAAATAAAAAAATATGATAAAGGGTTCCTATAGATCTGTCACTTGGCTAATTTTAATCCTAACACCACGCGGGCGAAACCACGGGCGGAAGCTAGTAAATTATATCCAAAGAGATTTGATAGATATTGTATAAATAAGTTTGTATCTGTGTCATTATCTACATTTAAATTACTCAAAGAAGGTATAGGTATTATCTCGTACAGAAGATATTAACGAGATCTCCCAGCTGGCTGCCTGAGTATATACGGACACCCAAAAGAAATAAATAGCCCAAAGTAGCTGGAAATACCAGGTGTAGCTATAACCTCACGTGAATGAACTGGCGCAGGTCCTCAGTGGAGCAGGCGGACTCCAATACACCAGGCTGAAGAGGCATGACATCCCAAATCTCATCAGAAGATTCCCACAGTGAGACATGAGAGAGCTTGCTGGGAAGTAATTTTCCAGCAGTTCAAGGCTGTTATCGATGAGAATTATACAGAAAAATTATCAGCCAAAAAAACAGATTGCCATGAAGCAGAATCAACAAAAATTAAGTGTTATTATCGTAATACAAAAGTCGAAAACCAAAAGAAAATATAACATAAACAATATTTCAATCTCTATTCAAAGGTAAACCCCCCACTACGACCTGTCCCAAAGACAAACACCCCGAACCGCTGTCTGTCATTGTACATCTAATAATGAACGACTAATTAAAATGACATTTTGTTTTATATCATCAAATTAATGAATACAACCCCCCTCCCGCCAACCCAACAGCCGTGGGGTATTGGCTAAAATTTATGAGTCTCCCAGTTACGAGATGGATTTCATGATTTATTGCGTCTTTATCATCTTTTTATAGCAACGAATGAAATAATACAATTTATATCATTTAAATTTTTCTCCATTTTAATTATAGTGTTCGATGATTGTAAATTCTATTATTTATGTTGTTATTGATGAGATGTTCTGTGTTTAATTACTTTGAATGTAATTTACGGTTCGGTTTGGTCTTTTGAAAAAAGTGGATCAACATTTTGTTTTGTGGGTCTATGGTTGATGACGACGAGACCAGGTCATAACTAGACCGCACAAAGATATTGTGCATCGCGACTCCGCAATTACGTGCAAAATGTAAGGTTTAACTTAGTTAATTTAATTGTTGTTAATTGTAAATTTCTAATTAGATTCTTATTGGAATTATTGAATTTATATTCTAATTAGATTGAAGTTATCGGATTTCCATTTTATAGTGATTTTTAAGATAGTTTCTTGCAAAGTAAAATTTTAGTACTAAAATTACGTAACTTGAAAATGACCTTTTTTGTTTATGGAGATTTTTTAATAAGAATGATTTAATTTTAAAGACGTGGATGTAAAATGAATGGGACAGTTTGAATTTTGGAAATCCGATAAGAAATAAGGAAGTTATGGACGATTTTCTAGAATGAACAATATTGTTTATGTGAATTTTTGTATGTTTTTGTTCTAGAAAATTTTTATTGTGATGATGTACATTTATAAGCTTTTTATAATATTATAGAGATTGTAAAAACGCGTAGAATAAGGTATAATATGTACAGTTTTCTTAAATAAATAAAGAGAAATTCAAGGAAAAGAGGTCTCGAGATAGTAAGAATGATCTCGAATTTTCGAGAACATTCGCGCGGATTCTTTTCGGTAACAACGGCCGGTATAAAAGGCGGTCGTATTGCCGGAACGAGTCAGTCGCAAATGAACAGTCGTAAATGAACAGTCGCAAATGAACAGTTGCAAATGAAGAGTCGCAAATGAAGTGCCGAAGAGTAAACAACAAAAGGAAAAATCTCGAGATCTCAAGACCAAGAAGTAGTTTTTGGAAGAAATTGTTGTTTGCATTTTAAGAACGGGGTTTCTCTAGTTGGCCAGTAGTGCCGTACCTATTTCACTGGATATACGCATTTAGGGGTGCGTGGGGTAGGTGCCACCAGCGGCGAATATAGGAAGGTCTAGGTACCTACCAACAAAATCATCATATACTCTAGGGACACATACCCTGGAGTATAAGGAACTCACTCGACCTAGCAAGTAGGAGGTACAGGGTGGGGGTCCATTACAGTCTGGTCCTTCGAGCCGGATCCCTAGAAGAATAGTCCAGAAGAATTAAGAAGATTGCAAGATGCCAGTGACAAGATCACAGAAGGATGCCTCCTCAAGACCGTCGTCCCGTCCTTCCGTTAGGGACGGGGGAGAAGAAGCGACAGGGTCAGAAGGGGTCACGTCTGCGTCAGCGTCAGGGTCATCGGCAACAGCGTCGGACACACACACTTCTTCGGGTACAGCAACAACAGGAGAAACTATGACTACAAAGGCTACGATCACGACTGCGACCACGACGGCATCACAGAATAAAGGAGACGCCACACAGAAGAAGACTAAGAAGACTCCAGAACAGGCCCCGGAGGAGGGTATTTGTGGCGTTACCAAGACCCTCAATCCGATGGGAGTCAGTCTTCGAGCCAGGTCCATGAAGACCACGAGTACTTCAGCAAGAAGACGCGAGCTGGCAGCCAGAGAAGAATTGGCAAGTCTGGAGCTTGAACAAGCACAGGCTGCGGCAAAACTGGCCCGCGTCAGATTGGAGATAGTACAATGTGAAGATGAAGACTCCGTGGATGAAGACCTGGAAGACAGAACAGCTCAGGTGCAGAACTGGATCAAGACGTCAGTTCGGGGAAGCAGCAATATTGAGCAACCAGAGCAACGAGGTCAACCCCTTCTGGAAGAGCAGCAGGAGCCGCAGAAAGTCAAGCCTGAAGAGAACGCTTCAAAGGGAATTACGATTGAAATTCAAGCTTTGACGACGGCATTGAAGCAAGCCTTTTCTAAAAATGGACCAGCAGCTCAACCGAACTACATCCACGAGCTACCATACTTCGATGGGAACAGCAGCGAGTGGATGGCCTTCAAGGTCGTCTATGAAGATACAGCACCAATGTTCAACGATGTTCAGAATATGGCTCGACTAAGAAGAGCAATAAAGGGCAACGCAAGAGAAGCTATCAAGAGTCTGCTATACTCCGAGGCTTCTCCGATGGAAGTGATACAAGCCCTCAAGAGAAGATATGGAAGACCCGATGCACTGGTACTGGCGGAATTGGACAAAGTAAAGGCGCTACCGAAAATATCAGAGAACCCAAGAGATATCTGCGTCTTTGCAAGCCAAATAAACAACAGTGTAGCGGCTATCAAGGGGTTGAAGAAACCACAGTATCTACATTCACCAGAAATAGTAAAGCAAATAGTTGAGAAGATGCCTACGATACTCAAGTTCCGATGGTATGACTTCACTGCAGCAATAGAAGATGGCGAGTTCTCCAACCTATCGGTGATCTGCAAGTTCCTCAACAAAGAAGCAGATAAATGTGGAGCATTCGCAGCTTCTGAAGAAAGGAGCATGATGAAGAGGACCCCCAGGCAGGCTACGCACTCAACAAGGGACTTCAACGAAAAGGAAGGAAAGAAAGCAGAGAAGCAGTGCCCTATGTGTGAGGGTGAACATTTCCTGCTTGAATGCCAGAAGTTCCTGAAGGCATCGGTGCAAGACCGATGGGTAGCAGCAAAGAAGGGTCGCGTCTGCTTCAAGTGTCTCCAAGGGAGACACAGAAAAGAAAGCTGCAGAAAACCCACGTGTAAGCAGTGCAAGAGATGGCATCATCATATGCTACACGTGGAGTCGGAAGAAAGGACCCCGGAAAGGAAAGAGGAACCTCAAGAGGTGACGAGCAAGGCATCAATCAACACGGTGAATAACGCAAGGGCGTACCTGAAGATTGTTCCTGTAGAAGTCTTCGGGTCGCAAGGATCAAAGAAAATACTGGCCCTTTTGGATGAAGGGTCAACCGTGTCGCTGCTAGACAGGAAGGTAGCAGAAGAAATCGGCGCTCAAGGAAAAAAGGATGAACTAGTCATCGAAATAGTTGGAGGAGGACTGATGAGGGAAAAGGACTCTCAAACTATAGATCTCAAGTTGAAAGGATTGCATCAAAAGGACGAGAAAATCCTGAAAAGAGTCCGAACCATCAACGAGTTGAAGTTATCCCCACAGTTTCTGGAAAAGCGAAAAATCCAAGAGTACCGACACTTGAAAAATATCGCCGATTCCTTATTTTACGAAGGGGAGTCACCACAGCTGCTCATCGGTCAAGACAACTGGGAGCTGATCGTGACTCAAGAAATAAGAAGAGGGAAACCAGGAGAACCAGTAGCTTCGAGAACGGGACTTGGCTGGGTGCTCCATGGGTCAGATATTGGAAGCACAAGAGCAGTTCACTTCATCCAGACGTGTCTACATGTCAGCGCGCAGGATGAAGAGATGCATCAAGCCATCAAGGAGCACTTCGCGATCGAAGCGCTTGGTGTGCAACCAAGAAGACCCACTACGGACTTAGAAGGAAGAGCACTCGCCATCTTGGATAGAACCTGTCGAAGATTAGAAGATGGTCGATTTGAAGCAGGTCTGCTGTGGAAGGAAGAGAATGAGCAGATGCCAGAAAGCTACACATCTGCCAAGAACAGACTCATCAACATTGAGAAGAAAATAGACAGAGATCCTCAGTTGAAAGAAGAGTACAACAAGCAGATCCAGCATCTAATCGACAGCAAATACGCAGAAGAAGCTCCTGATGATAAAGAAGATTCCAAGAAAACTTGGTACCTCCCTCACTTTTCCGTGGTGCATCCACTGAAAAAGAAGATAAGAATCGTCTTCGACGCAGCAGCCAAGTCAAAGGGAAGAAGCCTGAACGACGCTCTCTTGCCGGGTCCAGATCTACTGCAGTCACTCTTTGGAGTACTCCTTCGGTTTCGTCAAGGACCTTTAGCAGTGGCAGCCGACATAAAGGAAATGTTCCTGCAAGTTCGCATCCGACCAGAAGATAGAGACAGCCTGAGGTTCCTGTGGCGAGGGGATCGTCGCGATGTGCCGCCGAAGAAGTACAGAATGACTTCGGTTATTTTCGGTGCTACGTCATCTCCGAGCACAGCAATCTACGTGAAGAATAGGAATGCAGCGGACTTCAAGGAGCAGTTTCCAGAGGCGGCAAGGGCTATCGAGCGGAACCACTACATGGACGACTACCTACACAGCTTCCATTCCGAAGAGGAGTTTAGAAGAGTGACGTCACAAGTGGACGCCATACACAAGAAAGCAGGCTTTGAACTCAGGGGATGGGCGTCAAACGAAACTAAGTTGCTGCAGGGGATGAAGACCGAAACAACCGAGAAGACAGAAGTAAACCTCGGTAAAACGGAAGAGAAGACATTGGGACTGCGCTGGTTCACCAAAAGGGACTCTATCGGCTTCCGAGCGAATCTTCGAAATACATCTGAAGAAATACTCCGAGGATTCAAGGTGCCGACGAAGAGAGAAGTTACCAGTGCCGTAATGTCGACTTTCGATCCGCTGGGACTAGCATCACTGGTTCTCATTCAAGGCAAGAAGCTGCTCCAGGACATATGGAGAAGTGGGATCGGTTGGGATGAAGAAATAGAAGACAAGGAGTACGAAACATGGAAGACTTACCTGGAAAAGTTGAAGCTGCTCCGCGACCTGCAGATTCCGAGATGCCTGGCGCCACGACGCACCGAGGGGGAGTTACACACCTTCACGGATGCCAGCCAGACCATGTTTGCTGCCACGACGTATTGGAGAACAGAAGAGCAAGATGGAACTTACCACGTCGGTCTGGTTGCAGCGAAAGTGCGAGTCACATCGCTGAAACCTGTATCCATTCCGAGGCTCGAGTTACAAGCGGCACTCTTGGGAAGCAGGCTGGCGCGTTCAGTAGAAGAGGAGATGGATCTGAAGGTGGTCAAGAGAACGTTTTGGACAGATTCCAGTATCGTACTATCTTGGATCAAGACGGACCCAAGAACTTTCAAGACATTCGTGGCACATCGCTTAGCAGAAATCGAAGATCTGACGAAACCACAAGAATGGAGATGGGTTCCCACAGCGCAGAATCCAGCTGATGATGCAACACGCGACGTACCAGAACACTTCGATAGCAATCATCGATGGTACACCGGACCGGACTTCTTGAGGCAAGAGGAAGATCATTGGCCTGCACCAAGAAGTTTCAAAAAGGAACCTACTGGCGAAGAAAAGGTTGCTGACGTCACGGCTGCGGTGAACACCACACATCCAGCACCAGATTCTGAAAAGTTCTCATCATGGAGAAGGCTTCTGCGAGCTACGGCCAGAATGTTGCAGTTCATACAACTCTGCAGACGTAAAGAAAAGGTCAACGTCAACAAGGAGGATCCAACTTGGAAAAGAACGAAAGGAAAGGAGGTGAAGGTCTTAGAGAAAAGACATCAACCTTCGAAGACAGATGGAAGAACCAGGATCGTCGACGTCGAGACAAGGGGCGGCGTACTGAGAAGACCCAGTTCGCGAGTGGTGCTGTTGGTGCCGGGAGCGTCGTCAAGACTGGAGGATAGTGCAGAGCACGAGGGGGAGAATGATGACGACGAGACCAGGTCATAACTAGACCGCACAAAGATATTGTGCATCGCGACTCCGCAATTACGTGCAAAATGTAAGGTTTAACTTAGTTAATTTAATTGTTGTTATTTGTAAATTTCTAATTAGATTCTTATTGGAATTATTGAATTTATATTCTAATTAGATTGAAGTTATCGGATTTCCATTTTATAGTGATTTTTAAGATAGTTTCTTGCAAAGTAAAATTTTAGTACTAAAATTACGTAACTTGAAAATGACCTTTTTTGTTTATGGAGATTTTTTAATAAGAATGATTTAATTTTAAAGACGTGGATGTAAAATGAATGGGACAGTTTGAATTTTGGAAATCCGATAAGAAATAAGGAAGTTATGGACGATTTTCTAGAATGAACAATATTGTTTATGTGAATTTTTGTATGTTTTTGTTCTAGAAAATTTTTATTGTGATGATGTACATTTATAAGCTTTTTATAATATTATAGAGATTGTAAAAACGCGTAGAATAAGGTATAATATGTACAGTTTTCTTAAATAAATAAAGAGAAATTCAAGGAAAAGAGGTCTCGAGATAGTAAGAATGATCTCGAATTTTCGAGAACATTCGCGCGGATTCTTTTCGGTAACAACGGCCGGTATAAAAGGCGGTCGTATTGCCGGAACGAGTCGAGTTGCTGCCCGGCCGCCGTCGCGAACACACGTGTGTGTCCGCGCTCCGCTGTCGTCTGCCGCAACGCATCGCGATCTCCGTCCGCTACGCTGCGCCTGCGCAACGCGTCCTCCGGCGTCTACGGCCGCCATCTTGTGTTAACGGAGCGCGGCGTTCTTTTCAGAATAGCGCGCTCCTATAATTATTTCATCGGATATTCGTCAATTGTCAACTGTGCTTGCCCCTTCTGGGTAAAACCACAGTTTCGTGGTCCTCGGTGGATACCTTACGGTGCCAACGAAGCCGAGTGGGGCGTGGACCCGACACGCTCGCTGCGTCCCTTCAGGACAAGGCAATCCGTCGGTCGAGGGCTTGGACCACTGGCCTTGGGGTCTCCCCTAGTCAACCCTTGCCCGTAGGGTCCCCTTTCCTTTTCCCCGGAGCAGGGACAGCCCTGTTTCCGTTCCCAGTCTGTAAGTTCGGCTCCCACTGAACCCAGACGACCTTAGGGACCTCTCTGCACAAAGTTTGGCGGAGAGGCGTGCTCACGTGCAAGCTTAGGGCTCACCTTAGGTACACACGCCTCCCTGTCTATACCCGACAGGGAGGGTCGAACTACACATCCCCGGGTGTCCCCCCGGGGAGTTAGGCTTTGTAGGTCTCCTAGGTGTAGGTCTTAGCTAGGCCAGATAGTGTGCGATCGCTCAGGCAGTTTCTTCCGACTTCTTCTGCCGAGAACGCACCGCGAGCGAAGTCGAGTAGTTATAAAACTCGTTCTTAATCAGTTTAGGACCAACTACGTGTGCCATACACGTAGTAGGTTATAAAATCATTCGCGCACGTAGAGCGCGAGCAGCCCAACATGTCGTTCAACATGAAGGAGCTGCTCGCGTTCCTCAACACGGTTGCGGCCGAATTACCGCAGTTTAAGGAAATGTTTGAGGCTTGGCTCAACAGTAACAAAATGTCGAAAGACATTAAAACTGTTGAGCCAAGCGCCAAACTTTCATCCGGTCCGCGCGAAAATAATAACATTCCGCGCAAAAAGGTGTCGAACCCGGCACCCAAAACTGGTCCGGAGGCTACCTGCGCTCCTAAAGCGCAGGTACCTACCCCCGCCGCCCCCTCCGCTACCGACGCCAAGGTTGCGTCACAACCGCGGCCCGCGACCCCCACCTCGCGACCCGTCACGTTCCGCGATCCCCCCGCCTCACCGTCCCCCTCTCCCTCGCCCGTTCCCTTCTATCGGCCCCGCCCCCGCTCCCTTTCACCCTCCCGGCGATGCGTCTCCCCTATGGAGACCATCGACGAAGCGTCGTCGGTTACCTCCGACTCAATCCCCGGATCTTCCGGGGACGAATCTGAGGAACCCTTCACCCCTGTCCTCGGTAAGAGGAAAAGGGCCTCCGCTGCTGGGTCCGCCCCGTCCAAGGCGCCCAAACCGTCCTCGTCTCCGGTTCCGACCGAAGACACTCAGCCCTCTCAGGTCTCGCGCCCTCCTAAAGGGCCGAGATCTATTCGCCCACCGCCAATAGTCCTCCTGGGTCAAGAGGACTGGCTCAAAATCCGTTTGGACATGGAGTCCAAAAACATTGTCCCCATCCGTGCCTCATGGGACGCGAGACAGAAGGGTTTCCGGATCCAACTGTCGAACTCCGATGAGCACAGGGTTGTCACGCGGATGTTCGAGAAGAACAAAGTCCGCTATTTTACGTACTCCCTTCCGGAGGAACGTATGCTCCGCGCCGTAATAATCGGCTTGCCCCCTAGCATCTTGCCCGAAGCGGTCAAAGCTGACCTTATCGGCAAGAATCTACCCGTTCGCGATGTACATCGCATGAAAACCAAGACCGGCAAGGTCTTAGACATGGTCCTTGTCATTCTCGACAAGACTAAAGCCGGGCAGGAGATCTTCAATCTCCGGTCTGTCATCCTAGATGGCATTCGGGTGGAAACTCCCCGGAAAAATACTTTCGCTGGACAGTGTCACAACTGCCAGATGTATGGGCACGCATCCCTGAACTGCAAGCTAGACCCAGCCTGCGTTAAGTGCCTCCTCCCACACGCCACGAAGGACTGCCCGAGGCCCAAGGACAGGTCTCTGTGCACCGAACCTCCCGGCTGTGTTCTGTGCGGGAAATTGGGACACACCGCCAATTATGGCGGCTGTCCCAAAGCTCCCAAACAGCGCAAGGCTGGTGGGAAAAGGGGCATTAGGAACCAGCCCCAAACCTCGCGCAGCTCCCTTCCAACCACTGCGCCACCTCCTCTCATGTCTCTAACTCCCCAGAGACCACCTCATTGGGACAAACTCTCGTTCCAATCTTCAGCTCCTGAGTTTTCATACTCAGACAAGTCTTTCCCACCGTTGCGATCTAAGACCGCTAAGGCGACCCCGTCCAAGGCCGCCGCTAGCCCTCTTAAATCAACGGCAAACGCCGGGGCTACCCCAGTAGCCACTGCCGCTCCCTTACCGTCGCCGCCACCGCCGCCCTCTGCAGCGGTGTCGCGCCCTCCACACTATATGGATCCTGTTGCCGCCTTTTCCCAAAGGTGCAACTTTGATATTTCCACACGCGCTCTGATCTGCTCTCAGAGAGCGTTGGCAAATCCCCACGATTTCGGAGCTCAATGCGCAGCCAGTATAGCTGTCGCTGAGCTTCGCAATTACTGGATTATGCAATCCCAATGGAAGGTCCGACCTTAAACCAGCCGGCTTCCAGAATCAAGCCGAGAGGCCTCAGCGTTGGCTTCTTCAACGCTCGGGGCCTTAGTCGCCAGCGTACTGAGGTTGGAGATTTCCTCCGACGTCACCAGCTGGACCTCCTACTAGTACAGGAGACCTTCTTGAAGGCTTCGCATCGCAGTCCTAACATTTCGAACTACAAGATGGTCCGAAATGATAGGACAACATCGAGGCTTGGCGGTACCGCCATATACTTCCGAAGGGCTCTATACTGTGTAGCTGTCGATCCCCCAGATCTAACGAACCTGGAGGTCTCAATATGCCGTCTAGGCATGACCGGTCACGGGCCGATTCATATCGTATCGGCCTACTTGCCGCCCGATAAGGATCTGCTCGAAAGCGACCTAGTAGCTTTGCTCGGTTTAGGAGGCGCCGTCATCGTGGCGGGTGACCTCAATGCAAAGAACGTCAGATGGAGCTGCAACTCGACGAACTCGAGAGGCAGAACACTTGACTTTCTCGCGAACCGCCTTAACTTCGATTTAGTAACACCTTTGGAGCCGACGCACAGCCCTGACACTCTGGACCATAGGCCGGACATTCTCGATGTGGCCCTTCTGAAGAACATAAACTTACGTTTATCTTCTATAGAGGTGCTGCACGAGCTTGACTCTGACCATAGGCCCGTAGTGTTGAGTCTGTCCGCCGTTTCCAACGGTCCACCAGACGCGGGGGCCGCGAAAGGCCCCACCAAGATAATCACAGATTGGAGTAGACTTGAGAGCGCGCTCAATGCTACTTCGTCTGAAATTTTAAGTACCGTGCCCGAAAACCTCGATAGCCTCGAGGATGCAACCAAAGCCATCGACTCGCTAACGGCTCACGTGTGCACCGCTGTACACGAGTGCTCTCGGGGGATTCCGACGACGGATGACCGTCGTTGGAAGATTCCCGACGATGCGCGCGAGCTGTTAACCGAGAAGAACGCAGCCGCACGAGCCTATGACTCTTATCGCACCAACGAGAACAGAGTTCGCTTGCGCTCTTTACAGCGAGCTGTAAAGAGTCGTTTCGCGGAACTCCGGGATCAGCGGTGGGATAAGACGCTCGGTGACATAAGACCGTCACACAGGGCCTACTGGCAACTGATTCGCACCTTCAAGTCTCCTACCGAGGACTCGATCCCTCCGTTGGTCACTTCGTCCGGTCAACTCGCGTTCGATGACGACGAGCGTGCTGAATGCCTAGCAGACAGCTTGGAACTTCAGTGTTCTCCTAGCAATCTACCAGTAGCCGCGGCTCACCTTTCTAAGGTGAACGCCGAAGTCGAACGTAGATTAGCTAATCCACCGCCGCCGCCGGCACCCGTATTCGCGTCCGCGCCACCACCGCCACCTACCACCGCCGCCGTTTCGACACCTCTGCCCGCGCCGCGACCCGTTTCCGTTCTCGCGTCCAACAACGCGATCTCGTCTTCTCCTCCGACGCCGCCGCCGCCGGCGCCGCCACCACCGCTGCCAACACCGCCGCCGCCGCTTCCCGCCGCCTCCCAGCAGGCGAGGGGAACCGACGATGGCGCTGGCGGAGGTACTGGCGGCGCCGACGGCGTCGACGTCGAGGATCCGCTTCCGCCGACCTCCCCAGCCGAGGTCCAAGCGTTGATAAAAGCCCTTCATCCAAGGAAGGCACCCGGTCCCGATGGTATCACCAATCGGGTTTTGAAGCACTTCCCTGCTTCCCTCATTACTCTCCTGGCTCTCATCTTCAATGTGGCCTTGAGACATAATGCCTTTCCACAAGCGTGGAAAAGAGCCACCGTTATCGGTATTCCCAAGCCTGGAAAGCCCAAGTCTAAGCCTACCAGCTATCGCCCCATAAGTCTTCTCAATTCCATTGGGAAACTCTATGAGCGACTCATTTATACCCGGCTGTTGAACTTTGTCAACGCCCACAACCTCCTTCCCGACGAGCAGTTTGGCTTTCGAGCCAAACACTCTTGCGTCCATCAACTGCACCGCCTCACGGAGCACATTGAGATAGGATTCCATCGTAAGATGTTAACCGGGGTTCTCTTCTTCGACGTGGCGAAAGCTTTCGACAAAGTGTGGCACACGGGCTTATTATATAAGCTCTACCAACTGGGTGTGCCTGATCGTCTCGTGCTCATCATTCGAGACTTTCTCACTGGTCGCAGTTTTCGTTACCGAGTGGAAGGCTCCCTGTCTTCGCCGCATCCGATTCACGCCGGAGTCCCTCAGGGCTCCGTGCTCTCGCCTCTCCTGTTCACGCTTTTCACTAGCGACATCCCTCGTCACGCGAAAGCCTGCTTGGCTCTCTTCGCCGACGACACAGCTCTCTACTACCGAGGCCGCTGCCCGGAAGTAATAGCCCGTACACTCCAATCCGCAGCCGACGCCCTAGGCGAATGGTTCCGGAGATGGAGAATCGAGGTGAATCCCGAGAAGAGTGCCGCCGTACTCTTCTCTAGGTCTATCCCTCCACCTATTCGTTCCATCTGCATGTTTGGCAAGCGGATCCCTTGGGAGAAGCAAGCCAAATATCTAGGTGTCATCCTAGATCAGGGACTCACTTTCAAACCGCACCTTGCCTCTGTTCGCAAGCGTGCGCGATTCGTTCTCAGCAGACTGCACTTCCTTATCAACGCCAAAAGTAAACTTTCGCTTCGTAACAAAGTGAGAGCTTACACGGCGTGCGTACGACCCATTATGACGTACGCTTCACCCGTTTTCGCGCACACTAAGCGCTCCTACTTGCAACCGTTGCAAGTTCTTCAAAATCGATTCATGCGTAGAGCCACGGGAGCTCCGTGGTTCTTACGCAATGAAAACCTACACATCGATTTAAAACTGCCGACCATCAGGCAGTGGATGAAGAACGCATCCAAACGCTTCTTCGACACCGGTGTCAAACACCCGAATAGGTTAGTCGTATCCGCGTGCGACTACAATCCGCTCAGAGGCGCGAAACGGCGACGTCCGCGATGCGTACTCACCGATTCCGACGATGAGATCACTCGTGCGATCGCCCGCGACCGCGAACTCCGATCCGCTGCTAGAGTAGGTAGGGACAACCAAAATAGTAGCACACAACACATGCCGAGATATCGCCCACGCCGTCGTGGGCCGCGCCGCGCCCCTCCAAGATAGGCCCTCAGTCGATTACGGTTCCGGTCAGGACCGGACCGCGCGAACGCAAAATGCCCCCCGATCCCCTAAAAAAACTAGAGTGTCCGGCAACGTCCTGAGCCGAGGTCCGTCCCCACATGGGGAGCCCTCATGGCAGTTGCCACAGTACTTGATCGGTTCGACCGTCCTCGGACGGCTCACCGAAAAAGTCCGGTGAACCAATAGAGGCCCTTCAGGCCAATTGGGTTAGGTCATCAGCAAAAAAAAAAAAAAAAAAAAAAAAACCGGAACGAGTCAGTCGCAAATGAACAGTCGTAAATGAACAGTCGCAAATGAACAGTTGCAAATGAAGAGTCGCAAATGAAGTGCCGAAGAGTAAACAACAAAAGGAAAAATCTCGAGATCTCAAGACCAAGAAGTAGTTTTTGGAAGAAATTGTTGTTTGCATTTTAAGAACGGGGTTTCTCTAGTTGGCCAGTAGTGCCGTACCTATTTCACTGGATATACGCATTTAGGGGTGCGTGGGGTAGGTGCCACCAGCGGCGAATATAGGAAGGTCTAGGTACCTACCAACAAAATCATCATATACTCTAGGGACACATACCCTGGAGTATAAGGAACTCACTCGACCTAGCAAGTAGGAGGTACAGGGTGGGGGTCCATTACAATGGTTTTTGTTATAACAAATTCTGATTGGACATCCGTGGGGAGATAGGAATTAGTCAAGTATCGAAATAAATAGATGTGTATCAGCGAGTTAATAATACATATCTTTATTTTTGGGACTAGATGGCGCTGTGTGTATGTGTAAAAATATTATGTTAAATTATGTATTATTATGAGTACCTCAAATGTAAAAAACGAAACATTATTTTTAATTTTTTTTTTATCTAGAGGCTTTTATTACAAAATAATATGTCAGCCCCATCGTACTTAACTTACTACAAACAACAGTGGTATGAGATTTTTGATGAAAACGGAGCCCTTTATTAAAGGAACACTCTGTGTGTGGCTGTACGTTTGTAAAAGCTAATATCTCCTTTTACAGTCCATCAAATCTAAGAAGTACCGTTTGACGTTTCACTGTTTTCTATTAAATTAGCTTTATATACACGTAATTCACACTGTTTTTATTAGATTTCCTGTAAAATAATTTAATTATGAAGCTATTTTTATTTTGACATAACATACACAAAATAAAATTCTAAATGTACTACGTTTAGAACTGTCAAACGGTACTTCTTAGATTTGATGGACTGTAGTCAACTATTGCAATTTAAAGATTGACTTGAGTGTGGTCTTCAATGACCACAACACTCGATCTATGGCTGCTGGCAGGTTTTCAGTGCCTATGTAAATAACTATTACGGAGACAGAACTTATAAAAAACACTTGCCCTATTTACTGAGTACTCTGCCGGCAAATATTCGGCCAGAGCAAGACAATATACTTTTAAGAAAAAACTTAGTAATATATTGTTTTGAGATCTTGTATTTAAATTATAAATGTAGGGTATATCTTAGCTGTAAACTGTACGGAGACTAGATCCACAGTCAAACCACTTACGTAATATTAAAATAATAATATAAAAAATCGCTCCAAAACTACTGGATCAATTGAGTTGTGATTTGGTATTTACACTTATGAAAAAAACTAAGCCGAAGACGCACGTGGTATGCATATCTAAATATATAAAAGAACTAAATATATAAAAGAAGAAACTGACTGACTGACATCAACGCAGAGCCCAAACCGCTGGGTCTGGAGACTCCAAATTTGGCACATAGGTTCCTTATGGGGTCTAGGGGTACACTAAGAAAGGATTTTTCTAAACTCACCCTTTAAGGGGGTGAAACGGTTCCAAAGTTTGTATGGAAAAACAAGATTAGTGAGATCAATTTCGCGGGCGAAGCCGCGGGCGGAACCTAGTAATCGAATAAAATTATAAACATAGAGGTTAGCATAGTTTCAAAGCATAAGCTGCGGCTGTGACAGACAAACGCAACGGAGTGATTTCGGGTTTCGTTTTTTACACTTTGAATTAAGGAACGCACCCTTGATGTTGATCAACAATACAATACTGATGTTCGTCTCACTGTCTACGGGATTCTGTGAGTATAAGTATCTAATAGAGTGATAACTGGTGTGTGTAACACTTGTGCACTATGTTATCTATTGCGTACTTTGCTACTCTGCTAAGACTGGCAGCTGTATCCAGAAAACATCTAGTAGGTGTTTATAAGAGGTGTAAACCAGTCCAACCCTCAATCAGAAATATGACGTTGATTCAGTCCGAATACACTATGACCGACAACATGATTATGTCATTTCAACACTTTTTCGTGTCCCACACCCAGGTATTGATAGTTGAGAGTTGAGGCATTAATTCACACTCGCTGGCCAAGTGCGATTTCACATGTCCTCGAATGATTAGTTGTAGATCTCTTATTTCACCGGTATTGAGCAGCGGCGATAAAACATGTACGTTTGCCCAGCACGGCCCCTCAGAATTTGCATTTATGGTGTACACCATTGCAATGTACTCGCCTCTAGCAGTATATGTACCGATTTCTTTTTCAATGTACCTCTATACTTTTGAAGAAATATGCAAAAAAAGGTGGCCGTGCCAGCCAAACGCTTTCAGCACGGCCCCCTATGTAACTTGAATAATACATACCGTATTAACAAATGTCTATAACTCAAGAAATGTACTCTATTAATACGTTATATGTGCCGCAACAGTTATTGTGAATTCATAATAACAAATAATATATAGATGTGGATAAGGGGCCGTGCTGGAAAAAATCATTTTAAGAAATATCTAAAAAAGACAAAACATACTTAGCCAAAAACTATTAAAAAATAATTGAAGTTTAGCAAGTAACATATGTACCGCATTGATTTCTCATACAACTTGTTATATTGTGAAAAATAAATCTATTTAAGTTCATTCAGCACGGCCCTCTATAGTTGCCTATATCTTTTTAAATAAGCCGTGTATGTTTACAAAATTCGACTTCCTGAATAATAAATAGGAGTACATTCCTTTCAACTAAATTGCAATTCTGCTGTATCAATACTTTAGAAGATAAATTCAATCTAAAATATACATACATTAAAACTGATGGGGTGACCATGATTCTACATGAAAATAGGATAAAAAATACTGCTTAAATTGAGTAAATCTTTATTAAAATAAACAAATCAACAATATGGTAAACTATATAAACGATAACTAGGTACTTATACATAATAGGTCGATAATCGTACAAGTGTCAAGTTAGTGTCGCTAAGACTTCATAGCTTAAAATCTTAAAAATCATACATTACAATAAAATCACAGATTCATTACATTTCACAAATTAGTTCGTTTACATGGAATAACAACCTATGTCTCAATAACACTACAGAGCTTAAATATCTTAAAAAATCACAGATACGCGTTCAATGGTTTTGTATGTTTCATATCTCAGGTATGGCTTCTTTTTATCGTTTCGTCGAAAAGTGCTGCGTATTGGCTGTATTTTTTTTCACTCGTGAATATCCACAGGAAATTTAAAAATAACTCTATTTCTATCTTCGTTTTTACTATGTTCGGATGATTCAGGCAAAGGTGTCGATTTCTTAGACGAATTCAAAGGTGTCGTTCCAACACTAATGTTTCCTAGTTTGTCATCAATTTTTGTTGGCTCCGGTGTGAGGTCATTAGTGTCCAGAAAATTTCTTTTATAACTTAGGTACAATGCTTTCGGAGACATAGCATAATTAAGCTCTTCAGCTAGTTTCTGGTACACATTTCTATCATATTTCGGTCCTTTGAGCTGATGTCGATTTTTCATAAATAATTGTTTCTGTACATCTAATGCTACATCACTTTTCTTGCCCATCCTCACCATTAATTGTATCAATCTGAAGAAAAAAAAATCTGTACAAATATTTATAGTGAATTACGTAACTTCTTTTTAGATTTATACATAATTTTGCTACCTATTTATTTACTAAATATATTAATAAATAACGGTTAATATAAAGTGATAATTATTTTTGATACCCTAATTATTCAACATTTTTTATAATTACTGCTCAGTATGATTACACCAATTCTTAAGTGAAAAATGCTGAATGAATGAACGATGCTGCCAACGGGCCGCTTTAAGTTTAAAATAGCGTCCGAAAATTGTATATCTCAACTTTTGCGTGTCACATTTACCTACTCTATATATGTATAGTGGGTAAAGTAGGTATATTTCCACTATATTGAAGAGTTCCTTAAAATTTTAAAAGATGGTAGGTAAATTTCTATGGACTCTGGGCGTAAAATCAACAGAAATGTAACTCCTAATAATTGTAAAGGCTTAATACTACTAGATACACAAGTATTTTCTTTTATATAACTACGAAGCACTCTTGGGTTTTGCTTGTAAATGAACAGAACACAATTAAACAAAAACTATGATTAATTATGTAAGGTAACATAATAATCGTAGGCTCATAACACAGTTTGCTATCATATATTATGGTTAGCAAAATAAATTTAATGTAAGAAATAATTAATAATAGAACTACTCATTAGACATGGATATGCACTGCGGTTGATATCACAAAGTACATATTCACTGAGCAGTGTATACATTCACTCGCATTGCCCGAGATATTGAGATATGTACTATACACCGCATTGACTATGGCATCGCATTCGTTCGTATCACACGGGCAATGAGTGAGAGAAAGAGTGCATGTAATATGTATGGCTCGCCAACTCTGACGTGAAACGCATTACCCGCGACAGCTAATACAAATTATAATGAGAGTGAATGAGACCGAAGCATAGCTTAGCCACAACAAGTTAAAATGAACCCTATTCCATTGCGTTACAGTTTATATCTCAAGAAGTGATGTTCTGCATAGTGTATACACATGTCTGTAAGTGACATGGGTATGCCCTATGTACTATTAATCGCAGTATATATTATATACTGCGGTTGCTATTATCAACCGCAGTGCATAGTGTATAAATCGTATTTATCGACCGCCCTCATGGCCGGTTGATATGTACTAAAGTGCATATCAAAAGTTGATGTACTTTGGAACCGGTGCATATCATATGGCATTGACTTTCGATGCACTGTTATGCGCATGTCTACTACTCATGCAAAGATTTGTAAAAAAAGAAAATTTGCAAAGATTTGTGTCGTAAGCAGGTGCTTCATACATTTTGGTATTTTTAAATAACATTAAATAAATCTAGCATACTGATTTAATGTGCTTTGCATTATCTTATGTGCATACAACGTGTAACTTTAATATTTACGCAATCTTCTTTAGGGTCAAGTTCAATTCCTACATGCACTTACCTAGATATACTTACATCAAATCTATTTTTTAAATACAAATAAATTATATTATAACTTAAAACTTACTTACCCGTTTATTTTAACAATCCATTTTCGTCCTTGAAATAGAATTCACTGCACAAACACACGACCCATTATTCATATTATTTGAGCAGTATTTATATTTACTACTGTCTGTTATGCGCGTAGAGATGTGACTGTCAATAAACACTCAAGCGCAACATGAAGTAACCGCGACACCAGCGCCACATTAAAAATTACGGTAGCGTCAGTGAACTAATAGCGATCGCACACGACAAAATTAACTGATAATATATTATTATACTTAATGATTATTTTTTAAGATGTAATGAATAAACACATAATTATTTAAATAAATTACCCAATAGCGGACAAATTTTAAACTTTGAGAAACATTGAATATTTTGTTTTTTTTAGCATTTCTCATTCTGAATAACATTTATTTAAACATATTATAAGTTGTGTTTTTTCTAGCACGCTTTATATATTTTTTATTTCTACCACGCGAGCCGAACCGTAAGTTAAAGCTAGTCCACTTAGAAATTCGTTTATTTAATATATTATCCCACTAGATAGGCTTTGAGGAAAAGAAAACGATTAATTACTTGACGCCAAGAATCAGTTATTTTTATTTTTAATGTTTTTGATGGGTACCTATACCTACCCTGTGTCATTCTCACAATTAAGACAAATATAACGACATCTCTCAAGTTGAAATTAATAAAGCCGTTTAGACTACAAAGCATGCCAAAGAAATGAAGGTTGCTACATATCTACATTCATTCACTCGAAAAACCTTACCGTCCTTCTGGTACAGTCGGGTAAAAAGAATGTTTATTTCAATGTAGTCACATAATTTAATTAATATAAGTACATAAATATAGAACATTTATGTACCTACCTACCAAATATATGAAATCATGGTCACCCCATCAGTTTTAATGTATGTATATTTTAGATTGAATTTATCTTCTAAAGTATTGATACAGCAGAATTGCAATTTAGTTGAAAGGAATGTACTCCTATATATTATTCAGGAAGTCGAATTTTGTAAACATACACGGCTTATTTAAAAAGATATAGGCAACTATAGAGGGCCGTGCTGAATGAACTTAAATAGATTTATTTTTCACAATATAACAAGTTGTATGAGAAATCAATGCGGTACATATGTTACTTGCTAAACTTCAATTATTTTTTAATAGTTTTTGGCTAAGTATGTTTTGTCTTTTTTAGATATTTCTTAAAATGATTTTTTCCAGCACGGCCCCTTATCCACATCTATATATTATTTGTTATTATGAATTCACAATAACTGTTGCGGCACATATAACGTATTAATAGAGTACATTTCTTGAGTTATAGACATTTGTTAATACGGTATGTATTATTCAAGTTACATGGGGGGCCGTGCTGAAAGCGTTTGGCTGGCACGGCCACCTTTTTTTGCATATTTCTTCAAAAGTATAGAGGTACATTGAAAAAGAAATCGGTACATATACTGCTAGAGGCGAGTACATTGCAATGGTGTAAACCATAAATGCAAATTCTGAGGGGCCGTGCTGGGCAAACGTACATGATAAAACAATTCATAAAGATGCGCAGGCACGACTGGGGATCGGATTCACGACCTTGTACTTCAAATGTGACGTCAAAACCGGGATTACTTACTTTCTGCTAATACTTACATAGTTGCGATGGTCTCCTCTCCTCGTATATTTACTTGTTGACTTTGATCATCACGTGGTTTCTATATTTATAGATTATCATATATCCAGAGACCATTTACAAAGTCACATAACGAAGGATACCAAAAGATCAGATTTTTTTTGTTGTTTGAATGTTACTACTGTTGCAACGTGTCAATCTAATGTTAATTCTATACATTCTTTCCATACAATGTTCTTTTCGTTCTTTGACTTCGTTTAGGTGTATGATGGAAATAGGTTTATCCATTAAAATATTGTCCAAAATTCTCTTAAAGTTCATTGCTACTTCATATTCTTAATCAGCGTTGACTTTATAGAATATTGTTGATGATGTTGTAGATACGAAAGATGTAAAATAACAAAATGTATAGAATATACTGTTCTTTTCGATCTTTCAATCACTGAAGGGACTAAACTATCTAATGCCTGCCTAAACGAATGGGTCAAAAAGTCATTCGAATATTTCATATCTTGTAAAACTACTTTAAAATGGATTTTATCGCGGGTTAATTTAGATATTTACATCCTCACGTCTGTCTTCAGACTTCATGGTTACGGGTGTACTGAGGTATTTGACGTCCAAACTTATTAATCACAATTATTACTGTCTACCTACAAACATGTTTATTTGATTGAATCCCCACACGGGGTCCCCGGGTGGTGCAAATCAGGTGACAAACAACTGGTGGTAGGCTTCGGCCGTGGTTAGTGATCACCCACCAGACAAAGCCACATCGCCAAGCGGCTTCGCCGTGTTCCGGTGCGATGTCTGGTGACACCATCCAGAGAGGGTGGATCGGAATTGTTGCTCCTTTAAGGTTTCTAACTATTTGGAGGTTCATTCCACTTCCACCTTCTCACCGATAATCATTCGTAATCACGATTGAATCGGTATACTGGGCTGGCGCGTTCCATCATAGACTACATCATTGCTTAACATTAGGCAAGTTGTAGTCAAGCACCAGCCTATCGAAGAATAAAAAAAACATTTATGTTGCTTTCCGAATCAATTCAATGTGTGATATACGCGTAAATCCAAGAATACTACCTTTTAAGCCTCCTTCCATTGCTACTATCTCACCAAAAACCATTCGGAATTACAAGTGAAGTCAGGAAAAAGCCTTTTTCAGAATAAAAAAACATTGGACAGTTTTTGAGTAAATTTTTACCCTAACACATTCACTGCTTTTTCACTTAATTACCAAAAAAACCGCCGAAAGGTTAAAAATTTCGGGGTATGTTTCTAAAATCAAGTTGTATATATCTGATCACTTGATAAGCTAGGTAATATCAAGTCTGAACATAACAATTTTATTATTTTCATAAAAAATACGTCGACTGCATATTATGTTGTAAATACGAGAATTGTTAATACTTTGGATATTAAGTAGGCAGTGAAAGTGTTAAATCCTATATCCTATTTGTCTTTGATTTGAGACCACAAAAATGTATAATTCTCCCAAGACCCACTGGATAATATGGTATTTTGAAAATAAAATGAACATTTAAAGTATGTAACATATATATTTCTTTGAGCTTTTAATTGCATTTTGAAATACAACATAAAAATATTAAATAAGATTATTAAATTTGGTAAAATCAATATTTTAACACTTTTTTTTTGTTTCTTAAGAATGAGCAAAAATCTCTCACCAGGGCTAGCGTATACATAATTTTGTCGTATTCATTAATATCGATAAAATGATAGATTTTATGATTTCAAATGTTCCGTTATCGATGATAATCTCCGAATATTCGCAACTACTGAAAAATATTAAGTACTTTTTATTCAAAATTCAAAAAATAACATTTAAAAAATTAAAATTTCAAAAATATTCCATGATAAAAGTCGTATACGTCAAGTGTAGATGGTTTGAGAGCGAATATTCAGATATAAGTAACATTTATATGATTATAATTGATATCATCGTCTGAAACTTACTATAGATACAATATTTTTATTAAATATAAAAGAGGTTTTATTCTCAAGTGTCGTATATACATTCTCGTATAACTGCCGTTACAAATGGAAGATATATCTCGTATATCTTTATGTTCTAAACGTATACGAATGTTATATTCCTCTTAACGAAAAAAATGTATATGTATAATTTTTAAATATAAGGTATTTTTCAACCGAATAGCGCTGGTAATGGTATACAAGTGTTCACAGATGTAGTTTACCTAATATTATGTACTTAATATTAAATAATAAATAGCAATCTCGCATTGAGAGTGTACCTATAGCGAAATTTACACTAAGGAGAATGTTTTATTGCATTCTATGTCGAATTGTATGTACAATACGAACAGAAACTATCGAGATTGGATCTCCGAGATTAAACGCGTTGACGGATCTCTTAAATTCACAAAAAAAAAAACAAAGTCATCAAAATATACATAAACTAACTTTATCCCTAACTCTGATTTACATAAAAATTAAGTAACACAAAAAAATGATATTGCAACGAATTTTCTGTTAAAATACTGAAGTCAACGTTAGTACGTGACTATAATCGATAATTCGGTCGAATGCTATCGATTATTTAACAGTGGTTTAATACACCATAAAAGGCCTTTGCCCACCACAACGTCTCTTAAGACGAGCGTAACCGGACCGAATGATCCAGTAGCATCATTATGAATTCACATTATGTTATGATACGTGTTGATAAATTTGTCAGTCATGCTGAGTGAAACAGAGTAGTGGGCAAAGACCTTATAGGATTATTTAGAAAAAAATATACATTTACAAAAAGAGATCGAATCGTATTATGACTTAATGTGACTATTTACATTTATCGAAATGGAATTACAACGTAGTGTGGAAGAGAAGCCACGGGCGCCGCGGCCCTTACAACAACCGATCACCTAAAGGCAATATTTTGAAAATATTCTCTTAAATACCTAAAACGAACGTAAGACGTTTGGCGTATACTTAAGTCGCTATCAATTTATTACATTAACCGATCTATGCGGTGAAATCTAACAATAATAATTACCTAAATAATTAAATTGGCAAAGAGTTTCGAAATACTTAGCGTCGCGGCGGCGACCTAACCCTAGCAAGGTTTAACGTAGCAAGATATGGTATGATCACATTCGGCGACAACCTACACGTACTTACTGGAGAGCTGCTTCGCCAGTTCCGTATACTTTAGGAACTTGGAGTGGGGGCTCTCGTCGAACGACTGCGAGGGGCTGCGCGGGTCCTGCGGCGAGGCCGCGTTAGAGCTCTTGTGTGTTCCCGGGGACCCAGGGCCTGAGGGAGCTTTCAGCGGCACTGGCTCAGGCAGCGCACCATCCTTCACAAAATGCATCTTCGACAGATGATGCCGATACGCACCCTTGGATATAAACGGAGTATCGCATAGAGCACACTTCATAATCGAGTCAGTGACCACGGCGTCGTTGCAAGCCCAGCTGAACGTGAGGATGCTCGGTGGACCGGCGGGGGACGGCGCAGGTGGAGGAGCTGACCGAGATGGGTTCGATTCAGTCTTGTCGCATAATTTCTGCAAGGCGGCTAGTGGATGGCTGCCACCGCGACGTGACGAGCTCGGCTCGTTAGATGACCCTCCACCGGCCAAATTATCAAACATTGAAGAGAGTGCGCCCAGACTCGATGGAGGCTTTCGGTCAGAGCTGGGAGTGTTTCCGGAGCGGTCACTGGCCGGGCTGCGAGGGCTTGGAGCAGGACTAGGCCCCTCGCTTTCTCGCTTGGCTATAATAGGCTTGACATCTTCCTCGGCGGTGCTACTTGGGCGCGGTGGTTCTTCTTCGTCTACTTCAGTCTTAACCCGCACGGGCTGGCTGCTCAAATCCACCCCGTTCTCTCGTTCCTCCTCTTCAACCTCCTTTTTTATGCGCATTTCTGTCGGACGATCTTCCGATGCCGGGGTTTGAGAGCCACGGGTGTCGGGAGTGGTGCGAGGAGTCATGTGATATGAATCCAATTTCCGATCTGGTGTCAATGAGTCCACTCTACTGCCACCCCTTTCAGACATGGAACTCGATTCACTTCCACTGCGCTCGCGGCGTCCATAGCCCTGCTGATGGTGATAGTTCCTTAACATATTCATTGTATGAGGATCTACTAATGGTTTTGTATAGTCTACGCTCTCATCTATGCCTAATCTTTTTAGAATACTTGACCCGATTGGGGCATGAGAAGCACCACCAGGCATTCCTGGCACGGTATGCCGCGATCGGGTGTCGAAACTCTTCTCTATTAATTGTTCTATGGCGTTGAGAACCGAAGGCGACGAACTTTTGTCGTTGCCCGCGTTGGGGTCTTTGGAACTTGGGGAGGAATCGTTCACGGAAGATGGTGAGCGGTGATGTGTTGAGCTGGGAGACGGGAGCTCGTCGTTGATACTCTTGCGTCCGTCTCTGCTAGTTGGCGTGACGTGTCCGGAAACATCGGGTGGGAGAATATTATTAGACAACAAAGCGCTTTTCAAAAAGTTCCTTTGGCTATTTGACATCGGCGCACCTATACATTGTCTTATGTGCTCGACGAACACTGCAGTCTCTATTTTATCTCCGCATTTCTCACAAGTGATTCGACTTCCAGCACCAAAGTCTCTCATTGGTTTTCCCATCGGTACTCCGTTACCGTCTCCATTTTTGAACTCATGCTGTGCTCTCTCTAATTCTAAAAGTTTTCTGACAGGCAATGACTTCTTCCTCTTTTCGCGTGTTTGACGTCTTCTGCCACCGCTCTCAGTAATGGATCGCATGATGTGTTCTTTGTAATGAGAATTTTTAACCATGTGATTGCTCAACTCCTTCAAAGAACTAAATGCTTGGTCGCAAACTTTACATGTCAGTACTGCGCTAACATGGCTACTGGTGCCTGAAGGGGGTGGTACCGCATTGTTAGATCCAGAAGTACTAGTATTTGAACCCTTAGTAGCGTCATCGGATGATTTCCAAGAAATAATTTGTTCCTGCGATATAATATTGGTATAGTGCTGAGTTCTTTGCATATGACTCGTCATTTCGGCAAGTGTTCGGAAGCTCTCGGCGCACCACATACATTTCAGAATTTGTCGAGTTTGTTCTGCACCTTTACCGAGCCAAACATCTTGTCCGCGAACAAGTTTCCTAGGAATTGGCATATTTTCCTTAATTAGCATATTCAGATCATTCTGGCTTGGTTTCGATGAACTACTAGAAGAGGATGAATTGTGAGATGGGGTAGATGGCGAGCTTGATTGAGGCTGTAATGAAGGCGGTAAGGGAGCGCCAGTAGCAGGTGGTACAGGTACACTGACGCCACAGTGTTTGGCTTCCTTCATGTGCACAGTCAAATCAGCGAGGGAGTTAAAGCTCTTCTTACACCACACGCATTTGAGCACATCTTTAGTTTGATCAGCACCTTTGTTCAGCCAATGAGATTGCCAAGCTGAATGTCGTGCAGCAGCATTAGGTGCAAGACCAGCTCCCAAGGCGGCACTTTGAACAGATCTGAATAATTCTTCTCCGCCTAATCTGCTCAATTCATTCATCTTTTCCAAAGCTTTTGCAGCATCGCTAGGCGTGGGTCCTGAATGTTTTAATTTTCCGTTCCAGTCACCAGGAACGCCTCCCTTAGGAGACAGGCTAGCTGCTGCGACCGCGGCAGCAAAATAAGGCAAGTGTGGGGCTACCGGCGTCGACCATGGAGAGGGCGCCGGTTTGAACTCAGCCGGCCTAGAATTTTTTCTGGACGGGACGGGCGACGGTGAGTCCTCGGGGCCTCGTTTCCTAGTCCCAACTGACAAATCAAGAGGTCCATTTTCATTTTTATTAAGATTAACTGCGTCATCAGGTTCTTCTTCTTCATGGGGGGATTCACTGCGCTTAGTGCTAAAGTCTAGTACCGCGTCAGGTCTTTCAAAGTCTGTCATGTCATCTTGGCAGGACATGAGGAGACGCTGTTGGGCAGCTGCGGCGGCGGCTCCTAGATAGGCAGCTACGGCTGCTGAGTGCGGAGGTAACAGCGCTGCAGGCAGTGCGGCTGTCAGTGCCGCGGGGAGGGGGAGGCCCGCCCCGCTGCGACTCGAGTCATTCGAGGGACAGCGCGGCACGCCCGACGACTCCCGTGACAGACATCTCGGGCTCTCCCTGGGGACAATAATTACGTGACATTAAATCGACATAATTCACTTAGACAAAATTGCTGCCACCGTCTTAGATTAGTCGTTAACATAAACCGGTTATCGATATTTAAATAACGACAGTAAACAAAATGAGTGCAAGTTTTTTAAATAGTCATTTTTAATAAATTAATAGCTCGATCGTGAATAGCAAATAGACAGACTAATGGGTTCACATCGTTAAGTTTCGACAAAAAAAACTTTGTACATCGTTGTTTTGGTGTCCTTGCTGGGGTCGAGGTTTTGTTGCCTTATTTGATTATAGACAGGTTCATAAAAGCCATTAAAGTGACAGAATGGTCGCATTGCATTATTTTAATGTTGCAGACATTAAAAGAAAAACATCGATGATGTATGACGCCAACGTGAATCTAAAGTAAATTGGGTACAAATAGGTCAAACCGTCACATCGATTTGAATAATCAAGTAGGAGGACCTTTATTGATGACAGCGATAAAATTTAAGATTCCACTGAACGTAATAATAAACACATTTAAGTGTTTATGTACCTTTTGACTTTTTAACTAATTATCCTAGAAATGTGGTTTGATTTGCTGGTTTGGCTACTATCTGTATCTACAGAAAATCTATTATAAATACTTAAAATATCTACTAGACTTTGAAAAGCTGCAAAATACACAAAAATCTTTTTTTATATCTTTATTTTCGTGAACAACGTGTTTATATAGTTAAGAAGAAGTTAACGGAGAATTATACTGAAGATAGTCACAACTTAACATTTTTAAAAATTTCACGATATTCTTAGAAGTAGCTTAAGATTAGAAAAACTCGAAGTCAAAAATATTTCTTGACTGTCAAACGAGATATTATACACAAAAATAATAACTAAGATATAAATAATTGATTGATTGATTGATGCTTACAGATTACAAGATCAATAAATTTAATACTTGTATCGTAATTAGTGATTAGTAAATCTAGAATCAGCCCCAATGATGCGACAATAATTTTTGTAGATTAAATTTCAGCATCGGAATATTTTTTTAATCAAAGTTGATTTATTATAAAAACTTCTCCTAAGTTTTACCATGTAATATCTACTAGTCAAAATCTTTATTGAAACTTAATTTTCTGTAAGAAATTATTAAAAATTTGATAGCAAAATATCAAAATAATAAATGCGTTAATTTCACAGAGTAAACAAAAATTGAAATAAACAGTTCAATATCCAATATAAAACTATCTCATTCTCAAAATGAAATATAAATATGGCTTGAAAACCAAGGAAATAAAGAATTCATTGAAAATTAACGTAACTGAACCAAGAGACAATAGGAAACATGATGAATTGCACTAAAACAATAAGGCACTTGATCAAATATAAAACCTACCTCACGTGGTCGGGCTCGACGATCATTTTAGACGAAATGTTTTCAGTATACTCCAAGCTCGCAACGAAAAAAAACTTTCGGATCCATCAATATAACACTGATAAACGATAACACTCAGTTCTGATACAATAACTGTGACTCCCCAAAATAGTTGAAAATGTAAACACGTCGCGAAAGACGCACCGCGATGCCGGCGGTCGAAAGGGAAGTGCGCGGTGCCTGCGGCGGCGACGGCAGTCCCGCGTGGAATGAGATGCCGCGTGATTTACGACCCGCCTGCAGCGCCCCCGCCCCGCACGCCCCTCGCTAGAGCAGGACGGGTGCTGCTGTAACCGAGTTCACGAGCAGAAAGACAAGGACGGCTATACGTATTCTATTTCGGGGGGTGGCGCTGCGTAATGCAAGCGTGCGTGCGATGCGCGAGGTGGACGTGCAATGACGGGCGATCGTTCCGATGACAGCCGACTGACACAGCAGCTACTCCGCGTAGCTGAGTCAGAGTCGTAACATCAATGAAAAATGTAACAAACCAACTTAGATGACCAATAGACGAAATAATTCCTAACGATCTTGTTTACGAATTTCCAAATATGGTAGAAGTAAATAATGTAAAAAAAATACGTAGTACAAACGTAGTTGATTGAAGTCTGGGGCTTAAAGAAGATAAGCCGGACAGGGTTGACGGCGTTGACAAGGAAATGGCGCGTTAACAAAACGCTGAGACGAGTCCTTTTAACGACTCACGGACAGACAGGGGACGAGGACGGATTTACGCGTATCACGAACAGATTTCCTGCTTTGACAAAGGGAAAATATTTTCTCATGTTTATTTTATTTTTACACGAGGAAACGTTAGGAGACTTCCGAATGACAATATAAATGTCAGAAGGAATCGAAAAGGGCACAATGTCGTCCAGATAAATAAATTAACGAAGTAAGTAAAAGAAACTTGTTCCGTAGATCACAGGAAACAAAATGTACTATACAATTTACGGCCAATAATACTGTTTCCAACTATCGGGAACTGATCTAAAGCTAATATTATCATCGATTCAATCAGAACAACTGTTAGTAACTTCTTTCTTCCATGGTTATGTCCATCGAAAACAGAAATATGAAAAAGTATGCCAAGTTCATAACAAAAATACATGTTAAGTAAGTATATATAACCTAACGTTTAAACGTTTTTCAGACGCTTATAAATATAAATTTAAGTTCTTTGCTGTCTTATTATGGCTAGATTGTATCTTCTATTGGAATGCCGAATGTGGTTAGAAATGTTTTAAGTAATAATATAATATCCCCCACGTCCAGTATCTATAACCTCTTTTTGCTGTACAAACTTGGCTGACACACTGTCAAGTGTTTGAATTTGAAAAAAAAACCTCTTTCGTAGATTTAAAAGTTTTTATACAGAATCGCACAGCTGTTTATTACTTCCTGAGCATTAGCGCTGCGGGTCAATCAATCACATGTATTTATGTGACAACTGTCGCTATCTCACTCTGATCTTGTTTTAAAATAGCATGTGTTTCACACAAAGGAATTCTAGCCGACTTTCCATCTTTTAAATTTGTTTGTTTAACTGTTTTATTGGTCTAATTTTATGTTCTTTAAAAGTAAGGTCTCTACTTTTACACCCATGCTAGAAATTTTTACTTTTGATTGTATCTAAAAAAATAATTTTTCAGCTTCCGGTTTTAGTTATTTTTCCAATGAACGGCAATAACGTAAGCCCCTATTACCGTCACTGACCAAGGCTGACAAAATATGGTTACAGTGACATTTTCCTTAGTCAAAGTCTTTAGGTATTATTGACGTATTTGTTTGTCAGTTAGATTTGTTTTCAACATAGCTATTAGTCTAGTGAATTGTAGGAATTGGGACGTTAGTTTTATTACTTCCATGTATGTGCGGGTTGGATGAGGGACACCTGACATCGTTTGAATAATTCTGCAGTAATGAAGCAAATTTTATAACCGTCACTGAGGTCTTTGCAGTCATAAAACTGCAGTAGATTTACCATATTAACGTTCGTAGTTAAATGCAAATAGGTAGAAATAATATGGAGGGAAAAAATAAGGTTAAATTGTCCATTAACTGTTGAAATAAGAACGTTTTGGTTGGGTGGACGTTTGTTTCTCTTTGACCACTTTGGCTCTTGTTTTGTTGTGTACGGGATTCGCAAAAAAATACTGATTAGGTTTGGATGAAATGAAAGGTAAATTTTGAGTAATCTACATTAAAACTGCAAGTCTTTACATGCATGTATAATAGGTATTTTGTCCTTTAACTTAATTTCATTATTTATTAACCGTAATGAATTCACTTTTAATTGATAATTGTTTAACAAAAAATTTAACTTTCCATTGACCTTTACTGTTTTCACAAATGTGTTGTGTTGTATTTAAGATATGTAGATGACATCATCTTAGTATCCATTTCTGCCTAGAAATGGAAAGGAACTATGATAAATTCAGTTCCAGTTAAATAATAAACTTGTCTAAACAAAACCTTAGTTCTAGTTTCATATAAACACATAGATTAGTAGCTATTATTTTCGTCATCCTAATTTAATTATTTATTCATGAATTTTTAGTGGACATGTTTAAATAAAATACAAAAACTAACATAACTTCGATAAATTTACTAAACCGTGACATAATTAAATAAATATTGACATATCCACAAGACATGCACTTTCTATAATGAATCAAATGCAATACCCACATAAATATAATCATTAGATCTAAACAATAGAGCTTCAAGGGGCCCTAGAAACTCAAAATGATTGATGACATTACCTCAGTGTACCTAATTGACATTGATTGAACAGACTTGCTTCAATACCACATTATAGATACATTTAGTTCCAATCCTACACTGCCTTATATCTTTAGTATTAAAGTTACAATTTGAATAACTTTCTAGTGTGATGCACTCAACAATTTTGTATTAAATATACCTGACCGGATGAAAGATAAAAATTTGAAATATAAGGTTTTCTAATATAGTTAACATGGTAATGAAGTCCTAGAGGGCTAACTAAAAGTCGCAAATAATACATTAGAACTTTTTAGAAATGGAAATAATGAAACATCTAGAAGAAGCTTGCCTTAAAACTGTCTTTTTAGCGGAAACGTCAACACCAACTGGTACCTAGTATGCGTAAATTAAAGCTAAAAAATTCTTTTCTAGAGACAGCCCATAACTACCAATATGATGACCGACCGTGGTGTATAGTAATATTGAATACAAAGGTTATACCTGAAGCTGTTAAGAGTTTATTTAATGTTTCTATGGCATAAACTCTGAAGCTAAATCTTGACAGGAAACTGCAAAAACATATTACAACATGTAGATGATGAGAACAGAAACATTCTCACAAATACACAACACAACTAGTGTATAGTTATAAAAAATAATTGAAATCTATTATATAAGAAGCAATTGAAATAAATTAATAATAGGAATCGGAGATAATTTTGTTTAAATAAGAACATAAAAGATTGGAATTATAAATGTGCTATAGCAAACAAATAAGTCGTAACCAGGTGAACAAATGACGTGACAGCTTATTATTGAAGAGCATCGTACGTCATTCGTTATGAGTAATTAAATATTGAAAATTATCAGATTTCACCTGTCTATACATCTTCAATTTACGTCAGATGTGATTAATGAATTTAAAGACAATAAATATATTACTATAATTGAAATTCCACTATAAAATCAATGGTTTAATTAATGTTGTACTAAGCCGATTGTTCAATACCAAAATAATTCATATCTGAGATTTTTTTTGTTAACATTTTAGCAGAGATCACCAAGATTAGCGAAACGACAAAAAACCCTTACCTCCTCAAACGTCTTATGCACCTATGGAGTGCGTAAGACATTCATAATTTTAAGGGTCTGAAAATAATTTAAAACTATCTAAATCACATTTACAAGATTATGATTATAAGAAGTGTCGAGTTTGACATAGCAACGGTAAATATTGAAGGTAAGTACAATACAAGTTTAAAACATTTTTTATGTTGCTAATATTCTATTATCCTGTCGAGAACATATTATTTAATTTAGATTTAATATAGGCATTTGTAGTTTTATTTATTACTCAAATGCGGAGAGGGTGGGTCAAAATTGTTGCTCCTTTAAGATTTCTAACCATATAGAGGCTCATGCCACTGCCACCTCACCGATAATCATTCGTAATCACGAGTGAATCGGTATACTGGGCTGGCGCGTTCTGTCGTAGACTACATCATTGCAAACATCAGGCAAATTGTAGTCAAGCGCCAGCCTATCGAAGAATAAAAAAAATAACTTCACAATTAAAATCACTGTGACACCACTCTGCTGCTTTTCGTGTAAGTCCAAATCAAAAGGAATAGGTATATCGTTTATAGGAGTTCTTTGTAACTTAAAGTATTTATTAAAGATTACTGATCCTTCCAAATTAATTACCAATATTCCGCAGCATCTATTAGCCTTACAACAAAACGTATCCGTCTCAGATACAGATCTTTATTGATCACTATACCTCAGGGCAATGATTAATTAATTACGATCTACACATCAATCATCAATTCTAATAAATACTCATTATCATTAATACCATGTATATCTATTAATGTTGAAACACATATAATATCGAAAGCAGGACGTGATAATGTTTTATCACAATTTTTTTCAATAATAGGCAAATTTGTAACAGTAATAAAGATAGTATTTTACCATTGTTCAGAAAATGTAATTTTTAAGAAAATAATGGAAATGTCAAATATAAAAACAATATACATGGTTTGTGAATCGTGTTTGGTACAGATGATTTTAGAAAAAAAAATTGCCACTTAAAAAGTTTATTTAAACTATAGAACGGTTTTTGTATGAAGAATATTTTTTGATATAAAATATGAAGTCCTATCCAATTTTAGATTGGTGAATGCTATGCGTTAACTAGTCGAGCGTTTCTAAAACTATCGAACAAAAATTTATGAAACGTCACTTAAAATTTTTGAATCATTTTTAGTCATCCTGCCCACTATAACTGTCATTGAAGAATCCATTCATTTTTCCTTGACGTTTTCAGCCCTGACAAACAAATTTCGACTCTACCTACTTCTGATAAGATGCTTATTGCTCGCAAATTTAAATTCTTCTCCCATCACCTAACTATTGAAGTTTTAAAGATTGTATTTGGTGATATCTACTTTATCAGGGTGTTAATAAGGTTTGTTTTAGTTGCAAGAGCATTGTGGTTTACTGGGATGTGATGTCAATGAACAATCGTTGTTATTCGATCAGTGAAAACAATAGGATCATTAAAGTCGACACTATGTGATGCGAGTGATGCGCGGACCTCCTTGCTGACAACAAATATGGTGTTATTAATGGCATTGTTGAGTTCAAGTGATTGTTTTGATGGATCCATTTATAATACGACTTCCTTCGGTGATTTAACCTCTTATTTTTTTATTCATTATTAGATTGTGTATAAAATTTCCACCTAAATCCATTGAACCCAACACTCACAAACGTAAGTAATAAGACATTAACAGTGACTTATGGGTGAATTGTTAGCTATTCTAAGCGAGTACCTATTACAAAATAAAAACGATAAAAAGTACATAGTACATGTCTTTTAATGATATATTTGAGCTATTAAAAATTTCTTAACGATACCTAACGTTGTGAACCAATGTTTCATTTTATGAAATCAAAAGATTTAACGATGACATTGGAAGAAAAAATCCGCCAAGGGTAATATTTGATTATTTTTTTAGAGTAATTATTTGTAAACTTGCTACTGATTCAATCGACAATTTCAATTAAAAAATTAATAACCATCCTGACGCATAATGTTCTTGAAACCTAGCTAAGGACACTCACTTCAGCTTTCCAATAAGAAAACCGATTCAACATCAAACCAGCCGTTTATTCCGCAACAAATTTGTACGTCAACTTATAAAAACTCTGTTTTTCGTCGGGAGTGTAGTGATAGTTCAATGTACTTAAATAATTAATATGAATTGATATCGACCATAAGTAAATGGATCATTAAAATCTTGAACATACCTTTCTGCATTAGGATCCTGAATGAGGGTAGCTGGTATACTGTGCTCGATGTCGTCTCGTTCGTCAGGCGCGGGGGAGGTGCGGGATCCTGGGGAAGCAGAGCGCGACGCTTCACCTTCCCCCTCCTGCCTCTCCCCCCTTTCACTTCGCTCCTTCACTCCGCTCTCTGGACTGTTGTCTTCTTCTGTAACAAGAGATAATTAAGCTGTAGGCTGATCGTTATAAAACTACCACATTCAATATTTTAGTATTTAACCTACGACGAAAAGTAGGGAAGATTTAAATTTGACGCATGTATTTGTACACAACGTTTGTTGCCCCGGATGGATCGATGTAGACGTGTCTTTTTGAAGGGAATTTTTAATTTTGTATTAAATAAGCCCTGTGCAAAACCAGTGTTAGGAACCTGTTAAAACTATTAATAATCGTTCACAATCTCACAATTTTTACTTTTGACGGTGACAGTTTTGGTGAAGTTGTCATTACAAAGTCACTTATCGACAATTATTCAGAAACTACGTTAGCAGAGGCGAACCTTAAAATAATTGGAGCAAATCGTGGAGGACAAATCGCACCGAGATCTTGTTCGAAGGATTTATTCGATGTGCGTGCGCACGTACGATTTATCGTAACGCGGGACGGATCGATGGTGTTCTCGACTTTTTGTAGCCCGTGTTGCAATTAGCGAGTCGCGATAGATGGCTGAAGTGAGATAGGGACCGTTTTTTTGTAGTTATTAATTTAGTTTATATCTTTATTAGAGAAATGTGTTAAGCGGCTACAATTGAGATTTAGTACCTAATCTTCAGAAAGATCTAGAAAAAAATATACAATGATCAACGTTTAACTTTTTATTACGTACACTTAGAGGATTTTTAACTTATTACACGAACGGTTGCAGTTATATAGTCAGAAGCGAGGCTGGTGCCAACGCTGGTCTCACTATTTATATCATATACTAGTAAGCCGCCCCAGCTTCGCACAGGTAGATATCGGTATTAGACAAAATTTCTAATCATCATACATTTTATCACACTCTTGGCTTACTTTCCATGCTTAGAACACTCAATCAAAACGTTTGTATGGGAAAAAGAAAAGGACTGTTTTTAGGGTTTTCCCGGCAATTATTCGGATTTTTCTCACCTTTTAACCTGTCCTAGTCCCCCACGAACATTTCAAGACCAAGATAAGATAAATCCGTTCAGCAGTTCTCGAGTTTTAGCGAGACTAACGAACAACGATTGATTTATATATATATAGATTTATGCTCAATTCACTCTATTATAATTCAAAACAACTATCAACAACAAAAATTAAAATTGACCTATCAATTTAAAACTTCGCTCGATTCCAATGCGGAATAGTGTAGGACAACAAAGAGTTCTAGCCTTTGTGCTGTCCAGCGCAGGCGACGATAACGACACGACAACGGGACGACCGCAAGGAAATTACAACGATTGAGTGATTGAGTTTTCAAACTTTGGACTTACTTACTTTGTAGCATTGGTTATCTGATAATTTAAATTTATTTTTAGCACGACTTATTATCTGATGTAATTAATATTAGATATAAAATAGATAATTAATAAAGCTTAAAAAAATTGTTTAAAATTTATCAAGTTAGCGCAATATAATCAAAATGTGAAAAAAGAATGACTTTTACTGCCAACGTTTTTTTTATTCATCAAATGGCATATAATAATAATAATAATAATAATATAGTGGGACATTACCACACACGGTCTTCTGATCCCAAACTAAGCAGGGCTTGTACTATGGAAACCAGATAACTGGTAATATATTGGTAATATAACACTTTCCTTTTGTAAATATATACTTAAATATAGAGACTCAAGACAAAAATACATGTTCATACAAATGTTTTTCTCGAGTGAGAATCGAACCCACAACCTGCGCTGCGGCGTGAAAAGCAAGTATCTTACCGACCACGCCAATGGACCGTCATATCTGGCATATGACGTGTTAGTTTAATAAGGAAAGGTTGGCTATGGTTTTATGAGAAAAACAACCCTTCGTTGGTAGTCATGCTAAAACACCATGAAACACGAATTTTGAATTAACAAATCCAAAATCAACAATGGTAAACGCAAATACACAGATAATCGTAAGTTAAGTGTATGTTAACACCTCCCTTTATTGCGAAACGTTATCGATTCTGATTACGGACATCTGCTTGTGATTGATCACATGACAGCACTGATAAGAGCACAAGCTTTTACAAGTTACAGATATAGCACCCACCTATACCTCGCTTTGAGTTGAGACCTATGTATGTCTTTAACAAATCAAGAGCGATTTTTTCCTCTCTATGAGCTGTCTGAACAAGTATTGAGCAATGAGCAGGTGCCTCCTTACGTAATACACGCAGTGTAAGAAATAAATAAATTTCATAAAGTCTTAAGACGAAAGCCTTCAATCAGTGCGTCCTACCCGTTGTGGCATACAGGTGACTGGTCCACAATTTAATGTCACTCAGCGAAATATGAAAAGGTCTATGCTTGAAGAGCCTCTGTATGATTGAATACGCAATGAAAAAAAGAACTAGAGTAATCAACATAGCTCACCGGATTAGTAAGCTGAATTGGCAATGAGCCAGTCATATCTGCCGCAGAACCGATAACCGTTGGGGTAAACGAGTACTTAAGTGGAGACCACGGATTGGCAAGCGTAGCGTAGGATGCCCTCAGACTAGGTGGAGTGACGATCTCAAGGTGTCCGGTAAGAGCTGAATGAGAATAGCCGCAGATCATACTCAATGGAAATGCCTTAGCGGTGGACTAAAACAGGTTGTTGATGATGATGATGACGAAATAAATACATTTTTATTGTGATGATCCCTAATTACCAAACTAGCGTAAGCTTTGTGCTAGGAATCAGTTCCTTCTCAGTTAAATATAACTATGCAGTACAAGTTTTACTATAATAATTATATTAATTAATAGAAGTTATTGTGCTTGTAATCTTATTTTAATTAATGTGACATTAGAAATGTATCTTGGACGATAGGTTGAAGATAAAATTAATATTAATTGTGAGGGTAGTGTACAAAATACGATTGCGATAAACAACCAACTAAGGGGTATCATATGGTTCAAGTTATAGGCGATAAATGGTTTAAATGTAGTTTGATAACTGTTGGTTGTGTTCCTGGGTGCAAAAAAGTTATTCCCCATCAAGGTATAATGGATCGGCAATGCATGAGTGATGCCTCCATAGACAAAAGTGAAGGCGATGCATACCATTCGGTGAGCAGTATGCTAGCCTAAACAAGCTAAGCTATTGAGTCATTAATTCATTATGTAGGTTATATTAGATCGTTAATTGATCACTGTATCTAGTTTACTGAAAGTCGTATTTCACAGTTTTCTAGTGAGGTTTTTTCATAGGTGTCAAAATATTATCCACCATGTTTTGAAATTTCGATGTTCAAAGTCTAAACTACATGTAATAAACAGATCCAAATCTTTTCAAATACATGTGCAATTAGCATCCATCCATCAATATTATCAGTATCAAATCAGTTCCAAAATCGCTAATTTGGTGATAGATTATTAAATCACCAATTACGATCTGATTGTCATACTCTAATATGACACATTTAAACGAAACTACTTTATAACGGATTTTATCGCGGTTTGTTTTCGTTACAGTTTTTTCAGACTTTATGGTCACGGGTGGACTGAGGTATTTGACGTCCAAACTTTTTAATCACTATTATTACTGACTACCTACAAATATTTTAATATTTAAGTTGCGTTCTGATAAGCAAACTAAGCTCACAGTGTCTTGAATTCGGAGTGGATTTTGCTTGGGTTTTGGTGCAAGTAAATTAAGCAGATGGTATTTCCAACTATTTTCTTTGTGACCAAGTACCTATTTATTAGACTCATACATGAAAGATCACGAAAAAAAATTGTTAGCTGTACTTAGCAAAAAATTCAACCTGTTTCACAACCTGTTAGAGCCTGAACGCATAGCAGTTAACCAGAATGCGGTATACCTGGTGCGATTTTATATTATGAAATCGTATAATCTCGACACACTGACATGCGGCCAACCGAGTTGATTGATGCGGCTAGCCGCACCCGGTCAACCGCTAGTCCGTTCGCTAGCTCATGTGGCTCCTAATACACGGTTAGTGTACGACGAACGTGAACAATCATTAAAAAAGTAAATTATTATGGTATTTTACAATTTACTTTATAACTAAGTAAATAAATACCATCGGACATTTTATAAAAATCATACGAAAGTTAAAATTTTCGATAAAGATAATTAAACATTAAGAGATAAAGTTGAAAATCGTGCAACGAATAACGTCGACCTATTTTATTAATATCGATAAAAATCAAGAATCATAACGTTATTGAGGATCGGTTCAGAGCGTTGTCATTTGAGAAACAATCTGATCAACTATCAGTTTCACGGTGATTTTGGTGAAACTGCTCTTTTGTTTCTTTGACGATTGTGTTTTTCGATTGTTGAGTTTTGTGTGACGAATGGGAGAGAAATTTTGCGATAGAATTGATCGTTTGCCCGTTAAAAGATTGTTTATCTTCCTATTGTATATTGTCTGTACAATTTAATAGTCATCTGCCAATAAGAGAGCAGTCTTCTGACTGTATATTCAAGCAATGGAAAGGAATGATATCGTTTACCACGTGCCGTCGTCTAGAAACTTCTTTCGTATTGAAACTTTAGAAATGAAATCATTGATTTCAACACCATTCCAATTAAAACTACTCCACAAAGAAAGCAATGTACAAAAATGAAAACAAAAAGAAAGAAAATAAAAGAAAAATAAAAGAAATAATAATAGAAAAAAAAAGAAAGAAAGAAAAGGAAAACAAAGCAATGTAGATTAAGACTCAGAACCCATCAGAATAGTTGGCTATTAGCTAGGAGTTTTGACTGAAAAGGTCATAGTTAAAGTTAAGTAATTAAAGAATTAAGTAATAATAGTTGGAGTGACAAACTTTGCGAGAATTTCTGCTCAGTGGTCTCTTTTAGGACAGGCTTAATCTAGAAGTGAATTACGATAAGCTGATGATGGTTATGCTAATTATGGTCGTTATCAAGTAAGACATAGTATTTCTTCGGCCGCAAAATAAAACCTTAAAACTAGACTAACTTTTTTTTATGTGCGTATTCATTAAATTAACCCCAATAAGCACAACATCAATGATCAGAGAGTAAAGGGGTCTGTTAAAACCAGTGCAGCATCACAAATATGTTTTGGTGTTTGCTGATAGCCAGCGGCCAATGCTTTCCTTTGATCAATTGGTGAGCATGTGGTAGTGACGTCAATGAAGAGGGATATCATGTAGGATAGATCAATGTTGGTGTTTTAATTTGGTGGCCTATGGTATGAATATTTTTTTTACAAACAATGGTTCACTGCCTTAACATTTTGTTTACTCTGTGTTCATAAAATTGTTTAAAGATATGTATAGAGTACTATTCACGAAAGAAGTCCCGCGGCCGGGGCGCTAGGATGCTGCTGCTAGGCGACTCTACAGTCTAATTAAAATTTAGAGTTGAGAGGACACCCTCTCAACTCCAAATTTTAATTATAATAATTTCAGGCTTCATTCTTATTGTTATAATTTCTTGCAAATTGATAAACATTTCCGATCTTTAATAATTAGTTCCACTGAATGCCGCGGGACTTCTTTCGTGACACGGACTTTATTTTATTTGATGCTTAATTACAAGCATTGTTATCAGAATCGACTAATATATTTTTGTTGTATTTAAAACGCATGAGTTTCAATAATGTTACATACGATTATGATATAGGATATTGATTAAAATTTTATTCAAAATCCAATCAAATATCCAACACTAGAACCTCGACCGCCGCGGGCGATTCACTCAGCGCATCTTTGCCATCCGGTGCGGGATTGACACGTTGCGTTTTAATCAATTAGCGTACAGAACGGTTCACGACCCACTGGACAGTGAAATAAGCCAGGCCACCGCGGCGCCATTTCGGCTATCCGGTTTCAAATACGTTTTTTGCAGGTTGCGTTTTTTGGACGGCCGATAACTTCATAATCGTTGATTCTTTTTGGATTGTTACGGTCAAATGGACGCTTTGTACAAAGATTTTGGAATAATGTCGGTTCGAATCTTTCATTAATATATTTTTTTTTATTGTTTCAACCTGTAAAACACTTTGTATTTTCTTAGATTTACGCAAATATTACACACATTGAAATGAAACTCTTTAGATGTTGGAATTATCGTAAGATATTTTGATCAAATACAGTGTCAGGGCACACATATTTAGCCCTAGGCCTATAAATCTAACTATAAGGTCGTACTTTTGACTTCTCGAACACAGTTTTTACTTGATGTTTCTTTTTATTGAGCTTGTAGTAAAATAAAATAATTTATATCGCTATATTGGTCTAATTAGGTGACTATTTAACAAACTGATAAAGTGTTAATATCTATATTTATTTTATCACTATTATCGTCCCAAATTATGTCAATAGATAACTCAACGTTTGAATAATTGATCCCTGTATCATGACTAACGTTTATAACAAATCAATCAATTTGATCACATGAGTTGCGCAAGAGTTGATACCCTAATTAGCGATAGGTACGTTTTCCTCGTATTATCATCACTTCGATCATATTCATATCATTTCTTGGTTCAGATGATGAATTATTGCAATAAAGCGATATTTTTATCTTTTTTCTTTAAATCAACCTATTTAAGGTTTTAAAATGTCTTGTACTATCATGATTAATTTATTTTGATGGTTCATTGTTAATCGTTATTTGTAGCAGAATTTTCCATTCGATTGGAGACATCTAGATAAAGTTGTTGACGAATTTACAATTTATTATATTGTGATCACCTGATTGTCTATCAGTTTGGGGTTTTATATCTTTATGCTTTTGTAGGGAGGTGTGTTTTATAGATATGTATGTATATAATTGTGAGTTTACCAAGGTTCTGTAATACATATTCACCGGTTAGACATTTTTACTACTTTGCAATCACTTTGTTGTGTTTGTTCTACAACCGCAGCTGACAGCACGGCATCATGCAACGAAAATTCGATAACATTTTACACTTACCAACTCGACCAAAATAAAATTTACGATAGTCCCGCAAACTCCCATAAACAATAAAATATACTATTGTTAAGAATCAACTGATCTTCATATCATTTCATTCTTAGCAGTTGTATCATTGGGTATCTTTGGATTATTAAAATTTAAAACAAAAAGTAGAAATTGCAGTTTAAATTCATCATTCAGTACCAACACTTGAATGTGTTAGTAACCTGTTGCGCCGTTGACGATTGGAGGCTTAATAGCAAAGTGACGCTGTACGATTCTTGACAGCTCTCAACGTAAACTAACCTTTGATTTGTATTTCATAGACAAGCCGTTTTTGATATTGCATTTGTGATCGCTAAAACTTCAGTTTTTAGAGGGATTTTAATGGATGTACACAAATGGGTTAACAGATTGTACCTTTGATCCCTGTAATATTCTGCCTGGGAATCCTATTGAGCGGTACTTGTGCTATATAGGAAAGACTATCTACCTATTAGCACTGATACTAAGTTTTAAGTGTTAGACTTATATACTCTGTTTGTACTTATCTATGTAGATATCAACTGGTTTATCACTTAGCAATATATAGCTTTAATAAGCAAAATGTAGGCAATATTGACTTATCTTGTCTCATTAGAGTACTTACAAACGTTCTTGAGTATATAAGACTCGACAGAGTTTTAAAACATCAAGTTTGACGGTTTGACATTATTATGTAGTTACATCATCGCTTTAGATTTCAGCAGGAAAACGTACGCAACATTAATAAACATGTTCAGTAACGTGTATCTAACATTCGTAACAGCCGACGCAACAAGTAACAATTTGTCGCTGTCACTCCGCCACGGGAGGGTTGACTGTACTTAGCGTATCCACTCACTGAGCCTCTCTCGTTTAAAGGCCGCTGATAGTCACTTGTTTTTGTGATCGTTGAATAGTTCTCTGTCTCTTTTTCTTGTTCTTCATATGCTGTCATTTGTTTTTTGTATAGTTTTCTGCTCTTTTTTCATCGTTTCTCATAGATCTTCATTTGTTTGTTTTTTGTTCGAAAGATGATAATTTAAAAATTTAGATTTACATGTTTGAATAATTTTGAGCATTATAAATTTTGGTGAGGTGTTATTTTATTAATTGTATCTAAACAAGATTTGTTCATAGTTATGTATTATTATCTATCTGTAAACTCTCATAGTAGCGTTAATATGGAACTAGCGGATAGTCTTATTCAACTTCATTTATTTACGTAGGAATTATTACCTACATACCTAATTTTTGCATCTCACTTATGCTTGTACTGTCAGTCTTCACTTAAAAATCTTTAAGAAAAGCTGTTTTTGGTACTACAGCAAACACTTCAGCTTGCTAATCCAGTGGGTTATATCGATATAATAAGTATGTACCATGAGGCAGATAATTGCAGCTCGTTAATACCAAAATTATCCATCAATGTCGCTGAGTTAAATTAATACTCGTATGAATCGAGTGTCGTGAATCAATCATCCGCTGAATTTGATTGATAGGATGAAACATAGTGACGAATCAATCATCATAGAATAGAGTCATTGAAATTATTGATTGGTTGGAGGTTTGTTAGTTTGTAGTTAATTACTATAACACCTATTATCGCCAACGGTGTAGGCAGAGGTGTAACTCACGTTTAGTGAACCATATTTAGGTCTACTACTTAATAAAAACGAGAAGGAGAGCCAATAATAGGTTTTCTCGAATAGTTATGTAACATTATAAGTTTTTCAGACTAGCAAGCAAATACGAAAACCCTGTTAGAGTCTAAAGTAACAAAAAACTAATTATTTATAAAAATTAAGGTTTAGCCTGTTCCTTGCAGTACTGCTTTTAATAGTATAAGGATCAAATAGAAGCTCTTTACAAATGTTATTAAAATCCTTGCTCGCGCGCAAAAGGTATGAGTTCTGCCTGTAGTTAGTAGATGAAGAAGGTGCCAACAAGGGTGCATTATACCGTAAGGATCTAGAGGGAACGTTAAAGTTTAATTACTGCAGTAGGTCAGGGAAGTCAATTTCATTATTAATTATTTTCAGTAATGTATAATCCGCTATATTATTGTCACTTTACAATTACTTTTTTTAACTATCAGTTAAGGTTCCCATATACGCCATTGTAACAAACATTGTAACTGATTCATTGTAACAAATCTATCTCACTGACCCCAGATTAGCTTTGAAAAATCCGTATACCACCAGCGATCCGTATTTGTCAACTGTCTGACTTCCGAACATCATTTTCATTAGAGCTAAGGACTTTCATTTGTAACAATGTTTGTAACATATTGGGTATTTGGTGCCAAATGTTACCAAATTGGTATATTAAGGGGTTGAATAGTTGAATAACACTTTTATCCCCCGTGATATTCAGAAAGTATTATTATTATTTATTATCAACCCTTTTTAGTGTCCCACTGCTGGGCACGGCTCTTCTCTCAACTATCTTACGAGTTGAGAGAGTTTAGGCCTTAATCCACACACGCTGGCCAAGTGCGGGTTGGTGGACGTCACAAGTCCTCGAATGATTAGTTCTAAGACATGCCGGTTTCCTCACGATGTTTTCATTCATCTATATTGAGCAGCGGTGATGAAACAATTCTCACAAAGATGTGTGGGCGCGACGGGGATTTGAACGCGCGACCTTATATTTCAAAGGCGAGGCTCGTACCACTGCGCCACCGCTGCTCAAGAAAAGAAATGTTTATTAGAGATAAATGTCTAAGGCGCGATAATCACGGCCCAGGGGTTAGACAGTAAGTCATAAGTTCATTGACATATTTCTAGGTAATTGTCTTCATTTTGAATAACAGAAAAACAACTTCATATGATAGGTAGGTAAACAAACCCGTATCTATAGCAAAGGATCTACGATTTACAATAATAACTGATAATAAAATAAATAAATATTAATTAATGTGTACGTAACGTTTGACCCCTGATAAAAAAGTAGGGTGTCACAAATTTTACGTTCCTACGCAACTATGTATGAGTACAATTGTGTTTTGCATCGTAGCGTCTACACGGATAGACCGATTTTGATGCGTTTTATTCGAAAGCCAAGGTAATATATGGTTCTTAACTACGTTTCAAAAATATACTTAAATGCGTTGAGGTTTTTAAATGTTTTCTTAGATTTACGCGAATATCACACATTGAAATAAAACTAATCCATGACATCCTAATTTTAACAGAGAAAATGGTTGGAATATACCACCAGCTTGGGACCTAGCATAATTACTTGTACCAAAACCCAAGCAAAATCAGCTCAGAATCCAAGACACTGTGAGCTCAGTTTGCGTAAATCGGAACGCAACTTAAATAATAATGTTTGTAGGTAGTCAGTAATAATTGTGATTAATATTTTTGGACGTCAAATACCTCAGTCCACCCTTGACCATGGAGTCTGAAAAGACTTTGAATCGTCGGGATCTAAAATCTAAAATATACCGCGATAAAATCCGTTACCTATAATGTAGTTTTATTTCATTAAACCGATCTTGTTGCAACCGGTGCAAATTTCTGTGCGTTGAAATGATTTTTCCATTACTAGAACCAGCTCTAATAGGCCCCCTTATAGGCCGACTGTTTAACTCGCGTATCGCCTATCGCCAAGATTCTGACTCCTCAAGCTGCACAGACAGTGATGATGATTCAAGCGATATGGATATTAGTGACGAATAGTCTCACATTACTTAGTTCTATAAGAGATTTAATTAATGTTTTATAACTTTGTACCTCAGATGGCTATACGCGAGTTAAACGGTCGGCCTATAGCTTACATTACCCCTAGTGCAAAGCCATTTTTAATAAGGCTGTATAAACCTCTCTTTTTTATGTTGTCTCCCGCTTAACCTGGAGGGAAAAGAACAATTTAACCTTCCATCTCCTCCAATTATCTTTCTGATTAATTTCATGCGGGATCCGAGACAGTTTAGGTGTACCTGAACTTCGCCGGGTTAAAAGAGTCTCTTCACCGCGCAGCTGTTGATCCTGGTTTACGCTATGGCCACGGGACTTAGCGATTTCATCATTCATTGCGTATTTGCTTTAGAAGTTTCTAAATACAAGTGAACGCGACTGGGCAATGAACTACAAAATCGCCAGTCGCACCGCCCGACGCAGTTTCCCGTGGCCACGGCGTTACATGAGTGCTACTCATGACTCATGGCGGGAAAACATACCTATCTAAAAATGTGTTCTATTACCCAACAAAACCACCAAGATTTTTTTGCCTCATTGATAAAAATCTTTGTTAATTAAGTGTTAATTCTGAAACCATCATTTTATTGTTAGAAAGTCCACATTCATATGGAAATTTGAACATTTATGAACACATAATTGGAAATAAAAGACGTGTTTACACGAAATTATGTAAACAAAAATGTTTATTACTTCAAAATATCAGATGACAAGTCATTAATTAATCATTTTATTACGTAAAAACCGAAAAACACGTAGATACCGACATTTTAATAAGTTACCTACGACCTTCATCTCAGACTTTTTTAACCCCCGACAAAAAAGAAGGATCTTATACATAAGTTTAACGCGTGTGTCAGCGTATTTGTATTTTTTTTTAATTCTTCGATGGAACGCGCCAGCCCAGTATACCAATTCACTCGTGATTACGAATGATTATCGGTGAGAAGGTGGCAGTAGAATGAGCCTCCATAAGGTTAGAAACCTTAAAGGAGCAACAATCCCGACCCACCCTCTGTTCATGGTGTCACTAGACATCGCACCGGAACACGGCAAGGCAGTTGGCTTTTCATACAAAAAAAATTGGTTGTTTGTAAAGTAGGTTTACGATCGAGATGTTTACGTGATAACGTCTTATTGGTGATATAAGTTTTTGGGAAGTAAGGAATTAATATTGTTGCCGCTAGAGTGAGAGAGACGGAAGATCGGTCCACTCACTCGAACGCTATGCCAGCCTCCGCTCGTGAGGATTCCGCGTGACAAGTTTCATGGAATGACTGGCAGCGCTCGAGATGAGACGGGAGATCGGTCCGTCTCTCTCTCGTTATACCTGCGATCGCGCTCGTGAGGTTTTGGTGTGACACAAGTTTCTGAACATGTCACTCGACTAAAACGATTTTAAAGACGTTATCACGTCAATAAAGTTCTAAATGTACTACGTTAAGAACTGTCAAACGGTACTTCTTAGTTTTGATGGACTGTAGTGAGTAACCATCATACATAAAAAAATAAATAAAAACTAACACTGTCGTAACTTCCAACAGTGACGTTATAACGTTATAAAGCCTACTACATACTAGTAAGTCGCACGAACGCTTAACAGATTTTCAGCATAGATAAACGTATTCCCATTGCTAACATTGCATTTGATCCAATTGAGCTTGGCTACTCTAACATCGGTCGAGATGCACGGGGCGGGGTCCCGATGCGTTTTGACCAATGACTTTGCTCCGTTCAAGCAAAACTAATTATACTGATTTATGCTCCCATTGTTCATTGTTTTATGTCTTTCTCTTAGTGTACACTTACAAACCCATATTCGTATGTAGATAAGTGAGTAACTTGATATATCGCGTTTTGTTGCCTTTTTACGTATCGTGACTTGCTCGGTGAATTACTGTTGTAATTAGCTGTTTGTATTCAGCCTCCGATAGATGATACTAGATCTGTTTGCGATGGGGTTTACAGGAACTTGAGACTGCTGTTTCTTTGTATGGGCTGTTGGAGTAGTGGTAATTTTTTTGTTCTGTATCTTAGTGTATATTGTCTATAATATGTATATATTTGTAAAAAAAATGTATTTATGTAGTATATGTATCAGTTCCTAGTATTCATGACACAAGCAAATATAATTAATTATTTTGGTTACTAGATGGCGCTGTGTATGTATGTATACTGCTGTTGTATTTGTACAAGAATCTTAGCAGAATTGTGGAATAATTTAACTTTGGTTTTTGTGTCTTTATTTTCTTCAAACTTTAAGAACATGCCTAGATTTCTGATGTAAATAGAAAGTATTACCATTGTATTATGATTAAGCTACAAATCTACTTCATTTCATTAGGGAGTTTGAACGCATAATTGTCTTTAATTTGGTCTGATGGAATAGGAAGATCATAAATTTGAATCTCAAATAAACAAAAAATCTAAATTGAAACTGAAACACCACCGTACTAACCGGTCATAATATTGACCGGGATTTAATATACCATAATGCAACCATGGAAGCTGGACAGACGAAACTTCAGGATCTAAATCTAAAATAAACTGTAATAAGTTATTTGACGCTTAGCTTTTAGATGTAGGTTTTAGTTTTAGACACTTTTTAGTTATACCTACATATAAGTCATTTTTAGGATAATTTAGAAATCGTTAAATTTATTTTAGATTTTTTAAGTTATTTTTGAGGATTTTAATAATTGTGTTTAAAATTTTGGTTACATTTATTGATTAAATGCCGTTAAATCCGTTGTAAAATACTTTTATTTCAACAAAATCTTGTTAGTTAAGTGCCTGGGACTTAGATGCCTAATCAATGATAATTATTGTCTAAACATTCTTAGTTAACAAAACATGAGCCACAATAAAATTGGCGTTTAACTCAACAAAAACTTTGGAGTACAACAACCTTGAAGTATATTATAGTATTTTTTAGTATACTTTTTGAACGATACCTTGCGTTTACCGTAAAGATTAAAACGGGAAAGATTTAATCAGATAAGCTAATACCACAATATAAACCGTCACATTACTGGTAACGAGGAGATGCTCTCACAAATTGTGAAAACCGAATGTTTTAAGACATTTATACGCCAATCTTTTGTTACTTTTTATTCATTTATGTTTAAAAAGGGAGGGTATTAAATTTCTTTAAGTCACAGCTCTTAACCTATAAACGTAGCTATCTGCTGCCTAAACAAACGGTTAGGTGTCACTTCAATCACTTGTGATAGCATTCAACCTGTCAGTCGTCAAACTGGCAAGACGTCGATGTCATGCAGGTTATCTATGATTGTCATTGTTACGTCACGGGACAATGTCTTTGAGGTCGGTTGGGTAAGTGAATGGAGTTTAAACACCAAGTTTGATCTCACAAAAAGGCATCCAATTCCACCCAAACATATTGTGTATCTGTAATAGTGATCACGGTTTTTCCCGTGACAGCGTTATCCCCCGGTAAACAAAACATAAGGTCGTTTGGGTCATCCTGTCTCACCAGATTCTGAGACTACTTTTTCTTTTTTTCAATATTAAATAGCCTATTTAATTTACAAAAACTGCTCTACCAGATAAGTATATTTTTGTGAGCATTACAACTAACGTTATAGAGTATTTTATACTAATAACCAGTCACCCTATATTCTACAGAATTTAAAAATCTACATACTGTACATAAACCAGTTAACCACAAAAATAAAAAAAAATGAGTAAACAAAACGCTTTCGAAAACGTCCTTTGACAAGCATTGTATGTCAGTTTTTAAGTATTCGAGGCTGAAACGGGGCAGCAAATCGGTGTGTCTAAAGCGGCAGCTGCGCAACGTCGCATTCACCTGTCGCTTGCGCGCGCGCACGTGGGCGGGGCTTGAGAATGCAAAGTTTTCGCGCTTTTTTGTTATTTTTTTTCGTTTCTCCCGTCAACGTCCTTTCAACGTCTGAACGGAATTCGGGTGCGATATTTTCTTTAGTTGGAATCCGAAGGCTTTACCGGGAGTTGAGATATTTATAGATGTCTGATGTTGTTTCGATTTATGGGCGATGTTTTGTTCGATTTATTGGTGTTTTAATTCAGGTAAAGGTTTATACTAGCTCTTCACTCCCGTCGAGGTTAGACGAGGGAGCACAAGCGCAAGAGCGGAGTCGAGGCCTTCGTTTTACATCACGGCGTCTTGCCTCGTCGTGCTTACACTCCTGCTGGAGTTGGATTTTAAGTACCTACGAGGCAAAAGGCGCGAATTGAAAGAAAAGACAAGGCGAGGCGCAGTAGACTTTCAAGCACATCCGTTTTACTGGCGACACAGAGAGAATAGAATAAAGGTGAAAATGGATACTTACTTTTTCGCGTAAACTCGTGTTGTTTCACCTCACTTGAATTTGTGGAACCTCGACTCGCCTTCGACAGGGCTGAAGAGCTTAGTCATGATAGTGATGATAAAATGAAATTCGGAGTAGGGGTTAACCATAAAGAAAAAAAGAGTTTTTTTTTTAATGTATTTATACTTAACCACAATATTGAACGTGATAAAAGCCGAAATAAAATATGTTTTCAATGTCCCAGGTTAAAATACGTGACAAGGAAAACCTACTGAGGGACAGCTTTGTGAAACACAAACCTCACGCAACTAAGACATGAGTCAACCTACTGAGGGTCTACCCTTGTCCGTAATATAGTTCAGAGCAATGCACATCATCATCGGCGCAGCGGTAGGGACCTTGCCTTAAAAGAATAAGGTCGCGGGTTCGAATCCTGGTCGTGCCCACACATCTTTGGGTGGGTGAATTGTTTCATCGCCGCTGCTCAATATCGGTGAAGGAAAACATCGTGAGGAAACCGGCATGTCTAACAACTAATCATTCAAAGAGATGTGACATCCACCAACCCGCACTTGGCCAGCGTATGTGGATTAAGGCCTAAACACTCTCAACTCATATTAAGATAGTTGAGAGAAGACCCGTGCCCAGCAGTGGGACACTAAAAAGGGTTGAAGTGAAAGCAACAACGTTTAATTTTCTCAAAGTTTACTAGTTTTGTGTGGCAATTTAAGATTAATATTAAAATGTTTTTGTATTTTTCACAGATTGAAATAATATTGATATCATAGATAAAAAACTCTACCAAGTACCGTCTTTGGTTTGGCTCCGAGCATTCTCTTGATTGTTACCGTCCGAAAATCAACCGAATCTTTGATAAGAAACAATATAGTAGGCTCTCACTAGCCAGTCATTTCAACACCACTATCATAAAATCATTTTTCATAATTGCGATCGCTCGATCAATCACCAAGCCACTCAACCTCGCCCACCCCATTGACTTTGGGTTCCGTACCTATTTATTGTTATTTATTTTTGACTGATAGGTACTCGCCACCTGACCTAGTTTTTTTTTATTCTTCGATAGGCTGGCGCGCGCCAGCCCAGTATACCGATTCACCCGTGATTACGAATGATTATCGGTAAGAAGGTGGCAGTAGAAGGAGCTTCCATATGGTTAGAAACCTTAAAGGAGCAACAATTCCGACCCACCCTCTCTGTTGTTAGTAGTTGCTTAAGTAACACGCGATTAGGAACATCGCGTATCGCCTATCGCCAAGATTCTGACTCCTCAAGCTGCACAGACAGTGATGATGATTCAAGCGATATGGATATTAGTGACGAATAGTCTTACATTACTTTTATCTGAGGTTAAATAGTTCTTTAGGAGATTTAATTAATGTTTTATGACTTTGTACCTTAGATGGCGATACGCGAGTTGAACGGTCTATCTTTAAGTATTTGGAGACTTTTTGCGTAACCCGGGACCTCGCGGTTATTAAACGAGCTACCTTGAAAAAAAAAACTACTTTTTAACGGATTTTATCGCAGTATATTTTAGATTTTAGATGGGGGTCCACCAGTGACCATAAAGTTTAAAAAGACTTTGAAACTTCGGGATCTAAAATCTAAAATATACCGCGATAAAATTTGTTATAAAGTACCTTCCTAGTTTTATTTCAATGTGTGATATTCGCGTAAATGTAAGACAATACTATGAGTTTACTTTGTTTTAATAATTTTCAAAATAATTTGCTAGCTTGCTCGCATACAATGATTTTACGGTTAAAAGATCTGACCCTGTAAAAAATTGTAATGTATTCTTGGCAAATTAATAATTGATTTGATTTGATTTACTACCTACTAGAACATAATTTGTTAAATAATGAAACCACTAGCAGGATTTGTAGACAATTTTCGATTTATTAAGTTTCAGATGGTTTATACTATTGCGGAATGCAATAGTATAAACCATCTGAAAAATGAAACCATATTAAAAAAAATACCAATAAAATATTGAGTGAGAATCCCATTCCGAAATCTTGAACAAAGTGATTTTTTTTTACTTCTTGGAATCGGAACAGTCTAATTTGACGGAGTAATGTCCGAACAATATAAAATAACAAATTTATACATCTCAATAAAATCCGTCTCCTTTTAAAGTTATTTAAAAATAACTTACTAAACAATAAATATAAAAATATAAAATGTACCTATAGTTAGGTACTTAAAGTCTAAGTGTAAATTATGCCTGTGTATAATTCTAGTGTAAAACCCTTCTGTGGAGCGTCCAATTTTGGATTCGATCACATTACCATAACGCGAGTGCGCGAATGCGCTATGCACTGGACTGTTGGGACACACGGACTGTAAGGAATCTCAACTTCCAAGGAGTAAAAATGTTTTTTTTTTAATCTCAAAAATAAGTCCCGACAAGCATAACGTGCCTCGAAGAGCACTTTATGCCATCAGTCTCGGTTGTCATTTTAAACATCTATGAGAATAGTTACAGATAGTCAGAAGCCTAATACCCGGCTACTGGTTCTTCCCGTTTTACCTGAAGGGAGGTGGACAGTGTAACTTTCCAACTCCTCCTTTTATCTTTCTGATTTGATTTACGCGGTATCCAAGACAGTTTAGGTGTCCCGGGATATGGCCGGATTCAAATCCCGAGTCTCTTCACGGCGCCGTTGTCGATCCTGGCTCACAGGGGTAGCGATGTCGGGATCGCGAGTTCTAGTCACTAGTTCCTTACGGATTTTAAGGTTGGATGGCAGTTGCTCGTTTACTTCTGGTAGCTAGTAACAAGTTAGTCTGGAAGCCGACCCCAATAGAAATAGGAATAAGGAATGGGAAATGATGATAAGAAAAAATATAAGTCATTCAGAGCCAAAAAACTACTTAGCAGCGAAATTCGAACTAGATTATTTGATAATTGAAGAGCAAACTATATCAGGATGTAAAAAATCATAAATATTTTCATACATCGAGCACTTGACAAATTATTACCCCGATAAAAAATTCGATCTAAAAAAACAATCCTATTAAATAGTGATTTTTTAGATAAAATGTATCTTTTTTTATATAAAACAATCACGCCATCGAGTAGTGTACATTATCAAATTAATTAAATCAAAACTTTTTGCTACCTATATTATTTGATAAACGAAACAAATTAATACTTAGATAAATATCTTAATCTTATCTAGTTGCTAAATTGGTTTTTCATAGTTAGATATAAATGAATTCTTTAAATGTAATTGAGGATTAAAGAACGCATGAATCTAAAATTAAATTAAGTAATTTACTACCCGTAAAATGTATCTAACCTTTTTTCATTTGTTAGTAGTTGGCATATCATTTAGTAATTTAAAAAGAAAACATAATTATTGATATTTAAAAAGGTAACTAAATAGGATGATTTAAGACTTGGACTATTTTAATCTAATAAAGAGCAAAAAAATAATAAGTTGGCTTTTCATTTAATCAAATTTAATTTTTTTTAAATATATTTATGAATAAATAAAACTATAGTAACTCATCCAGTCGAAGACTACTGTCCGATTAAATAAAAAAATCAAATAAATTTTATTTGCGCTTGCCATTCTGTCCGCCTGTATTTTCGGTCTCCAACTTATATAGTATTTAGATGCGCATTAAGAGGCATCTTTAAGTCTAGAATGTTCGATGGAGTTCATTACCATAGTGCTTGTCGGGGCACTTGAGGACAGACATACAGACTATGATATGCAGGCTCGGTGTGGAGGAATTGATAAGGACTCATTACTACAATAGGATTTTGTAGGGTTTCAGATGTGGTGGGAAATAAAAGTGGAAGAAAATTGTTAATCGATGGAAAGTAATAGGTACCTACAGATATCAGAACATAATTATTGTATTAGTTCATAGTACCTAATCAATTCATTAGCGATACAATCCAATCCAATTCATTACGCACTAGTAACAATGTCACAATGTTTAGTTGTCTACAAGATTGTATAATTATATTTTGGCTATTCAATTAGATTTTTATTTTAAATTTTTACTGTGTTCACTAAGTATTTTAGAAAGCCTAGAGACATTATCATTCAATTTCGGGAATAGGTATTAACTACAACAGTCTGAATACTAGTTATCTCTGGTAAAATAAATGCAGAAGCTAAACAGATTTTCAGTTATTTTGTTGATTTAAATTGTGCACTTAGTGCAAAGAGCGACCACTGATTCTCGATCAATTAAGTCAAAGCCAAAAACGAACAAAACCAACATTAACCAGTCCATTAACCCTGAAGCCAGTAATTATAAAGGTGGTGAACGCGAAAACAAAAGGCGTCCGAGCAGAGAACGAGGCTAACGTGTAAAGAATGCACCGATTCCGAGAGAGGACGCTCCCGACCGCATTTTATCACCGACTAATGATCTCGGGCGTCTGCGACGCGTAATGAGAGCGCCACCACCCGGCTCACGACCAATAAAATATTTATGAAACCATCCCCGCAGTAATGGAACCCGTCAACCCCCACTTAGAAAACTCCGAACGCATTAACCTCACAGAATTATCATCACGCTCCAGAAACGGACAATAGCCGATACCGTGTCGGACGCAGAATGCGACTCGTTAAGTCGCCGGACGCGAATTTAAGAGACAGCTTCTAAATATCCAGTGGCGGCGTGCGCTGCGTCCTGAGATCTGTATCGCGCGCACAATACCGAGGCCGACCGTCACGACGGTAGCAGAAATATGGACGCAGGACCGCCGCATGCCCGCGTGTTTTATGTTAATGTGAAGCATAAACGGCTAGCTGCCAGGAAAAATACGCGCCAACATCCAAGTGATGGAATACCAGATACGAGACAGTCGTTAGCCCTCGCACCTTGTGGTGCTTGTTGCCTCTACGTCTAACGCGCGACGCACGAGGAAGTCGAATAATTAAAAGCAGCTCGTCGTCAGCGTGCATTCCCACAGACGTTATCGACACTGTCGATCTGCTGCGAGCGAAATACCGAAACCTAATAAGCCCGACCCGAGTCTCATTTGTGTAAGGAGTTTCAAAAAACGAACAACGGCGCCCCGATAAAGGAGACGGCCCAATAATTTAGGGTCATTGTTTCGCCTCTTAATTTATGGAGTGCGGGCGTGCGATTGATTTGTAGGTTTAGGAGGAAGATTCCTCGGGTAAGAGTGTCGGGGATAAGCGGTTTTAAATCCGCTGCGGATTATCGCGGAGTCCGCGTGACGCGCGTCAAGAACTCAATTTATTCGCGACCGCAGCCGATATACATACAATGCTCGTCGGCATTTAAAATGCGCGATAGGATTGGTCGGTGGGTGCTGGGCGGTGCGCACCATATACGCTCTCTTCGTGATGCACATATTAAGTTAGAAGGTTCTGTACATGGACGTGCGGAGTTACGATAGGCACCGATGACGTTTAGGATCGTGAGTGTCCTCCGGTAGTGTGTACAATGGCGAACTCGGAGAAAATTATGAATGCCCCCGGGGTTGTGTAGTGTTATATTAAATTGCGGGTGGCGAGACCGCGATGCCATTAAATTATCGGAGCTGATGTCCTCCTACAATGGTTTGCTGTAGTAATTCACTTGCCGAAGCGCGCGTGCTATAATTTCGCGGGTGCATTGTGTATTATTTAAATCTTTTGTTTCGATGTGAAACCGATTTAGTCGATTTACCCGTCTAAGTATACCTAGAGTCATATTCTTAAAAGTATAGAGGAATAATTTTGTCAGTAATTTTCTTCACAACATACTGAAACTCCTGAATCTCTTCAAGGCGTCACTGTCGATCCTGGCTTCCAGGAGAAGCAGTAGTGAGATTGCGTTCAAATAATTCTAAATATTGTGAACAATTCTAAGACGTGTTCCCTGATCAGCCTTTACTACTATAAGATATACGAGATATAGTTATCTCTAGTTCAACAAAAATAATATTTAAGACAAATAGGCACCCTATTATTACAGGGTATGCAATGGACATGCATAAGAACAGATATGGGCATGGATTACCCATGACCAAATTTTTTTTTTTATATAATCATAGGCAGTTGCATTGAGAGTTTTGCACACTGAAACAAACACAAAAAATAACAAAATATTCTGCAATGGGCATCACCTTAACCTTGGAACTAAGCAGCACAGCCCTATCAAAGATCGCTGCATTAATTGGAACAGCCGATCTGAACGCAACAGATTTCACTTCTATAAATGGCCGAGGACTTTATGGTATCAGAACTGCGTTGTTGCCGTCAGTTGCGCGCGCGCTTGTAATTGGTCGGCTGGTGACACGGACCAAGATGGCCACAGATTGGCTACGTCAAGTATAATTGACAAATAGGCTGAAGGTTTAGAATAAATTGGGTTTCGCACGCGAGGATTTTTGTTTTGTAGATAGGGTGCGCTTGCGCACGCGATGTTCAGATTGGTTTGAGTGCACTGATTTTGTTAGTTTTGAAAGACATGTGTTTTGAAGATTTAATTACTATTTTTAAAATGTAGTTTTGGATGAACAATTGCAGTTTTTATTCGTCAATCCATTTTTAGTTGAGAGGATAGCCATCATTGTATTCGTAATTGTATAATATATATTTATATTGGTTATATTGGTTATTTGGTCACATTTGTCGTATGCATCGATACAGATGGGCCCGTATTGGATTCCGTCGTGTCCAGGGAAGGCCACGGAAGCGATGATCTGAGCTCGTTTGTCCCTACTTGGACGGAAGAAGCTAGCAATAGGGACAATTGGATGGCTATGGAGGAGGCTTTTGCCCAGCAGTGGAACATCACAGGCTATTAAAAAAAACATCCCATTTACCCAGGTATTTCATACCGTAGTTAAATTTTTTACAATTAAATTACAAGACAAAATAAAAAGAAAATAATTTTTATTTTATTTTTATGCAACAACTCACTTTTGTTAGCATTCTCACTTGACTACATAAACACAGGTTAATTAAAAACCTGGGAACGCAACAACTATGGAAATGCCTTTCTTAGTAAATAAATTGTTGCTAAGACAGACTCTAGACAATCGAGCATAAAATATTTGATACAAACATGTACCAATAGAAATATTGTAAGTATGTTGGAAGCTAAGAATGGTTCCGTAGAATTATTTGAACCAAAAATGCACTACAGTAATTAATTTCAACCTTTTTTAATGTCCCACTGGGTATTGTGAGTCTTCTCTCAACTATCTTCTAGTTCAGTTCTACAGTATTAGTTCAGGCTAGCCGACACCTCTTCTGTAGAAGTAAGTAGTTATTAGTCTTATTTAAGTACATAGAACATAGTCATATACTAGTAGATTATAGATAATAAATAGCAGTAACTAATTATATTTAGCTTATTATTGTATCTAGCTCATGTATATGCCATGAAATTCAATAAATTACTTTTATTATTATTATCTTACGAGTTGAGCGAATTAAGCTTTCATCCACCCACGCTAGAGTCATGCAGATTGCTTCATTTATCAGTATTGATTTAAAAAAATCCATGTTAAATAATTACACAAAACCCGCTGAACTGAAAAGTCTGTTCCGATTTTGGAATTATAATGTATCTTTTTATTTGAAGCTAAATATATTAGCAATGTAAGGATTGTATTTAACCAATTTCTTACAAGTAAAATTTAAGTAGTTTGATGACCTAATTTTGGGTACTTGTCTTTTAAGTAGTAGGGGTAGGATGCAGGCAGTAAATAAAAACTGGCGGTCGTGAACTCGTCACCTACTGAGGAAATTCCAACTGCAAGTTATCTACGAATATCTGCAAAAATGGTAATTTTGGCTTAATTAAAAAAAAACTTAGGCGTCATATTTTTATATATTTTTTTTTTGCAACAGTACCTACCTGTAATTTATTGAAGACTTCAACGGAACTCTAAAATGACTTCACAACTGCTTAGCCTACTACATTAATATGTATGTATATGTATGCATACTTTTATAACATTAATTACCTCGCCAAGTGTGAGACGGTTAATTATAGGCTTCGAACAAACAATTAGACTCGCGATAAAAGCAACTTTGTTTTTAATATCCACCATAATATCGCCATTACGCAGAATTGGCAACCTTTGCATAATTTTTATTATATTTTTTCTTGAAATTAATAAAAATTTAAGTTAATTTTATACAATAATTGGTAGTTTGCTTTAAGAAATAAAATAAATATTTATTAAAATTGTGTCGATTGTTATTTTAAAGGCATTTTACGTTTTTTTTTTGTTAAGGAGACTTTCACCTGCTACAAACTGCAAAATTGTGCATCTTGTGCATATTAGAACTCGCTTCAATTTTAGGTACCTATAGGTATTTTTATATTTTTTTAGGTAACTTGTGTATAATTTAGTTTGAATTGGAAATATAAGTTTTAAAGAACTATAAACTACTATGTATTTTTATAACTTTTAAACTTTTTTGTGTCATTAATTTTTGACCCCGTATTCATAAACGTCCTATAAGCTCAATATAGCTGAAATAGTTTTTTTTATTCATTTGTCTTTGTCTGTCATCTTGAAATTCATATTAGTAAGAAAGAGACTAAGTCTATCTTAACTAAAGAGCCCTATATGCTTTTAATGAATAAGAGCGCACGTGTTTGACTAAATGTAGATACTAAATTTTCGGTGGCGGCGTCGCCCGTGTGGCTTAATTTTTTTTATCATGCCCAGTAGTAGAATAAGTCTAGTTCAAAGCCTTATAAAGTAAGTGAGTTAACTAACATTGCAAGAATTTTTCATAGAACCGCGCGTTCAACCAAAGAAACTCTTCAGCTTATAATACATATTACTATAAGTTCCCATAAAATTACATGTTCCAATCTTTAACATCAGTAGGCTAATTCACGTAATTAAATAAGTTCAGTTGCGGTGCAGTTGCAGTTAAGTTTCGATCAAAACACCCCTTTTCGTATTCTCGTAATTTTGACAACCGCTGTCAGATACGCTCGCGTGAAGTTCGCGTCACGCGAGTGCTTTAGGGTATGTGTTTTTATGACAATTACAGGAATGCCATTTTGCACTCAAACGTAATTTTGATCGCAACTGCAACGCAACTTGATCGGTGCATCAAGAAATTACTTGAATTAGCCTACAGATTTCAACCTTGGTGAACTTAGAACACAAAACATTAATTCAGTTTTATAATATTTTAGTTCATTGTAAAGCAGCGTTTTTGCAATTCTACATCAAAAAGGAAATGCTAAGATTTGAAAGGGTTTGACTGATTAAATCGTCACGAGGCTTGGCGACATGCGACTGTCCGGCGACAGATGATGGATAAGCGCTGTTAGACAATCGCGCGATCGATCATTTGTGTCGCCACTGTCGCCAGTGTGGTCCGCGCCTTAGAACTGCACTCTATTGTTTCCTATAGTTGATTTTTGTAAAACTGTCTCTTTGTGTTTTTATTGAATAATTCACTTAAACCCTCTTTAGTGTCCTACTGCTGGTCACGGGTCTTCTCTCAACTATCAGAGTTGAGACAGTTTAGACCTTAACAAACCCGTGCCCAGCAATGAGACACTAACAGGGTTAAAGTGAGTGAGTCTTCTGTTTGACTACAATTTTCTTGATGTTAAGCAATGATGTGGTCTACAATGGAACGCGCTTACCTAGTAAATAGCTATTCCTTCGTGACTTGAAGATAGGCAGATTACAGTGAATTCTACTACTGAGCCGTTCGCACAATAAAAGTAGAATCAAGTGCTTTGTGCGTGCCCGTAGAATTTCTTGTTACTTACTTACCTACCTTACTTTGTTTATGAAAACACAAAACAAAATATCCTTCACAAAAAACCGATTCACAAATAATTATTGATTTTCCGTCAATTGTTTATCTTTATCACGACATATCGGCGCCTGCGCACTGATCGATTGCACATTTAACAGGTAAACAACACTCCCTATATGAAATGAAACTATCACTTAGCAGACGTAAAATTACCAACGAAAAATATCACCAACCAAAAAACGTGAACAACAGTATTCTATACATCATAGAGTTGACTTTCGCGTGAATTTTAATTACGAAACAGAAATTGTAGGTTTGTTTGTAAATTAATTACGTGGATGATGGATTTGTCTGCGAAGAGCGGTGATTGATGATTTGACAATAATTCTGTGCCCCATGTCAATAGTAACCAACTAATGGGGATTGGACATCTGATAAAAAATAACAACAAAAAAATAAAACATATTAAAGGCTTTATAAGGTTTTAGACTAAAAATATCAGGATTAGCAGACAACTTTAGGTAGGCGTGAATAATCGGGTAAGAAGACGGTATTTCAATAAAATAACTACTGCAAATATCACTTCACCCCGATCTCTCGATAGCACAATCATGAATTCTACTAGATGATTACAGATCGCTAAGATTACATTGGATTAAAGCGTACCGTCCACCGAACACGTGTTTGCGAGCGCACTTCCCGACGATGCAGCCGTCCACCACAAAAAGTGTCAGCCTTTCTAAGATGGCCGCTTCACCCGCGCTCGGTGTTCATTCCTTCCTTCATATTGTCATTTTCAAGTGACAGCTGACTTCAAAGACGGATGGTATGACAGTATAAAATGACAGCTGATGCATTGAGAAGTAGATGTGCCAACATATATTATTGTTGTTGTGACGGGCCGGTGCGGTGGTCGATAAAATAGGTAGGTATTTTGAAATAAAACTACTTTATAATAACGGATTTTATCGCGATTTAATTTAGTTATTTATATCCCGATGTTTTAGTCTTTTCAGACTTCATGGTCACTTTGAAACGTCGGGATGTAAAAAATTAAATTAAACCGCGATCAAATCCGTTATTATGTAGTTTTACTTCAATGTGTGATATTCACGTAAATCTAAGAAAATACTATAAGGGTTCGAGTCCCATCCGAGACAGAAATTTGTGTGATGAACATGTCTGTTTGTCTTGAGTCTGAATGTAAAATTATTATCATTATCACTACATAGTATAAAACAAACTCGCTTTTTTCTGTCTGTCCCTATGTATGCTTAAATCTTTAAAACTACTCAACCGATTTTCATGCGGTTTTTTTTATCAGATAGAATGATTTAAGAGAAAGGTTTATGTGTAGGTTTAAATGCATAATATAGTTGAGAAACACTGATAATTTTAGACGTTTCTGATGTGATGTCGTAAATTAACGCATTTTCTGCGCTGACATTGCAAAAGCTGGCTAAACCCTAATGATAAAAAGCTGTAAATTTAGTATATAAAGACATTCTTTAGTACACTTTAGTACCAGTATTGCACCCGTGCGAAGCCGGGGCGGGTCACTAGTCTATTATAATTTTAACTTATAAATGTTTTACGAAACTTCACAGCTTATTAATATGATTTATTCTAATTGTAAAAATGATTAATTATGTATGTGTATTAAGTTAAATTGTTGTTAATATTATAAGGAATTGTATGAAGTTGAATTACTGTAATACTAGTTATTTTTGCGCATAGTATTTTCTTAGATTTACGCGAATATCACACATTGAAATAAAACCACTTTATAACGGATTCTATCGCGGTATATTTTAGATTATAGATCCCGATGTTTCAAAGTATTTTCAGACTTTATGGTAACGGGTGGTCCACCCACTGGTTTTATTAAATTTTTTGCGCATATTTTAGTGAATGCGGTGTTAAGTAATAAACTAATGAAGCACTTAGATCTAAGCAAAATAAATATTTCAAGAAAATCGAAACAGTGTACTTATTGTTGAAGAGACAATAAATAAATTATAAACTCCGTATTCATAAACGTCTTATAAGCTCATTATAGCTAAAATAGGTTTATAATCCGTTTGTCTTTGTCTGTCAACTAGACATTTATACTAGTAAAAAAGAGATAAAGTCCATTTTAACTAAAAAGTCTTATAAGATTGTTATGAATAAGACGGTAAAAAGTTGAAGATTAAAAATGATACAAGACAAAATCTTGGTCATTAAGATACGACAAAATCTCACAAAGCACAAGCTTTTAAGCTCAACTTGAAAAGTAAATTAGCAATCATTAACCAAACTTAATATATGAGAAGAATTTTAAATAATATTCAAGTTCAACTTCTTTTCGCAATACGTATCACAAATTTAGTAGGGTGTCCATAATAAATATGTCAAGAAGGACACTCCGATACCGACGTCGCACTTATCAACGGACATAACATCTTCAACTTTACGACAATCTTGCGTTGAACGCGCGGCGTATAAATTTGAACAAACGTCAGAGTCCGATTTTATTTTACCGATCATGAAATTGTATCGATATTTCAACGATAACGTTATTGTGGGATGTCAGATAAACTTATTTTTTATGCTTTCGTGCGTTTGATTTTTATATGATCCGAGAATCGAGAGTGTTTATCGATTATAATAAAGTTTACCTGCGTGTTGTTGTAATAACAATTTTGTTATGATTTATACCTATTGGAACATTTTCTGATATAGATATTGCCACGTATTTAAATGAAATACAATCCTTATGAGGAGTAACCTGTAGCTTGTAAAGTAACCTGTGCTATCAAGGGATTCCGTCAAAACTGAAGTTTATGTATTTTAAATTCCTTATAGCCTCAAAATCAATATTTGCTCACTTAGACAAAAATATAGAGAAGACAAGGAGAGGAAAAGTTGCTTCAGTAACAATTTCTGCCAATTTGCCCTCACTTCAACCCCTTTTCATGTAGCACTGCGCACAGCTGGGCACGGGTCATCTTTTATAAGAGTTGAGAGAGTTTTTTCACACACGCGCGGCCCAGTGCGGGTTGGTGGATGTCACATGTTCTCAAATGACTATTTTTCATATGATTTCTTATGTTTTTCTTCAAATAAATGCACATCATGTGTGTGCACGACCAGGATTCAGAACGGCGCGACTTTACCTTTTAAATCTGTGGATGACACCGCTGCTCCACCGCTGTTCATTTTAATTACTGCATTTCTTTTTATATTAATTGCATATACATATAATTTAGCTCTAAAAGCTCTTGCATAAATGAATTGAGGAACTTCAGTCTAAAATAAATTCAGATTTAAAATCAACAAACAGAAACATACAATCAAGATCAACACGAATAGCGAAATCTGTAAACCGGTTACTTCATGTATTTCTAATTAGGTAATTCGAACAGTCGGTACTAATGGGTTCGGTTAACTTCGGTTCGGAGCCATAAAGCAGCACAATCTGATTGTGTGAACACGATGTCCGCGTGTCCGGTGCACATTGTCCGTAGACATGCGACGCTTTGTCACCCTACCCACGCGATATCTATGGTTAGCTATTGGTGAGTTCCAATTTCGAATTTGTTGTTAATTGTGAATTGTAACCAATGAGAGATTAATAAAAAAATTATTCTTTAGAAAGGACATGAAGCAAGCAATATTAGTTATCCGTAGATCGAACGATCCGATTGAATCAATTACTAGGCGATATAATAAAAATAATAACGGATACGCACAAAGCGCTTTGCTTCCACTTTCATTGTGCGAACTGCCAAGTTGTGGAATGCGCTGCCGGCATCTATGTTTCCCGATAGCAATAATCTGCCGGTCTTCAAGGCACGAGTGAATCGGTATTTACTGGGTAAGCGCGTTCCATCGTAGACTGTATTATTGCTTCTCATCAGGCAAATTGTGGTCAAGCGCCAGCCTAGTTTAGGATAGAAAAATAAACGATACGACATTATGTAACGCCCTAATTGAAATTTATTAAAACATTAAAAACACACTTGGATTCAGTCCTTTATATCCCATATTCATAATTAAAAAATACCAAATCTTAAATTTCATTGAATAATTTTTTTAATTTCATTTTAATATTATTTTTAAATTATTGATGTTATAATTTTTAATATTCGAATTCATTATTATAATTCAAATATTCGGTCGAAATTTAAATTATCTTTTTATTCAGGTGTCATACCACAAAATCTTCAGCAGTATTGTTGGAGCTGCGGAAGAAGGATGCCGCTATACAATATGTAGAGCAACTTCTCTTTCTTTTATTTATTGTGGAGCTACAAAACAAAAATGTCTACCAAAACTCCTTCGGATATAATAAATATCAGTTGTCCGACATCTACACAGATACACACTCAACACATTCAGCGCTTGATGGAAGCGTTTCAAACGCTGTTTAGATAACAACTTGGCGTTGACGTATTATTATTGTGGGGAGAGACCCTTAACTCGTTTATACACATCGATTCGTTTCGTACTAATGGGAGGTGATCGATTTTATGAATAGCAAATCTATTCGAATTATTTACACAGGTACAAGGAAATTTCCGTGCGTTTAAACGATTTTGCCTTATGGTGAAAGAGAAGAATTTACTTTTAAAGTTGCCATATCCTGTGAGAAATTGTGCAACAAAGTGATCAACCTAAATCTACAGTCTCGCTAAACGCTCGCGTACTGATGGAAAGAACTGGTAAAGGTGATATTTTATAATTAATTATCTATAATCATTCCCCTTACCTTTTTCCCATTGCTATTGTGGTCGGCTCTCAGCCTAACCTAATGCAGCTAGCTACCAGAATTATACGAGCGACTGCCATCAGACCTAGAAACCCGTAGGGAACCTGTAGCCGAAATGGTTAGACCAGGTGTCAGATTATATTGGCTTCTGACTACATGTAACGATTATCTTAGCGTGTTCAAAGAAACAAACTCTTCAGGTTTATAATATTAGTACTTATAGATTACCTATACTTATTTAAATTTACATGTCGAGACAAATTTAAATTTTTGAGCTAATTAAATAATGAATTTGCTCACCGTACCTTTACTTAGGTAGTATCAAATATGAAATTTCTATTCCAAAACTTCATTTTACTTACACACACACACACACGAATACGACATGTTAATTTCTAAATTCAAATATTTATTACATTTAATTTTCAAAACAAAATTAAAATATATTTTTAATTACCTCAAATATAATTATTTAATTAGCTCAAAAATTGAATTGTGTCTCGACATGTAAATTTAAATATGTATAGCTAAGTAACTATAAAATATCACCTTTACCAGTTCTTTCCATTAGTTCGCGTGCGTTTAGCGATGTGTCGAATATTTTTAATTTAAATCTATCTATATGAAAAAACAAAAAGTCTTGTCATAATCCCTATTAAGTGAGCATTTGTTTGATCCATTCTGACAAATCAGGTCATACGCCTTTAATTCATGCATAATTTACTTTTTATAGCTTCAGAACATTAAAACTACGTCAAAAAAGTTATTTTATTACCTATTTTATAGGCAGTAATCGGATAGTAAGTCTTTTTAAATGTTTCCAATGATTTTATTTGATTCGCTTTACACGAGTGGATTGATTTCGTTGTTGTAAAATTTGTGTTTGATGGGTATTTAAGTGTTTGTTTATGGTTTAGTTTTGGTTTCTTTGACTACGGAAGGTTGTTCAAGTTATTAATCTGTACTAATATTATAAAAAACGAATACGAACTTTTTTCGTATCGGCAACTCGTAAGGATAAGGGTACTTACAAGTTGTCGATACGAAAAAAGTTCGTATGCAAATAATATGCAAAAAATATCTACAGAATATTTAGTATATTTTATTTAAATCTGAGCAGCGGGCCTTAGAAATAAAAGATCGCGGGTTCGATTCCCAGTCGCGACCACACATCAACCCTTTTAGTGTCCAACGGGCTGGGCACGGGTCTTCTCTCAACTATCTTACAAGTTGAAACAGTTTAGACCTTAATCCACATACGTTGGCCAAGGGTTGGTGGATGCCACATATCCTCGAATGATTAGTTCTGAGACAATATGCTGGTTTCTTCACGATGTTTTCCTTCACCGATATTGAGCAGCGGCGATAAAACAATTCACACAAAGATGTGTGGGCACGACTGGGAATCGGACCCGCAACCTCTGCGCCACCGGTGCTCCAACTGTAAATTCCCTAATTATACACCAACCTATCTAATTAATTAGAAGCTTAATTTATCTAATTTGGTGCCCGAAACTCATCAGTCATCACTTCATTAAAAAAATACAAGTTCTGTAACTAAACTCCAAAAACAAAAATATACAGAAATGCGTTAATTAAAACGGAAGCATCTCCACTCAATCACAGACAATCAAACATACGTTTCATCTTCAAAATAATCAAAAAACTTAATATGTTGCAGCCCAAGTTGCCTTCCAGTCAAAAACAGATTGACTGATTTCGGAATTTTCTTTGATAATACTTCTTTTACAATACATAAAAAGTCTATACTTTGAATAAGTCGGTGAATCCTTTGTTTTTATAATCACCTCAACACTTTTTAGTTTCCCACTGCTGGGCACAGGTTTTCTCTCAGCTATCTTACGAGTTGAGAGAATCCAACCACACACGCAGGCCAAATATGGATTGGTGCCTGGTGGATGTCAAATAACCACAAATGATGATTTCTGAGACATGCCGGTTTCCTCACGATAATAAACGAAAATAATTTAATTTCCATAATGATTGAAATCGTGATTCATTACGGGTTAGTCAATCTTAAAATTGTAACGTAAGTCAATGTATGAAATTTTGAGATCAGTCCTATTTGGACTAGATCTTAAAATTTCATACATACAATGTGAACTAAAGTGAAACGATACGTATGTAATAGACGATAAAAAAGGTCGCGAGTTCGATTCCCGGTCATGCCGATACATCGTTGTGTACATTGATTTGTCACCGCTGCTCAATATCGGTAAAGGAAAACATCGTGAAGCAACCGGCATGTCTAAGAACTGATCATTCAAACCCACCAAACCGCACTTGGTCAGCGTGTGTGGATCAAGGCCTAAACTCTTTCAACTAGTAAGATAGTTGTAAAAAGACTCGTGCCCAGCTGTGGGACACTAAAATGGTTGACGACGACTAGATTTCTGTGGTCGGTAGTTATTATCTATACCTAGATATTATCTATATGGTCAAAATTCATATTGACGGAATAAAACTTTGGACTGTAACATATAAAAAATAAAAATCTCACACAACTAAAGAAAAGGGACCGGAAGACGCAGTAGTATATCAATCAAGGAGTGAATGAAAGAGGTTTAAACCGACACGATGACGTGACGGCGGCGATCCGATGTTTTGAGGTGTTGATTAATTTTTATGTCTGTGGTGATTGTAAAATGTTACTGGTATGTTAATAAAGCTAGATGTAATAGAAGATTATTTTTGGATTAAAAGATTTCAAACGTCAACACTTATTGACAATATAAATGTCAATCTACATTCATTAGTTATTTGCTTGAAAAAAAAATGGCGTCTTAGAACGTCGCAGATTTTTAGTTTTTTACTACTATTCTTTAAAAACTTATATACTTATATAAACTAGACACTGGTAAAATTGCGGAATAATTTCTGCAGAGGCCATAATTAAAAGAAGAAGAAGAAGATCAGTTATTTGCCCACGACGTGATACAGTAGCAAAATTGTATTGTTGTAAATGTGTTGGTGTTTAATTTTCCAATAATTTTACAGTAAACTATCTACAGTATTATAATATAGCTTCTGGCAGCTGACATGACGACTAACATGTCAAATAACTTGAAGAAAACAGTTAAAAATGTGAATAAGGTCCTAAACTCTATATAATTTCCCATTAAAGGAACTTGACGTGTGGTTTATTTTTTAAGAGACAGCGGGGAATGTTATTACTTCGTAACCTATGAGATTTGGCTGCCATATAAACAATGTAAATAAAAAATGACTGCTTGCAACGTCTGTTCTATTGGTCGAGAGACGTCATGTGTTCAACTGACGCCAATCATGTTGCGCTAAATAATCGTCCATCATTTATTGTTTGTTGTAAGGTCTAAAAGTAGACCGTTAAATAATAATTACGCTAAACAGATAAAATAATTATGAGCACTTTTTTGGTTCAATAATTTATGATTAAGGCAGTTGCAGTTATAGTATTTTTTATTAATATTAATCCTCAATCGTAATATGCTGGAAAAAAGATTTACATCTTATAAATATGCTCCAAGCAAAAAATACTATCCAATGATAAATACTTGTTACTTCAAAAACTAAGTGGAAAAAAAATTTTTGTTAACATTTTTTATCAATAAGGAATACATTAAATCGAGTATTTTTGTTTATAGATTAGACGAGTATTAAAAAACTATAAATTTTGACATTTAATAACCGCCACCGCTCGTAACTTGTGACATTTGATGCGTATATCAAGAAAGAGATTCAGTTTTACGACTTATGCATATTTAATTAATTGCATTTTGCAATCTTTATTGACATTATTTATTGTCAAAACTTACATCAAAGAACTTTTATAGCTTATTTATAGCTGTAACTTATGTACTTGGTATAACTACTTGGGTATTGATAAAGTTAATCGCTAAATACTGTAGTTCGGTAGTCGCGTTGTGTGTTACACTCACTCACTTCACTCACTTCAACCCTTTATAGAGTCCCACTGCTGGGCACGGGTCTTCTCTCAAATATCTTATGAGTTGAGCGAGTTAAGGCCTTAATCCACACACGCTGGCCAAGTGCGGGTTGGTGGATGTCACATGTCCTCGAATGATTAGTTCTTAGACATGCCGGTTTCCTCACGATGTTTTCCCTCACCGATATAGAGCAGCGGAGATGAAACAATTCACTTAAAGATATTTTTCTAAGGCGAGGCCCGCACCGCTGTTTTTGTGTTTAGTGGCGTCTAAAAGTGTAAATGATCGCTGCCTCCTCATGCATATTTTTTTATTTACAGATTCTATGTGTGGGTACATAACTAATCATAAGCCGCAAGTCCGGAATAATGTTGTCTATGCGTCACTAATAGTCTCACTACGTCTCCTTCGGATAGTAATACTTTACAAAGAGGGGCCCGTCAACACCAATTGCAACTACAATTTGATAGAATACCGCTAACGTTTCTAAAACCACGGATTGGCAAACGTAGCGTAGGACGCCCTCAGACTAGGAGTGAAGATCTTTGCAAGGTGGTTGGTAAGAGCTGGATGAGAGTAGCCGCGGATCGTGCTCATTGGCATGAGACCTATGTCCACCAGTGGACTAGGATAGGCTGATGATGTTAATATTGTGATCTCGCTGGCTTGAAGCATTTCTGCACAATACATTTTTATGTACATTTTAATTATAAAATTGACAAAAAGGTAAGTACCTAGATATTGTATAAAACACAGGAGCCCACAAGGTCGTACTGCTAATATAGGTACCAAAATCTAAAAAAATTAATATAAGTGAATTTTTTACTCTTATTATCTAAATATATAAAAGAAGAAACTGACTGACTGACTGACATATCAACGCAGAGCCCAAACCGCTGGGTCTGGAGACTCTAAATTTGGCACATAGGCTCCTTATGGGGTCTAGGGGTGCATTAAGAAAGGATTTTTCAAAACTCACCCTTTAAGGGGGTGAATCGGGGTTCCAAAGTTTGTATGGAGAAATATCTAGTATCTTTATAAGACTTCAATTTCATCAACTTTCAAACATAATTAATAAAGAGATCCCAACCTATAAATTTTATTATTGACCTAATTTACACAGTGTTTGACATACTTAGAAACATTTTAATTATTTTTATGACAATTTTGATAATTATTAATTAATTATAAAATATTTTGTATGTCTGAAAATGGACGCAACACTTGACGTGCCGGTGGCGTGGTCGGTAAGATACTTGCTTTTCACGCCGCAGGTCGTGGGTTCGATTCCCACCCGAGACAAACATTAGTGATGAACATTTGTGTTTGTGTCGAGTCTGGGTGTAAATATCTATTATAAGTATATATTCACAAAAGAAAAGAATTATATGTATAGTATATACCAGTTATCTGGTTTCCATAACACAAGCTCTGCTTAGCTTGGGACCAGATGACCGTGTGTGTTAATGTCCCTAAATATTAAAAAAAAAAATGTTGAGCCTGCGATATATTTAAACAACTTATTATTATTTTACAAATGTTATAAAAAATAAATGATCTTTGTCTATATATTTAACTAACAGAATTCAATTCAACATTGCAACATTAAACACTTCGATTTTTTAAAATTAGTTAACTTTAAATCACTTAGATATGCGAAGACACCAAAATACTTTTAAACCCGAGTTCCCGTAATTGATAATTAGTATTCCAGTGTGCAGGCCTACGTGTTCCTCCCACAACCCACTCCCAACGGTGGTCACTGCATCAGCACGTTCAAGATAACTGACGTAAGACGTAAACCATAGGGATTTGATCATAGGCTTAGATCGTAACACTATTGTGTAGTATTACTAGCTTTCGCCCACGGTTTCGTCCGCGTGGTACATAATAGAATAAAAAGTATGTGTTAATACAGACGATAATCTATCTATGTGCTAAATTTCATCCAATTCCGTCCAGTAGTTTTTGCGTGAAAGAGTAACAAACATCCATATACATTCTTACAAATTTTCGTGTTTATCGCGACAAGCCTTTGTTTTACAGAAAATTTGGATAAAATTCACCTCTGCCTACACCTTCGGGTACTACAGGCGTGATCCTATGTTATCTAACTAATATTATACTTAATCTGATTTAAAATCAGATTTATATGATGACTGTTCACACTTCGACCCTTTTTAGTGTCCCACTGCTGGGCACGGGTCTTCCCTCAACTATGTTACGAGTTAAGAGAGTTTAGGCCTTAATCCACATACGCTGGTATTAGTTCTTAGACATACCGGTTTCCTCACGATGTTTTCCTTCACCAATTTTGAGCAGCGGCGATGTTAAAATTCACACTAAGATGTGTGAGCAAGACTGGGAATTGAACACGGGACCTTATAAATCTAAGGCGAGGCCCGTACCGCTGCGCCACCTCTATATGATGACTGCTTAATGAAAATTTAATGCGACTCCCTACGCATAATTGAGCAATTTTTCATAAAATCTACCTATAAAAACTACATCAACATAGGATAAAAAACATACACAGACATCCTCCTTTTCGCCGGAGGTTAATAAACATAGCCTAAAGGCATTGTCTTTGGTTTTGCGACTATGCGACTTGGGTCAATACTACATTACCATAATTCAATATAAATTATTCATCTTAAACTGACCTATACCACGCCCAACGCGACCCAATCGTAGACCGCTAAATACCGACTTTTAGGGTTCCTTACCAACCATCATCACCATAAAACACTATAAAAATCAGAGCCCACTTATAACATTGATAGACAGTATAGAATTTGGGGTTAGGCCGGGTTCACGTCTAACCTATAAGATAAGATAAGATACCTAGGGTTTAAAAAATATAAAAGCATTTTTGACCAATTCATGTCAACGTCTTTAAAAAGCACATTAGACAAAATTTTTTTGAACAGTGCACAGTATTAACAAAATTTAAAATAAATTTGAAAAACACGTATTTTTTGAAGTCTTGATACATAAAAATGAAGTAACAGCTAACGAAAGATGTTTATTACTGATACTAATTGTACTGTCACCAACGTGCCTCCGTAACAGCTGTGCGCTCGCTAGGGTCACTGGCCGCAAATCTTACGCTGCGAACTTTCATTGATTTCATTATGAATAGATCATACATAATTTCTGAATTTATGTCGAATAAAAACTAAAAATAACGTATTGAAAAAATGATGGAAAATATTCTATTTTAAATGAACTATTAATAATCATTAAAAAGAAGTAAGTAAGTGTGCTGTAAGTGTTGTGAGATACAATCATACGGATCCCTTTGTGTTGAGTCCCACTCGTACTTAGCCGGTTTTCGAGATAACCATATCGGAGTCGGGAAATCGCGAGTGAAATGGACAGGGAGCAGCAAATTGGCTATCTAGCTCATGCATCGCGTATGATCCGCCGCGACTCAGGAATCGGAATATTTAGTCGATCGTGTACAACAGTAGCCAGTCTGCGTCGACCCTTATTTAGATGCTTTGTAGTTTTGTTTTTGTTTTTATTTGTTTAATGTTACCTTTTGTTTTATTTATAACTACGAGTAGCTTTCCAACAGCGGCTTCGCCCGCGTGTATGTCGGTTATCGCGCCAAAACATTACCTTCTTTTTGCGCAGTCAGATAAAAACTATCCTATGTCCTTTCTCGGGTCTCAAACTACCTCCATACCCAATTTCATCCAAATCGGTTCAGTAGTTTTTGCGTGAAAGCGTAACAAACAAACTTACATTCGCATTTATAATATTAAGTAAGTATGATATTGTTTTCAAGATTTTTTTCAGGGATCAAAATGTTTTGTTAGCATGTAATTTCATGGAAAAGATTCCCATCAATAATCCCATCAACCAAGGTGTATCAATACTGCTAATCTTTTTTAGAATGTTCTTGAGGAGAATGATGTCGGTAGAGCACATTTTTAAAATACATAATTACAAGTATTTTTTTTACTTACGTCGTTTTTCAAGAGCAAAGAGTAACTGTTCTGTACACACGGCTATCATTTCAACCCTTTTAGTGTCCCACTGCTGGGCATGGGTCTTCTCTCAACTATTTTATGAGTTGAGAGAGTGTAGGCCTTAATCCACACACGCTGTCCAGGTGCGGGTTGGTGGATGTCACATTGTCACATGTCCTCGAATGATTAGTTCTTAGACATGCCGGTTTCCTCACGATGTTTTCCTTCACCGATATTGAGCAGCGGAGATGAAACAATTCACACAAAGATGTGTGAGCTCGACCAGGATTCGAACACGTGATCTTATTTTTCCAAGGCGAGGCCCGTACCGCTGCGCCACCGCTGCTCTACTACACACGGCTACACATCAAGAAGCTATATATTCCCAGTATAAGCTGATCTCGCATTGTATAGGATTACCTTAAAACGAGATCTCAGGCTGTACTGGAAATGTAGAGCTTGATGTAGACGGGCCGGTGGCGTGGTCGGTAAGATACTTGCTTTTCACGCCGCAGGTCGTGGGTTCGATTCCCACCCGAGACAAACATTAATGATGACCATTTGTGTTTGTGTCGAGTCTGGGTGTAAATATCTATTATAAGTATATATTTACAAAAGAAAAGTATTATATGTAGTAATATGTACAGTATATACCAGTTATCTAGTTTCCATAACACAAGCTCTGCTTAGCTTTGGACCAGATGACTGTGTGTGTTAATGTCCCAGAATATTTATTAATTTATTTATATCCGCGTAACCTACCTGAGACGAATTGTAAGAAATTATTTTTGTTTCAAAAATGTTTCAAACCATTTTTAGTAATTGTTGATTATTTAATTTATCGTTTTTGTGTAAAAATGTGTTATGTTTTAATTTTCTAAAGCATTAATGTGTCTACCAAAAAGGTAAAAGAAAATTTATATTAATATACTTTTTTAGTTATAGTCATTTTACCTTTAAATAATAAATATTCTGGGACATTAACACACACGGTCATCTGGTCCCAAGCTAAGCAGAGCTTGTGTTATGGAAACCAGATAACTGGTATATACTGTACATATAATACTTTTCTTTTGTAAATATATACTTAAAAGAGATATTTACACCCAGACTCGACACAAACACAAATGTTCATCACTAATGTTTGTCTCGGGTGGAAATCGAACCCACGACCTGCGGCGTGAAAAGCAAGTATCTTACCGACCACGCGACCGGCCCGTCATTTTACTTGTTGTAGTAGTTTTAGTTGTAGTCATTTTACTTTTAAGACGGTGGTTTGCAATTATCCCGGTCTGATTGCTAAGTACTCACAATACTCAATACTCAATATTTATTGCAAATCATAATGATAAAAAGGTGTTAACAATTATTTAAGAGACAATTATGGACCCTATCGGGCACAAGCAAAAGTAGGAGAGGGGAGGAATAGCGCTAACTTATTTACTATAAATATTTACTTTTTAAAATTGTCGTTTAGGTACATAAGATTCATTAGTTTGATCTAACGTCAAAATTTATTTCAGAATAAAATGCCTAAATAATAAGTTTAAAACTAACTTGATTTACAGATTTACATAACATGGCATCTCATTATTGAACTGGCTATCTCTAATCCCACAAACTCAGAACGTGCCATTGCTTAGTAAATACTAACTCGGAATTTTTCAACACACTAATGAATCAGACAACTAAAGGTTAGAACACATTAAACATCCACAGCGTTAGGAAACTCACAGTGGTCCATCGCATTTAGAACTCGTGCAAAATGCAATTTCTATAAAATTACGTCATATTGCACGGTTGTCACGTACTCTTTTAACGCTTGATGAAAAAGAGGGGTGTAATTAGTTTAACGCACGCAACAATAATGAGTCAACTCTCAACGGCGTGTCCCGAGTACGATGTATGGCTACTCGGGCTCTATCCAATCCGTTGACCGACTGTAAGGAACATTTATATAAACTGTGATACATCCGTGAATAGGTATTACTATCGAGGACATTTTTTGTTAAAATCTTACAGACACAGCAGAATACATGCATCTTACATCTATGCCTTACATCTAATACACATGCAACATACGTTTTCAAATGGTAAATACTTTTTTATTTTCCAGTGCAGTTTTGAGGCCTATATTTGCTTGCTAGTTTGAAACAAAGGAAAGCCTAGCAGAAGTCTTATGCTGCGGTTCGGTAAGATTAATACAATTTCTACTAACGAAAGTTAGCTTTTAAAAAAATAAGACACTTTAAAGACAATTTAATTACATTGTTCTTTTTAAATGATTTCTCTTATTATCATCATACTAAATAATGGTTGTAAACATAAATGATTAAAAATAGTTTACTATACTTACTCAATACCCAGTCTTTACTCACCTCACTTTTGAGTATTGTACTCCTATGAGTAAAGATAAGTGTGTTCTAACCTTAATGGTCAGACGACTTAATGCAACATAGCAGTCCCTGTACATATTTAAATCAGGAACACGGTTCTTGATTATACAAGGAACTTCGTTTTATCTGGATTGTGTAAAGTTCCTCAATGGTTATTGCTCAGAATAAAGACAATGCAAGGAAATGTGGAGGAAAATGTGAAAAGTTTCGCTTTTTAGTGCAGTTTTTAATTATAAGTTAGATCTAGATGTCTTGGTTATGGTGAAGGTAGAACAGGGTAGAAGTGGCAACGGTTTATGCATGCTGATATTATAAATGTATAAGTATTGTATGACTGGAGACCACATCTTGGCAAACTTAAACGTTAACGTTGTTATGGGGGCTGAGTCACCTTCGTCTGTGGGTGTAAACCTTTAATTGAATCCCCACACGTGGTCCCCAGGTGGTGCAAATCGGGTGACAATCAACTAGTGGTTTGCTTCGGCCGTGGTTTGTGACCACCCACCAGACAAAGCCGCACCGCCAAGCGGCCTTGCTGTGTTCCGGTGCGATGTCTGGTGACACCATGCAGAGAGGGTGGGTCGGAATTGTTGCTCCTTTAAGGTTTCTAACCGAATCACGAGTGAATCGGTACACTGGGCTGGCGCGTTCCATCATTGTTTAACATCAGGCAAGTTTTAGTCAAGCGCCAGCCTATCGAAGAATAAAAAAAACGTAGTGTAGAACTCCCTCCAGCTAAGTGGACTGACGATCTGCGAAATATACCCGGCATAGTGGAATGGCGCTTATAAGGACGCGTTCCCACTATGTCGTGACGATTAATTTATCGTCGCACGACAATCGTCTCTAACTGTTCCCATTGTAACGACTGCTTGTCGTAAAAAAATTCTATCGCTAAGCGACTGTCGTATCTAAAATCATTGGAAAACGACGACATTTTATCGTTTATACATATGATTTGCGGTCACCATTAAGTCGTGACGATTTTTCATCACTTCACGACTGTCGTGCTAGCCATACCCACTTGTCACGGCAATCTGTCGTCAACACAAAAAAGGAGTAGATATTCGGAGTAGATTCCGGAGATAAACATCCTTAAAAAATGTTCATAGCATCTGGTAAATATTAGCAAGCTAAATTTTAATCCAGTATTCGAAACTGCAAATACGAACTCAGCAATTTTACCACACTTTTTTGTAATTCAAGAAACTTTCATCCTCCCAACCATATTACAAGTCAAGTCAGCTGATTCGCAGACTACGTTAAAATCAATTACGCCTGCGATTGTTTCGTTAGAACTAAGCCCAAGCTTCCACCGGAGCTGAATAACACTGGATATTACAAGTCACTTCGCATCAATTTTTAAACTAATTTTATTCATCTGCTCATCTTAACAAAGTTCCGCATCTATATAAATAGAATTTAATCGCCGAAACATGTTAAGTGTGTAACTTCCAATTAACTGTAACAAAAGGTATAGTTATTTCTTTACGAAAACGTTTTAAAATACTACTGTGTGAAGCTAAAAAATTTAAAATAATAACTAGTTTACATAATATTTATTTTACCGTTGAGAAGTTGAGTAATGTTTTTCTTCGTAAAGAAATTTTGGCTTTACTCAATACTCAATATTTATTGCAAACCATAATGTTAAAAAGGTGTTAACACTTTTAACAATTTAATCAAAAGTATGTAGAATTTACTATTTTCCATAGTCTGTGGTTACCTTTAGCTCTTTCACTGAAGCAGTAGGTCGCTGTCACTCATAGTTGCAGCAATCTGACAACTCTGACATAGAAGTCTTCAAAACTCACCAGCCTAATATTTACTGTGCCACATGAATATTATGTCGCTTAGGTGGGCACAGCGCCTGATAGCGAATGTTTTTGTATCCCGTCCCATTCTCCCCAATCTACTCTTTGTATTCAGTGGACGGAATGTCTCCAATGTTTGCCTTTCTTTGACGAAGTTCGCTTTGGATGCATTTTCTTAATTCGTTCGTAGTTTTCTAGAAAATGTGATGTTTTGTGTCTGTTTTATCTAGATCTGAGTGCTGATTGTGAAATTTGTCACATACATCGCGTTTGCAAGCACGTAAGCTTCAAAATAGCAGTGTTATTGTAATTGACGTGCGTTTCTGTGTAAGTTTGTTTTTTTTTCTTATTTTTTTTAAGTTTTTGACATTTTCTAGACATCTGTCTATTAGATTCAGATGTTTCGTCATAATTTTAAAGTTTTTTTAAGAAGGTATTATTTGAAGTTATGTAAAAAAAATGTAAAGCAACTCTACGAGCATCGCGTTTTTGAACTGATTTTCTTGGTACCAATGATTATGATGCTTGCTATTTTATGTCTAAACACAAATATTATGAGTTGTAAACGGTTAAAAAACTTGAATTGAATCTATAGCCACCGATTCCGACAGACATTCTACAGACTTACAAATTGATGCTTTTTCTAGTCTGCAATGATTTAGCTAAGATGGAACGCGCCCACCCAATAACCGATTCACTCGTGATTACAAATAATTATTGGTAATAAGGTGGCAATAGAATAAGGAGCAACAATTTCGACCCACCATCTCTGCATGGAACACGGCAAGGCCGCTTGGCGGTGCGGCTTTGTCTGGTGGGTGGTCACTGATCACGGTTGAAGCCTACCACCAGTTATTAGATACCAGTTGTTACCAGTTAAACTAATATTAGCTAATATTCCTTATTTAGACTAATAGATCCTAAAGTACACTATATTTACAAGAAGTATTTAGTACAAAAGAAGTAAATAAAGACGAGCGCCCACTACCGTGGTCCAATATATCCTTACATTAATTATGCAAACGATCCAGTGGAGGTTAAATGGCGTATTTTTGCGACCGTCTCTTTAGTACGACAGTATCGTACCATCGTACGTGATGGGATGTGATGCGTATTGTTTTAATTATTTTGTGTTTGTTTTTAATTAAATAAAAAGTCAGTTATTCGAAGTTAATATACGAAATTACTTTATTTTAATAATAATAATAATATAATAAATATAAGTGCGTTGTGTGGAGCAATAAAATATAAGAAGTCTTTTTTATTAATTAATGAAAACATCTGATAAAATATTCAAGTACTTACCAAAATATCTGAACCAAGATAGATAAGTACTTCTAGCATTTTCAGCTATAATAATGATAGGACGAAATTTTGAATCAAAGTTATTTTGATAAGAGTTAATTGGTGTAAATTACTTTACCAAGTGATAGTGTTCATGATTGAAAACAACTCAAATACATATTTTTCAGGAGCCACTTTTTAAATTCGCTGTTTCATATTGAGCAGCGAACTCCTCGACCTTCCCTGCTCTATACTCTACAATCGCCGTCACAACCGCTCGGATTAATACAAAACAACGAATTTAATTTTAAAAAAAATACTTCAAATAGTGTATTTGCGAATTCGGTCAGCAGAATAAAATATAAGATTTGCGATCTGAATAAATATCTATATTGGAATAATTCGATAAAACAGATTTAATTTTAAATAAATGAACAAAATGAATGTATGATTGAAAATGTCATAGAATGATTGAAAGATTGAATGACTGAATGTGAATGAGATAAGAGAATTGAATTTTGACAAACAGTGAAAGATATTTGTAATCTTGTGCCTGTATTTTATTAAATTTTATTGAAATGTTCAATGATAAACATAAAAAATGCTCTTTTTGCTCAAACATTGTAAAAAAATTCTGACATTTAATAATTTCATATTTATTAATTTTTATTTAAATTTATTAATGTTTATTTTAATAATTAATTATTGTCTTTTGCGTACGTATTTTGTTCATGTGATTGATATTTTAAATTATTATTTTGTATTATCATTGTTATTAATTAATGTTTTTTGTTTATTATTGTAATCATTGTTTTATTATTTATTATTTTAATGTAGTTTTGCTTATATATAAAATACAATGTCAATTGTTTTATGAATAAATAAAATGAAAATCTTGCAATCAAACCGAGTCCTTCCAATCAAACCACAATACCACTACGCTATTGTGACAGTTATACAACATATATAACTAACAAAGGGCAGTGTACATTAAAGCGGACATCTGCGCCAGAGTCACGTATCGATGTAGCTGCTCTAATTAAAAACAGTAAATATCGACGCGCAGCAGATAGCTATAATGTGTACCAACCCTAATTACTTACTCTTTGTTGTAAAGTTCTTTCTTGTTTAATTTAAATTCTAATTTGACTTTTGATGAACTAAATAAGAAAGTGTTAAATAAAAATACAGGCCTCGCCATTGAAATAGAAGGTCACGGGTTCGATTCCCAGTCGTGCCCACACATCTTTGTGTGAATTGTTACATCGCCGCTGCTGAATATCGGTGAAGGAAAACATCGTGAGGAAACCGGCATGTCTTAGAACTAATCGTTTGAGGACATGTGATAATCCACCAACTTGCACTTGGCCAGCGTGTGTGGATTAAGACCAAAACTCTCACAACTCGTAAGATGGTTGAAAGAAGACCCGTGCCCAACTAAAAAAGGTTGTAGTAAGTAAAAATGAGACCTTTAATTGCCCGTTATGATAAATATTAATAATTCAACGCGAAAATTTAAAAGTCTACAATGTAAATTTGTATAAAATAACATAAGAAACAAGGATTTAAAACATCGAATTATTAAATTCTATCTACTTTACCCTTTACACGCCATCCCGTACTCAATGTAACTTACCTGAAAAATAGAAAAGCAAATTAAAAAAAAGCTTTTTAAAAAATATCTACTGTACACTGACTTCAATGTTGTAACCACAACTAAAAACCCACTTAACAGATTTTGATAAAATTTAAATGGCACCAGCAGGAAAATATACCCTTCAAAATAAGAAAATAATTAAATCGAAGCGGAATTATTACGTAACATAAAAAGGCAGCGTCGGCGCAGTGGTACGGGCCTCGCCTTAGAAATATAAGGTCGCGGGTTTGAGTCCAAATCGTGCCAACACAACTTTGTGTCACAATTCACAAATTACATCGGCGCTGCTCAATATCTTTGAAGAAAATCATCGAAACCGCTGTGTCTAAGAACTAATCACTCGAAGACACTTGGCCAACGTGTGTGGATTAAGGCCTAACCTCTTACAACCCGTAAGATAGTTGAGAAAAGACCCGTCCCCAGCAGGGGGATACTAATAAGGGTTGAAGTGAGATTATTAAAAAAAATTAACCTACTTTTTTAAAGTCGGTTGATAAAAGTCACGTTAATTACGCAAACATTCAGTCCTCGTAGCCATAAAATGGGAACATTAGTGCCATTTTAACACAAGTGCACCAAAGGGACTTTCCCTAATCCATTTACAATATAACTGGTATAAATCAAACTTAATATTACCTACATGTGTTGATAAAACCCACCACGTAACACACACATGCAAACATTACATATATCCAAGATGGCGGAGTCTTGAGGGGATGTGAGATTATGATTTTAATCTTTTTAATACGTTGCGAGATTTAAATGACGAATGTCTATTGTTCTAGGTCTTTGTGACCTTTTTTGAAACAGTAAGTACCCAAAGGGTTAAAATTTATAAATGCTCACATTTTAAATTTGTGAAAATATCTTTTGTACCACTCAAATTTTAATTAATTTTAATTCTTGTTAATCTTTTGAATCGTGGATATTTTAGTATCCAATAGTTTTCTTTAAGAAAATACCTTTGAAATATGAGGTCGCGGGTTCGATCCCAGGTCGTGCCCATACATCCTTGTGTGAACGTTTCATCGCCGCTGCTCTACCAATATCAGCGAAGAAAAACATCAAGGGGAAACCGGCATATTTAAGAACTAATCATTCCAGGACATGCTACATCGATCAACACGCTCTTGGCCAATGTGTGTGAATTAAGCAATAAACTCTCTCAACTCGTACGAAAGATAGTTGAGAGAAGACCCGTGCCTAGCAAGTGAAGTGCTCGAAGTGGGTCATAACGAGATGCATTTATGTCACAAAAATAAAAATGTTAAATTAAGTTTTTTTTTGTGTTCACCAGCCTGTTTTTGTCTTTATCTGAAAATAGGAGAGGTTTAATAAAGATCCTAAAGAAACACACACCTTTGGAACATTTCGTAACAAAAAAACTAAAACAGAAAGTAAAAACAAATGTAATCTCCGCAAATTTCGTCAACACAACCCTCTCACAACAATTACAAGACAACATACATACGAAATCTACAGATGAAGCGCAAATGTGTGCAAGGTGGCATGAAAATGGAATTAAGGGGGGAAAATGCAAAGGAATCAACCGGGAGGGAGCGCGGGGGGCGAAAATGTCCCAGACCGGACACTTTGAACGAATTATGACGGTCATTATTAGAACGTGGACAGAATTAAATTGCCTCCCCCTTCCCCCCTTTTCTCCCCACCGGCCCCTTACCTTCCGGCTAAGTATGCCCGCATAATGATACCTGTCCAATACTAGTAACACTTATCTAAGCCCGAGTGGATCTTTATCGAGATATCGCATTTGTTTTTTTTTTTTTGTTTTTTTCATTCAATTTTTGTATGAGAATGAAATCTGTGAGGTTTGTGTGCTTCGTTGGTTCAGTGTTGAGCATTATTTCGCGAGGTATTTAATTTAAAACCCGGGTTGATTAAAACGACATTTTTAAAAGCAGTTCCAAGTTTAGAATTGCTTCCGGTGAATTCAACAGATTCGGCTTCCACACGTATGGGACCTTCATAGCAGGCAAAATAACACCTAATAATATGAATAATATTCATATTATTTAAGCAATGTCCAAGCAATCAACTTTGTGAGAGACTGATGCCTAAAGTAGGTTTAAGTAGATTTAAAATGAAGGTGATATTCGCCGCTGCTTACACCATCGGGTAATACGGATGTAAGAATTATGTAGTTATATCCAAAATAGTACCAAAATTAAAAAAATTACCATCCATTAGTTATTGCTTCAGATAAATATATTTTATACCCCCACTTATCGTCCTAGGAAGAAACCAGCCAGCAAATAATTCACCCACGCATTTAGTACCCATAAACATTAATTACATTTATACGTTGATACAAACAGACTATTCAAACTAATCCTAGTGTAATATCAAGAACAAGCTGAACTAATATGAAATCTACCACAGCCAGCGGCTACATCACACGATAAGGTGTACAAAGGTAAATTTACTAAAACAAAAATAAACATTCGGAGATTAGTACCTATGCAAATTTAATGCTTGTATCAATAGTTGTGAACGCAATCGGTAGATTTGCACTAATCTCTGCAAACGCACCGGTGATAAAATGAGACAGCGCGGCGGAGTAAGTCACGCGCGGGTGATGCGGGAACAATGCGGCCCGATAAAAGTGTGACCTACTGCATTGTAAGGGTTAAGATTATCAAAATGTGGTTGTATAAATAAGGATGTTCTTAGTTTTTAAATTAGTACAATATCGATAACATTAATTAATTAATGTTCAAATTTATTAATATAGTAGACACCCAGATAGTTAACTAACAGTCAATGGTTAATTTCAACGGTTTTTTTTTGCAAAAGATTATAAGTTTAATAATAGATTTACTTAAATTTTTAAAAACTTGCACAGAAAAGGTTTCCAACTCTGATTTTTCATAAAATGAATTCAAATATTGGCTTATTTTCTCCTATCTTGACTCATTCCGCAGCCGCTTGTGCCTTACGAGTGTCCATTATCATGCAATATTGATAGAGGCGTAGCAACCGAGTTAAGACTCCGTAGCCTCTACCCACGGGCCCACTTTATCTGTGAGATATTGTAAATATTAGGTACAATTCTTCGTGCAAACAAAGCCCGGATTACAGTTGTACAGCTCGTGTGATTGTTGATATTTGCTTTTTTATTAGGTCGTTTAGCTCAAGCCGTGTAAAGGACGATAGCTTTGTTTGAGAAATATAATCCTATGTGTTGTTATAATTTTGATATTTATTTAATGAAGTCGAGTAGCAATCAGCAAATTTAGTATCTCGTAGTCAAGTAAAGTCTTCTCACAAATATCATACATAAGAATCGAGAGAAATTTCACACTGGTTAAATAGAGGTTGGCGGTTTATTTAATAAACAATTCTAGGGTTAGTACGTAAGAAAAACTATCGATAAGATAGTTAAGTTAATTTTAGCGTTGCTTATTAATGTTTATTAACACTTCCCTACACACTATGATGAATACGTAAGTAATTTTTTTTGGACTATTAATTGCCAAGCAATCATTCAAGCCGCTTGATGGTAAATAGTCACTGTAGCCTATGGAAAACCCCAAAATTATAGGTCAAACTCATAGAAATAATTGACTAAATAAAATAGCAGTAACAATAACCGTACAAAACACGTATTTTGGCAAAACAAAACACCTAATGCCTAAGCACACACGGCCGCTATTAACATACTATATTACACGCAACATATTTAGGGTTGGGAAAGTGAAACTCGCAAAAATATATCGATAAAATGTAAACAAGGGGGTGATATTGACGAGGTGGGAAGAAACGAAATCAGCAAAGCAACATTATCAAAATAACGGTTTTGAGCTAAATTCGCGAGGGGCGGGTTATTACAATATTTGCTAGGATCCCGTTATTTTTAAGTATCTGTGAATCCCAAAGTTTGGGGAGTAAATTATGAGAGGGGGTTTCGAATTTATGACAAAGAGCAAACGGGGACTTAGCTGGAAATACTGTTAATGGATGTTTTTAAATTTAATACGTTGAAATATAATATGTAGATTATAAAATGGAATTGGGTGAAACCTACAATTTTCTTTAAAATTAAATAAAAAATCTTAGCATCCATCTTATCATCATACGTTTAGGTAAAAACTAGGTTAATATAACATTTTTGAAAACTTGTTTTCTAGATGGAAATTAAAAGGATACTCATTTAAGGTTAGTAATATTTCTTATTTAGAAAAATCCTCGTATCATCGCTTAACAACAGGCAAGTTTATTGTGCAGTAAATCTATTGTGGTAAAACAAAATTTATGGAATCAAACCTCTTTTCTTACAGTTACGTAGACTAAAACTTTGAGAAACATAGCAACATCATACCCAAAGACATGATGTTGTAAATTATAATGTTTTATGGTTTAATACTGCAGATAAGGCGAGGGTGTAAGGAGCCTATTATTAACCGCGTTAACTGTGGGAGGAGGGTGAAAATGCGACTAATAGTCGTATGTGTGTAGTGATTCTATTTTTTAAGTTACACTAATTGATTGGTTAAGATTTTATAATCAACCAGCTTTCTTCACCTGCGTCTTTGCTTGAATCATATTCTGAAAGCATCCCAAGGGATGTAACGGGGATACAAAGAATCTCCAAACAAAATTCGCATTTCCAATTCTATCAACCTCCCGCCCCGATTTTGCTTGAGTACCGGAGGTGAATTATACACACAAAAATTACTCACAAATCTTGTTATCTGTTGAAAAAATATATTAAAATCTGTTTAGCAGGTTTTTGGATCATTATGAAGATACATACAGATATGTGCCATTGTTACATGCAGTGAAAGTAGAACTGTAGAGGCTTTAATGAAAATGTAAATTCACAGTATCAGAGAATCAGCTATACTTTTCCAGTCTAGAACAAATTAAACAAACTAAATATAGATGTTTAATCCAATTTCTATTAAACTAGTAATAATAGAACGCTAACAAGAAAACGCACTAATGCTTTCAACACATTAACGACTGAAACGTCTGGAGAAAATCGCACAGTCGCCTGTCTGCATTCGCCCTTAGAATATGATTTTTAACGACCCATCCCCAAGTATGTAATTGTGTCTGAATGCGTTGTGTAATGATTATTTATGTAGCATGAAGCGGGCGTCTGGTTAAATTATTTTTTATTGTTTCGCTGCATATTGCTAGTTATAATAACTACATTAGTGGAGAGGGAAATTAAATTTTGAGAAAATGGTGTATTCTTGTGTATCTGGGAAAAGTCTACTGCTGGAGAACGGTCTAATCTGAACATAGACTTCAATTTAAAGAACATGTAATACTCAAAAAACATGTTTAAAGATTGTTTCATAAAGAATACTTTATAGATTACTATGAAACTTCTATGAAAAGACACAAGCTCACAAGAAATTTAACCATGAAAACAGTTACAAATAACCTTCCCTAAATTAATAGGTATTTCAGTGGCTCAACAATAACCGTATCTAATTGTTTGTATTCAATTCTTTGTTTTATGATATTTAAAAAATAAAAATAAATTCCTTGGAATTTAATTTAATAAGATTAATTTATTGTTTGTTAATTTAATCGATAAAATTGAAGTCACATTTCATGTTTCAATTAATTTAAATGAATGATCGTTTCACATCACTATATTTCACTATCGATAGATTAACCCTTACAATGCCGGACAGGCTTTTTTATATTCAGACAAAAATTCGAAATTCTTTTTCGGACAATTCACGTGTTTAAATCAGCGTACCGAGGTTGCGTATAATGAAATCGTAAATCGGGCCAGTTGCTATGGTAATAGTGAAATATAAATTGGTCGGTGGTTTGGCGTGGTCGACGGTTGGCCGACATTTTTGCGGGCTCCCTTCAATCACCCGTTTTATAACGTCAGTGCTGCAATGTGGTATTGAAAATTGTAGACTAAGTCGCAATTTGTGTTTTTGTGACTTCATTAAGTTGTGTTCAAACTCTTTTGAATTTAGTACAAAATAACTATAGGTTTTATTATGGTATTACTATTTCAGGACTTATTTATAAATAGCCTTATTCAATAAAGACTAACCTATGAGTAAATGAAGATGGCTAAATGAATTTGTGTTTCTGAATTTTCAGCAAAATTCGTTCAGTATTTATTGTGTTAAAGAAAGAAATCGCGATTCATCTGTTCTAAAAATGATGTCAGCCAGTTACTACAAGTACGTTTAGAATAATACCTTAAACACGTCAACCAGCTGATAAAATTAAATTGAAAATAGTAGACAAATATCACATTTTTTTAATAGGCAGAAGATAAAAAAAGTCACTTAACATTTCAGTTTAATTTATCACATTTCTATGATATTTACCTAAGACTTCCTTTAGTAAATTTTTAAATCAATCATAGATTTTTTAATCATCGTGAAACAAAAGCTCAGTAGTTAAATTAATATTTAATAAAAAACCACACAAAGGACCTTTAAAACAATAATTCAACTATAAACCGAAAAATTAAACCTATAAACCTCACAACGCAGTAGATTTATAAACCCTCTGAGCGCTAACACACTTTTACGTGTCGATGGATCCGTGTAAAAGCCTAAAAAGCGAATGAAAAAAAGTCACCAATTCCTACATGCATCTTTTTCGCTCCGCTGACAAATGGCTATGAAATGGCCAGGACGGGACAACTCCGAACGAAAAATCATTCACAAATTGTGACGGCGGCGGCGGGCTAAGTCCGAAACTGACAGGGCTTGCGCGAAAAAAGTGTTATAACAGCGAGTGTTCGAATTTAAGTGATAGTGTTTTGTTTTAGTGTTAGGTATGAATGAAGTGTTTTGAAATATGCACGGGATTTTTAACTATACTAGTGTTCTATGAAATATTTCTTAAATTATTTGTTCCTACTTTTTCGTGTATGACAATAGAGAACGATATGAATTTATCAGATATTATTACTGACAGTAGATAGAGCCTATTTTAATTAAATAATGTGTAATGTTTTTTTGACCATTACCATGAAGTCTGAAGACTTTGAAACATCGGGATCTAAAATCTAAAATAAACCGCGATAAGATCCGTTATAAAATAGTTTTATTTCAATGTGTATTATTCGCGCAAATCTAAGAAAATACTACTAAAAAGGTTTTAGAAGCACAAAATTAAATGTTATTATAATATATACTTACCATTTAGCTTCATTATCATTGCCCATAAATGTTAACCCTACCACTGCCACTTTTTATCCGAATGACATCAATAAAGTCAGTATAAAAAAAACAAAAGCCATGACGTCACGAGGTACGTTTTCGCACCGGCAAACGCGAGCGAATAAATCAACTGCTACGCTAGCGTGGAGTCGGCTTCGGCCGAATTGTGGCGTTTTATAGCCTTTTGATTTACACAACCACTATTCGTACGTATTTTAATGGTAGCTCGATAGTCCATGTAGTCCAAACTGTAAATAAATTTCAGAAATCGCTCAATAAAACAGTGAAAAATACCAAAGTGTTATTTGACGGTGTATTGTCTTTCAAGTTTTGATTTATTAGTGCCGCGAATATTTATTGCGTACGCACCACGAATAACTTTGTATAACCTTCCAAACGCTGTATTGATTACTGTACCTACACTGTAGAGACATTAAATAGATCAACATCAAAATTTAATAATAATAATACCTTGGAGAATTAACACACGCGGTTATCCCAAACTACGCATAGCTTATAACTTCTAGATATCTGATAAACAACAGAGACTATTTTTTTGTAAAAACATACTTATTACTAACTCGTTTCTGCCTACGTGATCTCCTGTGTGGTTGAGGATTGAAAAATCTTACCGTTCTTTCATCGAACAAGTAGAGGTACGGCTGTGTGCCATCAATGGTGGAAATTCCACGGGTACGCACAAAGCGCTTTTCTTCCAGTTTTATTGTTCAAAATGCCAAGTTGTGGAATTCGTTGCCGGCATCTCTGTTTCCCGATAGCTATAATCTACCTGTCTTCAAGTCACGAGTGAATCGGTATTTATTAGGTAGGCGCGTTTCATCGTAGACTGCAAAATTGCTTCACATCAGGCAAGTTGTGGTCAAGCGCAAACCTATTATAGAATAAAAAAAAATCCTTTCTTACCGCACCTCTAGACCTCATATGAAACCTATGTGCCAAATTTGCAGTTTCTAGACCTACCAGTTTTTTATCCTATAACAGGCTTGCGCTTGCCCGAAAAAAAGCAATGATGTAATCTACGTTGGAACGGGCTTACCCAGTAAATACCGATTCACCTGATTTGAAGACAGGCAGATTATAGCTATTGGGAAATACTGATGCCAGCAGCGAATTCCACAACGTGGCAGTTTGAACAATAAAACTGGAATAAAAGCGCTCGTACCCGTGGATTTTCCACCATATATTGATGAAAACTACTTGTCCGATGAAAGAACGGGGATGGGGGAATAAGATTGGTTTAGAATGTGCTTTGATATATCATCAGTCAGTCAGGAAGTTTCTTCTTTTATATTTAAAAGATAGTTATTCACACCTCAACTCAAGACATACTTATTTATATACACTATAATATCTGCCTTTGGTGGGAAAGCACGAAAAGAAGCAAATATCTTACTGATCACGCCAACTGGCCCGTCAAATAGTAATAGTTAAGACAATTCTATGTTCACAGACAATAATATTTAAGCATCGAACAAGAAATGCCAAGAATCGTAAATAATACATCAACATCAAAGACGAGACTTCAAAATGTCTTCCGATGCCAACCGACTAAATTAAGACGTCCTAAATGAACTGATGAAGCGCATAACACACATGACATTTGCAAATCGTTTACGATGCACATAAATTAAATTTTCTACGAACAATAAGGCGTAACAATAGCAAAGTATGGAACTGCATGTGTGTTTGGAACACATGCAAACACCCGACATTAAATGTCACTAAATCGTTCCAATTTAAATTTATAAGTCACAAATGACAAACATAATGCATATTTATCTGTAATTTATGTCTGGAATTTTGAAATATTGAAATATTATTTCATTTACGTGCATGTTTTAGTTAACGTGTCGTGAATATTGTGTGTTGATAGTGTTAAAAGTAAAGCCTTTCGCCAGCGGGTACGCCCGCGTGGTACATATTGAGATAAAAAGTAAGTAGCCTATGCGTTAATCCAGATCATAATCTAATAATCTAGAAAATAATAAATAATAATAAATATTAAAAAAAAGTTAAAAAAAAATAGTGAAAGAGTAATAAACATACATTGTTACAAACTTTCGCGTTTGTAATATTCTTAGGATTGGTAGGTACTCACTATTAAAACAATGTGTGCCGCATAATTGTAACGACATAATTAAATAGATATATCTGTTTCATTCGATATTGTCAAGCGCACTCCTGTTATAAGAAAAAGAAAATGAATTAATAAATCTTATTCCTCTTTATCATGCCAAATGACATTGACGGACACGTGCACATCATGACCACTCAACTGGTGTCACTCGAATCACTCAGTCATTCCATTCATCCGTTCGTTCATTCACTCCGACGTCGGTTTCGAGTGATCACCGATCAGTTTACTTCGGTTTTATTCGTTCGAATTTGAAAAAGGAACAAAGACTGCTTCTTTTTGCGATTTAATTCTAAGACTGGCATTTTAAGGTCAAAAGATACATTTTAATGTGCATATTTTATTTAAATTTTTTATTGATCTACAAAAAAGAGCGGTGTAATAATTGTGATGTGTATATCTTTGACGGGCCGGTGGCTTGGTCGGTAAGATACTTACTTGCTATTCACGCCGCAGGTCGTGGGTTCGATTCCCACCCGAGAGAGACATTCGTGTGATGAACATATATATTTCTTTCGAGTCTAGGTGTGATTATTATCTATTACATTTTTATATTTACAAAAGAAAAGTATTATATTAAGTATAGTACATACCAGTTATCTGGTTTCCAAAACACAAGCTCTGCTTAGCTTGGTACCAGATGACCGTGTGTGTTAATGTCCTGGTATATTATTATTATACCTATGTGCTCTGTTGCTTTGTAATTTTTAAACAAATGGAAAGGTTTAGAATGATCTTGCAATAGACTAATTGCCGGCGAAATGTAGGTAATTTTCACTTCTGCTTACACCTTCAGGTTATACAGCGATTATTTAAACCCCAGACTTAGTTAAACACCATCTCGAACACTTTCACAGCTTTCAGACTTACAAAACTGCATCAAAAATTGTACTTATGTTCATATAAAAACACCTCTTGATTTCTTTATAATTCACCATTATTTTCTTATTTATCAAAACCCCAAATTTGTAAAAAAAATACTCAAGCTCAAAATTAATAGGTACCTCTCTTATATTGAAATAAAACTATTTTTTAACGGATTTTATCGCGGTTTATTTTAGATTTTAGATCCCAACGTTTCAAAGTCTTTTCAGACTTCATGTTCACGGGTGGACTGAGGTATTTGACGTCCAAAAATATTAATCACAATTATTACTGACTACCTTCAAACATTAATATTTAAGTTGCGTTCCGATTTAAGCAACTTGAGCTCACAGTGTCTTGAATTCTGAGTTGATTTTGCTTGGGTTTGGGAAAAGTAAATTAAGCACTGGGTCCCAAGCTGGTGATATATTCCAATAATTTTCTTAATACTAGGTACCTCTCTTTTTTCCTACGGGTTATAAACACAGAAAAACATTACATCTATTACTTCATAGTTTAATAAGCGTTCATACAATTTGAACCCAATATAAAGCATCATTCGCACTCGCAAGATTACCGCATCAAATAATCGACCATCATAAAAGAACCGCCTTAACGGTCTACGAACTTTCCTATAACATTCCAGTCACGTCGTACTGAACTGATTGACGGGACGTCTGCGCCTTCTGGAAGCCACCCTAAGGAGGTGAGGGGGAGTCTCCCCCACAACTTGACCTATGATCGAAGGCTGAACATGTGAAAAATGTCATTAATGCAGTTATTGAGTTTTATTGAGAGGCTTAAATGGTAGTATCGGCTCTTAAATACTCTTAATAGAGGTTATGGTGATGTGTTGCCGACTTTATTTAATAAAGTTGTAAATACAGAATTTTATTGATTTGATCGTATCAAGTTGGACCTGCCAAATCAAATTACATATTAGTGATATTAAACGAAACAATTTGAGGATGGTAAGATTGTCAGTTTTTCACGAGAAGTCGACTGAAATTTTGGACTCCTGTAGTAAATAAATAGCTATTAATCAAAATCAAAGGCAAATCAATAACAACGTCAAAAATGTCAACAAGATGTTTTCCAAAGCTAAAACTATAAAATCACACTAAAATATTCATTTAAATTCTATTGTGATCAAAGTTATAGTTCCTGAGGCAAAGACTAAGTCGCCGTTGAAAATAAGACAGAGCAATAATAGTTATTTATTTATTTATTTACAACATATTTTCACTACCATAACAGGTTTAGACCTAATGCGATAGAGAACATAACAATGATTATATCTTACATGCTACAAAATAATTAGCCCTAGTGAAGTCACTCAGTGAACAAGAGAACAAATCTACGTACTCAACACAATAAACGCAGGCTTTTTTACATAAATCAATATACGAGAGGTCATAGATTATCATTCAAGTGATGATGCTACCAGTCTGTTTCAATCTTTCCAGAAAACAAAAAAAATAAAATTTGAATATTCTCCGATTGTTAAGAATAAGATAATATACTCAAGTAATTCCAAATTGTAACCATTATAACTATTACCATAACTAATAAATATGTAAATAATTATTTAAAAAAAACGTCATGATACGAGATATTTGTTTAAAACTAAACACCCTCTCATTGCACATAAGCAATGCTATCTCTTCCTTCAATTTCGCAAATCAATGTATTCTGGCTAAAAGTGCTAGTCTGATGAAGTAGTTGAAGTACAGATAAGTTTTATGACAAAATACTGAAATAACTTAATTTGTCCGACTCCAATTGTACCGAATTCCTCCAATATCCTAACTAAGAACATAAAAACTCCAGCCAATAGACGCAATAACGAAAACTCCAAACAATACACATTAATAAGACCAGCCTCCGAGGATGCGCTTATTAAAACATTTTCACCCAGCAATATGACGATAGCCGACGTGTACAATATGTGAGCAAACTCCAACATGTGACGACCTGTGGGATTCGTAGAGAAAACTTCATTAACTGGCGGCCGCCCAGTGGGGGACTGGACTCCCCCCACCGGTGACGGACGCGGAGTCCCCCGTCCGCTTATTACGTTCGCGGACGTGCCGCAGAATCGAAGAAATGTGACGTAAGGTAAAGATGTAGGGGATAAACGAAACAGATGGTTCTTATTTTACTGACCTTCTGTAACCCAACTTTTAGTAACAACGATGACATTATTAGAATTTCTACTAGAAGACCTACTTCAAACAGGACTTGGTTTTAATTTTGGATATTGACTTTATTGTTCAGATAGCTCTGTCTGTAGATTTGAAAAAATATATTATTTAATATTTTTCTTCTAGGTTTGCTTGATGAGGTCTACGATAGAACACGTTAATCCAGTATACCAAATGCTTGTTTGAAAGAGGTTTGACATTGTCCTCTTGTATGGAAATCATACTTTTCTGATATACTTAATATTCATGTTTTGACTACCTGACGCTGTATGAGTGTTTATTTAAGCGATTGTGATTCTGTTAAAAGAAAGGGATGCGGTTATTCAAGGCGTATATCCGTCTCCCTTTCTTTCAACGGAACTGCTTAGCCTTTAGATGCGTATAACTTTTTTATGATTACAAGGGTGTTCTATTAGTATGAAGTATTATATTATCTGTGGTATGAGTACTATTTGAACCTCTGTTTTGTTAGAATCCTGTGGTGCGAACGTGAAACGTTTGTGAAAGAATCGGCTCGCTGATTGGGTAGACTTTGTGCTCATCTGACCGTTAATTTGATCTGTATCGGAGGTCGCCCACTCATTTTTTCTTTGGATTATTATTGATGAGATCGATTCTCTTTGATGGGATCGTTGTGTCAGTTATAGCTTTGGATTTAGTTTTAGTGCAAACATGACTTTCGGTCAAAATATGGGTAGCAAAACCTTTACAATGCTGTTGGTCGCCTCTAGTACTCACAGGCTAGTCACTCACAGCGTTTACTGAGCAATGTGGATGTTTGACACTGATGGTTCACACTTACTTTTTTATTTTCTTCTTTTAACTGTTTTCATTTTTTTTTCTCTTTCCCTTTGTTTTTTTTATCATTTGATTCTGTGTGTCCTGTCTTTGTCAAATAAATGGTTTCTTTTCTTTCTTTCTTTACAGTTACAGTCTGCTAAGGTTTTGTACTCATATTTTGGGAGTAGTTTTTAGTTCCCGTAGATATTTGAAAAAATCAACTGTCATAGAAATCTACGAGTACAAAATCTATGTTCTTTTTTGTCTGTTCGGTTCCACGCGCGTTTTTCATTACCTACTACTGGTACCATTTGAAAAAGTCTTGCACAGTTAGATAGTCCATTTATTGAGAAAGGCTATATTTTATCTACCACCACTCAGATTTAAGGATTTCTTTAGAAAGAGTTTAGGCTTACTAAGTAATGAAGACTCTAGGGGCTAAGCCGAGCGACGGCCCGATCTTGACCCTTTACCGCATGCAAACTATATTTGGTAATATTTTTTATCTACAACAAAATCTATACTTACTAATATTATAAAGCTAAACCGTTTGGTTGGTCGAACGCGCTAATCTCAGGGACTATTGAAGAATTCTTACTCTAAAATAATATATAGTATAAAATGAACTGCGATTCGTTATAAAATAGTTTTATTTCGTTTCTTACACTGTTAAATAGCATTATTTAGGAAGGCTACAGACTTCATAACCCACTACTGGGCACGATAAAATTGTAGTTTACGGGGGCGAAGCCACGGTCGGAAAGCTCGTCTTTAAATAAAATATATTTTTACAAAAAAAAATAGTCCAAGGAATTATGCAATTATATTTATGTGAGTGTGATTCTGTGGTTAATTCTAATCTCTATTGCATGACAATGAAAGTCACAATTATCTTATTAGTCTTCAAAAACATGTTTTCTGAAGCATATCATTCACAAATATAGGACTTTTTTTTTACAGTTAATTCACAATAACCGACATAGAATACATAAATAATTATGTACCTAACTAAATATGACATTTTCACTGTTCATTTACTTGACAGTACTAAAACGCACTCGTCGGACGCATCATCTCCGTTTCTTGGAAGACCACATGCGCTGTCACACCGCATTACGTTCCGTTCCACGTGAAGATTGACGGAATACGTGGCCGAAATCTGCTGCCAATTATTGTGTGTAGACAGAAACGTGTCTCATAGGCTTAGGTGAACTTAGTCACTGTACTCAGCTCAAGAGATTTAAGATTTGATTTCCTGAAAACATAGAACCAACTTCAATTTCTTAACGAAAACTCAAACCGCGCTTAACCAATTTTGATAAAATTAAAAGAACACCTGAAAAGAATACCCTTTGAAATAAATAATCATCAAAACCAATCTATTATTGACGGAATTATTGCATAACATACATACATACATACATACAAAAAAAGTACAGTCGAATTGAGCATCTCCTTCATTTTGAAGTGGATTGAATAACGGTTTCGTCTTTTTGAGAAAATGGCGATTCAAAGAGTATGGAAATACGTGGCACGGCGGTAATTTCGCCGCGACTGCTGGTGGAGATGGTCCCTTAGCCAACGTGTGTGGATTAAGGCCTAAATTTCAACTCTTAAGATAGTTTTAAATACTCATGCCCTAGACACTAAAGGGATGTTACTTTCAATCGCAATTTTGACCGCTTAAAATAATAAAACTTTAAATTTAAAAAAAAGTATCTAATGAAACTTTCCACGTAAGTAAGAACCAATTCGATAACATCATTATTTTTAAAAGTTAGCCAAATCGGTCTGTCCGTTTAGGGTGCTAGGAAGGGACCTAACCTCTAACCCTTTTTTTGGTCGGAAGTTAAAAATTTCGAGACAGAATAAAGCAGGGTTTTTTAACTAGTATTCATTTCAAAATAACGTTATTTGTTGTTGCCAAAATCCGAGCTTTAGAATGATGCGTGATGACTGACAGACAAAAATATATTATTAGATGCCAAAGTAAATACATTTTGTCGAGTAATCAATCACCGGAGTGTCACTCTTGATAAATGTCAATTTCAACACGTCTGCAAGTACCTTACTTATTTTTTTTTTATCTAAACGACCCTAACCATACCACTGCAACCCTGAGTTATTTTAGTTTACTCCTATTTTAAGTTTTATTAATTAATGAGAGTGTTTTAATGTTTTACGTATAGTTTTTAATATTAAAAATAAATTATTATTATGACCAATAATGGTTAAAAATAAATATTTAAATTGGATTAGTTCCACTGCTGCCTACTGTTGTAACTTAGGGTCGACAGACAACGTTACGATTTTTTTTTCTGGAATGTATTTGAAAAGAGAAACTACAGAAAAAAAGATCGTTATCAAGTTAAAAATAATAATTAATTAATTTTATTAATTAGATTCCAGGGTGTATGTGCAACGAGGCTGCGCGCATGTGAAGACGCGCCAGAGTCAGCTCCGACGCCGCGACGACGACGCGCGACGTGGCGATAGCGTCAAGGGGGTTAATACATAACCAACTTCTTGACTAGTGCTAAGAAATCAGAAAAGTACCAGCACTCTTAGGTCCAGCGCGGGTTTCAACACTTTCAACTAGATACAAAGGGTGCAAACATGCTTTCGGTAAAATCAGGCTTGAACTTGACTATTACTTGCCTGATGTTCAACAATGATGTAGTCAACGATGGAACGCGCCCGCAAAATATACCTCGTGCTTACGAATGGTTTTCAGTGGGAATGTGGCAGTAGAAAGGTTAGAAACCTTAAAGGAGCAAAAATTCCGACCCACCCTCTGAAATGGTGTCACCAGACATCGCACTGGAACACGGTAAGGCCGCTGGGCGTTGCGGCTTTGTCTGGTGGTGTTATGTTTTGTGGTTATCATAAAAATCATCTTAAATAATAGAAATAATAAACTAACTAATAAAATAATAGTCCAGACCACGAGACTCCAAATTTGGCAGTGTGTTCCGTATAATGTGCGCTTAAAAAGGATTTATCGCGGGCGAAGCCGTGGGAGAAAGCCAGTAATCAATAAAATATGAAATCGGGAAGTAATTTAAGAGTCAAAAGACAGGATTTTCAAAATAAGGCCCTTCAATGTCACGTCATTATGAAACTGACAGATGTCACCGGTGTCACTGTCAATCTCACGTCACTGCACGGATTTTCGTCCGTCTGTCCGTTGAAATTCGAGAATGAACTTAATCTTTATTGACATTTCATTTAAAATACTTACAATTTCAGCAAAATGAACTTTATGCTAATGTCTAAATGGTACAAATTTCCGAAAAATTAAGTCGGTAAGTGTTTTTCTAACAGCGTTAATTACTAAAGGCCTTATTCATAAAAAAGTTTTAAGACTCTTTAGTTAAAATGTACTTTGTCTCTTTCTTACTAGTATAAATGTCAAGATGACAGACAAAGACAAACGAATTCTAAACCTATTTAAGCTATAAAGAGCTTGAATTACTTTTATGAATACGAGGGTAAGCGATTAAGACCTATTTTATCTATGATTGATTTCTGCGTTTGTTTTCATGGATTTATTTATATTCTAAAATAGGTTTATACTTAACTATAACTTGCCCGATGTTAAACAATATAATATGTATAGTAATGTCTTAGATTTACGCGAATATCACACATTGAAATAAAACTATTTTTAACGGATTTTATCGCGGTTTATTTTGGATTTTAGATCCCGACGTTTCAAAGTCTTTTCAGACCACATGTTCACGGGTGGACTGAGGTATTTGACGTCCGAAAATATTATCTATTTTAGATAATATTTTAACCGCGATATAATCCGTTAAAAAGTAATTTAATTTCTATATAATATGTAGTCTAGGAAAGCCGCTTGTCTGTACAACTTTGTCTGGTAGAGGTCACGAACGGTCAAAGCCTACCACCAGCGTATTGTCACCTAATTTGCTCCAACTGGGGACCACGTGTCAGATAAAGGTGCACTTCCATGGACAAAGGTGACTCACCACCATAACTCAGAGACTCACACACCCTTTTTATTATACCACTGCTGGGCACGGGTCTTCTCTCAACTATCTTAGTAGGGAGAGTTTAAGTCTTAATCCACACCATCGGTCAAGTCCGGGTTGGTGGATGTCATATAATGTTAAATAATTAGTTCTTAGACATGCCGGTTTCCTGACGATGTTTTTCCTTCACCAATATTGAGCAGCGGCTCCCATTACTAATTCTATTGAATATTCCGTTGCCGAAGTCACAATTAGGACTAAGCACGTTTAGTCATGATGAGTTTCAAAAATGTTAAGCGTTTTTTGCCACTAAGTAGGCAAAGACGTATACAGCCCACAAGGTAAGCGGTCGACATAGCCTATGGACTTTCAAAACCAGCGGCGTCACTCGCGACTTGCCAACCCTTTAAAGACCTTTACGCCGCTTTTGAAGTGCCTTATCTTTAAGAGAGACCTATGTCCAGCAATGGACTAGGATAGGCTGATGATGATGTTTGTTAGAGATCGGGGTCCTGGGTTCTAAAATCAGGGGTTTTCATGAGTCTTTTCGTGTTGCTAAATCTCGCTAATTTTGTTATAAAAATAGATTTGTCTAGGTATTTAACTAAACATTTTCTTCAATGTCTGTAATATTCAGAGTATCTAAAGTAAAATGTCAAAATGTCCATCGTTTTCTTAACATCCAGACGTTTCTAGCACGACAAGAAAATCTAGACATTTTAGCTTTGAATCACTTTGACAATACAAACTAAATTCAATCGTAACATTTTAGACAAGTGCCTAAATTGAAATTGACAGGACTAATGTCTTGCTGTGACAGAAGATTGACATCTGAAACTTTTATTTAAAAAGTATTACGCTTGCAAGAGTCAGCAAAAAATAGGCAAAAAATGGTACTGGATGAAAAAGTAATTGCACACAACCTCCGTGGCTAATAGGGTTAAACATTTTTTTTTGTTTTGCCCGTATAAAAATTTCGGACGCGCATTTTTCACTTCTTTGTGCAGTATAAAAAAATCATCAATGATTGAACACATTTCCATTAGTTGGTCAATACATTTTTTTTGACGACCTCGGTAGTCGAGCGGTGTAAGCCGTCCGATTGGGCTATACTGTGCCCGGGAGGTCGCGGGTTCGATTCCCGCCCCGGACAATATTTGTGTAACAACAAAAAATTTGTTTCGGTGTCTGGTTGATTGAGGGACTACCCTCTGTGCCTCGGAGAGCACGTTAAGCCGTCGGTCCCGGTTGTCATTTAACCCATCTATGACTATCGTTACATGTAGTCAGAAGCCAATATAATCTGACACCTGGTCTAACCATCTCGGCTACTGGTTCCCTACGGGTTTCGAGGTCTGATGGCAGTCGCTCGTATAATTCTGGTAGCTAGCCGCATCAGATTAGACTGGGAGCCGACCCCAATAGAAATGGGAAAAAGGCAAGGGGAATGATTGATGGGTCAATACATTTTTTTCAATTTCATTAGACATAACATCAGCAAGTAATAGGCTACCTATTCGTAATTATATCGATGAAAGCGCGCGGTGTAAAATTAGTGGTCATTGACCTTAGTGAGCGCACAGCTGGTACGAACACACAGTGACAGTCTGAATAGTAAATATCTTTCGCTAGCGACACAGTCCGTCAAATCTAAGTAGTACCGTTTGATAGTTCTAAACGTAGTACATTTAGAATTTTATTTTTTGTATGAAAATTGTTTATGTTATGTTAAAATAAAAATAGCTTCATAATTCAATTATTTTACAGGAAAGCTAATAAAAATAGTGTGAATTACGCCTCTATTAAGCTAATTGAATAGAAAACAGTGAAACATCAAAAGGTACTTCTTAGATTTATTCAATTGTACGTCATTTTTGTCCATAAAAAGATCAAAATAAGAAATAAGTGTTTAATAAAAAAAAATCGTGAATACTCATCGAAAAAGGCATTATGATATGTATGTATCTAGCTTTAAGACATAATTGAGTCCCAACTATTTCCTTGTAAGTATTTTCTATAAGACAGTTCAATATTACTCCATGCTGCATCATTGCACCCTGGTATACCTAAACACTGTAGCAATTTGTACATTTCACACTGAAATTTAAAAACACAAAAAATGTGTACCTTGGTCAAAATTAATAAATAGGTTGAATGACAAACATTGGTCACCCCAATCACGGTTTGACGAAACCTTGATATTGACTTTAGCGATCTAACCCACACCTGACGAGCATTTCTGTAGAAAACAAACACGTAACAATACAAACATAGAGACACACGGACACACACAGTGCATCGGTCTCTCGCGTTTCAACGGCTCATTGTCGGACAAACACTGGTTTTTTGCTCTAGTAACATTGTGATCAAAGAATAATGTAGACATTCCTTACTACCACTCTGACAATTTACTTCATATTAAATAAAAAAATTACATAGAATAAAATTAAGTCGCTTCCGTTGTCTATTAGCAAAAAACTCAAAAACTGCTGAACATATTTTAATGTAGTTTTCACCAAATGATAGAATGATTAAAGAGAAAGATTTTGGTCCAAATCATAATTTGGACCCATGTGAAGCTGGGGCAGGTCGCTAGTAAATAATATATAAATGATCACTTATTTGTCAAAATATTATACTAAACTAATTATTTTTGTGGAAACTATCTACTCATCACGTCCTGTCAAGCCTTTTTCCTTAAAATAGAAGAATAAGCAATAAAACACAAATCAAGTAAAAACCAAAATAATTATATTAGACTAATAGATAGATGGGTATATTTTTTTTACTTGATTATAGTTGTCTGAAAACAAACATCTTTTATTTCAACCCTTTTTAGTGTCTTTTTAGTGTACGGGTCTTCTTTCAACTATCCTATGAGTCGAGAGAGTTTAGATCTTAATCCACACACTCTGGCCAAGTGCGGGTTAGTGGATGTCACATTTTTGGAATGATTATTTACCTTACGATGTTTTCTTTCACCGATATTGATCAAAGGTAATGAAAACAATTACAGAAAAGCGAGGCGTGCACCGCAGCACAGCTGTTTCTCTTAAAATAAAACAATTTTACTGTCTTATCCACAGTATTCTCACGCTCCAACTTTGCCTCCACATCAAGCATATTGATTGATTGATGTTTATTCACGGGCATTAGTTGGCGTACCTGGTTTATTGATATTAAGACGTATCCGAACGCAATTATAATATTATTCATCATGCCAGCACCTGTGCCACTCAGTCAATCTTCTAGATGATTATTTTGATTTGGGATTTTTTGATATTAATTCCGATTGATGGGTACCTTTTGGGTTAGAGCGAGAGGTGTATTAGGTTAGATAATTGGGATGTTTTTTTTGTTTGGGAAAGGAGTTAATGACTAGATTTGTGTGAAACGTTGATTGGCAGTTTATAGGAAATAAAAATTAATAATTGATTGATGTTATGTTATAATTGTAGTTCTTTATAGAAAACTACCTAGCTTTTAGACTGCGGCTCTACCCGGGCATATTTTATTTTTTCTGACTTTACAATATATATACATATATCTCAAGTCAACTCAATATTCTATTATAACAATGCAATCATAATATTCAATTCAATTCTGCGTGTGCCAATTCTCACCAAATCCCTCGATCCTGCAGACAGGCTAAACTTCACTGCACCTTAAACCTGAGATAAGCTAGACTAAAGTGCAGTTATGATATCTGTAATAGCAAAGAGCAAATCTATATTTACATCCGTGTTCAATTTTGGAGACTCACTTCAACCCTTTAGTGTCCTGCTGTTAGGCAGAACTAATTCGAGGATATGTGACATCCTCCAACCCGCACTTGGCCAGCGTGTGTGGATTAAGGCCTAAGACCTGTACCCAACAGTGGGGCACTAAAAAAGGGTTGAGTTGTAAGTAGGAAGTGAAAATCATCCACCATCTTTAATAATAATAATGTGGGATATTAACACACACGGTCATCTGATCCCATACTAAGCAGAGCTTCTGTTATGGAAACCAGATAACTTGTATAGTATACTACTTTTCTTTTGTAAATATATACTTTTAATAGATAATTTACACCCAGAAAGACAAACAGACATGTTCATCACACAAATGTCTGTCTCGGGTGCGAATCCTGCGGCGTGAAAAGCAAACGTCATTATTGACATGCTTATTGACGACTTTATAAGTAAAAAGAGTGACGCGACGTCTGACGACAAAATCGGAACTCAAACAAAACGCTGATTGGTGTAGAACGAGATCTTTGTGCGGTGCACTTTTTGTTAAACGTATCTTTACTCACAAAAATAGTTGCAAGAGACAAAATTTTGAAGAACTTTTAATCTACTTGAAAAGACTTATCGGATTTCATGAGTATATCGGATCGGCATATTATTGCCCACAAGGGGCGCGGTACATCAGAATGACGTCGATTTAGGCCAGCTCAACGAGACTAGTTTCCTTCGAGGCGAGGAACCCCCACTTGATTTCTTTATATAGGTACATAGGCTAAGGAAGTATGTTTAGACCGTAGCAGGTGGCGTTCTCTAGTCTCTGCCTACCCCCATGGGAAAAGGCGTGACTTGTCTTCAGAGACACATAAACAAAACATTGACAAATAAATTTAGGTCGATTAAGCGGTGGCGCAGCGCTGTCGGCTTCGCCTTTAAAATATAAGGTCGTGGGTTCGTTCATCTTTGTGTATATTCTTTCATCACCCCTGCTGAATATCGTTAAAGGAAAATATCGCGAGGAAACCGGCATGTCTAAGAACAAATCATTCGAGGACGACTGACACCCACCAATCCCAAACTAAACTTTTGATTGCCAGCGTGTGTGGATTAGGCGTAACTCACTCAACTCGTAAGATTGTCGAGAGAAGACCTCTGCCAAGTAGTGGGATAATAAAAAGGGTTGAAGTGAAATTAATTTCATTTTCAAAGGTCGTTTGAAATAACAGACCTAAGAAGATGAAATTAGCAATGAAGAAGATTAAAAAAAATATTTTAAAACTATATCACGTAAGGAGCTAGAATGAGGGGAAGGGTAGCCAAAACTGTGTTACGACGACATTTCTATACAATGTCGATTGCTATAGACAACTTGTTTGAGTAGACTTACCTATCTCTAACGTGATACTAGAGAGTACAAAAATTAGTTTTCAATCGACATTAATCATTTTTCGACATATGCCGCGTTCGAGATTAATGCTAAAAATACCAAAATTGGAATAATAATATTAAAGATGTAGTGGGACATTAACACACACGGTCATCTGATCCCAAACTAAGCAGAGCTTGTACTATGGAGACCAGATAACTGGTAATATACTACTTAAAATACTTTTCTTTTGTAAATATATATTTAAATATAGATAATTACACCCAGACACAAGACAAACAGACATATTTAAACAAAAGTTTGTCTCGGGTGGGAATCGAACCCACGACCTGCGGCGTGAAACGCAAGTGTCTTACCGACCACGCCACTGTCTTAATCTGTGCAGGCGCAAAGTTTGTTACAAAAATATTTTCATACATTTTCATAATTCAAATAAATCACTATTGCAATGTTCCCTTCTCTTTCATCCTAATGTTATTTATTAATGTAATTACTCACTTTCTTTTTTTTTAGACACAAATGAAATATTTTCCAATCCTCCACTCAGAAGTGTTGTAATACCGACGAATGTAAAAATAAAACCATTAACTGAAGCAAAAAAGCTTCCTGTTTTGAATTGGAGCGACATTAATTGATTGAGTGACGTAATAAATTAAATTGGTTTATCGGTTGATTGATGCGCCGGCGACGGGTGACGGGCGACGCGACGGTTTGACTCGCTGACTGATTTCAGCGGCCAACCGAAGCGATTGAAACACGATAGTTGTTTTAAAATGTTGTTTTTTTAACCCACGATCGGAAATAAATGATTTATTTAGTCATAATTTAAAAAACGACATTTCCTTTTCTTCTAGAACTACTTCTGTGAAAGGTTTTTAATAGGTACACGATTTTCGATCGATAAATCAATTTTGCGACCTAACAAAAACCTTATTAAAAAGCTTTTGAACAACCAACTAACAGACACGGTTAATTTTAAAATACTTTATCAATTTTTATTAATAAATAAATTAGATGTATTAAATCAATCACACCTGCCTATCTTCTGGAATAAGAGGCGTGAAGACTATAGCAACATCGCCGCCAAACAAAATACTCTATCACTTGGATCTGATAAGAATCACCTTTGTTCGTAACGTGCATTTTATAATTTGCACCGAGGCGGCTGCGTGCGCGCAGTTCATAGGGTTGGCGCTATTAGATTATTGCTTTTTATTATAGTCATAATTTTAGGAAAAGAAATTGGACTATTTTTATGTAGACTCGCGTCTCAAAAAAACTAAAAAATGAAATGAAAATTCATTTCATTTCATTTCATGATTTTTTTTTATTATCATCACTTTCAGTCTTTTCTAGTCCAAACTATAAGCCTGTCCTAAAGCACGCCACTGAGCACGATCCGCGACTTGTCTCATCCAGTTCTTGCCAGCCCCCCTTCTGAGATCGTCACTTCGTCTAATCTGAGGGCATCCTACGCTACTTTTGCCAATTCGTGGTTTCCACTCTAGAACTCGTTTACCCCAGCGGTTGTCAGTTCTGCGGCAGATATGACCGGCCCGCTGCCACTTCAGCTTACTAATCCAAATTCGAATAGAATTCTAAATGTTTGCCTAACAATATTCAGCCAAGCACATGTAAGATTTGAATCTAGGTATGTAGTTGTTTTAAGATTGTTTTTGCTATGTCCTAAACTATTCCAAATAAGAAAAACTATTCGCTTAGGTAGGTTTAATATAAAAAAAACGAAATGCATAGATAAAAGAAAAAATATTATTATATTATTAATACTAGGTGGAGCAGCGGTGGCGCAGCGGTAGGTAGGTACGGGCCTCGCCTTAGAAATATAAGGTCCCGGGTTCGAATATCGGACGTGCCCACACATCATTGTGTGAATTGATTCATCTCCGCTGCTCAATATTGGTGAAGGAAAACATCGTGAGGAAAACGGCATGTCTAAGAACTATTCGAGGAAATGTGACATCCACCAACTCGCACTTGGCCAGCGTGTGTGAATTAAGGCCTCAACTCTCTCAACTCGTTAGATAGTTAAGAGAAGACACGTGCCCAGCAGTGGGACTCTAAAAAGGGCTGAAGTGAAAAAAAATACTAGTTAGGTTTAATTGATATAGTTTTTAAACCATTGCAATGAATTTTGGTATGCCAAAAAATAAAAGTAAATATTTAATTTAGTCAAGCCATTTGCCAGTTTTATGTAACTACGGCTTTTTGTATAATTTATATAATATATTATATAAATTATACAAAATATTATTTATATAATTTATATATAAATAATATTTGATATATATATTTTTTTTATTTTTTTTGTATAATATATTAGATATATTAGAAGACGATGTAGTCTATATTTTTAGAAGGCTAGACCCTGAGTTAGAGGCTATCAATCAGCGCAAGCTTGGGGCAGGTCCGGAGATCGACCGATAAACGTATGATGCGATTATATACAGCATATAATATGTATATAACTTTAGCATGTGGGAAGGTTAAAGCTGGAAGTATTTGAATATGTAAGTATATTAGTTTTCTTATTGTTGTATCTGATACCGAAATATTTGTGAGAAGTCATGCAGTTTGTTATGAAGGTAATTATGATAAAATTCGTATGGGTCAAGCAATAAATATAGGTCATTTATGTAATAAATGCTCGCTGTAATTTAGATTTGATTTTTAGCGTTACGTTACAATACTGTCTCACTGACTGACGAGAAGTAGCTTCTAATGTTACATTACATATTAAATTGAAATGCATAAAATCAGAAATTAAATATTTGCATAAATTCAATACAGAAATACATAAAAAATGCATAATTATATAATTATAACTCAAAATTCATAAAAAAAATAACTAAAATATTTTTTTTCGTTATTATTTTAGTAATTATTATGTCAGTTTTTAGTAATTATTTTTGGATTTAAAATCTTAAATAAACCGCGATAAAATCAGTATACAATAGATTTATTTCAAAATTTTAGTTTATTTAATAACGTGTGATGAAGCTGTCGTTACAATTTGTATCAAAATGTTACAGTTTGTATCAAGTACAGGTTACGGAATCTACTCAGTTCTTTTACAAAACTGATGTAGTTGTGAATCTGTAACATTACTCCACAGTGAGCATTCGGCTCACTGTGTAGCACCATAACGTACTCAAATTAATACAATTTAACTTTGCTTAGCGGTCTAAGTCAAAGGTCTTATCTAATTATTGTACTAAGTTGGTTTGATACTTAAACTTACGTTTTTAAGTACTATAAACAATATAACTTAATTTTTTTAGCACTTACATTTTTAGACTAAGCTTTAGCATCCATCGGTTTGACAACATTACAGGGTGGAAGAGACAGCCCTCCACAAAGTGAGAGGGTGCATTTAGTTCTAAGGTACATTTAAATCACTTCATACAGGAAATTTTATGCGATTTTCCTTTAAAGATTAATTTTGCTAACTTAAATTTCCTACTGTGCACGCAGCACTTGATTTGAATGAAAGACAGCGAATATAAAAAATCTATCAAACGATGCCTGAAATGACTAGGCGCGGGTGCCTATTAGGCATTTCTCATAGATACTTACATATGTAAACATTCCGTAAGTATAAGTTAACAAAACAAAGCGCAATTATTGGATATCTATAAAGTTCTTGAACTAATTCCATGTACCGATCATCTCAGTATGATGTACAGATTTCACCCCTAGGATTGTGGACGGCGGTCCCTTCCACCCGGTAGAATTTAAATATTAATAAGGTTAGACTATACCTCGATCATAATTATAATAAAATCGTAAATTATGAACGCTTAACTTGAATACAGGATCACAAACCTTTCTAAGGTTTAATGCGATAGATTGAATAGATAACATCAATATGACAAATATGATAAAATATTGACAGACTAAAAATAGTATAAAATAATGCCTGACATTGGCGAGACTGAGAGGTAAATGTGGTAATTTAATGTCATTTGTTATATTTGATATGTATGACATTAATCTGCAGAAGACGAGGACATACCGCCGAGGAAACGAGTTATTATCGAATACTCTTTAACAGGTCAGTAAGTAACTCTTTCATGAGGCAATGTTGCTCGTTGATTTGGGAGGAAATTGTTATTTACTGTAGTATCTTTTACTGTAGTACAATAAAATTTAAAACAATTTCAAGTCTGCACTATGTAGGATAGGTATTACAAAATTTCGGATTATTTAACGGATAAAACTGTTCAGGCACGTTCCCACTATGTCGTGAGGTCGTGACGATTAATTGATCGTCGCACGGCTATCGTCTCTAGCTGTTCCCATTGTAGCGACAGTTTGTCGTAAAAAAATATCGTTTGCCTACTGTCGTATCTAGCTGTTCCGATTGGAACATGACGACATTTTATCGTTTCGTCTCTTGGAGATCAGAAGTGCGTTTATACACATGATTTGCCACCACCTTTTAGTCGTGACGATTTTTTATAGTTTCACGACTGTCGTGCTAGCCGATCACGACAATCTGTAGTCACCGCAAAAAAGTAGTAGACGACAGTTAATCGTGTCGTTCTATATGTAAACACCTCCACTTAAAAATATAAACCATGACACTTAAAACGACACGACAATCTGCTGTTACGACATAATGGGAACGCGCCCTAGCACCAAGCCAAATTGAGATTGTAACTCTTACCAGCTTCTTATGTTCTTCAAACAATAAACAGCTTGCTTACCTGAAACAAAAAAATAACTCTGTTAAATATTGTTTGTTTACAAATTTAAAACAAAATAATGCAGACATCGTTTCCCAATGTAAAATATTATAAGGTAACGTTATTTTTTTTTTAAATAAATTTGCCTTATGGGTGCAGAACGAAACCTACATACTTAATGTTTCCTATATTACTAGTATACATATTAGATAGTAGCTAACTCAAATAGCAGCAATATTATAGCAAGTTTTCATGTAGCTACGCGTCGACGCCCTTAATCAGAATCCTGCGCATCGCCTCAGATTATAGCATAGATCCGTGACATTTGGGCTGCGCACATAGTGAAACTTACAATTTGAATATATTTAAATTAGCGATTATCTTGCTAGTACTAAAAAAAATCGCAGCATTATAGCAGCTTATGCAAAATTGATAAACAGATTAACATATAGGTACCTATCACATAGAGATAACTAAAAAGGCAGAATTATGTGTTGGTAGAAAATTCTAAATTAGATAATTTCTGAAAGAAAAACACTGTAACAATCCGATAGGATTTGTTGCCAATGAATGGCAGGGGACCTATTAGTTATCTATGGCCAGGCGATAGGCTTCCCCTATTCTACGCAAATAACATAATCGAACTTGAACCTAAATGACTACCATTCATGCCACACATTAGGGCACACTTCGGGTTTTTGTGTAAATTTAAAGAAACCCAATTCATGGAATTTTCAAGATTATCGCTAACAGCGCCGCTTGTGACTATATCCACAACTTATCTAGGTGCATCGCCCCACCTGCAAATCAGGAAGTGTTGCACCCATCACAACAGTCAGACAGCCCCTTCAATTTATTGTGGTCAGAAATCTGGCTAGCTGGTGACATGATATTCTGATAGTTATTTTAAAATAATATGTAGTTATCAAAATATTGTTATAACGATGTTAGTTTGTAATCGTAGAAGAAGATTATCGTCACTCTTTTTGTAAAAATACAATGAATAAGTAGTGCAAAAAAATGCTTGTTAGCTTCTGGGGCAGTAAAGACTCAGCTTTATTCATAAAAAAGTAATAAGACTACTTAAAATGGACTTTATCTCTTTCTTACTAGTATAAATGTCAAAATGACAGACAAACACGAACGAATTGTAAACCTATTTTAGCTATAATGAGTTTAAAATACGTTTATGAATGCGGAGGATAATATGTCGCTTAAATTATCATGTGACACGACCGGTCCATAGGTTAGGAGTCAACTAAAACCTTAGGAACAGCCTAAGTCACGACACCTTTCGTTGACGGCTAGCTTGTTACAGCAGCGCAAATATTCACAATGAAATATCAAACACGCCTCCCACAGATTATTAAGACAAAAAATTTAAATTAAAACACTGGACGTTGCGTCTAGAACACTGATGTATTTTAACTCTCTCACACTTTACTATTGTAACCGGCCAGAAAGAGACAGAAAATATCAGAGATATCGCTCAAACGTATATTCATCTAATTCAAGGTTTTTTGTCTTCAATCATTTGCTGTAGACGCAACATTAGGTGTTTTAGTGTAAGGTTCGTGGTAAGAGACGCAAACCGACCAATTAACACGAAGATCCATAGACAACTGTAAACAGGAGGCGCCTAGTAACAAAACGATTTCGGTGCAACACAGGTCTATCTAGGGGTCGCCTTATATTAGGCATATCTTTTGTTTGACTCTAGTAAAAACGGGCATGATAGACAAACTACAAACAAACAACAACAAAAAAAAGGATTGTGTGGTTTTATGAAACCACGGTAAAAGTGAATCTATTTTTCACTTTCTTATACTTATATTAAGGGTGTAGAAATTGCTTTTATTATCAGATGCTGCGAACTATAGACGCCGCCATTTAGCCTTGGTTACTCTGACGAACGCCTGTCACTTTATCCCTACTCTGCAGCCGACCGTCACACGACATGCTTGCAACACACAGACGAAAAAGTTTGAGATAATGTAATAAAAGATTCACTTTAAAATAAATAAACTGACAAATAAACAAAAAAACAGTGAAAACAGTTTTGTAATGTTGTTCAATTTGGTAATAAAGATACATACATATACCTACATACATAATATCCAGTCAACAATTAGAGTAATTATATGGTATTAAAACGTGCTATCCATCTGAATTTACTTTGACAACGAAACGAACGGTCACATTGCGGGTGACATTGAGCTGTCAGTCATCCGTTCGTTCATTCCAATTGATTGACAGCTGACGTGCTTGATCAATCAACTTGACAATTTAATTTAGTCGCTAAATCACAATATGCAAACCTGAATATTTTATATTCAAATAATATCACGTTTTTATGAGCAGCTGTGGGGCAGTGTTATTGAACTCGACTTTGAAATAGGTCGTTAGTTTGATCCTCGGTTATGCTCATAAGTTCGTGGTAATTAGGTAAAGGAAAACCTTTACTAAAATCCACATGTATTACAACTAAACATTTGAGGACTTAGTGTTACATCGTCACAAATTTTACTAGTGTAGATTATGTTCTAAAATGGCTAGTATTAACCCGTACCCAGCAGTGGGACGCTGATGCAATTACCTTATATTACTTTCATCATCATCATCGGCCTATAGCATTCCACTGCTGGATATAGGCCTGTTCCAATAAACGCCACTACACCCTGTCCTCGGCTTGTCGCATCCTGCTACTGCCAGCTATCTTTCGCAGATCGTCACTCTACCTAGATGGTCTTCTAATTCGTAATTAAGGCTACTTCATTGAACACACAATTAAACTTAGGGGCTTAGTCACCTTCGTCCGTGGATGTACACATTAAATTGAATCCCCACACGTGGTCCCCGGATGGTGCAAATCAGGTGGCATTCAACTGGTAGTAGGCTTCTGCCGTCGACCATCCACCAGACAAAGCCACATACATCATTGCTTAACATCAGGCAAGTTGTAGTCAAGCGCCAGCAACATGTCGAAGAATAAAAAAAAACACCTAACCGCACTTTTTTCAACTCCGAATTTGAACCACAACCAACACGACTACAGAACCAGCTGGCAGTTAAAAAATATAGTTTATACTTAAATCAATTTCAAGAAGACTTAACTTATTTTCAACTTAGTACACAAATCGTACATACACATTCACTATAAGCTAAGGAATGAACGACAAACATCCTAAAATGCCTTCTTAACTAAAAATTATTGACCACATTCGACATTTTATTACTTTTACACGCCAAACAAAGCTTAAACCGAGAATCGAACTTAAACCCACCTACTCGGCTTGTTTACAACTACACTTCGGCGATATATTCTGAATCAAATTGTTGTCCGATCAACATATCGTCCTACGCTAATACAAGTGCCGAGTTTAACAACATTTAATCAGGTTTTTATTTTTAAACTTTGAATTTAGTTTAAAATCAGACGATTTGTTGGACAACATTGGTTTAAAAAGGTAAACTAGTGGTAAAAGGTTCATATTAGGACAAAATGTGTTATAGGTAAAAGAGCTTTCGCCCGCGGCTTCGCCCACGTGGTGTTAGGATAAAAATTAGCAAAGATAATATGAAATGACAGATCTTTAAGAACCGTTTTTCATATTTTTTTTATTTATTGGTCTTAAATCAACCCAGTTTCACCCCCTTAAAGGGTGAGTTTTGAAAAATCCTTTCTTAGTGCACCCCTAGACTCCAATAAGGAACCTATGTGCCAAATTAGGAGTCTCCAGACCCAGCTGTTTGGGCTCTGCGTTGATATATCAGTCAGTCAGTTTCTTCTTTTAAATTAATTTATTATGTCGTGTTAAGGTTGCTAACATTATAATAAAGTTACAGTATATTCGTTTGTTGAGCAGCGGTGGCGCAGCGGTACAAGCCTCGCCTTAGAAAAAAAGGTGCGGGTTCGAATCCTTGTCGTGCTCACACATCTTTGTGTGAATTGTTTTATCGCCGCTGTTCAATAACGGTGAAGTAAAACATCGTGAGGAAACGGGCATGTCTAAGAACTAATCATTTGAGGACATGTGATAGTCACTAATCCGCTCTTGGTCAGCTTGTGTGGATTAAGGCCTAAACTCTCTCAACTCATAAGATAGTTGAAAGAAGACCCGTGCACTAAAAAGCGTTGAAGTGACATATTCGTTAGTTACAGAACATCATTGCTTTAAACGAGCAATTCTTGTATGTATAAACAGCTATATAGGGTGACTGGTAATTAGTTAAAAATACTGTACCACTTGATAGTGTAACGATACAAAACGCTTTGGTTCCACTTTTACTGTGTGAACTGCCAAGTTGTGGAATTCGCTACCAGCATCTCTGTTTCCCGATAGCTACAGTGTTCTGTGAATCAGTATTAACCGGGTAAGCGCGTTCAATCGTAGACTACATAATTGCTTAACAATAATTTGTGATCAAGCGCAAGCCCATTAAAGGATAAAAGGCATGGTACATTTAGAATTATAATAACAAAACAAAATCCTTAGGAGTACGCAATATGAACACGTCCGACGTACGGACAGGCAATCACTCCACACATCAGTCCACGTCACTACCATGTAATTTTTGCTCATATTCCTCTTTGATATTATGTTTTCGTATTAAATGTTCTGTTATAAGTTTTACTAGCTACCTATTTTGATTTCTGCCTGAAGGCGTAAGCAGAGATATGTGATAAGGGTCGTCGAAGTTCACTTGTCAAAAGTAATAGCATAACTCTAAAGGGTTTTTTTAAACTTCAACAAAATAGAGGCGGTTTTAAGTTTGAAGCGTGTATTGTCACTGTAAGAGAACACATAGATATTAATAATAATAAGATTATTTAATCTAAAATACACAATTCGATCATGTTACAGTAATTTACGTACGTTGCATATTAAAGTCATTCGGGTAAGAAATATTGGATAACAACATTTATACTACACAATATATCCATACCTATAATTCCAGTCAATGCTGTCTCTTAAACTAGGATAACCTGTAGTTTAAGAAACGGTGTTATTGTAATAATATGATAAAAATAAATCCAAAACTCGAGAACGCTAAAATTCCGTTGATTATGAGAAATGCCGCCGAGAATGATCCGCGAGGCTATTGAAATTTAAAAACTTCCTGATTTTAACAGAATAAATAAGGTATATTACAACTGATACGGCGGCGTGAGGGTTACCGTACCATCAATAATAAACATCTTTAATTAGCGTTAAAAATAATAGTTTCATTTTTGTCATTCATTACTAACGATTAATGCCCTCCATAATTTTTTTTTGCTCGACCTTTGTTCGTTTGTTCGCTTCGTTCAGTCTACATGACCACGAACGGTAGAACTTGTTCATAAATTTAATATTACAACAGAAGAGTAATATTTATTACTATATCATTTTACTCTAGTAAATGTTCAAAGCCCAGAGTCCTCAGCATGGATTAATTACAAACAGAGACCTCACCGGATGTGCCAGCTCACCATCTATCAAACGTCAAACTTGCATCACTAATTACAAACACCTCACAGTATTAAAACGATGCAACGTATATTTTAAATTCACAATAATAATATGTGCAAAATTCATTCCCATCTACCTTAATAACATATCAAAAAAAACTACACACAATAATCAAACTTAAACTAACTCACTAGAGTTAAAAATCGAATAGAGGTGTTGAGTCGATATGACTGTTTGTGTAGTGAATGTTACCTCGCCGCGCGCATTAAGTCTCCAGTCACTCTCAATCACTCAAGCTGTCCAGCCGTCAGTCATAAGCAAGACGAACGGGGGAGCGGTGCCCTCCTTTGATCCCCCATCCCCCACTTTCCCCCCTGTCCCCCAGTGGACGGGAGGTGGTCAGCTCTTGAAGACAATTTACTGTACTGTCGAGTTTCACCGTCCGCCGTCCGGTGCGCTGATGAAATTTATTTGGAACTTGTGTTGCAGTTTCCTTCTGTTATGGGATTTCCATAGCGACTGGGAACTATTTTATGGACTTTTAGAATAAGAATATATGTTTTCTTATTCAGTTATGTATGAACAGTTTGCCATTTTATGGTATTGCTCAAGTTTTGTTTGTTAAAGTATAAGTTGGGATTGATTTGTGCTAATTTCCGGAAGTTTTTTTTTTTATTCTGCAATAAGCTTGCGCTTGTCTACAACTAGCCTGATGTTAAGCAATGATGTAGTCTACGATGGGACGCGCCTGCCCAATATACCGATTAACTCGTGAATACGAATGGTTTTCGGTGGGAAGGTGGCAGTGGAATGAGGCTCCGAGTGATTAAAAATCACAAAGGAGCAAGAATTCCGACCCACCCTTCTTAAATGGTGTCGCCAGACATCGCACTGGAACACGGCAAAGCCGCTTGGCGTTGCTGCTCGATCTGGTGTGTAGTCAATGACCACGGCTGAATCCTACCACCAGTTAATTAACAGTAAACATAAGTACCAGTTGGTTGTCACCTAATTTGCACCACCCGGGGCCACGTGTGGGGATTCAGATGAAAGGTGCACTCCCACGGACGAAGATGACTAAGCCCAAGTCTCATTGTGATAGGTAAAACCTGAATTGCAAAAAACTTATGTAGTAATATTTAAATGAATTACAATAATATTAAATGCTAGCGTTCCACTGATGTACGTTTATCAAGCCCAACAGTATGATAAAAAGTAGCATATAGCCTTTTTCAATAAATGGGCTAAATAACAGAGTAAGAATTTCACGAATTGGACTAGATTCCCTGAGATTACCACGTTCAACCCAACAAACTTCTTCTGTTTTATATATTAATCGATAACTTAAAACAAAACTATATCAGACAAACTGCAGTCACTTGTTACTGAGAGAGAATGAAATGAAAAGAAAATGAAATGAAAAAATTTTTATTGTCAACATTACTTACAATAATTAGATTTATAATGGTCCTTACACTAGGCAAGATACATCAGGTTATACAATCAGTATTAACTATTAATCTATCGAGATGTTACTCTTTCTCGAAATAATATTGATAAGCAAGCGAACATACACATAATTTAATAACCTCGATTAACCTACCTCTTTGCCGATGCTATCGGTATTTCTAACACTGCACTAGAGTCAAAGTAAGTATAACTTAATGCCTATTCTACGGTATAGAACTGAAGATTTTTGTAGAGCAGTTATAGAAAAATTTCGGAACAATAACGCATAAGATAAATCTATTATTCCATCTTCATCCACAAAATTCTCATCGACCCGTCAAATTAACACAACACACGACTAAACTACAAAACATTAACTGAGAAAAAAGCTCAACAAAGCAGGTCCCGGTCTCAAACGGTGAGTTAACATCATTATCGGCGTCGGGCGTGGGGGACAAGGGGTGGTGGGCAGTGGGGGACACATGTCGCTCAGATGTCGCGCACAGACGGACGTCTTTGTCGACCGGCCGCTTTATTTACTCTGTGGATAGAGGCGACTAGATGTGACAACGGATGGAAAAACATTTTTTTGACCTTACCCTAATTAGGGCGCGCGATGAATAGAATGCTCTCGGGTCAGATGGTTGAGTGAGAGTTGAAGATTTAAATGATGTTCTAAATTATGGACGATCGTCTTTTGTTTAGTATTTTCATATTTATTCTTTTCTTTTTTCTTTTTGTTGTCACAATGAAGTTTTGGAATAAGCTTATTTTAAATTAAAGAAATATTTTTGCGTTTAAAATGGGTAAGTTTTATATCGATTTCTTAGCAGAATACCTACCTAAAGGAAATAAAATATTAGATGCACTATAAGTACCTATTCAAATAATGCGCCCGGTTGAGTACAATTGGATATTTAGTTCAAAAACATTGTATTCACACACTTACAGGTATCATTGCCTGCTAAAATGTAGGCACTGACTACTAACATAGTAAGTAGTAGATGATATGGCTTCTGATTCTATCCAAAATACCTTAAAAGCCTACATAAGACACATTTCATGGTACGGAACAGTCGCTTTATTAATTTTTGAAATAATATTAATTGATAACAATTCAATACATGAGTACTGTGTTCTTATTAAAATTTATGTCCGCACAAAGCACTTTACTTCCATTTTATTGTGCGAAGTGGTTTGTGTAATCTATATCTGTTTTTCGATAACTATAATCTGCCTTTATTCTTGAATTGACCACATCATTGCTTAAAAACAGGCAAGTTATGGTCAAATGCAAGCCTAGTATAGGATATAAAACTATGAATTAAAGGTTTATTGAAACTAATTATTAAATAACTAGATTTTTTTTAAAGTAATTAAGTGCTATCTAGATTACTTCAGTTTCTTAATAAAAACCCGCATCAAAGTCGGCCCATCCGATGGCATGGTTAGTAAGATACTTGCTTTTCACGCCGCAGCGCAGGTCGTAAGTTCAATTCCCACCCGACTCAGACAATTGGTGAACAATAGTGAACATGTCTGTTTGCCTCGAGTCTGGGTGTAATTATCTATTTTAACGGCCTTATTTATATTAAAATTATAAGACTCTTTAATTAAAATTGACTATGCCTCTTTCTTACTACTACAAATGTCAGGATGACAGACAAAGATAAAAAAAATTAAACCTATTTTAGTTATAATGAGCTTATAATACGTTTGTTAATATGTGGGGTAAGTATATATATTTACAAAAAAGAAGTAGTTTATGTATACCCCCGTATTCATAAACATCTTATATGGTAATTATAGCTAAAATAGGTTTATAATTCGTTTGTCTTTGTCTGTCATCTGGACATTTGTACTAGTAAGAAAGAGACAGAGTCCATTTTAACTAAAGAGTCTCATAAGATTTTCATAAATAAGGCCTATAGTAAATACCAGATATCTGGTTCCCATAACACAAGTTCTGCTTGGGATCAGATGACCGTGCTTGCCTGGAATATTATTGTCATCCGGTTAGGCGGTGCAAGGCAACAAACTCGTAAACAGATAGCGTATTAGAATAAAAAAAATTGTAGCGATGTCAATTCTAAAGATTTGTGTGTCTACGTAATGTTGATTCAATCAAACTTGACAGCACAAAGTCGATGTGGGTCGGACACACCGATGATCGATTTTTTCAACCCCCCCTCCCCCTCTTCTTACCTAATGGCGACATAAGTAACAGGCTAATGCAGGTGCCTGATTGACAGTGGCTTAGAGGATACTAGTTTCGCAGCGTAGCTTCGCTTGAATATAAATTCTTTTAAACAGAAATCATAAGCAGCGGTGACGCAGTGGTACGGGCCTAGTCTTAGAAATATAAGGTCGCGTGTTCGATTCCCGGTCGTGCCTACACATCTTTGTGTGAATTGTTTCATCGCCACTGCTCAATATCAGTGAAGGAAAACATCGTGAGGAAACCAGAATGTCTAAGCACTACTCATTCCGGACATTCTTAGACATCCATCAACCCGTAATTGACTGGTGTGTGTTTTTTTTATTCTGCCATAGGCTTGCACCTGATTACAACTTGCATGATGTTAAGCAATGATGTAGTCTACGATCGGATTAAGACCTAAACTCTCTCAACTCGTAAGATAGTTGGAAGAAGACCCGCGCCCAGCTGTGGGTCACTAAAAAAAGGTTGAAGTGAACTTTTAATTGAATCCCCACACGTGCTCCCCGGGTGGTGCAAATCAGGTGACAATCAACTGGTGGTATGCTTCGGCTGTGGTTAGTGACCACCCACCAGACAAAGCCGCACCGCCAAGCGGCCTTGCCGTGTTCCGGTGCGATGTCTGGTGACACTATGCAGAGAGGGTGGTTCGGAATTGTTGCTCCTTTAAGGTTTCTAACCATATGGGGGCTCATTCCACTGACACCTTCTCACCGATAATCATTCGTAATCACGTGTGAATCGGTAACTAGGCTGGCGCGTTCCATCGCAGACGCTTCATCTATTGCAGAATGAAATGAGAGAAGTTACTCTACATATTGTATAACAGCATCTGTCTTCCTCAGCTCCAACTATACTGCTTAAGCTGTTGTGTTACAACACTTCTAACCATTGCCGGATCCCTACATCTAGAGTTGTCCGGCAGCGTCCTGAGCAAAGGTTCGTCCCCACATGGGGAACCTTCAAGGCAGTTGTCATAGTGCTTGATGGCGCACCGAAAAATTCCGGTGGACGAATAAAACCCATACGAATGTAACTCAAAACTCGTTCGACCGGACCACCTGGAAAGTATATTCTGTGAAATGAAAAAAAAAATTATCATAATAGATAATTTATATTAATTTATTTTTTAACTTACATAAACTATAAAATTAAATAAATATAATTACTAAAATAATATATGCTGATAAAAATATAACAATAAATTTTAAAATTTCTACACATAACCTACAGTCTAAATAAAAACCTTCTCCTTTTTGAACTCGGTTGAAAATTTTCCCATTGCTCCAAGATCCTTGGCTGCACTCAATCACATCCGAGACGCATCTAACCTTCTCCCACATAATTGACGCTTCACTCTATCAAAATAACCTTAAACGTGAACTTAACCAAACATACAAACAATAATCAACCTTCACACAACACAGTAAAGTTTAAATTCTTTAAAAATTACCAGACGTTTTGCATTATTCTAAGCTATTTTAAGTTAATCAATTTTGAACTGTAAATATGAAACTATAAGGGTGGTTTTTGATAAATAGTGTTTCAGCACTGCAGCTGTCATTGAGAAATCATCTGTCACAGTTTTGAAGTGTTAAAGAAAATATTATTTTATCTATAAAACTGAATAGAAGGATTGGCAGGTAGACTGACATATTATTTGGCATTGTACAATATTGTACTTATTTTAAAATGAAATTGTAGTTTATCTAAGAAAATGTTTTTTGAACCGAACCCGTGATTTTCTATTTCTAAGGCGAGGCCCGTACCGCTGCGCCACCGTTGCTCTGCAATGTAAACTTGGCCGTCGAAAAATTAGTGATATTCAAATCTACCTCCACCTTCGGTAATTACAGGCGTGACGATTTTATGCGTATGTTACTCTAATCACACTTACCGTAAACATACTAATGGGTGAATATCCCAGCGGCAAATTTTACGTGTCCACGTTGAGAATCGAGGTGTTAAATTATAGGATGTTTTTGATTTTTTTTTGTAGTGATCTACGTATCTTGTTTCAATTAGGGCCACATATCTTTTTTTTTATCTGTGTATAAGTAATCAGGAAAAAAAAGGAACCGCCTGAAAATTCAAGTTTGGTGGCTTGTCCCAGTTCCATTTTTTGATACAATTGCACTCACCAAAGTCATAATCTAAGATACAATACAAAATAAACGATTTCGTTAGTATATGCTTAAGACACACTATCTAAAAACAATGAAATCATATTAGAAAATCAAATTTAAACGCACTGGATACTCAATCAAATTTTGTCCAAGCAAATATCAAAAATTTAGTGGCACTTGTTCAACTTACTTTAACGTGAAGTTACGTGCGTATGCGATCAATCGCGTTTTATGATTTAACATTTCTCAGTCGTGCGCCAGCACTTGCGCGTAACAGGTGTGTGATTAGTGCTGTGGTTTCCCGACAAAAACGTAAGTATCATCTTGGGTGGCAAGGGGGACAAGAAATGTTCAATTTTGGTGGATCGATTTGCTGTTAATTTAAAAGTAAATTAACAGTAAGCTACACGTTATACGTAGTGATTTGGGTTATGCATTTAATCAGTGATAATAATTTAATTGTTACTTAAACCCCTTATTTTTAAAGTTTTTTTTTATGTCTGGTTCCAATTTGGTGGCTCAATTTTGGTGGCTTTGGTGGCGTTTTTACGCCATCAAAGCAAGTATTGTTCAAATATCAAGTGTTAGTAACTATGAAATCAGTTTTTTTGTTGCAAGACAGATTGATTAGCAAACAAATAAATGTTATATACTTGACAGTAAGTAAAACCTGGTAATATAAGGGTGAGGTAGTAATTTCTTAATCTTATATTTTATTTTGTTCCTTTTTGGAATGCCAAAACAGACCAGTGAAGAGAGGCTGCTTAAAAAGAGAGTGGCAGAATGAAGAAGAAAAGCAAGAATAAAAAGCAATCCCGAACAGGCTGAATCACTACGAAAAAAAGAAAGGGAGAGATATCACCAAAAAAAGCGAGAAGGTAAACTTGTTTCACAGCAACAAAAGTCACAAGGCAAGCGTCGAGCTTTACAAAGAATAAATAAAATTTATCAACATGAATATTATCAAAGAAAAAAAGCAGCAAAAAGACTCGGAAGAGAAACAGAAACGAATGCATCACCCCAACATGTACTTTGTGACAGCAATTGTCAACAAAACATTTTATCTAATCGTAGAACTGAAGATGCGCACGACGCTCTTACAAGCAGCACGAGATCTTCACGATTTAAAAATGAGAGGACGCACACTTCAACTACTAGAAATTTACGTCCTCGAACCTGTCGTGATTGCAGTAGTCCAGACACTCGCACCAGAAGTTACAATCAAACGTCACCAGCTTACAACCAACCACTAGTCAGGACCGTCTTATACTCGATTGAGGCCCTTGGGCACACAAGAATTTGGGGCTCTTTTGTACAATAAAAAAGCAAATTATAATGACATTTTAACTAAGTAGGACCATTTATTATTTATTAGATCCTAATGTCTCATTATCACCACGAATACCAAGACCTCTTGAAGCCAAAAATTTCACTAGGTACTTCAACAATCCTCCTAAGCACATTCTTCCAATAGGTAGTTATTTTCTGTTCGTCCAGTAGTTTTTATTGCTGCAACATAATTCATCATAAATTCCCTGAGCTGTAATCTGCTCTTATGCTCTATCAATAAGTTACCTACTCATATGCTTCCAATCTTTATATCCATTAGGATAACTTAAATTATGTCCAGAACCAGTAATGGTGTTAAATAGACGGCAGCAATAACAATAAACAGATTTATTTAGTGGTGAATAAAGGAGCCATTTTCTTCCTAAAGACTCATTATTCGTTAATTAACAAATAAAACTATTTTAGTCAAGTATTAGTTTTCGTTTTACCATCTGAATCAAGAAAACTTGTAAAAGTTTCGAAGAAGTCACTATTTTTATTTTAGTAAAACTCTGGCCCTTTGCGAATTCAAATATCACGGACTTCTTCCGGTAAAATGTCGTCACAGTAAGTACCAGGGTCAGGAGACACAGATACATTCCCTAAGCTTGCAATTATTAATTCACAATATGTAGCTTGACCAAATGCCCAATGAAATAGTTAAAAAAATTGTGACGGAATGATAAAAGTATTGGGCCTTAAAAGAAGTCATGAAAAGCAAGGTACTGGGCATAAAAACCAAGAAAAAGACCTTTGATACCTGCATCCTACCCTGTATCACTTAAGGATGAGAAACCTGGGCTTTGACAAAACACGATAGGAACAAACTAGCAAGATGCCAGATAACCATGGAAAGAAGCATGCTGGGTTTGAAACTAATGGACAAAGTTATAAGTATCAGGCGTAAAACCAAATTAACAGACATACTGTCACATATTGGCAAACTCAAATGGAGGTGGACGAGACATATGCTCGCTGCTATAAGGAAAAAAGGAGCAAAGAGGTGACAGTTAGCAAAACAAGAAGATGGGAAGATGACCTTAAATTGACCGTAGGACCTCTTTGGATAAGAGTGACGACAGACAGGAAGCAGAGGCAACGGTCGGAGGAGGCCTTTGCCGTAAGGCACACCGAAATCAGAGACATTTTGCATATTTAGTGTAGTTTTAAATTTTTATGTTTTTTAGTTTTATCTTTCACAAATGTAACTGTTCGGAAAAGGCTTTATTATTATTAGTATTAAGTAGCTTGAAGTCGATAGTTCCGCATCTAATGTGTGTTTGTCATTTTTATCACACGTAACCTCTTTTTCCTGGTGATATTCAGAGGTACTTTTGTCTTGCGAGGATGAAACTGAATAATCCCTCGGCTTATTTGTTTCTCTAACTGTAATTTTTTTCCCTTATTTCTTTTTGAGCTATTACTGATTTGTGAAAAAAGTGTAATGTGCCTGACGAAAATGTTTTCAGAATAAATGTGTGAGAGAAATTGTTGGTCCTTCGGGGCCCCTTGAGAATGGGAGCCCTGGGCACGGGCCTCGTGTGCCCTTATGGTAAAGACGGTATTGCCACCAGTCGTTACATACAAAAATATAAATCTTTTCTCTCTATAATATTAGTATAGATTAATATAGATGAAAGTTAATAATTCCAGAAAACTTGTGACATTCATTACATGGAGTTTGTTAGTGAGATTGAAGTTGACAGAAAAATTCAATTTTGGTGCCATTGATTTTCAATTTTGGTGGGCACTTTCAATTTTGGTGGGCGATTTTCAATTTTGGTGGCCACACTAGACTTTAAACTAAAATATCTCAAAAAGTTATCGAGATATTCTCAGACCCCCTGAAGATTATTTTAGCTTTGATTTTCTATTCTTATACCAGGTCCTTACATTTCACGAAAATTGAAAAAAAAGTTTCCCCACCAAAATTGAAAAACAAGGCACGTTGTTGATATTGACCCTAATAATAAGTATGAAGACTTTTAACTAAAAATCAGGATTAGCAGACAGCTTTAGAGGTTTTCTAATAAAATAACTACAGCAAATATCACTTCACCCCGATCTCTCGATAGCACAATCATTAATTCTACCAGATAATTAAAGATCGCTAAGATACTTTGGATTAAAGCGTAACGTCCACCGACCACGTGGTTGTATGCGCACTTCCCGACGACGCAACTGCCCAACACAAAGTGGCAGCTCTTCTAAGATGGCCGCTTCACCCGTCTGTACTCGGTGTTCATTCATTCGTTCGTTCATGCTGACATTTTCGAGTGACACCGGACTTGAAAGGTTGTTGCGATGACAGTACAAAATCACAGCTGTTGTATTGACAAGCGGATGTGACATGTAAGAGAATAAATTAGGATTATTTACACTTACCGTATTTCTGACATATACAAACGTTTATACAAACCCTAAGATGTGATATTATTAATTTTTGTTACATCTGTCAGATTTCTATAAAGCCACACGTAATTAAATTGTAACACTTGTAAATACAAGACTAGTGAGTGAGTCAAATGTCAATTTATTGCCATTTATTTGAAAGTTCAGTAGTCATTTGTAATTAATTTACTAAATGTCGCTTGTAAATTAATACTATGTGGTATTTTCTTATTAAATTAGTATTATCTGACATTTATTCCTAATTAGAAATAGGTATGAACTATTTTTTTTACTTATTTGATTTTATAATGGCATAATTAAAATTGTGAAGTTGTTGAAATGTTTATATTGTTAGCTGAATCCGAAATTTACCCTTTTACCCTAAATATCCCTGTTAGTGTTTAACCCCCGACGCAAAAATGACGGGGTGTTATAAGTTTGACGTGTTTGTGTATCTGTTTGTGGCAACGTAGCTCTCGAACGAAAAAAAAATTAAAGTTAAACCATTATTAAATTTGAATTTAGAGTTATCTCTACGAACACTAAGCCACAATAGGTCAACACAAACAAAGGCACACACGGCTACACATCCAACTATAATTTCCAGTATAAGCTGATCTAGCATTGTACAGGATTTCAGTACAATGAGAGGTCAGCTTATACTGAAATAACATGATCTGTACCCGTGAGAAGGTAGGTACCACTTTGGGAGAGTGGTTATTCCTTACAAATATTATGAATGCGAAAGTAATACTGTGTTTCTGCCTGGATGAAATTTGGTACCTACAAAGTTAGTTTGAGACCCGGAGAAGGTCATAGGATACTTTTCATCCGACTGCGTAAAAAGAGGTAGGTACCTAAATGTTTTAGCGCGATAACCGACAAGCGTGCGGGTGGAGTCGTAGTCAGAAAACTAGTTTTTAATATATTATTCGAAATTTGTAGATTAAAAATGCTTTAATCAAAAAAAACAAATTGTTAATAATTAAAGGTGCTAATGTATATCAATAAACTATGTCAAATTAGCGATGCATATGAGTTTTTGTGACGTTATTAGTAGAAGAATATCCGCAAAACATTAATATTCTACTCTATTAAAAAAACAAAAAGTTTGTATGGATGAAAATTTTAATTTTACATTTTCTAAAAGCTTTTATTTAAATCCCCACACGTGGTCCCGGGTGGTGCAAATCAGGTGACAATCAACTTGTAATTAAGTACACTTTTAATTAACTAACTGGTGGTAGGCTTCGGCCGTGGTTAGTGACCACCCACCAGACAAAGCCGGACCGCCAAGCCTTGGACTGGCCTTGCCATGTTCCGTTGCGATGTTTGGTGACACCATTTAAGAGGATGCCGGGTGGGTTGAAATTGTTGCTCCTTTATGTTTTCTAACCATATGGAGCATCATTCCACTGCCACCTTCTCACTAAATTCATTCGTAACCACGAATGAATCGGTATAGCGGGCAGGCGCGTCCCAACGTAGACTACATCATTGCTTTACATCAGGCAAGCTGTAGTCAAGCGCAGGCCTATTTCAGGATAAAAAGTCGTTTCAGAGGAGTTTGGTTACAAACAGCGCGACACGAGAATTATAAATATTAGAAGACAATGTAGGTAAACTTCGTTTAACTTTACAGTACGTTAGGATCATTTAAAAACCTTCAGTACATCTGCACCCGTACGAAGCCGTGCCGGGTCACTAGTTATTATGAATTATGCATATAGATTATCTTCACATTAAATACATTCATGTTAATATTCAGAATAATTACATTAAAATAAAGTGTTTTCTATGCCATTTTAATTGGCTGTGTTAATAAATTATCCTCATTTAAAACTTACAAACAGATAGTTGTAGGATTGGCTGTCAGCATCTTTTTCCCTGTGACCAGCGGTGGTGCTGCGGTACGGGCCTCGCCTTAGAAAAAATAAGGTCGCGGTTTCGAATCCGGGTCGTGCCCATACATCTTTATGTGGATTGTTTCATCTCCGCTGCTCAATATCGGTACAGGAAAACATCGTGAGGAAACCGGCGTGGTACTTATTGGGATAAAAAGTAGCCTATATGTTAATCTAGATTACAATCTATCTCAATGCCAAATTTCATCGAATTCCGTCCAGTAGTTTTTGCGTAAAAGAGTAACAAACACACATATATTGTTATAAATTTTCGCGTATATAATATTTGTAGGATTTAAACTACAACAAACAAAACAAATCATTTTAATATCTCATTCGCCCATCAATCAATATCTCGGCAAAGATTGAGATATACCAGGGGGGTAGACAGGGGGGAAATGGGGGGATGTTTACCGCCCCTGACGGATATATTCCTCGCAGACAGCCGTCAATCATGGGAGATATCATGAGAATTAATATTTTACGGGTATTAGCGATCGATGAGTCTTATATTTAAATACGAATAGATTTGGTACGTCTCTAAGAGGGATAGGATGACGTCATTATAAAAAAAAATGTTAGACACGTATTTTTTTTATTTCTATTTATTTGTATTAGCTCTAGACATGTAGAAATACAAGTTTATGATGACTGTCTTGAAAAAAAAAAATTGGTTGTTTGTAAAGTAGGTTTACGATCGAGATGTTTACGTGATAACGTCTTATTGGTGATATAAGTTTTTGGGAAGTAAGGAATTAATATTGTTGCCGCTAGAGTGAGAGAGACGGAAGATCGGTCCACTCACTCGAACGCTATGCCAGCCTCCGCTCGTGAGGATTCCGCGTGACAAGTTTCACGGAATGACTGGCAGCGCTCGAGATGAGACGGGAGATCGGTCCGTCTCTCTCTCGTTATACCTGCGATCGCGCTCGTGAGGTTTTGGTGTGACACAAGTTTCTGAACATGTCACCCGACTAAAACGATTTTAAAGACGTTATCACGTCAAAAAAAAATAAAAAAAATCAATTTATATTACATAAATTACTAACATCATTAAATACATATCAATGATAATCATGATTATCATTGAATTGAAACAATATTAAGATATAACGCAATAGGAGTGCGTTGCGTCATACCTCTGTATAAAATTCGGGTCCGGCCGTTATGCCCCCATTCCGGGTTGCCCCCGGCCGGTATGCCCCCACATTGAAAAATTTGTTATTCCGGTTTGCCCCCGGCCGTCTTGCCTCCATTTTATTTTTAACAAGACGCTTGAGCAAATACTGTTGAAAACAAAAGTGTTTTTCAATTTAATTTATTTTATACTAGCTTTCCGCCCGCGGCTTCGCCCGCGTGTATGTCGGTTATCGCGCCAAAACATTACCTTCTTTTTGCGCAGTCGGATAAAAACTATCCTATGTCCTTTCTCGGGTCTCAAACTACCTCCATACCCAATCTCATCCAAATCGGTTCAGTAGTTTTTGCGTGAAATCGTAACAAACCAACTTACATTCGCATTTATAATATTAGTATAGACTATGTGTCATTGTATGATAATTTCCTATATTTTGTTTGATTGGTAAGGTTACCGCATTACTGTAAATTAATAAAGATGAATAAATGTAAATGTAAATTAATGAGATGGTACAAACAAGAAAGTGCCTTTTACTCGGTAGTAAGAAGTTTAAAAAATCACCTAAAACATTGTAGACGGATGTAGACAACCTCTCATCACTGCATCTACCTAATCTATTGTTATCTACATTGGCTGCGCACATCAGTTATGATGATTATACTCTTAATTTTCATTTATTATTTTAACAATTGTCTACACAACCGTACTGAATCGAATATCATGACAAAAAGAGAAACTAAAGGGGCAACGCGGACGGGGGCAAACCGGAATAACAAATTTTTCAATGTGGGGGCATACCGGCCGGGGGCAACCCGGAATGGGGGCATAACGGCCGGACCCTAAAATTCACCTAGGTGTGACCTGATTCGAGATTTCGCTTGGTAATAGGTACCTCTGTAATTTTTATGTCACACAACAAAAAGAAAATGTTGTGTCCAATATTTTTTAATTTTATCTTTCTTACGGTAAAAAAAATACATCCTAAAATTGAATACTTTTATTTTATTCATATTTTACCTAATTTTATTTCATAGAAAGTCTTACTAATATTTTATAGGAAAATGTATTAATGTTTGTTACTCGTTCACTCAAAAACTAATAGACAGAATTGGATGCAATTTAGCACAGCGATAGTTTATGGTCTGGATTACCACATATGCTAGTTTTTATTCCAATAAGTACATGTAGCAATGGGTGGAAGATAGTTTACAAATAAATAACTTACAATTTGAATGGAGTATTGTTGTAAATAAACCCGAACTAGGTTATTATCATCATCATTCCCCTTGCCTTTTTCCCATTTCTATTGGGGTCGGCTCCCAGTCTAACCTGATGCGGCTAGCTACCAGAATTATACGAGCGAACGCCATCAGATCTCAAAACCCGTAGCCGTAGTAGCCGAGATGGTTAGACCAGGTGTCAGATTATATTGGCTTCTGACTACATGTAACGATTGTCATAGATGTGTTAAATGACAACCGGGACCGAAGGCTTAACGTACTCTCCGAGGCACGGAGAGTAGTCCCTCAACCAACCAGACACCGAAACAATTTTTTGTTGCTACACAAATATTGTCCGGGGCGGGAACCGAACCCGCGACCTCCCGGGTACGGTATAACCCAATCGGACGGCTTACACCACTCGACTACCGAGGTCGTCCCGAACTAGGTTATTAATTGAAAAATATATTAATAAAATAATTATTAGGTATTATTATAGTCCGTTGCGAATTAGGTACTTACCTAACTCACTTTGCTACCTGAAGGTCACAGGGGCCTTATTATTCAGCAATAAAAATGACCCGTCAAATAAAATTTGCAATCTTGATGGAAACGTCAGTTGGTCGAATCGATAAAATTAATTATAAATCGACATAAAGGTCACCATGATAGCCGCAATCTAAGTACCTATTATACATTTTTATAGTTTATTTAAGTTTTTTTTTATCCTAAAATAGGCTTGCGCTTGACCACAACTTGTCTGATGTGAAGCAATGATGCAGTCTACGATGGAACGCGCTTACCAAGTAAATACCGATTCACTCGTGACTTGAAGACCGGTAGATTATAGCTATCGGGAAACAGATGCCGGCAGCGAATTTCACAACTTGGCAGTTCGTACAATAAAAGTAGAAGCAAGGCGCTTTGTGCGTGCCCGTGGAATTTCCACCATATAACGGTGGCGAATAGCCGTACCTCTATTTGTCCGATGGAAGAACGGGGATGGGGGAATAAGATTGTGTAATTGTAATTTTTAACTATGTTTATCTACGCAGTTGCTGTATGCCGACCGTTTAACTCGCGTATCGCCTGTCGCCAAGATTCTGACTCCTCAAGCTGCACAGACAGTGATGATGATTCAAGCGATATGGATATTAGTGACGAATAGTCTTACATAACTTTTATGTGTGGTTAAATAGTACTTTAAGAGGTTTAATTAATGTTTTATGACTTTGTACCTCAGATGGCGATCCGCGAGTTAAACGGTCGGCTTATAAGTCGAGATTTTTTTCTGATTTCTACCAAGTTACATTTATTCCTAATTATTTAGTTATCAAGCTGCCTACCCCAGCTTCTCCTGGGAGGTGTTAGTACCTACCTGATATTTTTTTTACACAAACCATCTCCTGATACTAACAAAGATAGTAAAAAAATATCCATAGTATTTAGTATTGTCTTAGATTTACGCGAACATCACACATTGAAATAAAACTACTTAAACGGATTTTATCGCGGTTTATTTTAGATTTTAGATCCCGACGTTTATCCATAGTACATATTTTCTTAGATTTACGAGTTAATTATCATTGAAACTAGCTTCACATAGCAACAGTGATTGTGTGACATATATAGGTACAGAAAACATTCGGAAGAAGCAGATTCACTTAAACCCTTTTTAGTGTTCCGCTGGGCAGATGTCTACTCTCAACTATTTTACGAGTTACCAATCAACCCACACTATCCAAGTTCAGGTTTGTGGATGTGGCATGTCTTTAAAACACGATTTCTTAGAAATGCCGATTTCCTCACGATGTTTTCCTTCGCCGATATTGAGCAGCGACGGTGAAACAATTCATAAAAAGATGTGTGGGATCGAACCCACGACCTTATATATCAGGCTTTTATTTCGTTTAATTTAAGATCAGTAACAGTAAAATTACAAACAGTCATAATTATTTATTGCCACAGTAAATATAAATGCAGTAGTATAATTCAGTACCTGTTAACACTGTGGTGGGAGATAGGATTTCAACTTATGACCTTACTGTTAATGTTTATTACTCAGAAATTGATAATTCACACGTAGTGGATGTAGATTTCTGTTAAACGGATTTATTATTTGTTTGTTTTTTTACATCCATTTATATACACGAAATTGGAGTATTTGTCAAGAGGCACCCCAACCTATTTGAAAAGGCATGCATAGATAAAAAGAGTCTTTCCAGAGATCCGACAAAATTAAAAATACCCAAAAGGTCAACTGCTCTATTTAGAAAAAATACATACTGTATGTGCATTGAAGTTTTCAATAAAATCCCAAGAGCCATAAGACAACTGCCACTAACTCGATTTAAATGCATCTTAAAGAAATGGCTAACTGACAAATGTTTTTACTCGTTACAGGAATTTATGACATGTAATGATAAGGTTTTGGTATAGGTAATTTATATAATTACTATGATTTGTATTGAATTGACATTATTATTATTTCACTTGACATTGTTTTATATTGACTTCTTATTTTGTATTGTATTGAACTGACATTATTCCTATTTCACTTGATATTATTTTCTATTGACTTCTAATTTTGTAATATATTTAATTGACATTATTATTATTTCATTTGATACTGTTTTATATTGACTTCTTATTTTATAACATGTTGACATTAATAATTGAATATTCTGCGATTAATAATTTGGCATGTGATAGTTGTACAGATTAACAGATAATTTATTTTCTTCCAAAACTATTAATGTGATTTTGCACACCGTAAAAGGTGAAACATGCTGTACTTTATATACAACTCTACCATAACAACCTGTAACCATGTTTCATGCAAATAAATATTCTTATTCTTATTCTTTGTTTGTTTGAGCCAAATCTAGTAATTAAAATTTGATGTTCTTCTATTAAATGATGTATCTATAATTTGATACATATCTTTAAATCCGGTGACAGTAAAATAATACGTATCCCACGTTCTTATAAATCCAAGATGGCCGCCGCTATAAGACCAAGTTACCAATTTTCTTGCAAACCTCTCAATATGGGTATCAAACTTGGAAAATAATAATATAATATAGTGGGACATTAACACACACGGCCATCTAATCCCAAACTAAGCAGAGCTTGTATTATGGAAACCAAATAACTGGTAATGCTTTCCTATTCGAATATTCAATATTGTAACAATAAATCGAAGATGACTTAACCGATTATGATAAAATTAAAAATGGACCACCTGGAAAGTATACTCTTTGTAACAAAAAAGGTATCAAAATAGGTCTAAAATTTATATTTATCGAAACGGGCAATTTACAATTTTTTTTAAGACACCTTTAATTTGGCTTTACGTTTCGCCACGGGTTGCACCGGTAGTGGTCGCAAGCAAACTGATCCAGTGAAACAGCTCCGTTGTTTTCCGATTTACAATTGCCGGAATTATCGCGTAAAATTCATACAAAAAAACATAGAAACGAATTAAGAACGACCTTCTTTTCGAAGTCGGTTTACAGTCAACACACAATAGAGCGATAATTGCTAGACCCTGAGATATCAATTAATACAGATATACGTCAATTAAGACTAAAATCTGTCAATCACTCTCAAACAAACAGACATACTGGATTTATCAATATTAATCAATCAAACGCGTATTATCATTTTAATTATTTTGTGATATTTTTTACGTTACCGCGTTTTCGTTCGTGGGAAAGGCTTACCTGTGAACAATAAAAAGAATAATTAGGTTTTTTTAACACTAATAATAATAATATAAATATGGTGGGACATTAACACACACGGCCATCTGATCCCAAACTAAGCAGAGCTTGTACTGTAAACCAGATAACTAGTAATATACATATTATTATTACTGTAATACTTTTATTTTGTATAAACACTTAAATACAGACTCAGATATGTTCATCATACGAATGTCTGACTTGGGTGGGAATCGAACACGACCTGCGGCGTGAAAAGCAAGTATCTTACCGACCACGCCAGCATTATAAACAGCAAAAAGTTTTAATTAGAAGAGGTTAGTTAACAATCGTGAATGTTCTTCATTTAGCTAGTCTGACCAATGAAGATGTCCAATAAAGATTTTCAAAAAGAGAACGAGAAATCAAATTTCGAATTTTAAGTTGCCGCCATTTTTCTAGACGTCAGTAGAGTTGTAAAAGTAACGAAAAAAAGCGTACCCGTATGTATTCGTTACTATAACAATGAATACTCGTTACTATCGTATCGTTACGTTACTCGTTACTTCTCATGCCGCATATCATATGAGCAGCGAATCAATTCGTATGCGTACAGTACACGTAAAAGCAACAAATCGGTGTCAAAAATTATTTATTAACAATAAAATTTATAACAACATTTTAACGATAAATCAGCATAGAAATTGTTTGCTTAGAATAAAATTAAACATAAAAAATAAAATAAAACATGTTTTAAACAAAATTTAAACAACAAAAACCTTTTGTTCTTAGACTGAAATTAAACATATTAATAAAATAAAAACACATTTTAAACAAAAAAAAAATACTTTCCTTAAAATGAAATTTAACCCTAGAATACCGTAATTGTTATGGTCAAGCGTTAGCATTTAACATATTAACGCATCTACGGTACTTGCGTGAACTGAAACAGTTTCGGTACCCATAATACGAAAAATGCGAGTAACGAAATGCTTTCGTGAGTAACGTTTCGTTACTCGGTACTAGATGGCGCACCCGTTACTCAGTACCGAATACATACGGTTTGCTACAGCTCTAGACGTCAGGCTAATTGTAACACTGACCATTAATAAGCTTTTTTTTTTCAGTAAATAACGAGTACAACAGTAGATACCTACTTGATGTTTGTTAGATTCCATTTTTAAAATGGTTCAATAAATTGAAAAATTATTATAAAACTACTGAAACAGTACTGAAATACAAAATAAGCAACGAAAATTCAATAAATAACTAAAGAAAAAATTTGCCAAACGCTATCTAAAACATAAGGCCATTTATACCGTCCGACACCGCGCGGATTCAACTTATAGTCACTTGCCTCGCTTCGTTATTACCCCTAACAAAATGGCCTATCTTCTATCCCTCTCGCACTCGCAAAAATTCTGGAACAATGCGGGTGTTGTAAAATTTTATTGGAAGCACACGTGGTATATCCCGCACCAGCCTGCATAATGCAGGCGCGTTAGGTAAAAGAAAGATAACAGCATATTTATACAATCTGTGCTCGATATTTCGTTGCCGTCACTGTAAATGGGAACGTATCTATGGTACGGATTTGCGAGTCTAGCCAAGTCATAGACACAGGACCAGCGATCACACATTTGGCGGTTAATGCGTTGCCAATTGAATATCGACTTTAAAATCTTTAGCATTCGTTTTAAATTGATACACCTCAAGTCGTTTCTCTTGAATGCAATTATAAAATGTTTTTTGGAAACACACATTTTAAGTACTGTACACATGCAGTTTAAATTGATTAAATAATGTCGATTTGAAATTAATAGCTTAACTGTACACTGCTCCATCTACTGTAGGCTGGTCCATAAATTAACTTGATTTGCTTCAAGTTATGAAGCTAATTCAAATGTGACAATACACGAGGATGAAGATAAAGGAATGGTTGAGAAAACTGAAAACAATCCGATACGAATTAATAATAACATACCCACCTAATAAAAACGTTATCATAAAAACCAAATCGTTATTTATTAATAAGCTGTGACGACGGACAATCATAATAATGTAATGTTAGAACATAAAACGCAGACAGACATTAATCATCATAAATAACTTTGAATACAAAAATAATCAATAAGAACAAGGTTACCTATAAAAAAATGTAATAGTTACTATAATTTTATATGAAACTAGCGGACCCGGCAGACGTCGTTCTGCCCGGTATAGCAGTGCCATCTACCGGGTCTCAGACCTACCGAATATAACCAATAATAAATAATAGGTATCTAACCCGGTTTTCGGTACTTCTTCGCTTTCTAAATTTTCTTTTTTTTTAATTTTTTCTGCGTAAGAACCATCCTTGTACTTAGGGGAATATTTTAAAAAAAGAATTAGCGAAATCGTTTTAGCCGTTCACGCGTGATGTCGTGACAGCGGAAAACGGGTTTCATTTTTATATATATAGACTAGTTGGTCTGGCAAACTTCGTACCTACCGCTAAAACATTGTTTAAATTTCTCATATTGTTACATTTTGCAACTCTGAGTGGAATCAAATGTAACCAAAACTCATATAATTTTTTTTCGTTCATGTTTCTGTATTAGTTCTGCTATTCAAGGTAGCTTAAGTACATGTCCAAGAAATCAATAATCGCAAATATCAGTGCAAAAGCAAATACATACAACGAACCGCCTCGACTTCGCACGAGTAGCTACAAATTTTTTATATTATTATTTAACGGGCCGGTGGCGTGGTCAGTAAGATACTTGCTTTTCGCGCCGCAGATTTTGGGTTCGATTCCCACCCGAGACAAACATTAATGATGAAAATTTGTGTTTGTGTCGAGTCTGGGTGTAAATATCTACGAGTATTATAAGTATATATTTACAAAAGAAAAGTATTATATGTATAGTATATACCAGTTATCTGGTTTCCATAACACAAGCTCTGCTTAGCTTGAGACTAGATGACCGTGTGTGTTATTGTCCCAGAATATTTATTAAGTATTATTATTATTAATATTTATTAGTTATACACATAAACTTTCCTCATGGATCACTCTGTCTATTTGTGAAACCACATAAAAATCCTTTCAGTAGTTTTAGAGTTAGTCGTTAATAGGCAGCGAAAGCGAGTTCGTTAAATACAATGTAGAGTTAAAGAAGATGGACAGTTTTTAGTATGAACCTATAGAAATAAATTCCAAAACACATTGAACTAATTCACCTATCTCGACATTACAACGCCTACCATAATACTGCCATTTATTTTTGTCGCTAAAGAAAACGAGCACACTATAAAGAAGGCTATTTTAAAACGCTCTTTTTACCGTCATTTAAATAAAGTAGCCGCGCCAGTTTCCCGCCCGTATGTTTCCATAGTGTTCGATTACAATTTAATGCATTGCATTCGAGTACGAAATTTAAAATCTTAAACGATCACACTCTTTATTCTAGATTCGACTTTATTTTCTAGTATTTGAAGTATATTTTTGTTTGGTTGTGTTTTGTGTGTTATGTCGTATGCGGAGTATGTTTTACGTTACAGTGTAATAGTAGTGAAGTGACGCGTTGGTTGCAATATTATTGTTTTTTTTAAACAAAACTAGCTGTTTATTGGTTTCGAGTGTAGTAAGAGTCTTTATTTGAAGATTACAGTCGTTAATCTGGCAGTAATAATAATAATAATTATATTTTAACACTTACACACAGCGCCATCTAGTCTCAAATTAAGCAATTGTACATATCTACGTATATACTTGGGTTATGGGTACTAGAAACGAATATACTACTAACATAAATACATATTTTTTTGTAAATACATACTTATACTTAATAAATAAATTACACCCAGACACAGAACAAATAATCGTGCTCATCACACAAAGACTTGTTCTGGGTGGGAATCGAACCCATGACCTTCGGCGTAGAAGTCAGGGTCACTAACCACTACGCCACCAGGCCAATCTAATTACGATACGGACCTCGCTTTAGAAAAATAACGTCGCGGTTTCGAATCCTAGTCGTGCCTGCACATCTTTGAGTGAAATGTTAAAACCATAAAGGAGCAACTATTCCGACCCTCCCTCATGGTGTCACCAGACATCGCACCCAAACACGGCAAGGCCGCTTGGCAGTGCGACATTGTCTAGTGGAGGTGGTACATAATAAGTAATAAGTCTATTTAATAGTAGTTTGGGGTCAGATGGTCGTGTGTGTTAATGTCCCACGATACATATTTTTTTATTAGTATATTCTCAATTGTCAAGTAATTTCCCAACCAAATATCTCCATATAACTGTCAGATAGCTCATTTGATTTATTTAATACAGTCGCGAGATCGAGACATTCGAGACGAACTTTGATTTATTTCGCGCCATCTGCGCTCAAACGTCAATTGGTCATGATATTTAATTAGTTACTAAAAACTTGTTTACTGAAAGATATTCTAATAATATATGCTTCTATAATATATATTCTAATAACTGCAACTGCACCGCAACTGAACTTATTTAATTACGTGAATTAGCCTAAGGCCTTTATTACTCGTAGGTGCAGGCAGAGGTAAATAGCACTTTTTGTCAGCTATGTATAGTTAACATACGTAATACTGCAGTCATAATGAAAAAGAGCGCATCTGACATTTTTTTCGTAACTGCGTTTTAAACATTGTTTGAATCAGTACACACGGCTGCACATTAAGCTATACATTTTCAGTATAAACTGATATCACACTGTATTTTTTTAATTCTTGAATAGGCTGGCGCTTGACTACAACTTACCTGATGTTAAGCAATAATTTACGATAGTAGTCTACGATGGGACGCGCCAGCCGAATGTACCGATTCACTCGTGATTACGAATGACTTTCGGTGAGAAGGTGGCAGTGAAATGAGGCTCCATAAGGTTAAAACCATAAAGGAGCAACAATTTCGACCCACCCTCTTAAATGAAGTCACCAGACATCGCACCGGAACACGGCAAGGCCGCTTGACAGTGCGGCTTTATCTGATGGGTGGTCACTAACCACGGCCGAAGCCTACCACCAGATAATTACCAGTAAACATAATTACCAGTTGATTTTCACCTGATTTGCACTACCCGAGGACCACTAGTTCAGATAAAAGGTGCTCTCCCACGAACGAAGGTGACTCAGTCCCCAAAAATTGTATAGAATATTAGCTTTATTTATTTATTTATGTATTTATTAGGCATGTCAACAGTATAAAGCACCAACATTACAATAAAATCATTGGCAAGTACAGGGAATTATAGACATGCACAACATTATCATTAAAATTATTATTTTTTTACAATAAAAATTATTACATAATTAAAAATTATTACAATAAAAATACTTACAATAACGAATAATTTAATAAATCGCATTATTTACTGTTCAGTGCTTTTATATGGTATAATTATAATTTATAATTATTGTGTTTTAATAATTTCATCCGCAAGCGGGTGGGGTGGTCATTTGTTATGTCTACGTTAAACCTACGCCAGCATTGGTTTAACGCCGCAGTCAGGGTCACTAACTACTACGCCATCGTTAGTCAATTGATTTAATCCCTTTTAGTATGTGAAAGCTCAACCCACGACAACAATCACTCAACCTAATTTCCAAAAATATCGTAAAATGACCTCACCTTGTTTATTGTCAAAAACATGAATCACAGTGTTTTTTCCATATGTCGTGAACCGATGAGTGATGCTGACACAAATCACAATCAAATTTATTGAAGAATAATGCAAATTTTAAAATAGTTTTTGTTCTGTGGGATTAGTTCTATAAATCTGTCTGTTGAGTTCGGTTTTGTGCATATTTGTTATTAACTACCTATCTACTCGTATTTTTAACTGTCAAAGTCACAATTATCAATTGTCATTTAATTTCATTTCATTTATTTATTCATTGAACAATATACATTGTATTGTCTTAGATTTACGCGAATATCACACATTGACCCGTGAACATGAAGTCTGAAAAGACTTTGAAACGTCGGGATCTAAAATCTAAAATAAACCGCGATAAAATCCGTTAAAAAGTAGTTTTATTTCAACATACATTGTGTCGAAATTAATATCTTTAAATTATGTAATTAACATTTATGTAAGTAATAAAATAACTAGCTGCGCCAGCGAACTTCGTACCGCGTATTTATTAAAAAAAAAAATCACTTAGGGGGATGTAAAATAAATGTTGGCCGATTCTCAGACCTACTGAATATGCATAAAAAAATTCATAAGAATCGGTCAAGCCGTTTCGGAGGAGTATGGCAACGAAAACTGTGACACAAGAATTTTATATATTAGATTGTAACCTTGATTACATTATTTTTTTTATATAAACACTAGCGGCCGTCCGCGACTTCGTCCGGGTGGGTTTCGGTTTTTTTCGCAATAAAAGGTAGCCTATGTTCTTTCTCAGGGTCTAAAGATTGTCTGTGCCAAGTTTCATCAAAATCGGTTGAGCGGTTTAAGCGGGAAAACGTAACCGACAGACAGACAGCGTTACTTTCGCATTTATAATATTAGTAGGGATATTAAATTCAAATTCATATCAACACAACAATTTTTAAATTAATTGAAAACAAATATCAATTCCAATTTTAATTATTATGTCTTATTTAAAATTAAAAAAAATTAAGCCAGTATTAATTAATCAATTTAATGTCATTATTGCTCAATACATAGAAACCTTTAGGTATCATTCACAAAAGGATGGTTTGTGTTAATTGGCGAATCGTTTTTGTGACGGTCGCAATGATTTTTAAATGTCGATGTTGCTCCCTGCAAATTATTCTTCGACCTGTCCTATCTATTTAAGAGGGGCTATGTCCAGCGGTGGACTAAAATATGTTTGATGATTTCTTTGTTTAATTTATTACTTTCTCAAGCCGTTTCTTTATAAATAAACTGTTGTAATCAATTATAATGTATTATTTACGATGTGTGTTAAAAATCGCGAACAAGCGGTGCGTAGGAGTTTGATCTCGCGAGTCTCATAACAGTTATTTATGATGTTTGCATGTTTGAACGAAATGGCAGTGTCATAAAAATTTGAGAGACACGAAATGTGTCGCGTAGAAGATGTATCAATATTAAACTTGATTTGACAGTAAATGTAAGACCACCAAGCAGTATAAGCCTCGCCTCAGAAATATGAAGTCGCGGGTTCGATTTCCGGTCGTGCCCAAACATCTTTGTGTCAATTGTTTCATCGCCGCTGCTCAATATCGGTGAAGGAAAACATCGTGAAGAAACCGGCATGTCTAAGAAGTAATCATTCGAGGACATGTGACATCCACCAACCGGCACTTGGCCAGCAGCATACGTAGATTAAGGGACTACGCACATCTATTCAGCTCTATTCAGGGTTTGTCTATGGAAAGCTACGATTTTGTATGGGACGCGTACGCACCGTTCAGCGCTGAACGGCGCGTACGCGTTCCAAACGCTGAATAGAGCTGAATAGATGTGCGTAGTCCCTATGTACTAAACTCTCTCAACTCGTAAGGTAGTTGAGAGAAGTCCCGTGCCTAGCAGTGGGACACTAAAAAGGGTCGAAGTGTAAGACCACCGAAGAATTTACGTGTTTGTTAAATGTCTTCAAGAAAATAGAGGGTCTCGATTCGGATCTTCACCGAATTAAGAACTTCCACCCAATGCTTGTTCGGCCCACCGACTAGATATCTACTATAGGTCGACCGTTTAACTCACATATCGCCATCTGAGGTACAAAGTCATAAAACATTAATTAAATCTCATATAGAACTATTTAACCACAGATAAAAGTAATGTAAGACTATTCGTCACTAATATTTTTATTATTAATAAAATAATCTAAACGTGTCCTATTGAAATAAAACTACTTTTTAACGGAATTTATCGCGGTTTATTTTAGATTTTAAACGTGTCGGGCTATAAAACTGACGATAATAAACCCGATGCGTAACTAATTTGTCATATAGTGACACTTTACCACTGGCGGTAAGCAAGAGTTTATGGTGAGAGGATTTTTGGACTAATCATTTTATGGGATTACGATTTCTAAATCTGTACTTTAAATAAATAGATATATTAGGACATTAACACACACGGTCATCTGATCCCAAGCTAATCTGAGCTTGTGTTATAGAAATCATATAACTGGTATATACCTAATAAACTACTTCTTTTGTAAATCTATATATACACCCAGAAAAAAAACAAGAAATCACACAATGCCTGTCTCGGGTGGGAATCGAGCAGGCATCATGCGACGTGGAAATCAAGTATCTTACCGACCACCGGCTGGCCCGCGATAACTTTAATAATAATTTGCGTTTAGGGATGACTTTAAGTTTTTATTCTATTCCATGTAGACGAAGTCAGGGGTTAATGCTAACATACCTACTTATGTCAAGAGTTGTATAAATATTTTAATCAAAGCTACCGATTTACAAATAGCAAAGCAATGTCTCAAAATAAAAAAAATCTAATAAAACATCTTAATAGCCCTCGAGTTAATACACGAACGGACAAATTTACGATTCACAAACAGACATAAACACGAGTTTTGTATAGATATAATTCAGTTTTATAGTTTTGTCTGAGTGTTGCGGAACGATTGGCCTGTCATGTGTACAGTCGAACCATCTGAATCATGACCCATTTTTTTCTCTAATATAACCATAACTAACCCGCACTAGGCCAGCGTCTCTCTCAACTCGTAAGATAGTTTAGAGAAGGTTCGTGCCCAGCAAAAGGTTGACGAGCTTGCGCTTGATCATGAACAGAAGCGATTATGTATACGATGGATCATGCTTGTTTAGCAGATACCAATTCCTGAGTAATATGATTTACGGAGTGAAGGCGAAGTTGTCAATGGGATGAGGCTCCTTGCAACTATTTTGACACACTCTTTCAAACGACGATACCTGACATTGCACCGGAATACGGAAAGGTTGCTTGACGGAGCAGTGTTGTCTGGTGGTCGCTTATTATGGTCAAAGCCAGTAATAATACCGATATTTACTTAAAAAAATCCAATTTTTTAAGTTTTAAGAAAGAAATCTTACTTACTATTTAGATATCAATAAAAATGCGCCAACATGAGCCAAAAATTTATTCAATTTATTCCTTTATTAGGTACTAATTAATTTAATAACAATAGTAATTTAGCTTTTTTTTCTGGTAATACCTTTTTAATCTTTATGTTGTATAAATACCCTCGAATTAATTAATTAATTCGTGGGTTCGATTCCCATCCAAGATATAAGTATCCAAGATATAAGTCAAATAAAAGTATTTTAAGTAGGTAGTATATTACCAGTTATCTGGTTTCCATAGTACAAGCTCCACTTAGTTTGGGGTCAGATGACCGTGTGTGCTAATGTCCCACTATATTATTATTATTATATTTGTAAGATACGTACCTATATTCAGTAACTAACTTGTCTTTTAAGACTGTAAGAAAATTACTATATAAGTGGATTATGATTGAATTTAGTCGACTGTACCCATAAGTCATAGAATGTTTGGTTATCTTAAATAATGTCTTGTTTTGTATGAAAGAGTGTTTGTATGTGTGTCAGTTATATGTGTTAAAATATTAGAAATTAGGGTTGCCACATAACAATACATGTAAAGAAAATCTGTGTAAATAATTGTACTTCAATATTATTTCTCATGGAAAATTACTTTGTAATATTGTCTGTATCTCGCCGCTGCTTTTCTCCGAAACTACTGCACAAATTAAGATACCCCTCCACTTTTTATTACGAAAATAAAGCCTATAGGTACAGGCGATGCAAATATTTTGTATTTTTTGCGGACTTTGTATTGTGTCCGTATTGCAATTTTAAAATGTATTTCATATGGGAATCCCCGAATAATCGATCGACGGTTTATTAGACTATGGCAGACACAATTGTGAAGACAGTGAAGTAGAGATGTAAGGGCACGTGTCTTTTCTCAATAATCTTAAAGGTTGAGAGAATTTGGCCTCAATGCACACACGCAGGTCTATATAAAATAGATAATTTAATTAGAAAGAAGTCGAATTAGCGAAAAAAAATGAAATTTTAAAAAGTTAGTTAATGTAAGTTGTTTGAAATGATACTCACTGTTATGTTTTAAAAGTATTTTACATTATTTACCAGTCACCCTATAATTAGCAGTCTGCTTCTGACCACGGCCGATGAAACGCGTTCGAAACATCAAGCGTGACAAATATCAGTTTAATTAGTCGTTTGGTAAGTCTTAAACAATCTTTAGCTTATGTTGTTTCTGTGACCTTGGAAGTTTGGTTCGAGAGTGCAAAAACACATACTTACATGCATTCACGCCTTTCTCCCATGGGGTAGGGAGAGTCTATAGAGCGCCACTTGCTACGATCTAAACAAACTTCCTTAGCCTCACTAATGTTCATACATCTGGTCATACATATTACAGTTGTGAGTGCTACACACCTGTCCCTTTGAAGGACATCACCGATGAGATCAGCGAATCTCCTAAAGCGTCCTCTCCCAGAGTTTCCACTCACCTTCGCCGTGTAATATACCTACCTTTCGTCATTGTCTATCCTCTCCACATAACCGAACCACATAAGCATGCTTGCACTTAAACGTACAAAAATTAACTTGTTTATTATAACAACTCGTTGTATAATCTTGTCATTAGAATGATAATAATAATCAAATGTCATCTACTAACAATAATAAATCATTGTGTTTTTATGTTTCGACGTTTATCATCAATAAAATATACTACAATACCCTTGTATGACTTTGAAATGAATTGAAATGAAAATATGCTTTATTTTCTTTAAGACGCGAGTCTACTTAAAAATAGTCCAATTTCTTTTCCTACCGTGCAGTGAATGACTGGCAACTACTGAGAAACACTGCCAAAAAACTCAGTAGGCTTTTTTCTTTTTTAAATGAAGTACTTATATCTATTACATTTTGTTTGTTCAGTGTGTTGAATTAGAGCGACTTAATTCCAAGCGTTTTTATCCGTTACATAGTCTGAAATTTTATAATACCTACGCTTTTTTACATAACGTAGATTTTATAGTTATTTTAAATTTGTTAATAGTCATTTCCCTAATATTATTTGAAAGTTTATTGTAGAAACGTATACACTGCCCCATAAAAGAGTTACTGATTTTGTGGAGTCGAGTATGATGTGCTACAAGATCGTTCTTATTTCTAGTATTTAAATAATGATTTGTCTTCCCGTGACAACGGCTTACTACAAACAGCATCGAGTTTTGGATCAATCGTGTTTGATTCGGTGACGTCGTACTCTGAAATCGACATTAGCACACGATCGAACAGTAACTGTGGTTTGCATGGAAACGAATTTCTAAAAATTCGTAAGTTACACAAAAAAATATTCTATAAATATAAAAACTCAAGATAACGAAAAATTAGTAAAAAAAACTTTTAGTATCATTTCCAGTATATGCTGACCTCTCGTTGTAAGGAAATCCTATCAAATGCGAGGTCAGTTTATACTGGAAATTGATAGCTTGTTGTGTACCCGTGTGTACATATTCTATGGACACGACAGAAAGAATGCCATGCATCGCTACCGGTTACTAATCTATACTTAATACCTACTACTTAGTATTATAAAGTTGACGAGTTTGTTTGTTTGGTTAAACTTACTAATCTCGACTATACGTCCGATTTGAAAAATTCTCGCACTAAATGTTAAGGATGGTTTTTCACTACTTATTCCACTGCGGGACATGATTTAAAATTTAGATCACGCGTGCAAGGCCTTTGACGGAAAGCTAGTAAAGTGGTAAGCGCGTTCCATCGTAGACCATATCATTACTCATCATTGCTTTGGCAATCAATCGGATACCCATAACGACGCTAACACTCTACTATTACTAGTATAGTATTATATTATCTGTGCCGCTACCTATAAAATCTAAACATTTTCGGATAATACTGCCCATTGTATTATAATTTGCAGTATCTACAATTCTGAGATTTTCAGTTTTTTGCAAAAATGACTTATCAAGGCGCTACTCTATATAAAAAAAACTAGCTTCCCCCCGCGGCTTCGCCCGCGAAATTGATCTCACTAATCTTGTTGCTCCATACAAACTTTGGAACTCCGTTTCACCCCCTTAAAGAGTGAGTTTTGAAAAATCCTTTCTTATTGCACCCCGAGACCCCATAAGGAACCTATGTGCCAAATTTAGAGTCTCCAGACCTAGCGGTTTGGGCTCTGCATTGATATGTCAGTCAGTCAGTCTTCTTCTTTTATATATTTAGGATAATATTCTGGATTTTGTTTTACAACAAACATGTTTTTTTATTTACGGGAAACGCAGTACTTGCACAAAAAAAATTGTTTACCGCTTTTATCTCGAAACCGCCATTTTGCAAGTACTGCAGGAGTATACCTATAATATTAGTACCTTCACATAGTACGTATTCAAAATATTATTGTATTTCCTGATCAGGAGTAGGTATTGATCTAACGATGTACATTAGACATGCACTTTATGAGTCAGACTCATCGTAAAGATACTAAATACTGGAAACATTGCGTATTTTGAATCACTCAACGGTTGCAACTTGCAACATGTCAGAATCGCGCAGAGCCGGATCAGGGCAGGGCCCCGAGATCACGTAAATCTCAGATTGGTCGGTTTTTATAATTAATTATTTCAAATCAGTCATCGGTATTGAAATTTCTTATAAATTTTAATTTTATTTTAATTTTGCAAATATAATTGTATGCTATTTGCAAAATTAAAATAAAATTAAAAATTTTAATGCCGCAATATGAAGTACGTATTCATTCATTTGCTTGATTCGATTAAATCTAATAAAATATTTTTTTTTTATTAAATTAAGGTTTGCTAGTTGCCTGTGTTTGGTTTTGTATTTATAAATTACTTGTGTAATGTTTACACACGGCTGCACATAAAGCTACGCATGTCCATTTTAAGTTGAACTCGCATTGTATAGGATATTCGTACAATGAGAGGTCAACTGTGTGTACAATATTATAAATGCGAAAGAAATTCTATCTGTGTGTCGTGCTTTCTGAGCTACTGAACCGACTGCGTAAAAAGAGGTTAATAGTTTAGCGCGATAAACTACATACGCGCGGGAAGGTAAAGAATAATTAATTAAAGTGCAATTATGATGTTATCAAAACAAAATCAGTAATCGACAATGTTACCTGTTTCAGATTAATACACTTCTGTTCATTTGCATTTAATATTTATATTTTCCAACTGTACCAAAATCTATTCTACCTAGAACGATTTTAATAATTTATCCTCAAGATAGACTCATCCTAGGTTATTTTAGTAACCATTTATTTAATATATAGGTAGCGGCATTGTTTGAGGATAGTTTAAATGGTAATATTGCTTTGTCTGCTCAATTATATTTCCATATAAAGTACATCGCAAATTAAAATGTTAATCTTATAACTAGAAGTTCCTATGTTTTGTCATTTGGAATTTGGTTCAACAAGCTAAATATTTAAATCAATTCTATTCACGAATATTTGAAACCATTTATAGTGACGGGAGCTGTGTGGACTGTAGGGTTCTGAGCTATTCCGTGGTCTAAAGAAAACTCTCCAAAGGCAGCAACTAAAGTTATTTTTATTTCTGCTATGTGGCTCACGTAAGGTACAAAAGTGACATGAATCCAAAGAGTGTACAACTAGTTACTATACAGATTGATATAAAAATCTATAGATTGTGAATAACTTGTGTTGCTAACAACAAATAGTAATACAATTAATACTTGAAAGGGTTTTGCCTACGCATATGGAAAAACTTAACTAAAAAAGATGTGGCCAATATTTTGTCTATGACGTTAATAGAATCATTTACTAGTTTCTATCCTATTATGCGAAAGTTTGTATGAATGTGTGTATAGACATACACACATTCATACAAACTTTAGCCTGGTAATTTGTTATTCATTCACTGGCTTAGACATAGATCAAAGTTTCCAATAGTACATATGCTTTTACCTATCCTTGTAGAAAAAAAAATTATTACATTCCATAATTTATTTTATTTATTAATAATATTGGGAACTATTTCTGTTTTCCAATAGATATACCCAATCCGTCGGTCTTCAAGTCACGAGTTCATCTGTATTTACTGAGTCACCGCATTTCCTTCATTCATCGGTTAACATTAAGGAATTTAGTTTCCAGCTCGGGGCCTTTATACTAAGTAACACAGCGAGGCGATAGCGAAAAATCGAAAGAAATCAGCGGACTTATTTATAAAAATCTTATAGTATTAAAGACTACTTTCACCATCGAAAAGTCACGTGACCAACTTATGTCAATCCCATACATTTTGTTCTTTTTGATCTTTCGCTATCGCTTCGCTATGTCGCCTTGTCTAGGGCCCCAGGTCTATATATGAGTCAAAAAAGTTTCAATTTAGTTCAAGGACCTACCATCATAATCCGGCCCTGTACAAGAATGTATGAAACAAACCAGGACCTTGAATTATGTGTTCGCTGATGTATGCACCAGCGCACGCGCAGGTGAAAATGAGCAGTGCTGTTTGAGTAAACATGCAGAATGGCCAGTCCATCACCGCGGTGTTAAGTTGTGATGTTTGTGAAGTGTTGCTTTGTTTGAGCTAAGTTAAACAATCTTTATAGATTTATTTGGGAGAATGGGGTTATTTCGTGAATCATACTTTTGTTTCGTGGCTAGGGGTGAACAACCTTTGCATAGCGATTGCGATCTACTTTACGGATCTTAAGGTACAGCGAAAAGATGACGTGACCTTTTTTCTGACTTCAAATATAGGAGATTCTTAATTCAACTTTTGGAATCAGAATTTAATGATAATAATAATATTTTCACACATACACAGCGCCATCTAGTCCCGAATTAAGCAATTATATTTGCTTGTGTTATGGATATTAGGAACGGATAAAACACTTAAACACATTTCTTTTTGTAAATACTTAAATGTTAAGTAGTATTAAATTTAATAAAACTAAAATCACTATCCTTTGTCATTCAGACGAACGAATAATATTATTTAATGCAATAAAAAACGCTAAAAAAATTGAAACATTATTAAGTCAAAGATAAAAGTAGTATCTTAATATATATATTTCTTGTGTGCGTGTGTATGTGACTGAACTCCTCCTAAACGACTGGACCGATTTTGATGAAATTTTTTGTGTGTGTTCTAGGGGATCTGGGAATGGTTTAGATTCAAAATTTTGCGCGGTACGAAGTTCGCTGGGGCAGCTAGTAGAATTATATATTAATTCAAATCATCATTAAATAAAACCTTGCATCGAAGTTTAGTAAGCTTTTTTATCACTGACAAGAAACACAAGCTTCTTGCAGAATAAAAAATTAAAAAATATTGTTTTGTATCGAAAGCTAAAGTGATACAGAGCAGCTCGAAGTTCGGAATTGTGTCTGACGCGCTATTGCGAACCATCTATTGGCCTATTACGAATGAGACCTAAACATAGCTAGCATAAAGTGGGTGATATTCACCTATGCCTACACCAATTGGGTAATTTATTATACCACGTCCAGCTGTTTCCTTAATTTCCAGGTCATGAGTTGATGGATACTGCTGAGGTGTCACAATGATGTACACCTCCTGTAGTCGATGTGGAAATGTCAAATGCATCATTTATTAAATAATTTCCGTAGAGTTATTCCGCAACATCCTAGCGACTGTAAACTGGATAAGTACTGCCGCTGATCGTGCTCAGTGGAGTGCCGAGGAGAGGCTTATATCCAGCAGTGGACTAGGTTAGGCTGATAATAATTATGATCATGATGAAGGTCCTAATGACGAAAATTTCATAGTTATTACTAGGATAATCATAATGTCAAAAAGGTCAAGGTCGCTCAACGGGCCATGAAGAGAGCTATGTTCGAGGTTCTTTGCGTGATAAGATCCGAAATGAGGAAATCCGCAGATGAAGGACTAAAGTCATCGACATAGCGATCAAAGTGGGCTAGTTGAAGTGATGACAATGGGCAGGCCACATCGCTCGTAGAACCGATAACCACTGGGGTATAAAGGTTCTCTAGTAGAAACCACGCAACGTCGGTGACTAACTTTCCACCTCCTCCTATTATCATTCTGATTAAACTCGTTTGGGATCCAAAACAGTTTTAGGTGTCCCGGGACTTACCTGGGTTCAAATCCCGAGAATCTTCACGGCGCCGCCGTCGGTCCTAGTTTACAGGAGTCGCAGTGGAGGGATTGCGGTGGAGGGTTAAGTCTCAAAAAAAGACTTAACAATTGTAGACTATTGATAGAATTAGTGACTACCTAAAATGTGACTATGTGTGTGATATTTGTATTTATCTATGTTGATGCCTATCTTTATGGAGAAACTGGCTTAATTTATAATAACTATCTCAAATATGCAGCTTTCTTACGTTGAGAGTAACACTTAAATCTGTCAGCTAACGATCTGCTAATGTCAAAGGTGCTTGGTAGATTGCCAAGAATTGTCGAAATGTGGAAACTAACACAGAGTTTCATAAAGAACGTATTGAGGAAATGTAGAAGTGGTTTTCAGTTTAAAGTCCAACACAATGGACTCTTAGAATGTGTAACAGTAGCAGTGAATTGCGTTCAATAGCAAGATTGAAGAGAGGCCTTAAACCAATGAGTTAATGAGAAAAGTAACGGTTTTAAATCCATCCAAACAAAATTAATAACCAACTTTAAATTTCAAAATACAGAAACAAAATAAGTTATCAAATCAGAAATCCAGAATTTTATTTATAATACATCTTCACAGATCCATTTAAATGAATTCAAAATTAACTTCAGCGTTGAAACCAATTTTTCAAAATGAACAACAAGAGTTAAGTATAAAACATGTCCTTTGGACATTCATATCTATTTCCGTGCGTCGTGACAGACAGACATTCTACTAGATATATGTGGCCATTGACAACAAATTCCTGTATTAAAAGGATGCGACACATTAACGATAACTTTGGGTCTTTTAGTAGACATTTATATATTTATTTCTTGCTAGCTCGGTTGGATGCAATTAAGTAAAATGTTCAAATAAAAATAAGACACAAACTATTGCTCAAAATGATCTTCTGGATGCATTCTTACAAGTAAAGTGGTTTCTAAGTTGAAACAGTACAATTAAAAAGTCTGGTACAAAAAAAAATTAAAACATAGCCTTTTTGGCTAATTGGAAAAGAATGGCACTTGGAAAGGCAGGAATAAGACAGAAAGGGCTTTTTGGGGCGTAACCCATAACTGATATCACACCATCGTTACTTCTGTAAACCGGGGTGCACAGCGGAGCTGTGAAGAGACTCAGAATATAAGTCCCCCCGCCGGTCGTTCGGGTAATGCGAAAGCGACACCGCGGCCTGGCTAGTGGGTTGGTAGAGGAACACCGGGGGTTTCGGTGAGTAAACTTCTTCGGAGTCTCACTTACTCACTGTGTCACGCCCTGATGCAGTGGAACATATAAAAGGTTTCCCCTTGAAAAAAAAGGCTATAGGTCCCCGAAGATAACATTACCTATGGTGCTAAGTCCATCTTGATGAGGTAATTTTAACCTATTTTTTCAATACCCGCTTTGCCCAGCAGAAAAGTGTGACCTACTGTTCTGATAATGCTGACTATTTTCCTACAAGCCATGCTCAATAGTAGCACATGTAAACTTTGACGAATGAAGAATTTGATTAATTAGACTGTCAGAATGACTAGAAACGTAAAGTTTGCAACTAGTTTTCAAAAGGCACATTTGCTAAATAAATTTATACAAAGTAAAGATCATTAACAGAACAAGCCACACACAGGTAGCTCCCATTAAAATTCGTATGCACTACATGAAAAGTCAATTAGTACGCGGCCATTTTGTTCCGACAGCTGCGCGGACGCATACGTGGGTGTTCGTTACAAAGGGTGGTTTAATTATGTTTTGATTGGGTGAGATGTTGATTGGTAATTACTGGTCAGGTGGTTTTGCTAAAAGATGGTAGCTGTTATAGAGATATACCTCTAACTGAGGTGTTTCCTTGTATTAAGATGCTTGCAAAGTAATGCATGATTCTTTAAAAATATTGAGCACGTATTTTTATATAAGCTTGATTTCCAAGTAGCCGCAAATCAAGATCTTGCCAGTAAATTTGTTGAAAATGTGACAAACTGAAATTTTATGCTTTATCAAACGCCATTTAGGTGAATCGAAAGATAAAAACAAAATTATTGACACAGATACATCTGTTTTTGAGTAATGAGTCAACATACAAAGTCGTATGTAGAAAATTAATACAATTTTGATAAGACCAACCATGACATGTGGTTACAGATGGTTCCACGAATTAATTCAATTGTTTTTCATGTATAATCAATATTTACTCGTCTAGGTAAACTTTGGAGGACGTCCTTAGCCTGTAACTACCTAAATAAGTCCTGTATACATCTTACTATAGTTACCAATACGAAAGTTTGTCTGGATTGACGGTTGGATGAAAAGATAGACACTTAGGCTATTCTTCCATACAAAAAACTGCTGACTAGATATTGCTAACATTTGCCTTACAAATCAAATGATCAAACTTAAGAGCCTCTGCGGTTAGTGGTAAGCGTGTTCGCTCCAGAATACTATTATTATAATTTTATTTAACTCTTCTGATAAAATGAAATTTCCATGTCCTTCCAATTTATCTCCAAGAAAAAGTCGACAGCGAAATCCTACAAACATAAACTCTGAAAACTGAACTCTCTTTTGGCCAAAGTCACCTTTGCATTTTCAATACAGCACGTAGGAACATAATCTTTTTTTAATATTAGGATGCGCACGCGATTCGAACAAACCAAGACTGTCCCATTTATTCCGAAGGGTATCCCTAAAGAAGACGTATCTCCTACAAACCATTGTCCATTGTTTTTGCCTGCTATTATTTATGATGGACGATAAGCCTATCCTTTTCTAACTACCTTAAATATGTCGCTCTCTCGCTCATACAAGGCTTCCGTCCCGTAATGCTGAAGCTAATAAATTACGATTCAAAAGATTATTTATTAGATTATTCATGATGGTGAACCGTATTGGTCTTGGCCATGATCTTTTTTGTTTGATTGATTTGTGTGTTGTGTTCCAGTTGAAGGTATTGGTTATTGGCTGATGAATGGATAAAGTGCATATGAATTTGATGATGTAGGTGGGTCGTTTTTTGTTGATACTCGAATTATGCTGTGGAATACACGGGTATTTACAATCTTGTAAAGCAAGTATATAATATAACTTTTATAGTACATCAAATAGCTGTTGTAGTAAAGGTAACACTATATTTATAAGATTGTAGAGACGCTTTATCTGTTTAAAAATATGCCATGCAAAAATGAAACCAGTTAAATAAGGATTTTTTGATAAATTAATGTTGTTTTCTTTGTGACCATTTTGATTGATTTCAAAACGTTAAAAGATTGGGATAACGTGTCTAATATAGTTTTTTCTTTAAACAATTTATAAATTCTAAAGGTCCAGCCGCTTTCTAAGGCATAGTATCCGTTTTTGTCGGATTCCATCACCATCAATTCAGCAGTTAAGCCGTGATAAATGACGAACCAGCATGCATCTTAACTTTCACATTTATGTCGTATTTCCTTATAATTTAAGATGGAATTATTTCCTTCAAAATTTCCTTAACTGTACAGTATCTGTATTTTAACATTTATAGAAGGATTTCGATCAAATTTTAAGGTTATCTTCGTTCATTAAACAATTTTGATGTAAATAACAGTATATTAAAAGATAATGGTCCTATAGACCACCAATGGAGACAATGATAGCATCAAAACTAGACTTTATAAAACAAATAGGCCAACGATTAATGATGATGAACATTTAAAACATGTAATTTGTAATGTAATTAACAAATAGTGACCTATTAATAAAGCGATCAAGTAACGGGATAATGGAATTTGATACATTTATGATGAGAAACTTAACCTTGATAGTCTTAGGCTGAGATTATCTCACTTAACGAAATTGGTAAATACTAAATTCACTCTTAGCATAACATTATTAATTTAAAATATACCTCGAGCTTAAGAAATAGGGTTAACTTTCAGATGTCCTACATTAGGTTAGCAAATGATAAAGCGTATGAATGGTAATTTCAAAATATCAACGATTAAAGGAACCAGATAGAGCCTAAATGCCTTCAAACTAGGTGGAATGACAATCACTGCAAGGTGGCTAGTGAAAGCTAGGTAAAAATAACTGAGTGGTCCTTAGTAACGTTCAGAAATGGCATATATCAAGCAGTAGACTAAAATAGGCTTATGATGATGATGATCCTAGATCGCCAATGGTAATAAAATTTTGTGACAACACTTATAAAATTCTTGTTTTTTGACTTGGCGAGGTCCATACTCTATCTAGTCTAAGGGCAAAATATTCTACGTTTGCCAATTTATAGGTTAAAAAAATCCAAGCTTTCTTGATTGAATATACTATCAACACTGCAGGTAATGGTCTAGATCGTATGTGGTCGGAACTTTGGAATTAAAATAAAATTGGTTTTACATCAATCTAAAACAGAGCTGTTAGGAAACGTAAACAAACCCGGTAATCGAAAGCCATACATTACCATTCATAGCCATTAATTAACCCACACTAAGGTTTTAATTAAAAAACAACCAAAGAACTTTCCATAAGAATGGGACGTCAGACGAATTCAAAACGTGGCGTCTCGACCGTCATAAATAATTGGGACAAAACCTGCCCCCCGACCCACCCCACTCCGGATAAGTGTCTAAAATTTTCACAATCCGGCAATAAAAAGATAATTTATTAGTATAGCTCTTATTGTTTTCGTTATTTATGTGTATGGAGTAATGTAATCTAGCTGGTGGGGGCCCTAAATAAATAATTTCCACTTTAATGTCCCTTCTTGCCTAATCTCCAGAGCGGTCGTGCTCAGTCCGCGTTTTGTACTGTATAATGGCCACCCGAGGTATTTTTAGGTCTAAATAAACATGATTTGTTGTACTCTCTGACAGAATTTAATTTTGTTACGGCACCGTGGCTCCCTCTGTCGCGAATATCTTGAATTATTTTTAATGACTCCTAGTCATTTGCATTATCGTCGATTTTTAGTAGGTGCCTCTTATTTATCGCTGAAGAATGGTTTCCTTTCATTAAGTCCATTGGCTCTGCATATATTAATGCTTCTAAAATGTTTATTTTTTGTTCGGCATGAAGTATTTACTTGTCTGTGGTTACTTTTTCTTTCCGAGATTTAGATCGTTCATGCACCCAGTAGGCTAATTCATGTAATTAAATAAGTTCAGTTGCAGTTAAGTTTCGATCAAAACAGCCCTTTTCGTACTCTCGTAATCTTGACAACTGCTGTCAGAGACGCTCGCGTCCAGTTCGCGTCACGCAAGCGCTTTAGACTAGATATGACAGCTAAACGATTACAAAAATACCATTTTCTCTAAGACGTAAACTTAATTGCAACTGCACCGCAACTTGATCGGCGCGTCAAGAAATTACGTGAATTGGCCTACTGAGCTAGAAGATATATCTCAAAGGAATTAGTGTCAACGCTGCGTTTCGTGGACGTCAGCGTGGGATCTATACAAAATAACTTTGCGAAAAATACTTTTCGTTTGCGTTCATCCGGACAACGCAGAATTAGTAATTATAATTTAAAAATTATATTAAATACCGCTGCTCCGCTCGTTTGAACTATATTTTATATAGGGGCTAGCAGTAGGATAAAAAGTAGCATAAAGCCTTCGACAATATTTTTTTCATATCAGTCCAGGATTTTCTGAGATTATCGCGTTCAACCAATTTCACTAGCTATGTTATTAGTGTAGATTAGTGATAAATATTAGTTTTATGCTCGCCATCATTTCATTTCGGTTCCTATCATCGTATCAAGGTATCCCAATAAAACATTTAAGGTACACCAATAAATACTATTTGCAATGGATCTGGCTAAAGTTATCATTATCTAAGTCTATTCTATTTGCAGTTCTAGAGAACTAGAGACTTCATTTAAACAAACAAATTTTTCAGTTTAATTTTTATATTTTTTATAATCATAATAATATTTTCGCACATACACACAGCGCCATCTAGTCCCAAATTAAGCAACTATATTTTGCTTGTATTATGGGTAGGTACTAGACACGGATATACTTATCTACTACATAAATACATTTTTTTTTGTAAATACATATATAGTATAGATAAATTACAAACAGACACAAAACAAACAATCGTTTTTAACACACAAACATTTGTCCTGGGTGGGAATCGTACCCACGACCATTTTATTAGCTATCTACAAAGTCTTTGTAGTATAAAAAAAAAACTATCATATATATCACATGCAGATCCAGACCGTCTGTACTTCAGTGGCTATTCCAGAAAATTAGTGGAAGTGAGGGTGGAGACTCCCCCCCCCACCCTGACGCCTGGAGGCACATGATTTACACTACTCCCGTATTATGTTTTGACTTTAATAAACAGAACGTTTGTCATTCCACGGACAGGTTTTATAGAAGGTTGGTGCAACTTGGTAACTTGCTAGATATTTTATACGTTTATAGGGTTACGATGTTTTAGATGTCGGTTTAAAATTTCAACAACTTTTGATACATCACATCTTCTATAAAAATAAATAACATTTGGAGATGAGGTAAATTTAAATTTCACTTCAACCCTTTTTAGTGTCCCACTGCTGGGCACCGGCCTTCTCTCAACTATCTTATGAGTTGAGAGAGTTTAGCCCTTAATCCAGACACGCTGGCCAAGTGCGAGTTGGTGGATGTCACATGTCCTTGAATGATTAGTTCTTAGACATGCCGGTTTCCTCATGATGTTTTCCTTCACCGATATTGAGCAGCGGAGATGAAACAACACAAAGATGTGTGGGCACGACCAGGATTCGAACCCGCGACCTTATTTTTCTAAGGCGAGGCCCGTACCGCTGCGCCACCGCTTCTCACTCATCGATGTCGGTTTAGAATTTCAAAAAATTTTGATAATAGATCTTCTATAAAAATTAATGACATGTGAGATGAGGTAAATTGAAATTTACTACATTAAAATGTAAGGTGGGTCCCTTAGTGTTTCTAACTTTAATAGGGAGCATCATTCCATTTTGGTCTTTTTTGAACATTTCTGTTCGTGTCGAGTCTGGGTGTAAATATCTATTATATGTATATATTTACAAAAGAATTGTATTATATGTATAGTATATACCAGTTATCTGGTTTCCTTAACACAAGCTCTGTTTAGCTTGGGACCAGATGACCGTGTGTGTTAATGTCCCAGAATATTTATTTGTTTATTTATCATCGGTATATTGGGCAGGCGCTTTCCCCGAAAGACTACATCATTGATTAACATTAGACAAATTGTAGTCAAGCGCAAACCTATTTCAGAATAAACTTAAAAAAAAACATTTAGGATGTACATATTTTTTTCACGTTCACGTTCCACGTCAACCCTTTTAGTGTCACTGCTAAACACGAGTCTTCGCTCAACTATCTTACGAGATGGGAGAGCTTAGGCATTAATCCACACACACTGGCCAAGTGCAGGATGGTGGATGTCACATGTCATTTATTTTTCACATTCGTTCGTTACATGCCAGTTTTCTCACGATGTTTTCCTTCACCGATATTGAGCAGCGGTGATAAAACAAATCACACAAAGATGTGTGCTACTAATGAATCGAACCTGTGATTTTATATGTCTAAGGCCAGGCCCGCACCGCTGCGCCACCGCTGCTTTTGTACGATGATACCTAAACCTTCTTTGAGTAATATTTTTTTAATGTTTGATATTAAGTAAGTATCAATTTCTACTTATATAACTTCAAAAAAGCACTTCATTCGTTGTTTTACTTATATAAGTAAATTAATAAAAAAAAAATCAAAATTATTATTATTATTTCGAGTTTTTTTTATGGTATCGTAACGAGAATCACTAGCCCTATCACCTGTCTTCGTTTTCGGAAGCGTTCCAAATACACGCTGTATAAACCAACGTCCCGTTTTGAGTCAAAATAAAATTACGTGAGTAATAACTATCTTTTTGTTAACGGTTAGATTCAGTCAAAAAACATAAATAAATAAATAAATATTCTGGGACATTAACACACACGGTCATCTGGTCCCAAGCTAAGCAGAGCTTGTGTTAAGGAAACCAGATAATCGGTATATACTATACATATAATACTTTTCTTTTGTAAATATATACATAAAATAGATATTTACACCCAGACTCGATACGAACACAAATGTTCATCACTAATGTTTGTCTCAGGTGGGAATCGAACCCACGACCTGCGGCGTGAAAAGCAAGTATCTTACCGACCACGCCACGGGCCCGTCATACATGTTAGTGATGTTGTTACACACACATAGTTACACATTATTAAGAGTGATTAGCTTTTTATTAGTAACACATTTTTCAAAATTACGTTTCCATTGTCTCTCTGTGTGCATCGCTTTACAGTCTAGTTTTAATTAAAACCGACAGACGGACGGACATCACAAAGTTCTAGTCGAGATGACAGCCTGTGTCTGTAATCTAGATATATTTCTGATATTCAAAGATAGAATGGAATAAACGTTGACATTTTGGACTATTATTAATTTTAAATATTAGTATCAGCAAGCCTTTGATTTGATATATTGTAGAAGCGTATTCAAAATAACAAGTCCGCCATCTTGGGTATTCCGCCATGTTGGATTCACTCAATCTGTTCACTCACCTTCACCACACAGACACTAACATTACGGATTTAAAAAATTGTCAGTAAAGTTTTTTTTTATTTATAGGTAACATATCTTATATTTTTAAATGAGCAATTCTTGTATATATATTTATCAATCATTTTTAGAAAATGACATTAAAAAAAAAATACCGAGCAAAGCTCGGTCATCCAGATATTTTTATTGAATGGCCAACGGTTTCTTGATAGGTGTGCAAAATTTCAAATAAATTTGACGTTTGAACTGGGTAAAAATCTCATGTTCAAGCGTCCGCTATTCTAAATTATTATCTACTTCTGTTTCAAATTTCATCAAAGAAAATTTTGCATTTATTAGGGTATCTAGTATTATACATATAGTATAGTAGTACTTTATAAAAAGTTTTAATGTGTCATTCATAATCTTTAACCTATTAGTTCCAAGTAACTTTTACACTCGACTGCCATCTTTTCTCCCACCCACTATCCTCAAAGACCTCACAAAACAAACCAGGTGATAATCACCATTACGAGCCGGCCACGAAACGGCCATAGTTACCCCCTATAGTTTCACCCCCTTCCAGCTTTTAATTATAATACTTTATAGCCCTATAAATCACGACGTGCGTCCCAAGAGCCTCCCTCCCCCTCCTACTTTGAAGGATACTAGTTCAATTCTCGCTGGGTGTAATAATTTATAAAGAAATTATTCCCTTTTTCTGTTGGGTCGTGTCGCTGATTAGTGACGATGTTACAGTGAGTGTGGAGTGTTTTGGTGTTTAATATATTGAATTACTGTTGAAATAAGTATATAATTTTGCCTTGTTTAGTGCGGAAAGTTAATGTCGTATTCCTACGTATAATATTATATGAAAACCGCAGGTATTCCTAATATAATCTGACACTTGCACCCCTATTCTCGCACTTCAGACATTTACCTCGAACTTGACACGTCGAAAAAAATGGCGGATGGCGATTGAAGTTTTCGAATACTATCTTGAACTTGTCAAAATCGATTTCATAATCACCTATGTAAGGCTAAATATAGATTAAGATGGATTGGAAATAGAATAGGTAAAGTAATTTATAGATTTATGTGCATTTTAACTGCCAAGTTGTTGAATTCGCTACCGGCACATCTGAATCCCGATAGCTATAATCTGCCTGTGTTCAAGTCACGAGTGAATCGGTATTTACTGAGTAAGCGCGTTTCATCGTAGACTGCATCGGCAAGTTGTTGTTAAGCGAAAGCCTATTACAGTATAAAAAAATATCTTGACGAGTTCATGAAATATCATGAACTCGTCAAGATATTTTAAGATACGAAAAAAGTTTTCGAATAATAATTCGAAAACTTTTTTCGTATTGGCAAATCGTACTAAGGGTACTAGTGGCAGAGAAACTGAGAAACAGATTAAAGGATTCAGTGACATTGTTTTGTTACTAGTTCATTTTGGTATACCTGTCACTTAGGTATATACTTAGGGTAAAACTTACCAAGGAAGTGCTGCTTCATAGATAGTACGAGATTTAATTTCTTACCTGAAAAAATAAATAGAACACAATTAGTTTTTGATTTCATTATTAATTTTACTGTGAAATTTTTTGGTGATTCTGCAACAGTAGGTACTAGAACACGTTAATTTCTGTAATTGTTCAATAAATTTAAAAAAGTATAATAAGACGTATTTTTATAATTTTTTTATTGGACTTAATCAATAAATTATGTACCATCTGTTTGTAATAGTACTGATGAAAGCACGTGGCGTAGAATTAGCGGTCAGTCACCCTAGCGAACGCACAGCTGACAACACGCGGTGACAGTGCAAACAGTATATTAAACATCATTGGTTGCGAATTACTTCATTTTTTGTACTCAGACATACTTATAAATGAGTTTAGTAAAATTTGTTTCAGTTAATTTTACGTATGTTAAAAATATGTAAGTAACTACAAACCCTTTCTCCGAATTGCCTTTTAGCGAAAGACATGGACTAATTTCGTCACAAAACAAAATATACCGTTCGTATGAATATTAGACACTTCACTCAAACTTCGCGTGACAGTCGACCAAACTACCGACGAACACGTCACCCTGTCATCAGTCTGTCACGTCAGCCTGTCGGTTTGTCAGTCAACTTTACGGTAATCACCGACGTCAGTGTCACAGCGACATGGGCGACATACAATATGCTGAATCAAAGTAAATAAAAATAGATAGACTGAATAAATATCTAATTTCGGGAACGCAATGTGTATAAATTATTGCTGCGAATATTTTGATGGTTTCTATTACCATGAAGTCATAATTTGCTGACAATTTGTGGTAAAGACGTACCTATATAAAATGAAAACACATGAATTTGAAAGTAGCTGATATGACAAACAGTACCGATTAGGAAAACGCTTACTTTGCTGTCGGTTATCATCATTCCCCTTGCCTTTTTCCCATTTTTATTGAGGTCGGCTCCCAGTCTAACCTGATGTGGTTAGCTACCAGAATTACACGAGCGACTGCCATCAGACCTCGAAACCCGTAGGGAACCGGTAGCATATTGGCTTCTGACTACATTTAACGATTGTTATAGATGTGTTAAATGACACTATTTTTTTAGTCAGTTGTATTTTTTTTATTTGTAAATGGGAACAGCTTCCGGAAGAACTAGTGGAGGAAACGTCTCAAAGGTTGCCTGGTTCGATTAAGCTGTGAAAATAGAGAAGCGACATCCCAGCGTTCTTTCAGCATTAATAATATTTTTTTTTTAGTTCTCATATCTGGGCCATGGCAATCTGTTCGAGAACAATAAGCCACTTAATTACTAATAACTATTAATAATAATAATAACATTATAGTGGGAGATTAACACATACGGCCATCTGATCCCAAACTAAGCAGAGCTTGTACTATAGAAATTAGATAACTGGTAATATACTAAAATACTTTTCTTATGTCAATAAGTACATACTTAAATATAGATAATTTTTCGTTTATCAACTGGTGGTAGGCTTCGGGCGTGGTTAGTGACCACCCACCAGACGAAGCCACACTGCCAAATGGCTTTGTCACCATTTAGGAAGGTGGGTCGGGATTGTTGGTTTCTAACCATATGGAGCCTCATTCCACTGCCACCCAACCGAGAATCATTCGTTATCACGTGTAAAGCGGTATATTGGGCGTGCACACCCCATCGTAGACTACATCATTGCTTAACAGGCAAGTTGTAGTCAAGCGCAAGCCTATTTCAAAATAAAAAGAAAGAAGGCCGCGTGTGGTAAAGTAAAAAAAAGTATATTTCGCTACACTAGGTAGGTAGTCATTTCTTATCATTACGTCATTGTCATTGGTAGTTTAGTATTCTGTCTGTAGATAACGTTGACTTTACATGACTAGCTTAGCTAAGAAGGCAGAATATTTCAGTTAGCAGTTACCCCATAAGTGATATTACACATCTCGATGACTGGGTACCGTCTATTACCGCACCAAGCATTACCGCGGGCTCAAAACTTGGCACACTGGCAAGGGTGTGCGTGCAAATATGACAAATTTATGTAAAACGGGCACTCTCTTTGTACTACAAGCAGCCGTCGAGAAATTAGTGCTCATTTTGTCCGATGTTTACGAGTGTCGGAGCACTGTGCGCCTCAAAAATATGGTAATGGCTGCACAGTGGTTGGGTTTCGTCTAGTGTGTATCGATTGAGCTCGATTTGAGAGCTGTGGTTTGAATTTGAAGACTAGTTTTGAATATTATTTTCAGTATTCATTTATAAAAGTGTTTTTTAAAGACTTATGATGAACTATCTGTTGCCTACGGCCCCTATATCTACTTAATCACTAAAACCATTAAATATTTTTTGGCGTTATCTGATAAAAGTTGGTCATTGCCATGTTTTTTCGTATGTATTCACTTCAACCGTTTTTAGTGTTACCATTGCTGGGCACGTGTCTTCTCTAAAGTTAAGCTATGGGGTAAGACTTTTATTATTGGAAAGAACAATAAAAAAAAAACGAAATCAAAAAAGGAAATAATTTGTAGATGTTTAGGTGTGAGTCAGTGTGTGCGTGCGTTTGTACGTGTGCGTGCGTGTGCGTAGGTGCGTGCATGTATGCGTGCGTTAGGGAAAAAGAATTCAATTGTTTTAATCAACCTACGTTGTTTAGTTCCTTTAATAAAATGAGTTTTAAATTTACTTATCATTTACGGTTAGGTACAGTTAAAGATTATATCCTATATGTAATTTGTGATCTTTTGAGATATAATCTTAAAAGATCACAAACTTACTTAAAAGATATAATCTTTAACTGTACCTAACCGTAAATGATAAGTAAACGTGTAATAATATTTACCATGTTTGTTTTACTCAAAAACTGTCTTATTATTAAGTTCTTACAAGATTTGACTACAAAACGACTATATTTCTATTCTACAGAAGTAAAATGTAAAATACAGATGAAAGTTTCGAAAGATATTTCTTGGCGTCATATATTTAAATGCGTCAAACATTTTAGGGAAGGAATTGTCCCGAGCGCGATCCATCGGCCGTTAATAGTGACACATTACTGTATTTTCGTCTAAAGTCGTTACGTTTTATGCGAAAGAGGAACAACAAAACAGATTCACGACTTTAAATCGCAATAAAAAGTTACGTCATAATGAAAGTTATTGAAAATATGTTAGTGAATAGTTGTTGTAATAGAATTTTGTTTTTATAAAAGTATGTTTAGGTAGTTAATAGTGATTTTAGTTTGTAAATATAAATGAATTACTTCATTGTACATAGACGTAAAGCTTGTACAACTCGATCGATTTAACCAATTAATTTGCATTGTCATTTTCAAGAGGCTACGAAGTGTTTTCTATGAAATTAAGTTAAACATACCTAATTAGGCTTTTACATTGTAGTTTAGTAATTTTGATTTTTTTAGATTCTAACGTTTTTTTTTTATTCTATAATAGACCTGCGCTTGAATGAAGCAATGATGCAATATACGATGGAACGCGCTTACCCAGTAAATACTGATTCACTCGTGCCTTGAAGACAAGCAGATTATAGCTATGGGGAAACATAAGATGCCGGCAGCGAATTCCACAGTAAAAGTGGAAGGAAAGCGCTTTGTGCGTAGGTACCTGTGGACGTGCTACACTAGATGCTTCTTTGGCCGCCAACAATATTTTTACATGGCCCGAATGGAGCGTCATTGTCCGTGAATCTATTAAATTCTTATGAAATCCTATTTTATACACAAAATTTTACAGAAGTGGCTACAAAAGTTGCTTGCATCTTGTTGACCATTCATGCAAGCCACCATTCTTTCTGTAGTCTATTTAATAGCATGGCGTTACCGAGTGGGCTTAAATTGGCAGTGGTCACTTGCCAATTGAACGATAGGATGAATGGTGTATCACAAAAATAATGGAAAGAGAGAAGATAGGTCACCTGACCGCTTTTTCGTTGCTGAATAATTTCAACCAACTCGCTCTACTGTACGCCATGCAAAAGAACTACATCCCAAAATGACAATAGACACGATCTGTATTACTTGGACGGAAGAAGCTAGCAATACGTACAGTTGGACGGCTATGGGGAGGCTGTTGCCCAGCAGTGGGACATTACAAGCTATTAAAAAATATATAGTGAAGTTAACTTTAAACATTTTTGCTCAGTTTGTAGAACAAAAAGTTTAAAATATGACAGCAATAAAATGATATCACATATTGCACGTTTCGACAAAAAGTCGTCAACTTTAGTCGCAAGTATGCAACAAACAAAAAGACACAACACAGATTTATGTGTTTACTGTATAAATCAGAAGCGGAATGTCAACGAAATTTCATGATTTTTGTTTTTTCTACTCATCATATAGTTTCTTCCGTGGTCTGATTTATTCGCGTTTATTTTGAGATTGAGATTACGAAATGCAATTATATAGAAAATTTAACAACGCAACATAGAATTACGTCTATAAACGGCATTGTAACTGGTCACGATAAATAAACATCATTTCAATATAATAGGTGTCCAGGGTAAGTATGGAAGAGGAAGAAACAGCCGTCCACGTGGTCATCTGTCGTCACTAGAACACCTTGGAATGCCGAGGTCGCTCCAGAAGGACGTCGGCGACTTGAAGGGTCTACTAGGATTCCTCCTGGAACTGGGCTGGCAATAGCAGCGCCGGTCCCATTACGCAAATTAGACGCAGTTATGAAACGGCGAGTTGCGGAAAATTAGCTCACTCCAAACTACGCCTATCGGGATCTAAAATTTAAAATAAACCGCGATAAAATCCGTTAAAAAGTAGTTTTATTTCAATATGCCTGTATTACTTCAAGATATAGGCAGAGGTGAATATCACCAACTTTTCGCCGGCTACGTTTAGGTCCTTTTCAAAATAGGGTCTATTAACTGTCTCAGAGGTCCCATTGTTAACGTGTTCAGTAATTTAGTAGTTTGTTTTTACAAAATCAGAAAACAAATATTGGCCTCGCGGATCTCACAATTGACCGGTTTACTTTTTAACCAACCGATTTTGATGCCTATCGGTTCTAAATAGGAAGCTTAGATGGTCTGTAGAGAGGGTAAGTCGGAATAGTTGGTCCTTCATACTTTTTTCTTTTTATTCATCTCTTCTTTTTGATCTTGATCAACGGTCTAAAGACCTTTATTCCCTTCCACTTCCACCTCCACACCGAAAATAACTCGTAAAAATTGAATCGATATGTACTTGGTAGGCGCGTTCTATAAGACCACATGATCGCTTTAGACAGGTAAGTAATGATCAAGGCTTATGAACAAAAAAAATCGCGTTTGATGGTTTTAGTAGATAATACAATACCGACATTTGCTTGTCAGTTTGTTACCACTGCTTACAACCCAAATTAAATCCACAAAAAAAAAACAATTTATATTAAAACATCGAAACCATCGCTCACTATTTACTAGACGTGTCCCAGAAAAACACAAAATCCAAGAGACATTAAAACAATTATAGCACACCAAAATCCCGTAATCCTGTGCGAGATATACATCGCAACGTCGCGGGATCAATCATCGTCTTGTTAACGAGTCTGCCAGCTGTTGTGAGGGCGATTGATGGAGCTATAAACTATATTTATAGAATAGCTACTGAATAGTTGTGATGTGTGTCGCTCAAAATGGGATTACTATGACGATGTGTGAATGTAGTATGGATGCGGCAGTCCTGAACCACGTCTTTCTATTATAAGTGCGAACTAATATTATAAACGTGATGGTTTGTAAGAGTGTATGCATGTTTGTTTCTAGTTCACACAAAAATTACTGGACGGAATTGGATGAAATTTAGCGCAGAGATAGATTTTGGTCTGGATTAACACATGGGCTACTTTATATTTCAATAAGTACCATGCGGGCGAAGCAGTGGACGGATGCTACGATGTACAAAATAAAGAGGTGTTATGATATGACGTGTGTGGATTCATAGCACGATAGAGTATACAGATTATAGTGTAGATGTCACATGTCCTCGAATGTGCTTAAACATGCCGGTTTCCTTTACGATGTTTTCCTTCACCGATTTGAGCAACGGTGATGTACCTAACAATGCACACAATAATGTGTGAGCACGACCGAGGATCGAACCCGCGACATTTTATATCAAAGACGAAGCCGATACCGCTCCGCTACCGCTGCTCCACGAATGAATCACGTACGATGTTTAAATCATCACCAACCACCAACCTGCACTTGGCCAGCGTGTGTGGATTAAGGCATAAAGAAGTAAGATACTTGAGAAACGACCCGTGCCCAGCAGTGGGACACTAAAAAGAGTTGAAGTGAAATACCTTATCCATGTTTATTACAACTCTATGATAACGAAGATGTCGTAAACAGAAGCTCTCACGTATGTGCACAAATAAAACGCGCATTATTGTCATCAGTTTGTATTTGTGGCTTTTCTATTTTTTGTAGCTCCGTGGCCTTGATGACCTGTTTGATTCTGATAGAAAAAAAAAACTCGCTCTATTTTAATTGGTACCAATTACCTACGTTACGTTGTGCACTATTGTGCGTATTTTTTATCCCACTACTGGGCATAATGTAAAATGTAAGCCACGCGAGCGAAGTCGGAAAACTAGTCAGGAATATAGTTGGATAGGTAAAATTAATCATTAATCATTCGTAATTTTGAGTGAATCGGTATACTGGGCTGACACGTTCCATCGTAGACTACAAAGTTGTGGTCAAGCGCCAGCCTATCGAAGAATAAAAAAAATTAATTAAAAAATATACCTATACCTTACCTACCTACCTTTTTCTTATTTTTAAAAATGGATTCACGTTATTTGACTCCTTAAATCTTGAGAATGGCTGCATTGATTGGTCTGGGTTTGATTTCGTATTTGTACAAGTCGAAGAAATGTTAATACGAAATAAAAAGTTCACCGGGGCGCCTAGTATTCAAATAAATAAAAAAAAAATCAGGCATTAGACCTCTTTTTTCGTTAAGCTCCCGTTGTGCCTGAAGGTAAGTGGACAATCTTACTTTTCAACTTCTATATTCGTGCTTGATCCAAGGTTTAGGTGTCCCTGGTCTTGGCCGGCTTCAAATCCCGGGTCTCTTTACTGCGCCGCTGTTGATTCTATTATACAAGAGCATCCGTGGAGGGATTGCGGTGTAGGTTCCCATAAGGAAAAAAACATTTTTAACACTGCAACATTTAGTTTTATGCACCTGAATTTCCTCAGTACTTCTTGGTATCTCGCCTGCACTACTTGACAATCGATTGACGGGTGTCCCTCCTCCCGCCCTCTCCCTCCCAGTGCACAGCTGACCCACATTGCCGCCATATTTATAATAATTGTACCATTCGAATGCGAAAAGCTGATATTTTAGGTTTGAGAGAGGATATTAATTAATAAGTAGTAATTAATACAATGCAGTTTAAAATTAAATCTTAAATCGGCTCCTCGCCCGCAGCTACACCTATGACGGTTATTGCTTTTCGGTTTTACCTCTTTTTGCGCAGTCGGATAAAAACTATCCTATGTAAAGGACAGTTTTTATCGGATCTCAAGCTATCTCATTCCAAATTTCATATAAATCGGTAATATAGTTTTGGCGTGAAAGCGCGACAGACAGACCGAGTTACTTTTGCATTTATAATATTAGTCGTCATCTTCTGCCTATTCTTGTTCTCTGCTGAACATAGACCTTTCCAAAGTACGCCACTGAACACGATCTTTTCTCATGTCACTCCACCTAGTCCGAGGTCGTCCTATGCTGCATTTGCCAATTCGTGGTCTCCACTCAAGAACTCGTTTACCTCAGCGGTTGTCAGTTCTGCGGCAGATATGACCGGCCAACTGCCACTTCAGCTTACTAATAATATTAGTAGAGATCATTATACGGATTAGTTTAAGATGTTTCAGCTAAATAAATAATAAATGCAAATACTTAGCTATTACCAAGCAATATAACTTTATTGAACCAATTCAGGTACATATTGTAAGAAAGTAAAACATTCTAAATGCACCTACGTACTTATCTAATTCATAAACCCACTGGAAATTCTTAATATTGGAAAAGAGAACATAAGAATCTTTTTTGAAATTTTAAAAACCAAAATAAAAAAACAAATAGTAAAATTCATTCATTCATTCATTTATGTAGGTACTGGTTGTTGTTATTTTCTCTTTTAATTTTTTAATTTTTGTCCAAAGTGATATAGACAACAATTCTATGATTACACAATAAGTATTGCCTACCCAAAAAACACGAATATATTTTTTTAAACAAAGCTTAACGCGAAATGGTTCCGCTTTCCGACTCGGGACAAGATGTCAAGTGACGTCATTGAGATAACGTCAAAAGGGTTGAGTTCCGTCGCATAAAAAAGAAAAAAATAGCGTTATCTTCGGACCGTTGGTCGATTGTCTCTGGACAGTGTGGTAGATTTGTAAGTTAATGAACCGAAGAATTTTTATTTATGTCAACTGATAAAAAAGTTACGAGTAACGACAACTGGACGTTTTCACTGCACAACAAAACATGATACAAGCATAGTCTTATCTCTTTCAACTCATCTCTAAACGATAGAGATAGATAGTGCTAGCAACACGTTTTCTTGTGCATGTTTCGCCAATAGAAACTAGAGATGATAATAAAGACAGGTTGATATGGCAAATAATAAGGCAGCAATCTTTACTCATTATAAATGCAAATGTAACTCTGTCTGTCGCGCTTTGACGACAAAACTACTGAACCGATCAAGATGAAATTTGATATGGAGATAGTTTGAAACCCAGGGAAGGATATAGGATAGTTTTTATCCGACTGCGCCTGCGTGGTTAATGATCCTGGAACACTTTTTTTTGAGGATGACCTAACCTATTTTTTGACAGTTTAGCATCAATTTGATATCTAACATTTTGTTCAGTTTGCGGGATGAATCATTTCTACACAATACAGTCCATTTATTTTACAATAAAAAATACTACAATAGAAAACAACGTCGATCAACAACCCTTCTTACTCAAGGGACAAAACAATCACATTTAAACAAATCGACAAAACTTAAATTCACAAAGTACTCACAAGTCTTATAAACGTCCTAAGTTGTAATAGTGAATCCTTTAACTTGTCGCAGAGGGAAATCATCACATGTCAAATACATTCAAGATAAAAGCTAAACCATTTGCAACTAACCCAAACTAAAAACGATATTCAAAATAAATTGGGTAGGTGTACAAAAACTTTTTAAATAGCCTCGTCAGACAGATTTTCTTAAAATACCTACGTGAATATTGCCAAACCTTTAGCGACTTTGCCGTATTTCGGCGCGATGTCTTGTGACACTATTTAATAAAATAATAATATAGTGGGACATTAACACACACGGCCATCTGATCCCAAACTAAGCGGAGCTTGTACTATGGAAACCAGATTACTGTTAATATACTACAAATACTTTTCTTTTGTAAATATATACTTAAATATTGATAATTACACCCAGACACAAGACAAACAGACATATTTAAACAAAATATATTTGTTTCGGGTGGGAATCGAACCCACGACCTGCGGCGTGAAAAGCAGGTATCTTACCGATCACGCCACGGGCCCCTCATTTAAGAAGGTGGGTCAGAATCGTTGCTTTTTTATGGTTTCTAAACTGAAGTGTCATCCCACTGCCACCTTCCCGCCGAAAATAATTCAAGATCATGAGTGAATCGGTATATTGGGAGGACGCGCAAGCCTCTCTCTTCAACCCTTTTTAGTGTCCCACTAACTGAAAGAGTTTAGGCCCACATAGATTAGACATGCCGGTTTCCTCACGATGTTTTCCTTCACCGATACCTATTGAGCAGCGGAGATGAAACAATTCGCACAAGGATGTGTGGGCACGACCCCGCGACCCTATTTTCTAAGACGAGGCTAAGCACAATCCTATTTCAGATTTAAAAAAATACCACACATTGAAATAAAACCTCGTGAGTGTGAGTGCAGTTGAAGATAGATAAATAGATAACCCAAAATCATTACAGTTAAATTCTGTCCAAATGTACTTGTATAATCCCAAGTGTCATTATTTACTGTTTCTTTGAATATACGAACGCAACATAAGCTATGTGTACACTTTGAATCGTCTCAACCAACATGTCTGCGATTAAAAGTGCAGGTGGGGTGGTCCGGCATTGATCTGCTCCTGACGTCGACCCCACCCTGGTGTGGACATACTTACCGGGGTGATAACGCCCCAGACTTATTTTTTGTTTCATTTGAAATTTAAAAAGTTACTTTTCGTGCTGAGATTTGTCTTTTGTTGTTTTTTTTTTCAGAATATTTATTTGAATAATTATTATTGTGTAATAAGTATTTTCTTAAATTTGCGAAAATATTTCGCATTGAAATAAAACGAAACGAAACGTAAGGTCTAAAAATGAAACAGTCTGACATGGACCGCGATAAAATCCTTTAAAAATGTAACTAAAAATGTAATTTTTTAGGTTTTTGACGTGACAACGTCTTAAATTAGGTTGCGGCTGGGAGGCACTTATGAAAAAGTGTAACGCTCGGTAACGTTACGATGAGTCACCGAACGAGAGAGAGGCCCGCCGAATGCCTTGCGTCTCTCTCCCACTCAACTATGTTTCATCCTTCTTCCTACTATACGAATGAATATTCACATTAAAATTATTTTACCACTCAAAGTCGTTGTCACGTAAAACTTTCGCCCGTATACCGAATTTACAGGCAACCAATTTTTTTTAGATTTACTTATATTCTAATTTTTTAATATGATAGTATTTTCTTAAATTTACGCGAATATCACACCAGGATCAAACAGTTCATGACCATGAAGTCCGAAATAAATAAAACGTCGCGATATAAAAATCTAAATTAAACTGCGATAAAATCCTTAATAAAATAGTTTCATTTCAATGATAAAATCAACTAATTGTGAAATAAAGAGTATGTACAGTGTACATTCTATACTGAGATAGTAAGCAAATTAAAATAGTAAATCACGAAAAGAAATTAAACCAAATTTGATGTAGTTTTGCACACATATCATTTAATATCTGGATTTACAAATAGAGTAGGTACGTTATTTTGTTTAAAAGGATAATTAAGGTTATAATACACGGGTCAAATCGGAGGTGAAAGTATTAAAAATAAAAGGTGTTTCGGACCTATTTAACTTATTATTTTTAATTACTGCGTTTTAAGTACTACAACATTATCCAGTAGCATCGAGAAACCAGTTAATTAAATATTAGAAACCAACTATAAAAAGTAAATACAAATTTCTATCGCAAAATATTAATATTTTTTCAATGAGCAGTCAAAAGGAGCAAATATTCCAATTTATTCGCCAGACAGTCTATTTAACAACCCTAGGTTGACCCGTCTTCTTGAGTGAACGGAATCACTCAAAAGTTTTAATGTCCCTTCCGGTCAGACGTTCCGGCCGGACGCCAGTGTGCAGTCGGCTTTATGTTGCAGTGTTAATAATTGTGCTTATTCTGTTCGTGTGTGTGTGTGTGTGCTTCGCTAAAATTATCTAATTGGTGATACGCGAGTTGCCTTAATAATATTGAGGTGCGGGGTTCATATTCTGAGTCGAGCAAAATACATTTCTATATGTACCTTGTAGAAACGATTTTCAAAGGTCAATGTTTCATAAAATCATACACAATTCGATTTCACACAAGATTGTCATTGAACAAAAACAACTTAACCTTCAAAAAACCATTTTAACTCTTTGACATAAGCATTAAAATCCTTCAACCTTTATAATGACAGACAGTTTAATTATCTACGTACGGCGATATTGCAACAAACCGAATTAAAACGAAAAATTAATCTATCGCATTCAATTTTCAAACCGCAAACGGGTGACGGATTCAGTCTGTTAATACCCAATTATAATGTCCTCGGTCTCCAGAGGGGTGGGGAAATTTTTTCTACTTCATATTTGGTTAACAGAGTACTTACGAGTAGAGTGATTGCCTCAGAAGCTTAGTGCATAGCGTGTTTGCCTTTTTTCCCATGGATATAGTGGGCGTATCCTATTATATCCTAGGAAATACCTACCATTTGAATTTGACGGGCCGGTAGCGTGGTCGGTAAGATACTTATTTTTCACGCCGCAGGTCGTGGGTACGATGCCCACCCAAGACAAACATTTGTTTAAATATGTCTGTTTGTCTTGTGTCTGGGTGTAATTATCTATATTTTAGTATATATTTACAAAAAAAAAAGTATTATATGTAGTATATTACCAGTTATCTGGTTTCCATAGTACAAGCTCTGCTTAGTTTGGGATCAGATGACCGTATGTGTTAATGTCCCACTATATCTATATTACTATTAAATACGAAACTGAAAACACTTCTACTAGTATTGTCTTAGATTTACGCGAATATCACACATTGAAATAAAACTACTTTTTAACGGATTTTATCGCGGTTTATTTTAGATTTTAGATCCCGACGTTTCAAAGTCTTTTCAGACTTCATGTTCACGGGTGGACTGAGATATTTTTTTTTTTTTTTTTTTTTACTTCTACTATTATTAAACTGTAGAAAATCACTCTGTTCTAATGTCAATAGTTTATACAGCGTACGCGATATAATGAATTCTTTTCTATATTTTTGTCACACCTTAGGTTACACTATAGAAGTTTTCTTACAGATCCCTAATTTATTTTAGCATATAATATAACCTATGTTACTAAGTTAAGTATAGATATAGCTTTTGACGTCACGAGTGGGTAGGAGATGGGGTCACCCGTCACTCATAGCTTCCCGTGACCTCGATTCGATGAAACATGAATGAAGGACGACATTACGAGTGAAATGACAATTAATTTCTAATTAATGACGAAGAAATTCATAAGTTTAGGTTTAAACCTTTCTTTTAAATAAGTTTAATTAAATAAGTTAGTATAAATTTGACCCGTGTTTCATGTGCGCTTTTTCGTTCATCTTCTTTCTGGTCTTTATTTTCATACCACGCGAGAGAAGCCGCGGTCGGAAGTTATTGATAACAGCAATTCTACAATTAACTATATTAATCAACATTAACAGTAAAAACGTAGACAAAATCGCAAAGGGCAATATTCAATTTAGTCTTAAAATTCTTAACCCTGTCCATGCCAATCCCAACCCCTTGTTTTATTGAGCGTCTGGGATGGACTCACGGAATTCTTTACAGTGAAGTAGATTTAATATCGACAGGAATGCGATAAAAGAAGTTAAATATACAGATGCTTCGAGTTTTTTGTATTCGAAAATATTTAGAGTTTGATACTTAGAGGCTTTGAATAACTATATAATCTGTTATGTAAGAAAGCGTATTATAATATTTCAGACTATCTAACCGATAGCAACGCTTGGAATAAGTCGCTCTAATTCAACACACTACATAAACAAAATGTAATAGATATAAGTACTTCATTTAAAAAAAAAGCCTACTGAGTTTTTTTGTCAGTGTTTCTTAGTAGTTGCCAGTCATTCACTGCACGGTAGGAAAAAAGAAATTGGACTATTTTTATGTAGACTATCGTCTCAGAAAAAAATAAAGCATATTTTCATTTCATATCATTTACTTTGCGGAATTCCTTTATAAAAACTACACTTTAATCTGGATTACACTATTCCCCTATTTTGGCAGGTAAATGCGAAGGTTGAATTGTCGAAATAACGGAATAGTGCAATCCAGATTTAAGTGTAATTTTCAATTTAGAGTGGGTTAATGGAAACACTTTTGATATGGTACAGTTGGTTTACAGCGAAAATTTGGTCACTACGCAGTGTTAGTTGATCGAGCTCCCAGCCACAGTTTTCCTAAGATTCTACAGCATGGGGCTCTTTATGAGTCAGCAACGCGCGATTATTACCACATCTTACCATCATATGGGCCGTAAGCTTACTTGACAACTTAGTGAAAAATAGCTACTTAACCAGCTAAGTGTCGAATTTCTTCTCCTTAAAGGTCATCATATTGAGGTCGGCTCCCAGTCTAACCTAATACGGCTAGCTACCAGAATTATACGAGCAACTGCCCTCAGACGTCGAAACCCGTAGGGAACCTGTAGCCGACAAAATAGAGACGTTAGACCAGGTGTCAGATAATATTAAGAATCTGACTACGTGTAACGATTGTCATAGATGTGTTCCATGATAACCGGGACTACCCACCGTGCTCTCCAAGGCACGGCGGGTAGTTCGTTAACCAACCAGATACCCAAACAAATGTTTGTTGTTGCGCTAAGATTGTACTTTGTCGTACATCCCAATCGGACGGCTTACACCGCTCGACTACCGTGGTCGTCTTAATCAATTCAAACTAATCCATTGTATTGATACCCCCCAAAAAAAATATAAATTTTAATTAAACCACTCGACCCTGACAAGACCATTCTCCATAACATCAAAACGTTTCAAAATTCGTTTAAGCGGTAGGATGCTCGAAATATGACAGACATATACACACGATGTCTGTTATTTCTTTATATGCACTACAAACCACCCTGTCATCTTAACCCTGCAACTACCGCCATAATTTTATAACAGGTCCCAATCCCGGAACCCATTTCGATCAAATTTTATTTTACGTACTGTAGAAGTTTTTATTGGACCGGACTACTTGTACAACGATCGTTTTGTATTTATGTATTATTTAACGTCCAATCTTGCGGATTTGCATGAATTTGATACCCCCTCGATAGACACTGGATTTGGGATAACCCTTTTCGGGACACGTAATAATACTCGAACTACCGCTTAAAATTTTATTGGTTAACATAAAAATGATTTCACCGAATTAGGTTCGGACGAGAAACTTTTTTTATTAACATTTTTTAATATGAACGTATTCACTTTATTTTATATGAAATAGGTTTGTTATTTAATATCATATCCTACGCCTATGACGTACAACAATATAACACATTCAAAATTAATTCAATTCTTTCCTCTCGTGATGATTCTGAATCTTATTGAATAGCCATCCTGCATTCACAAAGGACAATATTACACCGTTTATTCAAAACAGAGCTACAAAATGGTATCGAAAGCAAAAAAAAAGAACAAATCGGCGCGATCCACATCAGCTGCAAGTCAAGACAGACGCTGTAAACACAAGCAATATTGTTACCCGGCCGCAATCTCGTATCAACCGGCCAAATAGCTCGGATACTTATGTAAATACAACCACTATTCTGCTTATTGCATATCTAATTTGATTTCTTTTGCAATACAGTGATGGGATTCAACGAATATTGGTCCTACCTGCCCATCTAATATTATCCCGGGGCCCGGGAATGCGTGTCGTGGCATTTGCAGGGTTAAAAGATCACGATAGGAACACAGGTTTGGGGTTTTTTAAAATATTTATGAGGGCAGAGCGGTGAGAGTTTGCGTTTCATCTGTAATCCAATTTCGGTTTATGTCTTTCGTAACTTACTTATTTTCAGGCAAAACTTTGGTAGGGTCAAACTGCTTTTTATAAGATAAGTGTTAATTAAGTCATATTCTATTCATAGGACGCAGATGTTTTGTATGTGTTTACCTGTATAAATAGTTAGCCTGGTTTCAGTTAAGGTTATGAAGGTCACCTTCGGTTAATAAGCTTAATACTTAGAAATTCAGTTCTATTTACACTTGTTACGAACTTTTTACACTTTGCTAATGAGCATTCTGATGTAGGTACCCCTATTACTAATTGTCTCCAAGTACAGTATGCAGCCATAAGTCCAGTAGCACGTTAATGATCTTATTCGCTTGCATTGTACTGCACGTCTACATAAGTGTGCATGATTCATAATTCTTATATGTCAGTTTGTACAGACTCATATATACAACGCTTCAGATAAATATTTAGTGTTATAATTCCACTTATAAAAAGAATCAATCACTTAAACTACAGTTTCACTCACCGATTATTCTGTAGTTAACATTATGGCCTTAACAGTAACTTATTCGTAACTTAGTCAACTTCACTTAGCGATACAAATCACGGCGAGGCGCACAAGTTGAATAGTTTTTTGAAACTTGTACTAACTCATTTGCTATTTGAAGCAGTGCCAATGTTGTTCCGTGATGAAATAAGCACGCTAACTTAAGTTTTATTAAGTTACCAGTAGTCGATCTGCTTCGGCTGCAATGAAATCCTACCTAGACGTAGCTCAATGACAATTTACATGCTGTAATATAAAAAAATAGTCGACAATAGCTAAATTTTTATATAGTATTGTCTTAGATTTACGCGAATATCACACATTGAAATAAAACCACATACTTTTTAACGGATTTTATCGCGGTTTATTTTAGATTTTAGATCCCGACGTTTCAGTCTTTTCAGACTTCATGTTCACGGGTGGACTGAGGTATTTGACGTCCAAAAATATTAATCACAATTTTATTAATAATTGTGATTAATATTTTAAATTATTATATTTTAAGCATATAATAGTGTTCAACATAGGTACATCATCTATTCATTGAGGTAATTTATATACGGATTAGAACCTAAGCTTCAGTGGTAGTGCATATCTGCCGCAGAGCCAACAACCGCTGGGGTAAACGAGTTCTTGAGTGGAGACCACGGATTGGTAAACGTAGCGTAGGACGCCCTCAGACTAGGTGGAGTAAAAAGTCGCGGATCGTGCTCAGTGGCGTGCTTTATGAGAGGCCTATGTCAGCTATCTTACGACATGTGAGGATATATTGCTTGATAGCTTGAGTGGATGAAGACCTAAACTTTCACTTTGCAATAGGCCACTAAGTATAATATAATAAATATTATGTAACGATTAAAAGTTTTAAGTGGGATCAAAAATAACAAGTAACATCAAGTGTAAGAACAGCCGGTAACGTTACATTAAGAAGTCTTTCCTTTTCCAGACTTACGCCCTTCGCCACTGCTTCATATACTTCAGTCCATCAAATCTAAGAAGTACCGTTTGACGTTTCACTGTTTTCTATTAAATTAGCTTTATAGAGGCGTAATTCACACTATTTTATGAGCTTTCCTGTAAAATAATTGAATTATGAAGCTATTTTTATTTTAACATAACATAAACAATTTTCATACAAAAACTAAAATTCTAAATGTACTACGTTTAGAACTGTCAATTGATACTTCTTAGATTTGATGGACTGAAGTAAATTTACTATGTAAATATATACTTAAAAAATTGGTTGCCTGTAAATTCGGTATACGGGCGAAAGTTTTACGTGACAACGACTTTGAGTGGTAAAATAATTTTAATGTGAATATTCATTCGTATAGTAGGAAGAAGGATGAAACATAGTTGAGTGGGAGAGAGACGCAAGGCATTCGGCGGGCCTCTCTCTCGTTCGGTGACTCATCGTAACGTTACCGAGCGTTACACTTTTTCATAAGTGCCTCCCAGCCGCAACCTAATTTAAGACGTTGTCACGTCAAAAAGATAATTACACTGAGAGAGATAAACAGATATGTTCAAATGTTCATCACACAACTGAAAAGCAAGTATCTTACCGATCACGCCACCGGCCCGTCAAACTTTTTACATCTATATAATAATGGAAGAGTATAAATCATAATAAAAAGTCATTCAATCCCATAACTGTAACGTTTTTCAAGTGAACTTGTAACTTGTTACGAGTTCGATACATTTTCTGAGTTACCGATTGGTTCTGTAAGGACGTAACGGTTGCCAACAAATCAACGTAGTTGTAACTGTTGCGTCAACTTAATTAAAACTGCGAAAAGTTGGCGATTTAAAAGCGGAGCTCCGTTTTGTATTACAAGCGGAAGCGGGAAAGTCTAATGTCGAAATATTGTTCTTTTTAGGCCCAAATTTTTTGGTATTGTTGCTTTTATTTTTAACACAATTTAAATTAACAGACTTTTATTCACGAAACGTGAAAATTAACATATTTTTTTTTAAATAATATTTTATTAATTCTATTAATTTTGTCCTTGCAAAAACAAAGTTTAAATTTCAAGGGTTTATAAGTTGTAACTATTAGAAAACAAAGAATTCCTTTAGAATTAATGTTTATTTAGCCCCAAAAGTTAGGTATAGATACTAATAAAAAAATGTGTAAAAGAGATCGGTAAATTTTAATGTAAAATATGGAAGGGAAAGTAAATATTACAGTTGAAGCAATTTTATTGTTTTTATTACATTCAATTTACACATATAACGTACCTTGAAACTCCCTTCACTCACAGATGAGAGCAGCGATGCCTATAAGAGTTTAAAATTTTATGATTCATCAACTCAATTGACAAAATATTACCAACTAGGCTATTAATTTTTAATTGAAATTAAATAAAACTGGTAGCCAGATAAAGCATTAATTAATATAATAGAGCTACATATTAATGACACATAAATTATGCCATTAAATTTATGCCAAAACATATTTATAGTAAAATATTGATTTTTTAAATTGAAACCAAGGTTAATGGGTATTTTAACAGAACTTGTAACGAAGAGTTATGTATTTAAATTTCCTATTTATGGTCGCAAGTTAACATTAGTTTTCTGTTAATTAAGCTCATAAATATGGAAGATTTAAACATTAAATAGGTACTCTGTGTCCGTCTGTTTTACCTCTTCCTACACATCAATTAATTAACAAACATGACAAAATTCGTGGGTTATATTATTAAGTGATGTATCTTTTTTAGTATTTACCAAAAAAAGGTATTTAATATATACCAGTTCCGAGTACTACCTACTTAAAACATCATCATCATCATCATCAGCCTATTTTAGTCCACTGCTGGACATAGGCCTCTCCTAAGTTACGCCAGTGAGCACGATCCGCGGTTTTTTCCATCCAGTTCTTGCCGGCCGCCCTGCTGAGATCGTCACTCCACCTAGTCCACCTAGTCCTAGTCCTCTACCTACTTAACACAAGTAAATATAATTATTTAATTTTTAACTAGGTAGTGTTGTGTGTATGTGTGAAAAAATATTATTTTTGGATACCTATAAGTGTAAAGTTAATAGTACTAGTAGTGTACAGGTAGTAGGTACTTGCCCTTTCTTTACCCTAAGCGAAATTATTACACGTAATTTTATCGCATAGTATTTTCTTAAATTTAAACGAATATCACACATTAAATATCACGAATATTACGACGCTTCAAAGTCTCTTCAGACTTCATGGTCACGGTTGACAAACATGAAGTCTAAAAAGACTGAAACGTCAGGATATAAAAAAAGGAAATATAATGTGTACTATCGTGTACTACATCATTGCTTAACATTAATTAAGTTGTAATCAAGTGCAAGTCTATTTCAGAATAAGGTATAGAAAAAAGGTATACAACTAAGGCAAATTGAATTATTGGGGTCAATATGGCATCTCTAAGTTTAAGATTAGGAGTTAAAGGTGCCATAAAAAATAGCTCTCTCATTTTTCTCTGTGTTGGAGGAATTTTTATAGTTAATATTATCGATCGCATCTTACTTGCTTGCTTTTCACGCAACATGTCGTGGGTTCAATTCCCACCCCAGACAAAATACTTGTTTAAATATGTCTGTTTGTCTTGTGTCTGTGTGTTATTATCTATATTTAAGTATATATTTACAAAAGAAAAGTATTATATGTAGTATATTACCAGTTATCTGGTTTCCATAGTACAAGCTCTGCTTAGTTGGTAACAGATGACCGTGTGTGTTTCACTGTCCCACTATATTATATTATTATTAATATCTATTATTATTTCAATTATTTATCAGCTTTATCGTTAAATAGTCATACAGGAATTACTAATAAAATATGACAGATGTAATGAAGTTTTCGTAATAAAAAATCTTGTAGTGCTTTTAACTTGCACCACACACCGCCCACCGCCCGCCGCCCGCCCAACTGTCGAACCTAAAGAAACAGTTACAAATACACAAACTAACAGCTTATTATTAGTTTATGCTCAATCAGTATTTTAATTATTGTTATTTACTGCATTAAGTACAACTTTTTAAGCTCTTTTAAACCAGAAAACTAGTTGTGGAATTTGTATCTATGCTTACCGATTGCTATAATCTGCCTATCTTCAAGTCACGAGTGAATCGGTATTTACTGGGTAAGCGCGTTCCATCGATATAAAAAGAGAAAAAGCATCGATGTAAAATTAATAAATCTATAAATGAATCTATCATCTCAACAAATTCACACAGCAATATGTGGGCACGACCGGGAATCGAACCTACGACCTAATATTTCCACCGCAACCTTAATCTTTATTTTTCTTATCACACAAAAACAGAAAAATACGTGTTGAATATTCACTGTTACCAAACTTTGGGTAATTTACCCAATATTTGGGTAAAAGTAATCCAGTATGAATTCTAATAGGGTATTTTTTGGGGTAACACTCAATAACAGTATAAAATAACTATGAACTATTTTGTTTCATTAAAGATTCTGTGTAATGAACGCACCGAATTGTGTTGCTCTTTCTTTTCGTGTGCATTGTTGTGAAAAATGCAGTTTTTTTTTTAAAGAAGGAAAAGACAACAATGTTTTTTTATAATACAGATTCTAGGGTCAATTGAGACCAAGCTTAGGGTAAAGTTAAACTTTGACCTTTTTTTTCCGATAGAGAATGCATGATGCATACCCTGCCTTTTTGCTCGTTTAAGGCCGCAGCCACCCCATGCAGCGCAAGGCCGAAGGCGACCTGCGCGGGGCCATACCCACTAAACTCCACCGACTCCAGCAACCACGCTCGGCGGGGACACGGGATCCAGTGGGAGCCCACCGAGGCAGGCTGGCAACACTGCCAATATTATTATTTTATCTATCTGAAGGATAAACATAGCAAATTATCGTCATCCCTATTGTCCTAACTAATCGCCTGTTACAAATAAAGTTACCTTACTCACTGCACAATGTATGCAACAACTGACAGATTAATTTGAAACTAAAAAACTTCGTGTCATCTAACTTTGACTGTAAAAACAAATGATTCAACACGATAATGAAGTACGGAAACTAAAAACTAGTGCTAAAGGGGTTTTTACAATGTCCGATTTGGTTTTTGCAGGTTAAAGACGCTACCACAATCACCGCTACTTTTTAAGCGATCTCACAATGACAGTGACTGGCCTGTTGACCTAGTGGTTAGTAACCTTGACTGCCGCCGGAGGTCATGGGTTCGATTGCCATTCAGGAGAAATATGTAAATATCCTGGGACATTAACACACACGGTCATCTGGTCCCAAGCTAAGTAGAGCTTGTGTTATGAAAACCAAATAACTGGTATATACTATACATTTAATACTTTTCTTTTTTAAATATATACTTAAAATAGATATTTACACCCAGATTCCACACAAACACAAATGTTCATCAGTAATGTTTGTCTCGGGTGGGAATCGAACCCACGACCTGCGCCGTGAAAAGCAAGGATCTTACCGACCACGCCACCGGCCCGTCGAATGTGTGTGATGGGTATGTATGTATGTATGTATTTATAAGAAAAATAAGTATATTTAAAGTAAATCAGTTTGTAGTACCCATTACACAAACAAATATTATTGCTTAATTTATGAGATGGCGGTGTGTGTATGTGTGAAAACATTATTATCGTCAGAGGCATGCGTAATACAACAGTTTTAAATAATCAAAAGGTTAATAAAATTATGTTTGTAATTTTTTCGAGTATAGTCTTAAATTATATATTAAATATCAGGGACCTCGAAATCGATCGAAATGTTTAAGTTAAATAAATAGAAATAAAATAATTTAATATAATGATAATAACAAATGTTATATTATATTATACAGAATATTTGTTATATACTGTAATATTTTATTGTATCACACTTCAACCCTTTTTTTTCGTCACTGTTAGGCACATCTTCTCTCAACTATCTTACGCGTTGAGAGAGTTTAGGTCTTAATCCACACACGCTGGGCGGGTTGTGGATGTCACATGTCTTTGAATGATTAGTTCTTAGACATGCCGGTTTCCTCACAATGTTCCCCTACACCCATATTGAACAGCGCCGATGAATTCACACAAAGACGACTGTGAACTTATTTTATACATTAAATATGTTATGATTACTAAATATTATCTCTTGTATAATAATTTCAACAAATGTAACGAAACCTAAGCACAGTATACACTAACCTTAACGTCCAATAAACAGGACAGAGACGGCCCTGTCTCAACCGTCACACAAAATTAGCAACGCAATGAAGTTTTCAAATTAAACTTAGTTCCGTAGAAAGTATGTGTCAAACGCCAAACGAACCTTGTTTTAGGACTCAAATGACTTTATGTTCAGTTAATTTTGGGTTTTACTAGTTTTTGCGATTTTATAGCACTTGCGGATAATTTAAGAGTTGATTATAAAGACGCTTACACACTCGTATCACGTCAACTGATATTTAGTCACGCCAAAAATAAGTCACGTTAGATGTTATTGTTTTAGTGTTGACGAAGTCACTAGATAATAATAATAATAATAATATAGTAGGACATTAACACACACGGTCATCTGATCACAAACTAAGCAGACCTTGTACTATGGAAACCAGATAACTGGTAATATACTACATATAATACTTTTCTTTTGTAAATAGGTATATACTTAAATATAGATAATTATACCCAGATACAAGACAAACAGACATATTTAAACAAATGTTTGTCTCGGGTGGAAACCGAACCCACGACCTGCTGCGAGAAAAGCAAGTATCTTACCGACCACGCCACCGGCCCGTCAAATCCGGCCCGTCAGATAATTATATACTTTTTATTTATTTAAATAAAACACAATAAAGTGTTAATTAAAGCACATTAATAACATCGTGCCTGTATTATCCGAAGGTGTAGGCAGAGGTGAATATCACTTACTTTCCGCTGGCTATGTTTAGGTCTCATACGTAATAGGAGGCGAGCCTATTACCGCTCATCGGCCACAATTTTAAACTTCGAGCTGCAACTAAGATTCGAAAGAATCGAACCCGGGACCTCCCAGTTATTCAGCGAGCTTGCTTACCATTGGACCACCGAGACAGATATATCTATAAACCAATATATCAATTTCTAACTCAACAACTTTAAAAGACGTTGGTTTGTGATGTTTCTAGAATTTTAAGAGAAATCTTAAATCATGAAAAATTCACTAAAGTAAATTAGTTAGTGGTTTAAAGTTGTCCGGGTCAACGAAAAATTTCGCTGTAAAATCGTCTAGGTACCCATCCTGTACACGATGCGATACGTCGCACCACTGAGGCAGATATAACTAAACCATTCAATTTATAAACCAATTTAAAAAAATAAACAATTTTTTTTTATATCTCTAGAGTTTGTGAATAAATCTTAAAACAGGAAAAAATTACGAAAATAAATTACGTAAGTAAATTAATTAGCGGTATATCCCCAGGTAAACGATAAATTTCGCCATAAAAACGTGTAGGTACCTATCCTGTACACGATAAGATGTACGTCACATCGTGTACAGATAGTACTTTATATAAAAACATGTAACATTAACACCTGCATTGCAAACGCCAATGAGTATGTACTAATCAATACAGAGGTGGCGAAAAAAAAACAAATGTTACATACGATCGTGTATTTCCGTATACGAGGCAAGTACTGACTGCAAATTAAAAAACTTTAAAAGAGTTAGATAGAGCAGCGATTTTCTTCCCTCTATGAGCAGCGGTAGCGCAGCGGTACGAGCGTTGTCTTTGAAATATACGGTCGCGGGTTCGATTCCCAGTCGTGCCCACAAATCTTTGTGTTCATCATTAGCGCTGCTCAATATCGGTGAAGGAAAGCATCGAGAGGATACCAGCATGTAGTAGAATTAATTTAAAATAGAAAAATTATTATAAATAATTTAAATAAAAAAGGGGTTGAGGTATGCAGTCGGACTGCAGAGGCATCGTAGAGAATGCACGCAGTGTAATTATTTTTGGTTTAGTTACTGAATGTTAGTAAAGTAGCCAATTCCCGTTGATATCTAAAAGATTTAATTCGATTTGTCGACAACAAGCGAATTACGCTTCTGGTGTTACAAGTGTCCAGTGTACTACGGCACCTGCTCACTGGTTTGTTAATTCTATCAGTATCTATCTAGTTAAAAAAAACCATAGCATCAAATATCGAATGAAAAGTTACATTAGGGATTTGTGTCAATATTATTTTTCATTTTTAAATTGCGAATTCCAATGAATATAATAAACGAAATCAACTGGTAAAATAAATAAAACAAAAGAACGAATCTTTATAGATGTTGTCAACGAAATTTAAATTCAAAACTCAATCTAAAATTTAACTCCAAAACGCGGAGCATACGTTTGCCAACCCTCCGCATGCAACGTTCAACGTCCGTAATCGACGGCCGGCCGGGGACGTATTGGGCCGTCGTTGAGACGCCGCTGGCTCTCTGTTTTTAAAGCTTTCTTCCCCCTACCCATCCCCTTTCCAACAATCGATGGACGTCACGTTAGTGCACCACCCGATCAAGTGCATACGTGACGACTTTCTTTGATGCGTCTTTGTCGAGTCCCCGAGCGGGTTAATTGTGTGCCTCTCCTTCTTATATACTTCTAGTGCCAGATTAAAAATAATTAGAACGAACTACTTAAATGAAAGTATAGCATCTAATAAATATTACAAAATAATGGGTGACGAAAACCTAGTCAAAAACCGCATGACTTGTGACAGTAGCCAACCCGTCATGTACTAATGTTTCATTTTCTGGAAATAGAACATAATATACAAACCTACAAACTTCTAAATTACTGAACAATCGTTAATTTTTTGAAAAAAAAAACATATCTGTAACTGCCCTATCTCTTAGTAAGTTTGACAATAGCAAGATGTTCAAAAAAAGAACACCCATTTTCAATAAAAAATAAATGATATTTAAGAAAATATGAAACAAATGACAGTAAATAAGTATAAAAAAATCTTTGGAAAAAGAACGCTCAATGTCAATTTAAAAACAAAACACAAGCAACCATAGCGTAGATTCACATTATAAAGTGCAGTTCACATGACGGGAGCGTGCACGTGACAAGATGTCACGTCAGAGTGAACGGAGCAAGAAACTCGGCTCGCCTTGCCCCGCCATACCCGCTACAGTTCACAGAGACTGCCACTCTGCCTGTCTGAGTTTTAATTTGGGTATTTCGCTGTTAATTTCTTGTTGTAGCTTAATTTGTGAACAAATCGCTGTTTTTAGGTAAAACTGACAGGTTTTTATAGATTTGAATGAATGGAATAAGTTACGTATATAGATAGGAACTACCTAGTTGTATGGTTGCGAAGTTCTGAATTAGAATCCTGGGTGAGTGAATTGGAAAATAGATTAAAACAAATAGTAGTCGTAGTTGTGTTTAGTTCACTCACTCACTTGCCAACAGCTTTCTTCAGAATCGTGACGTCTTGTGGCAACCCGCCATTCAAAAAAAGATTGCATTAGCATCATATCGCTATCTCTTTCTGTTCAGTTGAATTCTCAAAACAAATTTCTTCTCATTCGTACGATATGGTTCTTTTTTCAGATCAATATTATTGTTCAATACGCCCATAAGTAGTACACAAGCATTATGTTATATGTATAATGCGATTAAGTATATACACAAAATTAATACTAATCTACTCTACTAAAATAAAAGGCCGGTGCTGTGGTCAGTAAGGTACTTGCTTTTGACGCTGCAGGTCGTCAGTTCGATTCCCAGCCAAGTCTGACATTTCTGAAATAAACACATCTGTTTGTCTTGAATCTGGGTGTAATTATCTGTATTTAAGTAATTATTTAAACAAGAAAAGTATCTTAAGTAGTATATTACCAGTTATCTGGTTTCTCAAGCTCTGCTTAATTTGGGATCAGATGGTCGTGTGTGTTAATGCCTCACTATATTACTATTATTAATTACTCTATCAGTTAGCAATAGCCTTGGAAAGCAATAAACTAATAATTATAAATTCTATTCTTGAACTTATATTATAACATTTTCCTACAACGACACTGACACATAAATCCATCATTTTATAATTAATATCCAAACTTAATCCAAACGATATTCACAGAGCCATAATTTAACGTCCATCAGTCCACACAAATCTTCGGACGAGATTATTTATATATGGTATGTTTTTATTATATCCGTCTGACAGTGTCAATAACCGGCTGCTCATCAAGCGAGATTCTCGTTAATATTCAATTCGATCTATAAACAACGACATTTTGTTAATAAATTGCAATATTGAATGCATTTTTTGACAAGTTACTTTATTATGGATACAGTGCATCAGTATTTTGAATTTCGAATCTCAGTTTTATTTATCTGTGGAATATTTGAATAGAAAATAACATTCGTTTTTGTCATTTCATCTTCATTCTTTTCATGATATTATTTTCCTGTTCTTTTATTTAATTTATTTTTAAATAATTTATTAGTGATTATAAAATAAATAAAACGTTGCAGCTCTCAACTCTTAAGATATAGGAGGAAATATAAATATCAGAATTAATAACCTCCACCTCCTTGAAGTAGGTTATAAAACAAAACAAAACGTCTATCCACGAAGTGACAATAGCTAATACATTTTCAATCTCATCTGCCCGATAACATCACGAGCTAAGACTCGGCTGTCAGACCGAACAATCTAGACGTCGACGTCAACAATACTTACTGACGTCAGTGACGTGACGACGTGATAGTGATAACATGGGTAAGGAACTTTATTGTAAACATTTTCTGTTTATTTTCTAATGATATAATTTCTTTTGCATTTATTTATTTCATAATCTCGACCAATCGATTTTAATTACTTATCGTACTAACAACTAGTTGCCGCCTGCGGCTTTGCTCGCGTGGTATTATACAAAAAAAAGTTTCCCGATTACTACTTCCCACATTCTGCCCCCCGTCCGAGTATCGCACTCGCCTAGGTCACTCGTCAGCCCATTTCATACTCTAGAGATGAATTTTGTAAAATTCCAAAAACCGTACTTACTTAATTACCGCCAGGAGTACTCCTGCAAAGTTTCGAATAAAATGGTCTAACTAATCTTGTTCCTTCATACAAACTTTTGATCCCGCTTTAGCCCCTTAGGAGGTGAGTTTTGAAAAATCCCTTCTTAGTGCACCCCTAGACGTCATATGAAACCTATGTGCCAAATTTATAGTCTCGAGACCCAGCGGTTTGAGCTCTACGTTGATATGTGAATCAGTCAGTCAGTTTCTTTTAAATATTTAAATAACGTAACACCGAATGTTGAGGTACCCTACGTAATAGGGCAAACCATAAGGCACAAACCAACTGTAAACCGCTTTAAGGTTTTCCTTATAAACTATGTTTTGTTTCAACCCCCGGCCCTTGCGGTAATTAAACGAATACCTTTAGGTGAAATGAAACGAAATCTTAGTATCTATAACATTAGTATTGTCTTAGATTTACGCGAATATCACACATTGAAATAAAATAAATCGGAAATAAAAAAATAAAAAAAATAATAATAGTAATAATAATAATAAATAGGAACGCAACTTAAATATTAATGTTTGAAGGTAGTCAGTAATAATTGTGATTAATATTTTTGGACGTCAAATATCTCAGTCCACCCGTGAACATGAAGTCTGAAAAGACTTTGAAACGTCGGGATCTAAAATCTAAAATAAACCGCGATAAAATCCGTTAAAAAGTAGTTTTATTTCAATCTATAACATTATTTACATTATACATATGTATATTAACTTATATATGACAAATACTGTCAGTATATTATATTCCAAATAAATATTTGTTATTGGTAAACTAGACAACAAGTTCACAAACAAAGACGTTGTTAAAGTAGTCTCAGAACAGTCGAGCTGCCTTGACAGCTTGTACTGACGTGACAACTGACTTTGTTGTGTGGTACAATAGACAATTGTAAAACAATTAAGTTTTTATACATTCTATAGTAAAAATTATGAGATAAAAAATACGTGTTGCACTCGGGGACTGCCGCGGTAAAGCTATTGCATAGCATTTTTAGTTTTACGGCACCGCTGTGACGAACGGAGTGGGAGTGTTAGGTTTATTTCGTTACGGAATTTCTTGATGCGGTCGCCGCGCTCAAAGCCTACAATACCTCCTGCTTACCTGTAGTTAGCCTAGTTAAGAAGAGGATCATCATCAGCCTATTGCAGTTCACTGCTGGAAATAGGCCTCTCCCAATAAGCGCCATTTCACCCTGTCTTCGACTTGTCGCATCCAGCCACTGCCGGCTATATTTCGCAGATCGTCACTCCACCCAACTGGAGGGCGACCCGTTCGTCTCGAAAACTCGCTTACCCCAGCGATATTAAACTTTGCTACTACTCAACATTAACCATAGTCTCTTATAACTTGGGCTGTATGACCAAGTCTAGAGTGAAATTTCCAGCAGAGGCGAGTAAACTTGAAGACGTGGCTGCGACAGCGACGCGCGTCATTCCGATGCAACTTGATGCGGTGTGCGCTGGTTTCCTTCATAACTGACATCTTTAAAGGAGAGGTCAAAAGTGGGCTAGAATTTTGAACACCAATGTGATATACCTCATTGGAAAGCTTATTTAATAAGCTGTTAGAATTTAACCAAACACGAATTTTAGGAGCAACCATTTTTGTAAAAATCAAAAAAATGTAATAGAAAAACAAAACGCACATTACCTTTAATTATCCGTTTCCTAAGCAGTATAAATATTGCAATCACGTCAATAATTGCATTCTGTTACAGTACTTTTCTCTTGTAATATTATTCTAGCTGCAGCTTAATGTAATTATGACGAAAAATATTTGTTATCTTATTAGTGTAATAACAAAACGCGTGGAAAAAAATATAATTACGGGAAACGTCATGATGTCATTGTCATTGATCAGTTTGATTGACAGCGTCGAAATAATTTTGATTTTTTTGGTTGCTCAATTGTCATTTGACCATGGGGTTGCCAATTGCAATAATCATAATATTGCATTAAGGATTCTTATTTTCAATTTCAATTTTTTAAAAAACGGGGGGGTGTAAAATTATTTTAAATACACCAAAAAATTTAATTAATTATACTCTATTAACCTATGTAACTCAGATTGCTGTTCAAATTTACAATTATTTTAATCCCAGGCTCTATACATTTTTTGAACGTCTCCTTTTATATGATAGACACGAACTTATCACTACAATTTTTTTAAATATTTTTATTTTAACATGTTTGCACGTCAACCCTTTTAGTCCCTTTTAGTCTTTCTCCAGGGCACGGGTCTTCTCTCAACTATCTTACGAGTTAGAGAGTTTGGGCCTTAATCCACACACACTGGCCAAGTGTGGATGTCACGTGTCCTCGAGTGATTAGTTCTTAGACATGCCGTTATCCTGTGATGTTTGTCTTCTACAATATTGAGCAGCGGCAATGAAACCATTCACACAAAGATGTGTAGGTACGAATGGGATTTTTTTTGCGGATGACCTAACCCAATTAGCCGGAAGGGCCTTTATTGGTTCACCGGACTTTTTCGGTGAGCTATCCGAGGACGGTCAAACTGATACGAATGGAAAGCGAACTCGCTACCTTATATTTTAAAGGCGAGGACCGTGCCCCTGCGCCACCGTTGCTCACGCCTCTTTTTTGTCAGAGGATAAAACACTATAAACTTGATACAACGCAAAGCTATAATGTCAAGTACAGTGACAGCCGCCATCTATAGCCCGTCACTCGCCTCTTTGTCAAGCCTTCAGTCCCGCTTTCGAAATGTCACAGTCAGATCCTATCAGAATATAATATGTCTAGGAAATATTTACTACTTTAAGTTACCCAGCTGCAGGGCAATACTTACAGCTGTTGGCTAGCTAAAACCAAATCTATTATTTCATATAATCGCAAGTATTTTTGTACAATAATATGTAACGCATTAAATGTATAAGCTGACCTCTCGTTGTACGGAAATCCTAATAATTCGAGGTCAACTTTTACTTGATCAGCTTCCGTCCGCGGCTTCGCCCGCGAAATTGATCTCACTAATCTGGTTTCTCTCTTGTTTCGCCATACAAACTTTAGAACCCTGTTTCGCCCCCTTAAAGGGTGAGTTCTGAAAAATCCTTTCTTAGTGCACCCCTAGACCCCGGGAACCTATGTGCCAAATTTAGAGTCTCCAGACCCAGCGGTTTGGGCTCTGCGTTGATATGTCAGTCAGTCAGTTCTTCTTTAATATATTTCGATGTGTAGCTATGTGTACAGTCCGCAAGGCCTACGCTGAGCTTTGCATATGTGTGAGTACACATAGAGTACATGTGACGTCGGCTTAGGGCGCAACGCATCCTTTACTTGGTTAAAACCGGTTTTTACTGCTTCTTGACAATATTCAATACAATAAAATTTGGTATGGAGTTAATACCACCAGAGGGTGGTTTTTATCCGATTGCGAGAAAGGAGCTTATTGTTTTAATAACAATAATATTTTCACACTTACACACAGCGCCATCTAGTTCCAAATTAAGAAATTATATTTTCTTGTGTTATAGGTACCGACTAGGATCGATGTACTACTGAAATACATTTTTTTTGTAAATACATAATATAGATCAATTACACACAGACACTGAGTTAGGTCATCCGCAAAAAAAAAACAATTGTGCTCATCGCACAGAGATTTGTCCTGGTTGGGAATCGAATCCACAACCTATACCACCGGACCACCACGGGCAGCGGTCGGAAAGCAAAGAAAAAATATCGATATTATAAACCAAAATAACCTTACTAAACAAAGATGTCACAGTCACAGTCGAAAACAACACATTTCTCTCCTGTCCATCATGACTCATTATATCAGATTAGTGGTACACATTACTGGGTCACATCACTCACTGACTGACGCCAATCACTCACTGCAACCCACCAACAACCCACAACACTGAATACCGAACCTTACTACTCACATTTTAAGGTTGAAATTCTATTACCTGTGTTTCAGACACATATTTTTTCACGTGATAAGACCATTTAACATGAGCTCTGATTTGAAATAAAAATAAGGTGAAGAGAGGTCATGTAGTTTGGTGAGTAGTACGTCACAGTATATTATCAGAGTTTCTTAATTGAAGATAATAAGGGAGGACGTATTTCTTTGTCGTGTTTTACGGATGAAATCGATGTTGGTTTTGCTTTAGTGATGTGAAGAACTTTAAGTTTTAGTCATTCATTTGTGAAAAGTACCTATACAGTCAACTATGACTAAAAAACTACGTTTTAAAAACCGACTTAAAAAAAAGTATATAATAAATTAATTTAAACATATTTAATTTAAAACGTAATAATACGTAAATAATAAAAATAATAGACGGGCCGTTAAATTACTTGCTTTTCACGCCGCAGGTCGTGGGTTCGATTACCACCAGAGACAAACATTTGTGTGATGAACATGTCTGTTTATATCGAGTCTGGGTGTAAATATCTATTATAGTATTAAGTGTATATACTAGTTATCTGGTTTCCATAACAAGCTCAGCTTAACTTGGGACCAGATGACCGTGTGTGTTAATGTCCCAGAATATTTATATATTTTATTTATTTTTATACACTTCCTCAGCAAACTTAATACCTTTAATATTAACAAAACACTGTTATTCTGGGGTGAGGCATTAGTTATTTTAATTCTCAATATAGGTTACCTAGTGTTGAGATTATTATTTAGATACCTAGTTAACTACCTACTTTGTTGTCCAATTGTAACTTTATATTGTAAGTAAATAGTAACTAGTATTCATAAACGTCTTATTATAGCTAAAATAGGTAAATAATTCGTTTGTCTTTGTCTATTATCTAGACATTTATAGTATAGGCCGACCATTTAACTCGCGTATCGCCTATCGCTAAGATACTGACTGCTCAAGCTGCACAGACAGTGATGATGATTCAAGCGATATGGATATTAGCGACGAATAGTCTTACATTACTTTTATCTGTGGTTAAATAGTTCTTTAAGAGATTTAATTAATGTTTTATGACTTTGTACCTCAGTTGGCGATACGCGAGTTAAACGGTCGGCCTATAATAAAAAAGAGACAAAATCCATTTTAACTAAAGTCTTTTAAGGTTTTTATGAATAAGACCATTAGTACATAAATATTAATTCCTTCATAAAGTAAAACAGAGCTGCAGTCGACATAAAACATTTTTATTTAGTTTCTCTTCAAGTTGAAAGTACGATGGACGCAAACGAGACGCGGGTGATGGTGATCCTTAGACAGTGACGTGACACCCCCACCCTCCACCCACAAGGGTGTATTGACCCACCCCTAATAAGGGGGCTATGCACTGAGGAGCGTACAAGTCGGACCATCTTTTATACTAGTGTAGAATTTTTTAGACTACCTTTATCTGTGTCTAGGTATCGTCGATATCGGTTACGGGGTATAGGTATCAGGTTCGATTACGGTCTTGTTCACATATCTTTGTGAGATTTTTTTTATCGCCGCTGTTCAATATCGGTGAAGAAAAAAATCGTGAAGAAACCGGTTGGTGTTACAATTAAAAATTTGCTTCACCTCGTCCCTTCCTACTCTACTGCACGACTCAGTATAAAATAATTAAATATATAAATTTTCTTTCTTTGTAAAAATTGTTTCAATATCTCGTGGTAAAGAATTTCACATTTTACCAGACACCTTCCCAGTAGCTTCCACCTACGGCTATAATCTATCTCTGTGCTAAATTTCATCCGATTCAGTCCAGTAGTATTTTAAGTAAGTTTAAAATTGCGTCTGATGAACAATAATAGTGAGAGCAACGGTGGCGCAGCGGTACGAGCCTCGCCTTAAAAAAATAAGGTCGCGGGTTCGAATCCTGGTCGTGCCCACACATCTTTGTGTGATTGTTTCATCTCCGCTGCTCAATATCGGTGAAGGAAAACATCGTGAGGAAACCGGCATGTCTAAGAACTAATCATTCGAGGACATGTGACATCCACCAACCCGCACTTGGCCAGCGTGTTTGGATTAAGACCTAAACTCTCTCAACTATCTTATGAGTTGAGACCCGTGCCCAGCAGTGGGACACTAAAAAGGGTTGAAGTGAATGAGTGAGAACAGCAATAGACTACATTATTAGGTATGGTACAACTTGCCTGATGTTCAGCAATGATCCAGTCTACGATGGAACGCGCTAGCCTAGTATACCGATTCACTCGTGATTACGAATGATTATCGGTGAGAAGGTGGCAGTGGAATGAGCCTCCATATGGCTACAAACCTTAAAGGAGCAACAATTCCAACCCACCCTCTCTGCATGGTGTCACCAGACATCGCACCGGAACACGGTAAGGCCGCTTGGCGGTGCGGTTTTGTCTGGTGGGTGGTCACTAACCACGGCCGAAGCCTGCCACCAGTTTATTGTCACCTGATTTGCACTACCCGGGGACCACGTGTCGATTCAATTAAAGGTGTACACCCACGGACGACGGTGACTCAGCCCTCAAAATATAAATATATGTTTATCCAATACCTGCATATTTAAATTTACGACCATAAACTCTAAATAAGAAATCAATCACCTTTTACTTATATTATCTGTGCTTAGATGTACTACTAACAAAAAAAAACAAAAACGCAATTCTTTTGTTTTAATTTATACACCCCAACTGCCAAGACTAACCCTACACTCAGAAAAGACAGCACTTGTCAACGGAAAGCGCCCCGTCAAGTCATTTGCTCAAAATTAAATACCCTTCAAAGACAACCGGACACCCGTCGGGGGTGGGAGCTTGGACACACCCTGTGGGGCACAGATGGATTGATATTGCTCCACAACTGCAGGTGGGCATCTCGGAACAATCTAGAAAGAAATATCTTGTGTTGACTGTTAGAAACATATATTTTTTTTGTTTTTGCCAGCCCCGGATTCGCACGTGCATCTCACAAGGCCCTGATAAGGTGTCCTCGCTTCTGTAGCTTGTCGGGTATGTTACAAGTAGCTATAACCCGATATATACTTATTAAATATATATTTTTTTTATTCGGATGCATAATTTTTATTAGGGAAATGACTATTAGCAAACTCGAATAATTATAAAATCTACGTTATGTAAGAAAGCGTATTATAGAGTTTCAGACAATCTAAGGAATGATAACGGTCGCTCTAATATAACACACTAAACAAACAAAATGTAGTAGATATAAGTACTTCATTTATTTAAAAAAAGAAAAATAGCCTACTGAGTTTTTGGCAGTGTTTCTCAGTAGTTGCTAGTCATTCACTGCACGGTAGGAAAAGAAATTGGATAAAGCATGTTTTCATTTCATTTCATTCAAACATTTCATAACATCCACGTTTATCGCTTTTGTATTATTTAAAACTGCATCTAAATTTGTGAAAATGAAATAAACATTATTACATACACAGCGTCACCCCTATATTATCTGAAGGTGTAGGCAGAAGTGATTATCATAAACTTTTTGCCGGCTAAGCTTTTCATCGAGCACAATTCCAAACTTTGAGCTGCAACTAAGCTTCTTTAAGTATGTTAGAAAAGTCCCATTTGCTCGACCAACAACAATATTTACAAGAATATTTTCTTTGTACTAATTTGGGAATAGGTATGTCAATTTTAGAAGGAATGATAGTTTTTACTAAATAAAACTACAAAGTTTCAAAGTCTTTTCAGAATTCATGTTCACGGGTGGAGTGAGATATCTGACGTCCAAAAATATTAATCACAATTATTACTGACTACCTCCAAACATTTTCCGAAATCTAAAATAAACCGCGATAACATCCGTTAAAAAGTAGTTTTATTTCAATGTGTGATATTTGCGTAAATCTAAGACAATTCCTTCAGGTACGTGAAATAATGTTATATTAAATAAGAAAATACAACATTTTTTATTTCCGTATGCTTCTTACGTCTAGTTGCAATATCAATCCATCGTGGGGAGACTGGGGTGAGTGGGTGGCGTCCCGTCACTGTCTTAAATGACTGTCACGGGTGCACCCCGAGTTTGAGACGGACAGATTCACAATGCCATCCCGGGATATTGCGCACTCAACTGCAGTTTATAACTAGGTCAGTAATGAGCTTTGGAAAATAAATAGTACTAATGAAGGTTATTTACGTTAATGTAATTTAGGGGACGCCGGATGATTTGTTTGTTTGAACGATTAAATTTCTATAATTGTGTTGGATTTGACACTTCTCTCACTAGAGACATGATCTATGAAGAAAGGTAGAAACAGGCTGAAGCAAAGCGAGAGTAATATCATAATAAGTTTTAAATAAATGTTTGTTATTTGTGTGATGTCTCGAATTCTCCAGGGATATTAGAAATAGTACAAATCAAACTCAGCACTGGTGAATTTGAACTCCGCGCGCACGTCCACTCGCCACGAGGTCTAATAACATAATGGCGGCCACTGGCGAGCAGAGTGTGCGGGCGGTGGTACATATATATTTATTTATCAATACACCATAGCCAGGTTCAAATCCGGATTATCTTTACGGCAATGCTGTTGGCTTGCAGATGTAGCAGTGGCGAGATTAAGTGCAAAAATCAGACCTTCTCTAGAAATAAATTTGTAAGGAAGAGTTTTTTGTAACAAAACAATAGGAAAACACGTCCCCTTCTATCACAACACAATATTTTGCACTAAACGTGAAAACATACAGCCCGTCAAATCGTTGTCCCGACCGGATGCGACGCAATCGTGTGAGACTGACAGCTGAGACGCGTTTCCGGTGAAGTGTTTGTAATATTTGCGACTGACAGCACTGATCAAATCCCATTTATTGACGCTGAGTGTACCTAGTTCGTTTGATGGGAACATAAATGGTTTTGCGAGGTGGAAATGTGCTTTGTCTCATATAAGTTTTATTTGATGTAGTAAGGAGTACCTTCATATTGAAACTTGTATGATATTTAACTTATTTATTTCATGTAGTAAATACTAAAAATAGATAGCCATTTTTTTCAGTTTATTATAGTATTATTGTAATCAATTACTAAGACTAAGCAGAACGTGATAAAGTATCTGTGATTACAAACCAGTTTTTATAAAGAAATTTTATAAATAACTATTTTTACTAAATTAGTTATTTTATATTGATTCGTGCAGTAGAGACGACAATAATGGAATTTACAGTAGGAAGGAACAAATAGACGCGACGCGAACTGCCGCGCTGTCTCGATGACGATCATTGTCTCTAATGCAAAACATAATATTAACAGCGATATATTCGCTACTACAAAAAAAACCTTTATTTAGGAAAGCTGTTTGTAATTGCAAGCACTAGCACGTGTTAAGTATTTTATACAAGTTACGTCACTACATATCAGGGGTGGCCAACCGGTCGATCACGATTGCTAGTCCAGTCGATAGTGGCCAGGCAAAAAATATAAATATTCCATCCCGTGTCGCGTATCAGTACGAAATGCCCCCCGATCCCCTAAAAAACTAGAGTGTCCGTCAACGTCCTGAGCCGAGGTCCGTCCCCACATGGGGAGCCCTCATGGCAGTTGCCACAGTACTTCATCGGTTCGACCGTCCTCGGACGGCTCACCGAAAAAGTCCGGTGAACCAATAGAGGCCCTTCCGGCTAATTGGGTTAGGTCATCAGCAAAAAAAAAATCGCGTATCAGTCAGTCAGTGGGTATGAACCCAGAGCCGTGACATAAAAAAAAAGTCAGTCAGTTGACGATATTGACTGGAGGGAGTTACGTTTCGACGATTACTGATGTAAATTTCAAATGTGATATAAACAGAACCTACTAAGACTGGTCAATAAAAAATGTATGATTGTGTATTAAATTATTATTATTTATGATTTCAAAAAGTAGGTATGTTGGATAGATCGCACAGGGTTTCCTTAGTATACAGTAGATCTTAGGTCTACTCAAGTTGGCCACCCCTGCTATATAAGAGAAAGAGTGAACAAAGAAAATTGTAAGCTAGGCGCAGGAAATTTCTACTTCATCGCTCTATTTTTCTATCTCTTGTTCTTTAAAAAGTATCATTTGTATCAAATTGCATTGTTTTAAATGTTACGTTGTGTTTACATATGTAAAAACAGGTGTAAACAGCGACTTTACAACCTTGCAAAGTCTTGTCAAAGAAAATAAATTACTTATTTAATTAACACTCTAAAACCATAATTAAAGCTTTCCACAGTCCTCTAACCAAATACGTAACAGAATTAAAAATTCTACAACTAACATTGCTCAAAGGCTGTCCGGTCGTCAGTCACCCACTCTCCCCTACAGTAAATAGTAAAATAAACTCGCACGCAAGCATTTCTTTGCTCGCCGTTGCTTTGAGGCGATTTTAATACGCTTATTTTGCGCGAGAAATTGCTTATGTGTTGCCAAATTAAGGGTTCGATTCTATTGTTAGGATAAGCGGAGTTACTAAGTGCTTATCCACTCTTATACAAGGTAACCCGTAAAGGGTATATATTACGTAACATATTCTATGATATTTCAACCACATGCAGTAGTAGTGTCACGTTTAAATTATAATTGTGCAAAGCGCTTTGCTTCCACTTTTATTGTGCGAAATGCCAAGTTGTGGAATTCGTTGGCGGCATCACTGTTTCCCGATAGCTATAATCTACCTGTCTTCAAGTCACGAGTGAATCGGTATTTATAAGGTAAGCGCGTTCCATTGTAGACTGCAACATTGCTTCACATCAGGCAAGTGGTGGTCAAGCGCAAACCTATTATAGAATAAAAAAAGAATAATAAAAAATGACATCTAATATTATTTTTAATTTATTTTCTTAAACAACCCTAACGTTTGAAGAGAGCGCTAATTGTTAATAATTTTTCACATCTCTTATTAGGTCAAAGAGAGTTCACAAAGACAGCTGATTAGGGTTGTGCGACACGAAATTTTAGCAAATATTGGTCATCAAAAATCGTATCAAAATGTAATGCAAATGGATTTCTGACTTCACATAGTCATTGGTAATTAGTTTATCTGGTTATGGTTGTGGTCAGAGTAGTTACTAAATAGCACATTTTTTTCAGATAAGAACCATCTCTATCACTTGGGCTTTCTAATAAAAAAATGCAATAAAATCAGTCCATCCGTTCAGGGGCTACGTGGCAATGAATTTTCGCCTAGTTACACTGATATACTGACACAGATATATGCATCAAACTTGTGAGACCACTGTCAAGGGTGTAAAACGGATGGAGGGGGAAGCGACTTGCTGCAGCATTTTCTATTTGGCAATAGGGGTGATAAAGCAAAAATTACGTCGCTAATTTTTTTTATTATTTTACTGACAGACTTATTAAAATACGACTTTTCATACCTTATCGTTATCCCTATTACTATGAAATCTCGCAACAGATTTTGAAACGGTTTTTTACAAATAGATTACCTATAATTTGTTTATTTTTTTGTCATTTATTAATTTAGGGCACTTGGTCAGCGTCTAAACAGATTGAAACCTTAAATTTTTTTGCGATTCTTAAAATCTATACTAATATTATAAATGCGAATGTAAGTTTGTTTGTTACGCTTTCACGCAAAAACTACTGAACCGATTTGGATGAAATTGGGTATGGAGGTAGTTTGAGACCCGAGAAAGGACATAGGATAGTTTTTATCCGACTGCGCAAAAAGAAGGTAATGTTTTGGCGCGATAACCGACATACATGCGGGCGAAGCCGCGGGCGGAAAGCTAGTAGTTAATAAAATGCTTGTATCCCAGCTGTGAAACACTAGGGTACCTACCTCACTTAAAAATTCACAGTCTGATTTAGTACTAATAATAATAATAACCGTTTATTTCAGGCTACAAGGGCCATACAAACTTTCTTCGGTAGGGTAATCGCTATCGTCTCCACAATATCCTACCGCTTATCGCTGTAGGAAGTCTGCAGCCGTCAGTTAAGCGTGTGTAAAGGCGAGTTATCCAGTATGCACTCACCCTAAAAATATAATCCGCTTTGTGCACTTGTCTTTACAAAGAAAGTTAATGGGATGTGTTGGGGATTTTATAATTAACACAATCTTAATTTACACTCTTACTTCAACCCTTTTTAGTGTCCCACTGCTGGGGACGGGTCTTCTCTCAACTTTCTTAGTAGAGAGTTAAGACCTTAATCCACACACGCTGGCCTAGTGCGGATTATCTTATTATCTTACACATGCCGGTTTCCTCACGATGTTTTCCTTCACCGATATTGAGCAGCGGTGATGAAACAATTCACACAAAGATGTGTGTACACGACTGGGATATCGTTATTATTAGACTAATACCCGGTAACAGGTATAATATTCAAATACGACGTAATGGATACATAAAGTAATAGGAATATGAATGTCTCTCCCCATTATAACATCACTACTTCCTTGGTATTCCACCTCCTGCATACCAGGATCGACAATGGTGCGCGGGAAGATAACTGTTCTGGATCCTGCACTATTTTAACCACTACATATTTCCAGACATCTGTTAAACACAGACTTAAAATTCCCAGCAGTTTTCAGGTCCTAATAAAATTGGTACAGTCCACAACACAAGTACATTAGAAAAAGACGAGCAGCTCATTAAGTACAATCGTTAATTGCGCAGTCAAATCGAACGCCTAACTTCATTACATTCTTCCGTTAATACGACAGTCGTAGTTATGCAATGAGCTCGCTTATGCTGGTCACGTGCGAGCGTCCGGGGTTGCTAATTAAAAATCGAATGATTTTTGTTACTGCCTGTACTTTAGGATAAGCTATTGATGAGATGTTTTCGATTTAATAAAACGCGAAAAATGTCTTTCGAGTTTCGTCCTACGATTACATTTATTTGTATGTCACTTCAACCCTTTTTAGTGTCCCACTGCTGGGCACAGGTCTTCTCTCAACTATCTTACTAGTTAAGAGAGTTTAGGCCTTAATCCACACACGCTGGCCAAGTGCGGGTTGGTGGATGTCACATGTCCTCGAATTATTAGTTCTTAGACATGCCGGTTTCCTCACGATGTTTTCCTTCGCCGATATTGAGCAGCGGCGATTAAACAATTCACACAAAGATGTGTTGGCACGACTGGGATTCGAACCCACGACCTTATATTTCTAAGGCGAGGCCCGTACCACTGAGCCACATTAGATAAAATTTGTGGAAACAATTTTCGGTCCTTATCTTCTTAATTTATTATTACGAATGCGAAAGTAAATGTCTATATGTCACGCTTTGACGTTAAAACTACTGAACCGATTTGTATGGAATTACGGATTAAGGACATATCCATACCAAATTTCATACAAATTGAGTTTGAGACTCGGGTTGAAGTGATATTATTTTAGATAATAGTATAAGATAGATTTCTGCGAGGTAACGAATGTAACACTTACAATCATCATCATCATCATCAGCCTATTCTAGTCCACAGCTGGGCATAGGCCTCTCCTAAGGCACGCAACTGAGAACGATCCGCGGCCCAGTTTTTGCCGGCCGTACTGAGATCGTCACTCCACCTAATCTGAGGACGTCCTACGCTACGTTTCATTAGATAAGCTGATTATCAAATATGATAATTAATTTAATTAAAAAAGTAGATACTTACAACTAATATAAAAGTAATTTTATATGAATTTTACAAAAGAAATATTTGTATGAACAAACACCTCGGGAGATATAAAAATAAATAATATACTAAAGTCAACGTCCCACATACAACTTGTACGTATTTCTTCACTATTACCCTCCCCCCTGTCTCCCCCCTACACTCTGGATCTCATGCTTACAAACTGTCGCATTACCGGTCCATCCTCTACAATACAATGACAGATCCACTCAAAAATACACCTTAACCCAACACTATAAGATCTAAAACTCACAAAACTCTCACAGTGGAATAGCAACGAAATTTTTTTGCGATCTAATTTTGACTTTAACTCTGAAAGTTAGAGTTCAAATTTGGGTGTGATATTCGTAGGTATAGTAATGATAATTCTAAGCAAATGCTTTAAGGAAATAAGCTGAGTGGTTCCTTTTGGAATTGTTTACTTGAAAAGATTTTGTTAAATAAACAAAGGTGCGGGATGACCGGCCATCACTATGATTATCACGTTTTGCAAATTCAAAGGCATTCTATTAATTCTAGTTTGTATTTACTTAGACTCTAGAGTAGGTATCACGAAGAGAGGTTAAACGGTCCGAAATTATCATTTTTTTTAACTCATCACCGCTATCCTGCCATTGCAACTCTTGTAAGCCAGGATCGACAGCGCCGTGAAAAAACTCGGGAGTAAAACCCGGCCAAGTCCCGGGACACCTCAAACTGTATTGTACCTATCTACAATTCCATCGAACTGCAATTGACATCCTGTAAGTATATTAGAAAAGTCTTTTTGCTCGACACTGGAATCGAACCCGAGACTTAAACAGATCAAGCTTTACTTTTAAGATATAATTGATATTATTTAATTTAGTCTATTTTCAGTCTATTTAGGTATGGATGATTTTATTACCAATAATTTATTAAAGATTTTTTTGGGGCGAATTAATTTGGGGCGGTCTTCACTTACTGAAATAACCTGTGAAAATTAGGCTAAACGTTTCCGTATAAACTTTACTTTACATAGAATTTTATTGCTTGCCAAATGACGCTTGTAAATCGCTCCCATACATCGTTAACGTAGTGCGATTGTAGCCGATCACAATAATCGAATACAAGACAATGCACTACCTCAGTAGTGGCAGTTCCGTACACTACACCAATCGACTTGAGTGAAAAGTGCCATAAAAGGCAAAGATTATGTACTGAGATGCGGAAGTAGGCATAAAATAAAATGCATCAGTGAGGGGCGTTGAGATTTTCTAAAATTTAGCTTAGATTTTTTTTCGTTTTGTGTTATTCCAGCGAGGAAAGCAGAGCCTATAAAATACTACCTGCTTATTTTGCATTTCTCTCAGTAACAGTAACAGTTCTATAAAAAACGGCTTTTAAGATAAAGAGAGTGAAGCCGGTTTGGTTAGAACATTGCAAAAGAATTGACCGTAAAAATGGGTAACATTTGCAATTTTTTTTATTTTTACCATATCGAGGAATTAACGCACTAACCTTTAAATTTTTTGAAGCAACGCGATAGTTTAAAAATTAAATACTTTTTTCATTTGCTATTGCGAAAACATTGATATAACAATTAAATTGAAATTCATTTTCATAATTAATTCAGTTTTGTTACTCTGAATATAAAAATAGAAACATAGGCCTATAATGTAAAATAATATTCTCAACAGAGAGCAATAGTAAAAGATGATACTAACTAATTTACAATAAAACGTAGCTTATTAGGTCAATTTCCTTTAGAAGCGACCAATCAGTTTGAGTGAAAGGTCCAACGGAAACTGTAATGGAAGTGAATTATAGTATTAAAGACGTTGAACTCGTCTTTACGATAAAATTAAGAAAATTTTACAATCTCTATATTTTTCTGATGAAAAGATGTTCGAATTCGTTTAGAACTGGTTTTAGAATACCTGAAGGATTCCATTAGTATGAAGGCTGTATTTCTTGAACCGAGGGGGGTTAAAGTTTCCCAGGATATACCGCTATGGTAACAAATAATAATAGCGTATAAAACACTACTTGAGTGAGACCTCATTTTACCAGTACTTCTTATTCTTGTTACACAAGAATATATAAATTCTACTAAATGTTAAATATAAGAGCAATATAGCTCTCTCTGCACAATATACAATAACTACATAGAGATGTATATGGATTTTCATACGCTAAACCATAGCATATAATAATAATAATTCATTTATTTCGGAATTTCTTTTTTCTTCTTATAGCAACCCTTCAAAATCAAAAAATTAAAGTATTCATCTACCTATACTTTTCCTATATAAAACTACTTATTAGAATTCTATTAGGCAGAAAACTCTATAACTTCGTGTAGTGTTAATGTTTTGTCGCTTCTGCACTAAAGTTTTATTACATGGCGGTTGTAGAAATTTACACCCTATTGTGTAGAAATGTTTTTGGTTTGGCTGAGGTGAATAACACTACAAAGTGCCGATTGACACGACCAGTTACCACAGAGTTTAGTTCAGCTGCCTTTTATAACTTAGAAAACCTACCTACTAACTAAACGTTCCTTATAAAATTTATACTCATAGCGCTCGTACCTGTAATAAACCTGTAGGCAGAGGTGAGTGTCACCGACATTTAGTCAAATCAAAATCAAATCAAATCAAATCAATTATTTATATGCCAAGAAATTTAAACTATTTTTTTTTATTTATATAACAAACGTAATGGGGTTAATCCTATTACTTAAACAATAACAATATAATAATAATAATATAGTGGGACATTAACACACACGGTCATCTGATCCCAAACTAAGCAGAGCTTGTACTATGGAAACCAGATAACTGGTAATATACTACATACAATACTTTTCTTTTGTAAATACATACTTAAATACCTATAGATCATTATTACACCCAGACACTAGACAAACAGACATATTTAAACAAATTTTTGTCTCGGATGGGAATCGAACCCACGACCTGCGGCGTGAAAAGTAAGTTTACCGACCGCGCCAGCGGCCCGTTTTTTGTTTACGGTGGAGAAATCCTTCATGGATCCCCCGCCATCTATAGGCGTAGGGCAGGGGGATGTGGGAATCCAACAGGTTACCCGAACTAAAATCCTCGGGTTTTTCCTTAGCGCGTCTTGGCCAGGGTGTCCCGGGAACCACAAGTGACACAACCTAGTATACCCTTAAACCTTACACGAAAGCTATGAGTCAAATTTGGAGTCTCGCATCCTAGAGGATGTCTCGTTCAGCCAGTCAGTTTCTACTTTTATGTAGATGACTTGGGGGAATGAGTCACCTTCTTCCGTGGGAGTGCACCTTTTATCTGAATCCCTACACGTGGTCCCCGGGTGGTGCAAATCAGGTGACAATCAACTGATAGTCATGTTTACTGGTAATTAACTGGTGGCAGGCTTCGGCCGTGGTTAGTGACTATCCACCAGATAAAGCCGGAACGCCAAGCGGACTTGCCGCGTTCCGGTGCGATGTCTGGTGACACCTTTTAAGAGGGTGGGTCGAAATTGTTGCTCCTTTATGGTTTTTGTATCCTTCTCACCGAAAGTCATTCGTAATCAAGAGTGAATCGGTACATTGGGCTGGCGCGTTCCATCGTTGACTACATCATTGCATAACATCCGGTAAGTTGTAATCAAGCGCCAGCCTATTCAAGAATTAAAAAAAAATGTAGATGAATTGTTTTTCAGCTTGTTCGGGGGTTTCAACAAAATTTTAATTAATAGCTATTAGTCGTGAGTTTCAAATACTTTTTAAAGTAGGTTATGTCAACAGCATATTGCCATGTAAGAAAGGAGGCAAAAGTAAAACCCACGCAATGAGTCAGAACTTCGTAGAAGGAGCCATGACTGTATGGTCGTAAACCTTTAATGATATTACGACTATGTCAATAATCTATTAATATTCAACATCACAACAACATCATTCACCTTAATGTTCAGTGGCGACGATCAATCCAGCCTTGAGGATCAGGCTTCGATACCAGATTTAAGCAAAAACAACGTCTCATAAACCCTATTTTTAGTGTCTTGGTTAGATATATTGAACCGATTTGGATGAAATTAGGTATGGTAAGAGTTTAATACCTGGAGAAGGACATAGTATCTATAGTTTTTATCCGACTGCACAAAAAGAGGTTAATGGTTTAGCGCGATTACCAACATACGCGATGTCTAATGGGTAGTTAGTCGGTTTGTCGAAGAGAATTAAATACAAAACACATATAGATATCAATCAATGGTAGTGAGGGTCATTTTGCTGTCTCAAATGGTCTTGTACCATAAAATTAGCATTGTAATGTCGCATTCCCATAAGATTATGGCAGTAGTATTGTATGGTACAAATCATGAATGATGAATGTTATAAATATTTTTATTTTATTTTATTTATTTAAGGAAACTCTACAGCTTTGTGATAATAGTCATTTCCCACGTATGAAAAATGATAATCTAAAAAAGTCCATTTATTAAAAAATCCAACCTTCAAAATGCCCGTTGGATCTTTAACAACTGGAAATAATGGCCAATCATCAAAATGTGCAATTCAGACTACACTTAGAATAAAAAAAAGCCAAACAAATCAAACAAAAAGCAAAAAAATTGGTTGTTTGTAAAGTAGGTTTACGATCGAGATGTTTACGTGATAACGTCTTAAAATCTCCATTCGTTTGTTGTATGCCGCTAGAGTGAGAGAGACGGAAGATCGGTCCACTCACTCGAACGCTATGCCAGCCTCCGCTCGTGAGGATTCCGCGTGACAAGTTTCACGGAATGACTGGCAGCGCTCGAGATGAGACGGGAGATCGGTCCGTCTCTCTCTCGTTATACCTGCGATCGCGCTCGTGAGGTTTTGGTGTGACACAAGTTTCTGAACATGTCACCCGACTAAAACGATTTTAAAGACGTTATCACGTCAAAAAAAATTATATAAACGGAAAAGATATGTATTCACAGCAAATGTAGTGTATTTAAACTTATGTATGTATATAAGTATCTTTATTATCAAATTTCACAACATTACAATATTTCATTGCCCCACAAAACTGTTTTCACAGTTTGTCTGTGGGTATAATAGTTATAACAGTGCGTGAAATTTTAACAAACTATATAATAGGTCGACATAGATGTACACCTAGGAATAATATTTTTTTTACAGTATTCAAACGGCTAAGTAAGAATTGTTCAATTAATTTATTATTTTTTTTTTAAATTTTTTATATAACCCCTCTTTATTGTGGAGCGTAAAAAGTGAAGCCAGTACTTGTAACAGATGCCAAAAAAATTTTTTTTTAACTCATTCTAAACATTAGAATCAGTAGACCAAAACTAATTAAGCCCAAATTAATCCGATCCGATCTTGGGCTGGGCAGACAAGCCATAAATCGTACCAACGTACAGAAATGATATTTTGTTATTTAAAAACATATTGTTAATTTTGTATCGCGCGATAAATCATTAACTTAATAGTTATCGAACGATACAATCTTAACTTAAGTTCACCATGACTTTAACTGTTAGTTAGTTAAACATTTATTTGTCTCGTATTAATTACTTATTATAAGTAGGTATATATTTACAAAAGAAAAGTAGAATATGTATCACTTCTACCCTATTTAGTCTCCCACTACTGGGCATAGGTCTTATCTCAACTATCTTACGTGTTGAGAGAGTTTAGGCCTTAATCCACATACGCTGGCCAAATGCGGGTTGGTGGAGGTCCTTGAAAGATTACTTAGTTCTTAGACATTTCGGTTTGTTTCTCCACGATACTTTCGTTCACCGATGTGCGCACGACTGAGAATCGAACCCGCGACCTTATATTTATACCGCTGCGCCACTGCTGCTCATGTATACACATGTATGTAGTGGGACATAATCGGCTATGAAAAAATAAGGTGAAGTCAATAATAGGTACCTTTGTACCTAGTTACCAAAAATTATCAATAGATGGCGCTACTACTTCAGTTTACCAACAGGTAGCGATAAATATGTCGAGTAGGACGTAACTTCGTGTAATCCTCTGGTGTTACAGGAGTCCATAGACTACGGTACTGCTTACCATGGTGATGCAACCACCAACCACCAGTTTGTTTGCAAACTTAATATTATAAAAAAATATGTTGAAAGTTAAACAGTCGGTTAACATTATTGTGGTTAAACTGGTCTTAGCTTTTTGTTAAAGAGATGTTTTTGTAAGTTAATAATTAATAGACATTGTTTTATATGTTTTGACAAGAGTATTATAATATTATAACTGTGTAACTGCCATTTAACTGCTTATTATGTTGACTACTAATTGGTGAAAATGTTGGTGATAGGCACCTCTACCTACACTTTTAGATTTGGACTTGAAACTATACAGGAAAAGTTGTTAGCCCGCGCGCAAATTTCACTCGGTGGTTCTGAATCATATTTAGAACACTTCTATTAACCGTTCAATACCTTTTTATAATTCTATTTATTTGACATATATTAAGCAAATTATAGACGATCAAGTAATAATATCGATGAAATCGTGCGGCGTTAAATTAGCGGTCAGTGACCCTAGCAAGCGCACAGCTGATACTACAGTCGACAAACATGCGATGCGACCCTTAGTAAATAATTCGCGTAATTAAAAAGTTTTGTTGCAGTGCAGTTGCAGTTAAGTTTCGATCAAAACAGCCCATTTCGTAATTTTTAAGTATTCATAATTTCGTAGGCTTTAGCGTATATTAGTTAATTAATTGATAATTCTAAGAGTACCATTTTGCATTTTAGATATCATTATGCTCTCGCTATTTCACGCACACCCAGGTACAACCCAAAGGCAGTATGCTAGTATTCTGTAAAGCCGTGGTAATACCAACATAACCCAAAAAATATATATATGTAGACACCACGTAAACATTTGCATTCTTAAACTTAACAATAACAAAATATTTCTAAACACGCTCAAATCTTGTATCCCATAAATTCTGCCCGAGGCTGTCTGTCTGTCTATCGTACGTAACTCAGGAACCACGCTATCTGCATCTGCCATCGCTCCGAGCGCAATGAAAGATTGAAGATACAATGCAGTTTCAATATAAATCTCTGTATATCTTCTATCTGTGATATATTCGTACAAAACTTAGGTTTATGGGATTAAATACTGGATTTAATGTGTTTAGACTACTTTAAAGATATAGGTATAGTCTGATTCAATTATATTGGCGGTTGATTATCGAATTTTCAACTAAAGGAGTTCAAAAAATGTACAGAGCTTGGGATTAAAATAATTGTAAATTTGAACGACAATCTGAGTTACATAGGTTAATAGAGCTTAATTAATAAATTTTTTTCGTGCATTTAAAATGATTTTACACCCGCCGTTTATTTTTATTTAAAACTGTAAATTGGATACCTTTTTGCAATATTTATGATTATTGCAATTGGCAGCCCCATAGCCACAATGTGCCAATTGTGCAGCCAGAATCAACAACTTCATAACAAAAAAATAAAACAACGAGGTCTCTTGTTGTATACAAGAACTATTCAAGAACTCTTGAAAAGTTAAATAAAGTGATGTGGTTTTAAGTAAATATTGTACACATCGCTACACATCAAGCTGTACATGTCCAGTATAAGCTGACCTCTCGTTGTACTTACGAAAATCCTATACAACGCGAGATCAGCTTATACTGGAAGTATATAGCTTGATGTGTAGCGATGTGTACATTTAAATCAATCGTAATTTCAAGATGACATCCGACATTTGTCTACTAGAGGTAAATGTCTAAAGCGCGCAAATGTCAAAAAATGACGGATGTCATTGAAAAACAAAAGAAATTGCCATTTCTGTTAAACAAAGGTCTATTAGACCTAGATATTTAAAGCGCGAGAATCGGGATCCCGGTCCTTGCCTTACCACATAATTTTTTATACCAATCAGTTAAAATTACAGATGTCAGCATACCCGCGTAAATCAAAAACTACTCAGTAAATACTACTTTAATAGTACTTTTGTATTTGTTTCTGGAAATAAATTAAAAAAAATCTATCCCCAACCACGCCAATTTCATTGAGCCAGACTATACTAAACTACTTATAATGAAGTAAAAGCACCTAGTTTCATAGAAAGCAGTGCTTCACGGTCTAGCCCTAAATAACGGTTAATAGTACCATACATTCAAACGTTATCTCGCCCGCCATATTTGAATACAGGGTGTGAAATTTCGCTAAACAGGCTATATTAAGTTGCAAATTAGATCAGATTTTCAATGATATCGTTTATCCAGTTGAGTAAATAAGCTCCGAAGTCCCGGGATCAAGATCTAGGTCAAGCAAGAAAAAAAATAGAATTTCCTACTTAAATTCACGGTGGCTTATAATTAACGACCATAAGTTCGATCTTCAATTAAAACAAGGTGAACCGGAAAGGGTATATCATAGTATTGTCTTCTATTTACGCGAATAATACATTGAAATAAAACTACTTTTTAACGGATTTTATCGCGGTTTTAGATCCGGACGTTTCAAAACCTTTTCAGACTTAATATTCACGGGTGGACTGAGGTATTAAACGCAACTTAAATAATATTTTATAATATTTTTTGACGTCAAATACCTCAGTCCACCCGTGAACATGAAGTCTGAACAGACTTTTCTGACTTTTATTTAATGTCTAAAGCGCGAGAATTAGGGCCCTGGTGCACGGAAAGAAACGAACAGAACGGTTTTACAGATGTAGTTTCAAATCGATTTTGACTTAAAGGTTACTTTTTATCCAGATACATAATAATAATATTCCGTCGGGATACTTATTATATCGATTGGGCAAAGTCAGTACAATATAAAACCCAGAACATATCTGGTATTACTTTCTTCTACCTTTAGTGATGGGTAAAATACTGCTGTCATCTGTCATAGTGTTGCATCGAACGGACACGACACGCGACCGTAAATCTAGCTTCCACTGACACGTCAGTCATACAAATCATTCAGCCTCACTCGGAACCCGATCGTAAATACATCTGAGAATAGCATTAATCATTTTGAATACAGAATAAGAAGCCTCGGGCCAACGCTATTGGTTGCCACGAAACGAACAATTATTCAAACCTCGCGCTCTGATTGGTCGGCGGTTGTTCGGTTTTTTACGTTGACAGAGTGATGGATTCGACCCTTAGACTCGTGCGCAGTTAATGTGGAATTCATTATTTTATATAATGTACTCATATGCTTGTATTATAGTCGGATTCTTGCTGTTTTTATCGTGATAAATTGAAATTTAATTGTCTTTTATTATAAGTAATTTCCAGCCTAGTTGTACCCGATTTCAACTGATATTAAGTAACATATGACAAAGGTAGTGAAGTCAGCAGGTGAATTTCTATAAACTCATCAGATTAAATTTTCACTAAGTTAAGTGTAAATGTGATGTGTATTTGTTTTAGTTTAAGTGTAATCTGAATCTCAATAAATTTCAGTAAGTATCAAAAAACTGTTTCATGAGTATTACAAAACTGCCTTGGTGTTCCAGTGGTAAGCGTGTTAGCTTAGTAACCGCGAGATCCCGGGTTCGATTCCCGAGTCGACCAATAAAACTTTTCTAATAAACTTACAGAATCGCAGTTGCAGCTCGAATGGCAATAGTCTGGCCTTCGTTTAGTATAGGACCTAAACATAGCCGGCAAAAACTGAGCGATATTCATCTCTGCCTATGCCTTCGGGTAATACAGGCGTAATAAGTAAGTTTTGTACTTACAACATATGCTACTAAAACTGAATACTGACCCCCGTATTCATAAACGTCTTAAAAGCTCATTATCTATTATATAAAATGTCCGTGTCACAATGTTTGTTACCGTACTCCTCCGAAACGGCTTAACCGATTTTTACCAAATTTTATATGCGTATTTAGTAGGTCTGAGAATCGGTTACTATCTATTTTTAATACCCCTAAGTGATAAGGGTTGTTCACCCTTAATTTTTTATTTTTATTTTTGGACAATTTACATTAGTAATACGCGGTACGAAGTTCGCTGGGGCAGCTAGTTATAGCTAAAATAGGTTTATAATTCGTTTGTCTTTGTCTGTTATCTTGACATTTATACTAGTAAGAAAGAGACGAAGTCCATTTTTACCGAAGAGTCTTATAAGATTTATATGAATAAGGCTATTATTGTTTTGGTTAATAATACTTAAATAAATAAATAAATATTCTGGGACATCAACACGCACGGTCATCTGCTCCCAAGCTAAGCAGAGCTTGTGTTATGGAAACCAGATAACTGGTACATATATACATACTATACATATAATACTTTTCTTTTGTAAATATATACTTATAATAGATATTTACACCCAGACTCGACACAAACACAAATGTTCATCACTAATGTTTGTCTCGGGTGGGAATCGAACCCACGACCTGCGGCGTGAAAAGCAAGTATCTTAATGACCACGCCACCGGCCCGTCAAATACTTAATATCTACTTTTTTTTTGTTTTTAATTTACTTACCTAGGTAAGGTACTTAACTTAAAAACAAAAAGAAATTAAAACTTTGCTTAAATGATAAAAATAATGTACCTACTCATTCCTCCATACGTAAGCTTACTACAGAATGAATATCATCTAGATAAATCAAAATTAGATAAACTAAAATTAAAATACCATTTTAGAAAATAACTCTGTTTACGACTTTTGAATTCGGCAGTATAACATTTTGATTAAAAACCGATACTTTTTTTATTAGGCGGGAAAATGGCTGCAGGCGTTCTGATTGGTCAATGATCGGCGCTTGCGCATCTGTCAACATTACCATTTTTATGTACTTAACATTTTACGAGTAACTTTATGGTTCCAAACGCCCATTGAGCGGTGAAAATATTTAAACCCTATAAATTTTTATGGTTAAAATAAACCACAAGCATAATGCATATGTCTTTATCAGTCACTCTGTAGTTAGTCGGTCTATTTGATGTTTTAACTGCAGTTTAATTGACCGTCGTTATGTGTTTATGCTTTTCTAATAAGCACTAAAATTTTAAGATACTACTGAGTTTATTTTATTTGATAAAATAGTTATAAATGTTCTTGCTTTTTTTGAAAAATTCGATTCCATAGACACATACCTGAGCATGGTGGTAAGGTATAAGGTTACGAGTTCGAGTCCCGGTCGTGCTTACACATCTTTGTGTGAAGGAATCGTTGAATGAAAACATCGTGAGAATCATTCGAGTACATGTGACATCCACCAACCCGCACTTGGCCAGCATGTGTGGATTTAGACCAAAGCTCCCTCATCTCGTAAGATAGTTGAGAGATGACCCATGCCCAGCAGTGAGACACTAAAAAGGGTTGAAGTGATACTTAAAGATCGAGTCGAGGTGTTACTAACGTTTTCGGGGAGTTAGGTATCTGATGGTATTGAGCATCTATCTTCCATGGTAGTACCTACCTATCTCTAGACCCACACAGATGGAGAGTAATCCTAAAATATTACTTTAGATTACCTATTTCAAATATCTGACAAAAATAGAGTAATAATCAATGACACGAGGTCCAGGGACCCGTTATGTTAAAAATTGAAATCCAGACGGCTGATAAAGATCTGACACCTCAAAACAAATCGTAAACAATTTTGAATTTAGAAAGATTTACCGGATTGAAAAAAGAAACGTAGGAAAGTGGCCAGGAATGAGGAAAGGAGCAAAAGATGAGGAGGTAGGTTATCCACTGTGTCACGTCCTGATGCAGTGGGTCTTATAAAAGGATTTTCCTTAAAAAAGGGGTTGTAATAACCAGAATAGGTACAGCACACACGACAAGCAAAGTGTATAAGTGTATTATAGTTACTTACATTATTTCCTATGCATTTTTTACATTTCTGTTGGGGTCAGCTCCCAGTCTAACCTGGTCCGGCTAGCTATCAGAATTATACGAGCGACTGCCATCAGACCTCGAAACCAGTAACTGAGATGAATGACACCTGGTCTGGTGTCAAATTTTATTTAGCTTCAACGATTGTCAAGATGTTTTAAATGACAACCGTGGTCACGGCTTAAGGTGCTCTCGGTGGCTCGGAGGGTAGTTCCTCAACCAACCAGACACCGAACCAAATCTCTGTTGTTTGTTACACAAAGATTATCCGGGATTGAAATCGAACCCGTTTACCGCTCGACTATATATAGTTACTTACATACTTCCATTATATAAATTAGGTACATACCTGAAACAATAAAAATACATAAGTTAAAATGCGCAATAAAAGTATTAAATAATCTTTAATCATAATTTCTGCTACGGCAGTTATTCACTAGCCAATACCTGAACACACCAGTACTGAACACCTGAACACAGTTACACAGATACACACGGCAATCTTATAATAACATCTTTTTTGGGAGTTGAAAATAGCATAACAAATACTATTTTAAATAAAAGTGTAATGTTAAGCCAAGTTATGGTAATAAATAGGTAGTGTTATGTACCATTTATTCCTATAAAATAACTTTCATTGATTTAACTATGTGATTATTTAAACGTTAACATACTAGAAAAGTTTATTGCTATCAAATTACAGATGAAAACTTCAGATAACCATCGAATATTTAACTTGAGTCGCTAACAAAACAATAAAATGTCAAAATTGGGGATATTAAATGTGTTTTTACGATTCGTTAGGCGGAATTTATTTCACTGTGTTATAAAATCTAATTGTTAAATTGTGTGGGCGCGTATGATAAAGTTGGATTTACACTCTACATTTCCTCGTGTAGGACATTCGTAGCCAATTGAAACTGCTTGAAAGCTAAAACTTAACACAATTTTAATAAAATGAAAACTAATAGCAAGTTGTAAGCTGCACATTAATATAGCAAACTACGTAATTTAACTAAGAACCGCATCTGTAACAAATTTGTAACAAAACAAAGATACAGGAAGAAGAAGCCATTAAGGATCTACTTCAAAAAGTTTTATAAAAAAATATTGATCTATCGAGGAATATTATAATGTTGATTGCAATTATAATAATAATATTCTGGGACATTAACACACGCCAAATTCTGATCCCATTCTAAGCTGAGCTTGGCATTAAATCAGATATGGATAAAGTCACTCACTAGGTGTCGTAAAGCAGTAGACGTCGCTGTAGCAGACCAAGAATAAGATGACGAGACGAATGCATTTGACATTGAATAGTCAGAGGTTTAGGGCGACAGAAGATGTTGAGAGAGGCGTTTCCCTAGCAGTGGGGCAGTCAACTAGCTAAAAAAGCTTGGTAATAGTGAAGCAAGACTCAAGATAAAAGAATAGGATGGAATAGAATAGGATAGAATATTTATAGAGAAGGATAGATAAGAGAAAAAAAGTCTCCAACTAGATGTTTGCAGTTGCGTGCTGACCTGTAAGGTGTAGATCAAACTTTAGCTATTAAAATTAATTATGTTACGGTAAATATGTCAGAGATCAATACTATAAATGATTTAGTTGTTGTTATTCGAAATGAACTTGGCTCTTGCGCTGTCGGGCTGTTGTTGCTTGTGTAGTTTATTTGATTTTAAAACATTATTTTAAATTTATAATGAGGTTGAAGGTGCTATCTAGTTTTGGTTATAGGTAAAATATTTTATGCTTTTTTTGAAACCATTTTTGATACCTCTCGGAGAGGTTTTATAATTATTTTTGAGAGAGGTGGGGGATTTGTGTAGAAAACGTCACAGTTGTCTATACTTCGGTTCATAAATTAGTAGGATTTCAAATAATAATGCGATATATTAAGTACTAGCTTTCCGCCCGCGGCTTCGCCTGCGTGTATGTCGGTTATCGCGCCAAAACATTACCTTCTTTTTGCGCAGTCGGATAAAAACTATCCTATGTCCTTTATCGGGTCTCAAACTACCTCCATACCCAATTTCATCCAAATCGGTTCAGTAGTTTTTGCGTGAAAGCGTAACAAACAAACTTACATTCGCATTTATAATATTAAGTAATAGTACCTATAGTATAGTATAGTATAGTATAGTATAGACTTACAGACTTCTATTCCAGTATTGCAAATACACTTCACACCAAGCATGACGCTGTTAAATAATAACTAATTGTTTTTGTCAACGTGAAACTATATCGATACTGATATTTTATCATAGATCGTTTAGGCTAACATTTGATACAGCAGTCCTTGTTAGGAATTAGGAAGTACCATTAATTATGGTTCTGGTGTTCCTTTGACCATCACGACAGCTGTCCACGACGAAGACGCACTCCTTGGTGTTAGCATGTGATAGTTAACAAGGTGTCATAGCAAGTATGTCTAGTTACCCACTACTTAGCTTAGTAAGACTGTGAATGAGCAGCCGTGGCGCTGCGGTACAGGCTTCGCCTTAGAAATAAAAGGTCGCAGGTTCGATTCCCGGTTCTGCCCACTACCACTGCTCAATATTGGTAAAGGAAAACATCGTGGGGAAACTGGCATGTCGAAGAAATAATTATTTGAGGATATGTGACATCCACCAACCCGCACTTGGCCAGCGTGTGTGGATTAAGGCCGTAACTCTCTCAACTCGTAATATAATTGAGAGAAGACCCGTGCCCAGTTGTGGGATACGAAAAAGGGTTGATTGAAGTGAAAAAATTAAGCCTCTAGACATCTATTGGCGTAATAAGTGCTTAATATATATAATAAAATCAATTTAAGTTAAAAATTTACGAAAACACTCGACCTACCTCCAGCTTCCAAATAAAAATCAGCTTCAAAATCAGACCATTACTCAGGCGATATAAGGTAAAAAACATTTCGGCCAGTGGAAGCAAGTTTAACTAGGTACAATAACAATTCCTAACTCAACAAACTTGGTGCTTTGATCTATTTATGCGTCCACAGACTAACTAAAGCTAAAAAGGACATGCACTAATCGCTTCCCAGTCTAATGTCCAGTCCTTTTCCGTACCAAGTTGACCAATCACGGCAATATGTAGTTATTTCAGTAATTTGAACGTATACAATCGAAGCTACCTACTATTAGACGTCGATAGCTACTCGATATTATCGGAAACTCGAACCAAACTCGCTATGTAAACGAAAGAAATCCATAATTACATCAACGACTAACTGTCCCGGAGTGTCCCGGCAAAATTTGTATAGGTTACAAACCTTCCTTAGACTTTTACTAATATTTCAAAATCAAAATCAGAAAAATAAATTTAATCATTCTCGAGTTTTAGCGAGACAAATGTCAATTCATTTTTATATTAAGAGAAGAAGATTATAATTTTTACAATACTTGCAGAGGGTCTGGACCCTAGCAATGTATCTCTTTTCATCATCGTTTCGTAGAATAGAATAGACTTAAATTATTTTCAAAAAATTTGCAATTCTATACTAATATTATAAAGCTGAAGTTTGTTTGTTTGTTTTAACGCGCTAATCTCAGAAACTACTAGGCCGATTTGAATAATTCTTGCACTGTTAGATAGCCCATTTGTTGAGGAAGGCTAGTATGCAATAAGATTTTTTCTTACCTATATGCCCGATAGTAACAGATATTAACGCATCCAAGCAAACAAAGTTTTTCGGTTTATTTCAAATACAAGATTCCAAGTGATAAAATGCTATTCGGTTAGTTAGTTAAATGTCCGTAACCAATTAAACGATTTGTTAATTATTTTACTGCTTGAGAATTACGGCCCAAAGTTATAAATAGGCAGTGTGAGAAAACAATAAAAATATTTGGCAAAACCGCGTGAAATTGTTATAATAAGTATTTCGTTATATTAATCATTGGATTTATGAAGGAATTTTTGATAAAAACCATTGATACCCTCAAGTTCTGTAAAAGGCATGATGGTTACATTTTAGTAGGTAGATTAATCAAAAGTATTGGAGGCCTTTTTTCTAGTTTTAGTAAAAAAAAAACAATGATACAGTGGAAGAAAAGAAACGAAGTAAAATTCGCTTTCTTCATTTGGGTCCGAGATACATAAAAATAGTTCAATTACACTATTAGTCACCGTGAAGTGAATGACTGGCAACTACTGAAAAACACTGTGAAAAAAATTAAAAACTTAGAAGATTTTTTTTAATGAAATATTTATATCTATTACATTTGATTTCGTGTGTTATATTAGACCGACTCGAATCAAGTGACCTCACGTCTGTGTACACACGACTACACACCAAGCTATACATAACCAGTATAAGCTGACCTCTCGTTGTACGTACATCCTATACAATACGAGATCAGCTTATACTGGAAATGTACAGCTTGATGTGTAACTGTGTGTACAGTTTACGAGTTACGATGTCACGAACTAGAAGTCACTACGTGCAACAAATAACTTCAATAAGTAAAGTAAAGTAAAATGTATTCTTACAGTAAGTAGTTACAATTAATATCTTAATCGGTGGTGTACATTAATACATAATATTCGCCTGGTCTAATGACATTCAATCTTTACTACATTTTTTTGGTATTGCCCAAGATAATTATGCTAATCTACCTTATCAAAAGTCACATTCAACTCACTTGCCAACTCGAACGGAACTCACCCCGAATTTTACTACAACACGGCCGTTAGTAGCTTCTGTTAGCATAACAAAAGCTTGGAATAAGATGAACACACATTAGCTCTCAGACATTGACCTGCGCCATTATTTATTGATGCCAACAAAAATATATTGTCACCAGATAAAATCTGTAGATTTAGGCATTGACTGGTGAATTGTTTAGTTATTTAAATTGAGTTAGCCGCTGTTTTCGGTTAGTTTTGTTTCCTTTAGATTTAATACTCAAGTTTTTATTTAATAAACATCCTGTTATTCCAATGCTATTCATTAATAAGATTTATTGATTTCACTTCAACCCGTTTTCTTTCTTCTCTCAACTATATATATTATTACGAGTTGAAAGAGTTTAGGCCTTAATCCACACACGCTGGCCAATTGCGGGTTGGTGGATGTCACATTTCCTCGAATAATTAATTCTTGGACATGTTGGTTCCTCGCGAGGTTTTCTTTCACCGATATTGAGCAGCGGAGATGAAACAAATACACAAAGATGTGTGGTCACGACCAGAATTCGAACCAGCGACCTTATTGTTCTAAGGCAAGGCCAGTACTACTGCGCCACCGTTGCTCTCACGCACTTATTTTAAAATATAAGGCATAGAACACAATATCGAGACAGCTGTCATATATTGTCATTTACCGTCATTATTTCTTTGTTTCCTTCACCTGACAGTTGAAACAAGCTTTATAAGGCTGCACATACATAACACGTGTACAATAATACCGGATAGACAAGGCTTGACGTTTGCATCGCGTTCAGTCGTACGCCGTGGGCTAAACGCGGACAGAGTTGTGGAGTTGTGTTGTGACTATATTTTTTTGTAACTGAAGTATGTGAGTAGCCGCGTGGTGTGAAGTGGAGAAGCGTATATCCAGCAGAAAAATAAAGACAAATTTTGTTGGTTTAATTGAATAGAAAAGTGTAAATATTGCTATTGTTTCTATAAGAAATGTCCGACGGCTAAAATTTTTAATTTGTCTAAATTAAATAACATTACAATTAGCTAGGCTTCTATCCAATTTCACTTGATGGCAAAAATGTAATTGTTCTATAGTAACATGACAAATGTTAAAACTGTCACAGCTTTTAACAATTTTTATGAGCCATATGTCTAAGAGTCAGACAAGTTTCAACCAGGAAATACATATTAATGACGTTTAGACAGATTTTACATACATTGACTGTCAAAATTATTCCGTTAAGTAAAGGACTGACAAGGCCAGTATAGCACGGTAGGAAAAAACTTTAGTAATAGTAGGTAAATATAAGACGTCTCCATGGAACTTTTGTTTCTTTAATTCGTGACGTCATCGCAACGAGACAGTTTTTGCAGTTTATCATTACAATGTCTGTTTGTTTTGGAAACGTTTAGTTTGATACGTTATTTACTATATTATACCTACGGCTCCGCCTGTGTAGAAATAGGTCAGGTCTATGAGTACTTAGCCGACTTTAGATTTTATTACTTGAATCATCATCATAATCAGCCTGGGGACGTCCAGTGCTGGACATATGTCTTCCCTTTAGAACACCACAGCGATCAGTTGTCATCAGTTCACCTAGTGGCGGGCCGGCTGACGCTGCAGCGACCATTTCGTGGTCTCCACTTGAAAACCTTTATACCTCAGCGGTTATCGGTTTTACGAGCGATATGCCCTGCCCACTGCCAGTTCAACTTGCCCACTTTGATCCCCATGTCGGTGACTAGTTCTTATGCGGATTTCCTCATTGCAATACTTATAACGCAAAGAAACTCTGAGCATATTACTTGAAATTAATGGACCCGGGGATGGAACCCGGGACCTCACGGTTATTAAGCGAACACGATTACCACTGGACCACTGATACAAGCGTTACTAATTTAACTTGCTAAAACATATAAGTCAGTAGCTATATATAGACATCAAAATTATTAGGCAGTGTATACACAATAGAGTTGTCTATCTAATCCAACTGTCAAACACAACAAACGTGAACTGTCAGTGTGGGTCAGCTAAACGCGCCATACAAATGACTGTCACGTCTAAGTACAGTCACGGAGAAAAGTTAAAGGTCGCCAAGGATCGATCGCCGCAGATGTTAGCATTAATCGGCGTGTTTAATCCGTCCGCCGGCGAATAAATCAACGTTAATTGTGGCTATTTATATTTATCAACCGCTCGGGCGGAGTGGTTCTGTTGTGTGCGACTGTACATGTTAATGATCGCGTTTACTTGTTTCAAGCGATAATTTTTACTATAAAGTTTCGAGTAATTAATATTATTTTTTATATTAGTTTTATTTTATTGAAATAATGTGCGCAATTCTTCAATATAGTTGCATACATACATAGTTACATAGTTGCTAGTCTTTCGGTCTTTTATCGGATACACTTCGGAGAGTGTGCGTTGGAATTACACAATCTTACTCCCCCATTCCCGTTCTTCCATCGGACAAGTAGAGGTACGGCTGTGCGCCACCGTTATGTATTCTTGGGTGTAAGTCTATACTTAATATTATAAAGAGAAAAGATTTGATTGTTTGTAACGAATAAGCTCAAAAACTACTGGACCGATTTCAAAAATTCTTTTACCATTAGAAAGCTACATCTTTACTGAATAACATAGGCTATATAGTATGTAAAAAAAATTAGGGATCCCTAAGATAACTTCGATAATGTAACCCAAGGTATGAAAAAAATAACGAATAAAAACATTATATAGCGTACGCTGCGGAAACTTGTAAGGTATAAGATAAGAGATTAATCCCGTAACATATTTAAATATAACGTGTAAAACATGATTAATATAACACAGACTGAATTAAAGCCAGCGGAGCGCGGCCCACAATTTGCTATAAGTCAACATTTTTTATGTAAATACCTTACCTGTTACGTTTTGTTCAGCATATATCTTTCCAAAATATGTATTTTAATGTAATAAACTTAGGCCTAAAGTTACAGTTGTCATTTATTTTTATTTGAGAGAAGTGACAAATTAATGACAGTCACCTCCATAACTCTAATGTCCAGTTTTAAGTAAAGACTTATTCCAGGGTACACACGGCTTCACTCACATTACTAGTTCTCTGTCGGATAACTTCACTTCGATCTTTCAGAGACACTCATAGCCCTTTCCATAGCTCGCTGAGCAACTTTGAATTCATGGACCAGTCCTACTGTGAGTGTCCAGGTTTCTGCTCCATAATAATATGTCAACGGTAGGACACGCCGGTTGAAAACTTTCGTCTTTAGTCTCTGTGGAATGGATGACGTGAAGATTCGACATAATTTCCCATATGCTGCCCAACAAAGCTGTATTCTTCTATTAGCCTCTTTCTCGATATTGTTTTACCCATCTGCAGTGTTTGCCCCAGGTATTAAATTATGGAAAAACTTAGAGAATAGTTTTTTTACTGCAATTAGTCCCGGATATACATAGTCATTAAACATGACCTTTGTTTTGTTTATGTTAATCCGGAGACCAGTGTTTTGTACGGAATCAGCCAGGTCATTCAGATCCTGCAGATTGTCAGCCATAATGACGATATCATCCTTAAATCTAGAAAATCCTGAAAAAAAATGCGTCCAATATTTTTTAATAATGTACAGACGAACCGAGCAGAATTTTCTTATTTCATACCCTAGAATAACGCCTTTTGAACTAGATAATCTAATGAATCAGCCGCGTTCATTTGACCACTACCTATAAGCTCTTTCTACATCTAAATCACAATAAACATAATTTAACTTTATAATAACAATAAATTGTTGTTTTTTAACTAATCAGTTTTAACTGCTGACAAGAACATATCCGTTAATTTATAACTCTCAAAAGGAATGTTTCTACTAAAAAACTTATTCTATAGGTAACATAACTGTCGTTCATTACAATATTTTATCCAAAATATCCTTCACAACATTTGGCTGGACCGATAACGATAAATAACGTAACATTAAAACTTCTTTCAACATCAGTCACGGCTCGAAAGAATCCTATCGTTTCGTCAATCGGTTTGTTAAGGGTCAGTTACACAGAAGGCGGTCGATCTCGAGTTCGTCCTCTTTCCATACGTTCCATGTTCGTACATTCATCAAATTAGTTAAATAAAATAAAGTTAGTTAATTAAGTGTAATATGTGCCTTTTAACTTTGTGATTCTAAAAACCACACATTACCTGTCATATATGAGTCGGATTTTTCAGGGATGGATAAAGCTAGAATTATATATACAGTTGGATAAATGCCTGTACTAAGATATACATACTCTTAAACCCAACTACTCTAATACTTTTGATAAAAAATTATATGTACTCTATTTCATCTGTAGGAAGTCATGCCAAAGTTTAACGTAATTAAAAATAAAATATAACATCAAGGCTCGCTGAAGTACGATTTGACGAAGAGAATCTTATCGCAAGCCTTCAGTTGCGTTATATGTTTTATAAGTAAGAGGGTTGGTTGATAACAGTACGATATTCGGAAACGATACTCTAGCGCCGTGGCCGCGGGACAGCGCGTCGTCGGGCGACGCGACTGGTGACTTTGCAGTTCATTAACCACTCGTGTTCACCTGTCTTTAGGCACTGCAAATACGCAATGAACGATGGAATCACAAAACGCGCCGCTCAACGACATGTCCCGTAAAATAAAAAATCGCAGAAAGTTGCGTACAATCTCACGAACTCTCGACCGCGTTGTGTGACTAATCCTTAACAATCCCATCCCTATTGTATTTATTATAAACTATTTCCTAGATATAACATTTTATGGTCGTTTTTGACATATTTGTGACGGTTTCCAAGATTCCCTGTACGTACTAGATTTATTTGAACGAAGTCATTTCTTCGTGAGTGAACCGCGGTCATCCTTTTGTGGTCTTTTTCTTTGTGTAGTCTATGATTTAGTGTTATGTGTTTGTGTTATTTCTTCTATAGATATCGACCAATGATTAACTTGGAAAAGGTTGGTCTATAAAACTAGTACTTTATCTAATAGGTACCCAATATATGTATATACATAATTGTGGACCGGTGGCGTGGTCGGCAAGACGATTGCTTTTCACGCCGCAAGTCGTGGCTTCGATTGCCACCTTAGACAGACATTTTTATGATTAACATTTCTGAGGGTCTCGTGTCTAGGTGTAATTATCTTTTATTATAAGTATATATTTACTAAAGACAGATACTATATGTATAGTATATTATTGTACCAGTTATCTGGTTTCCATTGTTATTATTATCCATAATAATTTTATGTAAATAATGTAAACTTTTTGTTTGACTTAACGATTTGATCGGATTGCACCGACTGTAGTCACAAGCAGCAGCTCTTCACATGTACTGCTGTGGATTTTGGCTCATAGAAGGGGATATTTTTTATCCTTTATTAGGCTTTCGCTTGAAATAATACTGTCTACGATAGAATGTGCTTACCCAGTAAATACCGATTTACTTTGACTTTGGTTGATTTGAAGATAACATAAAAAAAAATTACCTACTATGTGTCAGTTAAAATAAACTTAAATTTAAACTTAAAAACTAGATAGCGCGCCATTGATTTCTTCTGCATCAAGACTTTGGGGTATGTAAGAAAGCTGGCAATATTGCTATGTTGTATGTATGGCATTGTTTATTCTTGACCAAGATGTTGGCCAGCCTGCGCACGAAGGATCCATTCAACTCAAGATATTTTGTTGAAAAGTATTCTTATACTTTATTGTACACAAAACACTTACATAAACAATTAATAAATAGGAAACAGCACATGTACACAGGCGAGCTTATGTCAAATGTGAATTATCTACCAGCAGGAAACATTGTGGAATGGGCAGAAGTGCACAACAAATAATTTTAAATATACTTATACATACACCTATATACTAATATTACTTGGATACTATGTACGTGGCCCGCCCCGGCTTCGCACGGGTAGATATCGGTATTAGACAAAATTTCTAATCATCATACATTTGATCACACTCTTGGCTTACCTTCCATGCTTAGAACACTCAATTAAAACTTTTGTGTGGGGAAAAAGAAAAGGGCTGTTTTTAGGGATTTCCCGGCAATTATTCGAATTTTTCTCGCCTTTTAAAACTTCCCTAGACCTCCATGAACATTTCAAGATCAAGATAAGATAAATCCGTTCAGCCGTTTTCAAGTTTTAGCGAGACTAACGAACAGCAATTGATTTTGATGTATATAGATAATAAAAATATCTATCAATAATAATAATTTGTCTGTCCATCTAAGCAGTCACTCAATTAAAAGAAATTACAATAATTTGATTACAGAGACTGTTAAAAAAATCGATTAAAATAATTTAAACATTTGACTAACTTAAAAAACGCTCTTCATCACTTCCGTTAAAGGAAAACAATCCAACCATAAATATTCATTTCCATCTCAAAAACTGTTTAATAAGCATTGATTATGATAATTTTAGAATGAGAGGAAACTATCTTAGAATTTATTTGATTGTGGACCGCAATAAAATTTTACGATTATTCGGTTTTGGCGCCAATGTCATTATTGATAGAACTTCATTTCTCAGTTAAATCTATAATTGTATGATAAACTGATGACGATGAGTTGAAAAAATGGCGTCTTAGAACGTCGCAGTTTTTTAGTTTTTTACTACTAATCTTTAAAAACTTAACTTATTTAAACTTGACACTGGCAAAATTGCGGAATAATTTCTGCAGAGGCCATAATTAAAAGAAGAAGAAGAAGAATAATTGTATTGTAACCTGTACTAATACTACAAAGCTGAGGAGTTTGTTTGGTTGAACGCGCTAATCTCAGGGAGTACTGGACCGATTTGAAAAATTCTTGCACTGATAGATAGCTTTTTTTTATTCTGCAATAGGCTTGCGCTCGACTACAACTTGCCTGATGTTAAGCAATAATGTAGTTTACGATAGGACTGTCACTTCATCGCTTTTTAGTGTTGCTGCTGGGCACGGGTCTTCTTTTAGGTAACTATCTTAGTAGTAGAGAGAGTTTAAGCATATATATATTATTTATTAAAAAAAAACTAAAGTTTTACTTTTAAGATATATCTAATAGGCCAAATTCTCGTGTCGCGGTGTTTGTAACTAAACTCCTCTGAAACGGTTTGTCCGATTTTTATGAAAATTTATTTCTATATTCGGTAGATCTGAAAATCGGTTGTAATCTACTTTTTAAACGCCTAAGTGATAAGGGTGGTCCAGACAAACATTTTTTTATTTAAATTTTTAGAAAAAAAAATCTTATATTTTTATGATACGTATGATATTAAAATTTAAGGTGGTTTTTAACCTTAAATTTTAATCGCTTTACCATTCACCCCTATTTTTAAAAGCTATATTAATAAATAATTGTTAAACAATTTAATGGAAGGTTTATAAGGTGAGAAATATGCAGTTCGAGGTTCGCTGGGGGCAATTAGTCTCAATGATATACATTAATATTGAAAAAATACTAGCATATCAGTAAGAAGTTTGTGTGAGTTGTTTCATCTCCGCTGCTCAATATCGGTGAAGGAAGACCGGTATGTCTAAGAACTAATCATTCCAGGATATGTGACATTACCAACCCGCTTTTGGCCAGCGTTTGTGGATTAAGGCCTAAACTCTCTCAACTCGTAAGATAGTTGATTGAAAACGGGTAGATGTGAACATATACCTACCTAAATAATTGAATATGATTCATCAAAATTATAACCTATTTTTGAGTAGGTACTGTTTGGTGCCAACTCATACACACTAGAACACAAATGACACGATAACAAGCCTAATTTAATATAACATTGGACAAATGAATGACTGGATTATCTCACTGATAGATTGAAGATCTTTCTAGAACACTGATTCTAAAGCTGCTTACACACGATGCTAGTCCACATACTACTTACAAACCAATGTCTAGCAATTTACCACTAAACGACCATCGACTGTAGACAGTAGCGTTCTCTCCATAGAGGCAGAAAGGCATTGCCTACCTTTTTTTTGTTTACCAGGGGGAAATCCTTTATGGATCCATAAAGGGACCCATATGTGGGACTGGTTACCCGAACCACAGATAATATACTACTATACCAGTACCCTAACTAAAACCCCCCGTGTGTTCCTTCGCGCATATATAGCCAGGGTGACACGCGAACCACAGGTGACACAACTGTGACAGAGGCATTGCCTACCTGGCGATAAATATTTAGTATCTTATAAATAAATAGGTATCCAATGTTAAAAATGTTTTATTAATTTTATTCTAGTATTCGGTCCAACAAAGTTTGCTACAATATACTACAATATACTCCACCTGGGGACTGTAGAAGTAGTACCCATTATCTTAAGTAAGAGATTTTATACCATAAATTCACACACGTTGGCAGTGTATTATAGAATTTTTATGATAAATCAACCTCTAAATAAGTTGAAATAGGTAAAAAATTATGCTTATTATTAACCTATACAAAAGTAAATTAAAAATGATTTAAAAAATCTCCAGTACCAGGGTACTATCTAATCCTGGCCAAATAAAATCTAGCATACGAGAAAAGGACCTTAGTCAAAGAAACATAAATTAATGTCTAACAAATTAATGCTTGCATCACTTTGATATCAGCACACGTCAAGTCCATCAACTAAAGGTTAGTTCAGACGTGTCTAGTAGCACGCGACGCGACGCGACACAACAGCTGCGACTAAAAATAGTTAGACGGACACGATTCCGCGTTTTTCACTGTCAGTGCACGCATCAATATCTGTCAGCGTTTGTTAACCAATGACAGATATTTAACGCCTCCGACAATCGCGAGATTTTTCATATGTCTGTACTAGCTCTTAGGCTGTTTATAATTAGGCTTAGTTTTGTTTGTGTTTTTTAGAGTTGTAGTTAGAACAGGATGTCTTGTAGCTGTCAAGCGGGTAATGACAAGTGTATTTAAGGACATAACCCTTTGAGTTGGTTTTAGAATTTGGATTATGCATGATACTTTATTGGTGGGTGGTAGCTGTCCACCGGCCAGTGTAGTAAATGAGTGATGAACCAGCTTTATGATCAGCGGTTGATAGTTTTATGTTTTATTGGTATGAATTATAGACTGGATTCTTGGCGTCTCTTTGATGTGGTGATTTTTCATTTGGACGTCAGGAAACAGTTTTAACGGAGACAAATATTAGCTAAAATTTTGGTGTAAAAAAAATGGTTTTTAGGTTATTCATATACTACACTAGATAAGTAGGTAAGCAAAAAGCTCGCTACGAAAATTATTTAAATAATTGAACGTGGTCTAAAATGAATGAAGAAATAGAAGATTTTTTTTGATCTGGTACCTACACAAAAACCATATTAGAGGGAAAGATAGAAGGAAAGCATGAAAGAGGAAGACCAGGGATAAGCTATATGAACCAAATAAAGGAAAAGGTTGGTGTCATGTCGTATAGGGAAGTGAAAGAAGCTGCTCTAGATCAAGCTAAATGGAAAGAACTTCATCAGATGCCATAACAAGGTTTAACCTTAAATTAAAAGAAGGTACGTACACATTTGGCTGTCATCCATTGCACAGTAGAAAAAGAAATTGGAAGAAAAAAAATATTTTGAATTTGAACTATGCGAAGTTGAAGTACGTGTTTTAGTAAAAAACTTTACCGAATTTACCAAGTAATCAATACGTTAGTTGTTGGTAAAACGATACTTTAATCATTAAGAAAAAAATCTAATGTCAAAGAAGGATATAAAATAATATTATGGTCCGTAAATAATTGCTCAGATTTAGTCATATGGCAGTAAACAAAGGCGGATGTTATTGAGCCGTCAGCGAGAGCATTCTCGACTGAAATAGTTCAAGATGCGTCTGCGCATGGTTATTGCGAACGACAATAGACATATGATTAAGATGGGCTGATGATAAATACAGCGTGCTGAAATGGTTTTGATACTTGCGATAAGCTTAACGGTTACGGTACTGTCTTTATGGGACTTAAACATATCCTTCGAAAAGAGGGTAATATTCATCTCTACCTATTCCTTAGGGAAATAGCTATAGGTGTAGTACTATTTTATTTTAATGCTATGTATTTAATATATTTGAAAGAAATAGGGGCGTACTTTTAAAAATAACCTCAGAAACGGCTCTAACCATTTAAATGACTAGGTAAGTATCTAGGTTCAGGGACGTTAACTGACGGATACGTTTAATTTCCAAAGTATTATACCTACACTTACGACCACACAACAATAGTAATAAATAAAATTTTCGTATTACCAAAACTTCTTAATTTTAAAAAATCAAATCAAAACCGTAGGTATTCATGTTAGATTGTCAGCAGCAATTCAAAACGGCATGCGCATGACATTATGCGCAAGAGTCGACGCTATGCGCAGCATGTGCCAAGTGATTTACCGTTCACTATTCATTATTAAACATATCCAAAGTACTATTAACATGTGTAGAATAATTTGATAACATTCCAATACCCGGTTGTTGAAAACTGTGCCCTTTTCTTGTGTTTTACATACTTGCCATGAATATTCATTATAAAGTCATTTATTACATATCGCCACTCTGGGTATTTGCCTGGTTTTTATACGTAACTGACCGCACGTTTTTCCTCTTTTTTTTCGTTTTTCTATTTTCACGAAGTTTACCACTCATATTCCTCTTGCCTTATCCCATGTCTATTGGGGTCGGCTCCCAGTCTAACCGGATGCGGCTAGCTACCAGAATTATACGAGTGACTGCCACATCAGACCTCGAAACCCGCAGGGAACCTGTAGCCGAGATTAGACCAGGTGTTAGATTATATTGGCTTCTGACTATATTTAACGATTGTCATAGATGTGGTAAATGACAACCGGGACCGACGACGGCTTTACGTGCTCTCCGAGGCACGGAGGGATTAACAAGTTTACCACTATTTACTTTATATCAGGATGAGATTAGGCAAGTATATCATAGTATAGCAAGGAGATACTGGCTTTTTGTTTTTTTACGGATTACCTAACCTAATCAGTCGGAAGGGTTTATTGGTTCACCGGACTTTTTCGGCGAGCCGTCCGAGGACGATCGAACCATAAGGAAAATCGACACTAGCTACTGGCGCTGTCTTTATTCTTATTAGCCCGCGTCGTCGCCGCCGTACCCTGATGTGATGACTCTAATTCACCTAGTGAGACGAGACAATGGAGACTTTCTTCTAATTGTCGACTTAATATGAACGACAGATGATTGAGGCCCTGCGGGTATAGTCCTCCCGATCCATTCTCATTTATTGTTGCAACAGGCATCACGTTGGAACATGACTGGGTCGGGCGACTTGTCTTTGACTGGTGGGTGGCGACAAGATGTGGTCAAAGTCTACCATTAGTGAGAACAACTCATTTAGCACCAGCCTGTAATCACGCATCGCATAGAGTAGTACACATCTTGTACCATTGTAACATCGCCGCTGCTCAATAGAAGTGAAGGAAAATATCGTGAGGAAACCGGCATGTAAATAAAATAAATAAATAAATATTCTGGGACATCAACACATACGGTCATCTGGCCCCAAGCTAAGCAGAGCTTGTGTTATGGAAACCAGATAACTGGTATATACTATACATATAATACTTTTCTTTTGTAAATATATATTCTTAAAATAGATATTTAGACTCTACACAAACACAAATGTTCATCACTAATGTGTCTCGGGTGGGAATCGAACCCACGACCTGCGGCGTGTAAAGCAAGTATCTTACCGACCACGCCACACCGGTCCGTCAAATATAAATGAATATAATAGGAGTAGCCGCGGAACGTGTGAAGTGACCTTTACACTTGGATGATGAGGATTTTATTCTGATACTAGCTTCCGCCCACAGCTTCGCCCGCGTGTTACTTATTGGGATAAAAAGTAGCTTATGTGTTAATTTCAACCATAATCTCTGTACTAAATTCCATCCAGTAGTTTTTGCGTGAAAGAGTAACAAATATGCGTACATTCTTGCAAACGTTTGAGTTTATATCAATATATATATATATAAAAATGAAACCCGTTTTCCGTTGTCACAACATCACGCGTAAACGGATGGACCGATTTCGCTAATTCTTTTTTTAAAACATTCCTTTATGTACGAGGATGGTTCTTACGCAGAGAAAAATTAAAAAGAAAGAAAATTTAGAAAGCGAAGAAGTGCCGAAAACCGGGTTAGATACCTATTATTTATTATTGGTTATATTCGGTAGGTCTGACACCCGGTAGATGGCACTGCTTTACCGGGCAGAACGACGTCTGCCGGGTCCGCTAGTTAATAGGATAAAAGTTTTCCCGAATTTCAACAAAGAGACGCAGCAATTTATAAACAATAAATTAATTAAAACTATTAACGAAATGCCTAAAAACCTCCATTCGTCTTCATCATAATTACAATTTATACAAAGCAATTTAAAATGCCACGGTAGTCTATATCGATTTTAAATTAATCGATATTCCGATTATTCACAGCAATGATCGATTAAACAATTGATATGGTTATAGACATATACTTACAATTTTAAGGTTTGAGGGATAAAATTAAAAACAATTTATAAAGTTTCGGTAATGTTACGGTTTATTAAAACCCCATCCCCCCCACTAAAGGAATTAAATCGCAATGAATATGTGTAGATAAGCACAAAACTCAAAAATTGGATCAAATGCAATTTATCTTAACATAAACAGGATTCCGGGAGGACTAGTCCTCAGGCCCCAGAGCCAGGAGTTAAGTACTAGGTATACGAGCATCCAAAGCAAATGGAGAGCATCCAGAGAAGGAATCATCGCCAAAAAACAAACAATCCATCCTCACCTTGTCACATTTCACTTTTATACATTCTCATTGCAGTCCGCATTTAGACGAGGGTTATAAATTTTAAATATTACCACAGAGTATTAAGGTCTGAATAAACATGCCGTGTCGCCGCCGTTTGCCGTGCATCACGTCACGCGGCACACATTATTACCGCATCTTATCGTGCGAAGAGGTTATACAGAAAAAATGTACTTACTAGGTAATTAAACATTAAATAAATAGATTTTTTTGGGTCAAATCTACCGTAAACATCGCAATACAAACCCACACCGTACTGAACGTTTTGTAGTGTTTTTTTTTCCTGTCTTGTGGCTTATTTTTTTAATTCAGGTTTAGAAATAATGAAAACATGTTAGTTATTTTACTTTAGTAAAATGAAACGGGCTTAATTAACTTTGACGGGCCGGTGGCGTGGTCGGTAAGATACTTGCTTTTCACGCCGCAGGTCGTGGGTTCGATTCCCACCCGAGACAAACATTAGTGATGAACATTTGTGTTTGTGTCGAGTCTGAGTGTAAATATCTATTATAAGTATATATTTACAAAAGAAAAGTATTATATGTATAGTATATACCAGTTATCTGGTTTCCATAACACAAGCTCTGCTTAGCTTGGGACCTGATAACCGTGTGTGTTAATGTCCCAGAATATTTATTTATTTATTTAAATTAGTATCTACACTGTAACAAAATTATTTTTAAAATGCTCATTTTGCACTATAACATTCCAGAAAAACCAAAACACAATTTAATCAACAAATAGTCAAGTAGGGCTACAAAATATTTTAAAACGCAAGGCAGTGAATATCTTAGTATCGTGAAACAAAAGGATCTGGTGGTATACACGCCGAGATTTATTCCGACGATATCATTCAATATAGACGCGCATGTGTGCGGAGCGCGTGTGAACTGCGCTTAACGAAAATATTGTAGGGTTGAGTCTAGTATTTGATATAACCTAAAATTCAACAAAAACACCTAAATGAATTTTCCTAGTGACAATAAAAACGATAAAGGTTCTTTCCACCCACCCACAGCATCCACAAAGGATATGACTGCAGCGGTAGTAGATTCGAACCACAATTCTCCAGACACATGGGAGTAAAAGTTAATTATCATCAGGTTGGAGATGACAACCGATATAGGCATAGGCCTTTAGAGTACCACAACGGTTAATTGTGGCCTGTAATCATCCATCTGTTTTTTTTTTAAGTTTCACCATAAGCTATTGGCTCTATGGATAATGTGCACTAAAAATTACTATATTTCATGGTAAATATATGGTTCTCCAACGGATTTCATAGCCTAAAACGACTCGAGCATAGCTCTTTTCAGGGCCTGTTTAGCGCCCTTGTGGTTGGTGATAAGACCAACCGTGTAAGACAACATTTTGGTTAGACTGTCGCATCACACACTGATTAGAGACTTTAGTTTAGCTACCAGTCAGTCTGACAAGCTACGCAGGATTATGATAGTATACAAGGGTAAACAAACAAAGCTGTTCTCTCTATTCTCTATGCTCTCAAAGCCATATACAAAATAACCATCTAGGTAGTCACTAGCATCTTATAAAGCTTAAACAGCATCAGTTAACTATTAACAAGGCAAAGCGTCAAACAAAGAAGCTACTAATAATATTATTAATGTGTCAAAAATTAGCGAAAGGTATGCAAATAGTATGAACTTTACAGACAGACCAATGTCACTTTTTACAAAGATAGAGTAATACTTTTGCAAGATTAATTATTAGGCGAAGACAGAGCTGCAGGCGCGAAGCAAGTCATCAATAAAGTAAATACTAGACTATTAGTTTCACCGCGTTGAATGAGAGAGAACGTGACACCTGAAAACATTGATATATTTCTGTTAAATAGAAAGTGCAGTAATACAGAATCAGTTATAGAAATGAGTCACCAATTACTTTGATATATTTGCAAACTATCTGTTTGGATATAAATCACGTCAGTAATTCCTTGTTTAGACTTAAGCACTGATGTATTAAACTGTGAAGTAGCACCTTAAGTGCCTTAGTGCAAAGCACTGGTCTTTTCTTTACTATCTTAACAGCTGAGAGTACACGTGCTGGCCAAGTGCGGGTACTTAGATAGGAGGTTCCCATACCATGTATTATTTCACTAATTTCAAGCACCGGAAAAGAAATGATTTATACAAAATGTAAGTGATGTGTAGGTATGACCAAGGATAATACTGTGATCTATGTCAAAGCCACATTCAATACTTAACAATGTTACTAGAAAACGGGAAGAAAAAACAAATAGATACTATTATTATTATTATTTTCAATGAGTTTTAAAATAAAATAAATTTTAAGCGTAGATGGCACCCACAGGACAGGCTTGCCTAGTGTGGGGCCAACGGAAAAATTTGTTTGCTGTAATCTTTTGGTAATAAACTATTTTTTTTACTTAATAGAACTTTAATTTAGCTAGTACATCTCATTAGGGTCCGCTAATTTTAATTTTAATGCATCTAGGTTTCTTATAATTGTTTGCTTCGCCGATAATTAGTAGTGGTAATGATATATATCACAAAAATGTGTCAGCAGATGCTGAGTTCAATCCTGCGACCTATTGACCTTTATCTCAAAACCAAAAACAAAAGCACTCAAAAAACTGTCAATAATGATCCAAACATTAGTTACAAACCTTAAGATTTATTCAACTAAGATTACATTACCATTGTTACCACTTCCGACGAAGATTCTTGACTTGACAACCCTACAATAATGACGAAACTAAGCGGTAGTGCACACAGCCCGCGACCACAAATCGCGACCGACAGCCAACAGGTAGCAAGTCGCACGCATTGTTCCAACGAAAGAGACGCTTTCGAAACGATTGATATACGATCAGGCTCCGGAATGTTTAGTAAAATGCACCAGCTTTCCGTTTTAACCTCTGAATATCTAATAGGGGCCCGATTTAGAATAATTTATGGATGGCGGAGACAAAAACAGAACAATATGGGCACGGGTCAGACTGGCCGTCCGAATGTCTACGGTTTCGTAAGAATCTTTCGACCATTTATCTGTCAGACTGCGAAACTATGACATATCTAAGTTTTGTAAGAACGCAGGTTTATCGACAGTCAAAGATTTATTCGTTAGATAAGGATTTTGTACCCTCGGATATAATATAGCGCTCACGACTGTTCTACAACTATTATAAGTATATGCAGAGGTGATTATCAAGCAAATTATGAAGGCTATGAAAGCGGGTAAAATAGAACAATATGGTCGGCAAAGGTACAATAAGTCTCGACTTTGAGACGCTACAACGATTTTTCTTTTTTACGATTAATAGATCTATCTTCCTTTCTAACTCTGGTATTGTTGTCCCCATGCCAAGTGCCTATGAGAAGTTACAAATGTTTAATTCGAATGACTGTTATAAAGATTCATCTAAAATCATATTTAACCCTGCTCGTATCTATATTAACTATAATATTTACATGTGTTATTGGAATTCCATCTATTAAAATCCTGTAAAATACCGATATCCGGTAATCTTCTTCAATAACCTGACTTTTAGGTTACATGAAAACGAAGCTAAAAAACACGTAGTTATCAGTTTAAATAAATAAATAAAACATATTACTTTCAGAGATTTTCGCATTCCAACAAACTTTTGCTCACAATAAACAGAGTAACTTAGCTTGATTTAAATCTTAACCAGCAAGCTGTCTGAGATCAACGAGAAATGAGCTCAAAACAGCATTAAACCCGCTTACAAAATCATAATAGCCAGAACTAGGATTGAGAACTGCCATTAATTACGTGTTCCTAACAAGCGGCTAGCGGGGAAAGGCGACGTCCACGATTTATCCGCGAGATCGACTCGTTACTTAGATCGGTACCCGCGACGATAGATGGCGTTGCGCGTGCACATATCAGATGCACGACCGACGCGCTATCGACCGATTTAAAGACATTTACCGGAATTTGCGGAGACTGGACAGTGGTAGGATGGACTTATTTAGTGTTTAGGTGACCTATGATTATTACGATAAATAATCATAATGGGTTCTTGTTAAGTAAGTTGACAATTTAGGATTGAAACTAGATCTGTTTTGTGCCTAAAGTAACGATGTATTTTTACTGAAAAACACATTTTTAACAGATTTAAAAAAGAAAGAAGGTATATTAATTTGACTGAATTTGAAAAAGTACTGAATCGTAGGCATTATCGAAAACGTATTAGTTGGCTGGATTAACAAATGATACTTTTATCTCAGCAATGTTTTCCTTTCTAAATATCATTTCGACAAAGTCTCGCATTAAAGTAAGTATTATATCATTATATCACAAATATTTTATCAAAAAACAACTACAGCAGTGATTTATTGTTAAAAATAATGCGTATAGCATGTAAAAACAAAATAAATGGCAGTGCACACGCACTTACACGCGCGATCACGCTGTCCCGTCCTTTTAATTAGGCTCCTCCTATGGAATTCATTAAGACCACTAATTAAATAAAGAACATGATTTTCCGGTTAAGGCACGAAAGTGAACGTAGGTGCTCTAAACTCATGATTAATTAAGGTAATCGAATAGGTTACGTCGCAGTGTCTGTTCTAATTAGGCTACGCGCGACGTTTTCTCATAGTTTTCTGACTATAAATGCAATTCTTATTAGTAAAACTAGATTTTTTTGTAAATCTTAAATAGGCAATGATGTAGTCTACGATGGAACGTGCCAGCCTAGTATACCGAATGATTTTCGGTGAAAAGGTGGCAGTGCAACCTCATACGGTTAGAAATCTTAAAGGAGCAACAATTCCAGCCCATCCTCTCTGCATAGTGTCACCGGATATCGCACCGGGACACGGCAAGGCCGCTGGGTGGTGCGGCTTTGTCTGTTGGTTGGTCACTAACCACGGCCGAAGCCTAACACCAGTTTATTGTCACCTCATTTGCACTACCCGGGAACCACGAGTGGAGATTCAAATTGAAGGTGCACTTCCACGGACAAAGATGACTCAGCTCCCAAATCTCACTTTATTAAAGATCAAATTAAATTCCTGTTAGGTAACTTTATCTGTCTTACTAGTACAGTTACTACAAAAATAATATGCAACCTAAGTGAAATAAGCGTGACTAAATTATTAATATAACCCGATTTCGAATCCCGGATTAAGTCAAAGTTAATTCCGTTTCTTTTTACATGATAATATCAATAGGCTAAGTGTCATATCATTATAAAAATTTTCCTGCACGATTTTGGAAAGCTGTGATTTCCTTAAATAATGAATGAAATAAAACCAATATTCACCTCTATCTACCTCTGCATTTAAAAGGCGTAAAATATTTCGATGTATACGTGTGTCGTTTGGCTGTACATTTTGCTTTATGAATAAGTAAACCCCCGTCAATCAGCGTGACACTTGTCGCGCGTGACATTGTCGTCACGTGACGAGATGGCTCGTGACTGACGTGACACGAGTGTATTATCGGCTTTATAATATAACTATACTTCTATTATATTGTGTTAAAATAACTAAAATAAATCACCAGAAGGTCAGGGTAAATAACCTGAAGTGCATAGCAAAATATATTGAGCAAATACTCTAAAGAAATCCAGTCTTATGTATAAAAATCTTATAAGATCCTTTAGTTAAAATGGACTTTGTCTCTTTCTTACTAGTAAAATGTCAAGATGTCAGACAAAGACAAACGAAGTAAAAACCTATTTTAGCTATAATGAGCTTATAAGACGCTTATAGATACGGGGGTTAATGTTTTAGCTACATACCTATTAACAAGTGCCAAAAAGAAGTCTTGATAAATTAAGGTACTTCCTTTTTGCAAAAACAGCCAAACATCGCAACCCTCCTTCACCGAGGTAAATTATGACGACTGCAAAACGTAATCTTCTATCCTTTACTAACTTGAGAGATATATTTGTCATCTCTGTCTAACAGTATGCAAGACTTGCAGTGATTCCACGTGACGACCGCCAGGGGACCGCGCGAATGTTTATACCCCCTCTGAGAAAGAGTTTGGTATTTAGTTCTGCCTTATCTTAGCTTTTATACGTCCTAAAGGGGTAAGCAGAGTTAAATAGAGTAGTATTTGATTCGGTCTTTGAATTTAGAATTGCTGTTTCTGTTATTTTTTTAGAGAGCTGATAACCGTTAGGGTAAACGAGTTCTTTAATGAAAAACCACTGAATTGCAAACGTTGTCATGTCGAACGCAATCATGCCAGGTAAAGTGACGATCTGTGACGGGTAAGAGCAGGAATAAAGAAACCTTGGATCAAGGTCAAATACCTTACCAAAATCGTAGTTATTCATTACTAAATTAATAGTACGTCACTTGCATCACATCACAATAAATCCAAGGAAATCAAATCAACACAATATCTATCTAAACAACTTGCCACTACCGCCATCTGTTATTTATTTCTAAAAAAAATTAAATACTGAATCCAAGGCCAAGTTCACATATTTGTTACTATATATATACTTTACACTTGAATCGAAATAGAAACTCATATTTTAGTCATAAATAACAGATTTTGAAGTTTCGTTGGTGAATTTACAGATCTATAAAATCATATAATAAATCTGCGTTCGTTTTTGATAAATCGAAGTTTGCCCACACACTTGCGATTGTGATTATTCGTTGCGATCGGTCGCTTTATCAATGCAGATTAAAATCCTTCCGTCTTGTGTGAGTAATAAGCCAATTTGCAACAGATATGAGTAAGTGCGACGTCGACTTCATATGAAATGCAGTTACGATTTATTTTAAAACGATCACCATTGAATTTGTTATTTGAATTGGTAGATTTTAAATATTGGTTCAGTGTAAATGAATCAATACAGCATGTTACATAATTACTATAAGTGAAAACACTCCCATGCCTAAATGATTAACTCTTGAAACCTAGCTAAGAACCAAGTCTAAAATCTAAAATTCCATCAAATATGTTGCTTAGATTAAGTGCAACGTAGCCACAGTTATTTATCTTGCAGCACATAAAATTATAGAGGATTACCTACAAACGACTTCGACACTCACTTTTTAATGCAAAATGTTTTTATGCACCACTTATCGCACACATAATAAGATATTGAGAAGCGACAGTGAAGATTGTTATGTATTTCTACTTTATATAGCTAGTTCTTAGTACCTACTTACATTTGACCGTAGACCGGCGTGGACATTCGTGATTTGTGGTTACTTGCAAAAGCGACCTCTGGCGGTGACGTGCCAATTGTCTCCGTCTTAGCCAAGACGCAATGCATAAGCGATGAGCGTTTGTAAACTTAAACTTGATGAAATAATAAGTAATTCCTGTGGCATCTTATCGGATTTTATCAATGTGTAATATTCGCGTAAATTTAAGAAAAGACTAAAATTATAACATGCATGTATTTAAAAAAATGAATTTATGTAGTATATCAATTCTTAATACCCATCACAAGCGAAATAATTGCTTAAAATATTATTACAATTTAATTGCTGTTTCAAATGTAAATACAATAAATTTATAACCAAGGCGTTTTTCTTATCTTCTTATCTTATGTAACTAGTTGTTTTATTTTTTTAACGAGAAAATAAAACACATTAAAAAAAGTGAACTGCCCTCAACTTTTACTAACACCAGCGGCGTGAGAACAGTTTTTTATTAGTTTATAAAACTTTGAATAGTTTAAGAAACCTTAAGTTTTTTTAATGTAATATTTACTGATGACAATTTAAATATTACTCTCCTTAAGCGATTCTCTTGAATATTTATATGAAAAGTTAAATACAAAGTAATTTTAATCGCTTAAATATTATCACTTGGATCGAACCCTTTTCTGTCACCCACAGCGGCTGTGTAAATGCTCCTTGATGCCACGAGGCCACTGTGTTGTGAACCTAATACACCACATAGATTTACTTAAACTTAATACAATACTATTAGTAAATAAATAAAATGTAATGTTTGATGATCCGCTGTCGACTTTAAAGATCCCGTTATATGGATATGTCGAAGGTAAAATAAAGATTTCATTAGTTTTCTGTCATTTTTTTGCGACATTTGTCTAATAGAGTTAAATGTCTAGAATGCGAGAATCGGAGCAATGGTCAGACAAAAAATAACATAACATATCGCCGCACCTGTATTCCCCGAAGGCGTAGGCAGAGGCGAATATTACCCACTTTTTACCAGCAGTGTTTGGGTGCCTGACAAAATCAGGGAGAGCGTTTGGGTGCCTGACAAAATCAGGGAGAGCTTATTGCTTTTTACTGGACTCAATTTCGAACTTCGAGCTACAACTAAGATTCTCTAAGTATATTAGAAAAGTATTTTTGCTCAACACTGGCATTGAACTTCAGAACTCTCCGTTACGAAGCGGCCACGCTTACTGCTGAAAAACCGAGGTAATTGCACCAATCAGAAATCAAAAATAAGTAGGTACCTAGTAAGTCTTTAGAAAATAATCAGAAGCTGAAAATGTTGTTAGCTTTACAATCACGAGGTCGCGATTTCAATTCTCGATTAGAGCAAAAAGACTTTTCTAATGTACTCATTACTCAGAGAATCTTAGTTGTAGCCCGTAGTTAGGAATCGCTCAATTAACGGCAATAGGCTCGCTCCCTATCACGTATGGAGCCTAAACATAACCGGATATTCACCTCTGCCTGCACCTCCGGGTGTAATACAGGCCTTAAAACAAAAAATTAAGTCTAAACTTATTACATAGTTATTAATCTTGACAACCAGTTCTATCACAACATACAAAACACAATAAGACTTTGTTTAATTGATGCCAAATGAATGATAATTACACCCGCACCAACCTCAATACGTCAGTAATGACGTCATCAATGATATCACAACTAAATAACAGCGTACAGTGGCAGGCGATATCCGATTGTGACGTCACAGGCTTATCTCTGACGGGCAGCGAGTGTCGTTTGCACTGCACTATTGATAATATCGTGACGTGGACTGTACATCATATAAGGGCTTAAATTTAAGCGCTTTGGTGTAACAATTTTATATTTAACACAACATAGCGTCACGCCTGCATTACCCGAAGATGTAGGCAGAGGTAAATATCACCGACCATTCGCCGGCTATTTTAAGTCCCATACGTAAAAGAGGGAGAAAATATTGCCGATTCACTTCAACCCTTTTAGTGTCTTACTGCTGGGTACGATCTTCATAACTATCTTACGAGTTAAGATAGTTAAGAACGCTGGCAAAGTGCGGGTTGATGGATGTCACATGTCCTCAAATGATTATTTCTTAGATACGACGGTTTTCCTACGATGTTTTCCTTCACCGATATTGAGCAGAGGCGATGAAACAATTAACTAAGATTCACTAAGTATATTAGAAAATTATTTTTGCTTGGCCCGGGAATCGAACCTGTGGTCTAGTGGTTTTTAAGCGAACACGCTTACACTGGACCAGTGAGACAGGTAAATTTAAGTAGTAATTTTTCATTTCATATTATGCCACCTTATCAAAAATCGCTCGTAACCCTGAGTGAATTAGTATTTATCAACTAAGTGCGTTTCGTGGTCTGAAATAGAATGCGCAAGCAAGTTGTGGTCAAGCACGTTTCAGAATACAAAAATAGTTTACGAATCAAATCATAGATGGCGCTAGAAGAATTTTGACTATTTTTTAGATTCTAACGCAGATGAGAATTTGACGATTTTTAATCTTTAATAGTGTTTGGATTTGGGTGCAAATATCACCTCGGGAGTAATCACAGTGTTCAAAATTGTAACCTTCGAGTATATTCCACACTTCCATACAATTTTTTAATTCTTCGATTATACAAATACATACATAACATAAACTTATTAATAAATATATAATAAAAACATTGTAATATATAATTTGTAATAAAGATTCCTAATCAAGATATTATGTTTAAATAGTACCTATTAACTATTTCCATGTTGAGGCGGCGACGTCATGACAATAAAGTGTTTGTAAAAGCTTCCGATGCGTGGGCGCAGATCACGATACCAAATTGAGAAATACTGACAAACAAATATTGTGTCGTTATATCTCGATTTTATAGTAGTTTTAAAGTTCAATAAAATAGTTGATTACTTACTAAATATAGTTGTTTATTAAGAAATGCATTACCTGTAACAAAATAATAATAAATCATTAATAAAATTAAATACTTTTTTTTCTCATCTAAATCTCTTGCGCAGTTGCGCTTGAGCAAGTTAAATAATAAGACACAAGTAAGAGACGCTTTGCTTAATATTAAGGTAATCACATGCATTACTATAATTATTAAATTATTAATTATATCCTAAACCAGGTACGACCCGCCCGGCTTTGCACTGGTACAAATTATACACCTAAATATTCCTCCTACTTGGGTTTATTAACGCCTATTTAATCAAAACTCTAGAAATAAGAATGATCTTGTAACACATCATACTCGTCTCCACTAATCATTAACTCTTTTATAAAGCAGGGTATAAGTTTCTACAATACACTTCGAAATAATATTAGGGAAATGACTATTAACAACATTATGTAAGAAAGCGTCTTATAAAATTTCAGACTTTCTAACGGATATAAACGCTTGGAATTAAGTCGCTCTAATACAACACACTACACATAATGTAGGTAATAGATATAAGTACTTCATTTAAAAAAGAAAAAGAAGCGTAGTAAGTTTTTTGGCAGTGTTTCTCAGTAGTTGCCAGTCATTCACTGCACGGTAGGAAAAGAAATTGGACTATATTTATGTAGACTTGCGTCTCGAAAAAAAAGTGTTTTCATTTCATTTCAATTTATTTTATCTTCTGAAGCAGAGCTAATCTTAACTTTTTATCATCGACAAAGCACACTTAAGGTACTTATTCACTTCACACATCTCAAACCAACTCGGGCGTGCACCAAAAAATCACCCTTCAAACAAAACCTAACATCAGACGCAGACAACCCTTCCCTTTGTACAACTCTCTTAATCTTCTCCCTAATCCGACTAAAAAAACTTCGTTTCCATCGCAGCCTTCAAAGGTAGATACGTGTTAAAACCTTACCAGCCTTTAATTAAAAACCTGGGAGTGGGGTGCGACCGGAAACGACGTGGCGGCCATTTTAGTCCGGCTGTCCACTTCCGCAGTAACGTATGGACGAAGGTACTTCATTTTGGACTGAAGGTGGGAGGAAAAAGAAAATCGAAGTCGTCTCGGAACAGAGGGGGTGTGGAGTAGGTGTGCTGTTTAAGTTTTATTGTGAGGGGGTTAAGACTGTGTAAAGATGGAAGGCTAAATTAAAGTTGCAATATGCTGCCATCAAATATGTAAGTACAAGGTACTTTTTAGTAATACTATTGGATCTAAAATAATTTTAAGAAAATAATTTAATTCACATAAATATACCACACCTTAATAGTTTTAAAAAAAACAGACTTCAATGTTTTAACAATAGCCCAAAACTCGCTTAGCAGATTCGATAAAATTTTAATGGGACTACATAAGAAATAAAAAAATCAAAATCGATATTTATTAGGCGGAATTATCGCTTAACATACAAACACAAAAAGTATCACGTCTACCCTTTTTAGTGTCCCACTGCTGGGCACGGGTCTCCTCTCAACTATCTTACGAGTTGAGAGAGTTTAGGCCTTAATCCACACACGCTGGCCAAGTGCGGGTTGGTGGATGTCACATGTCCTTGAATGATTAGTTCTTAGACATGCCGGTTTCCTCACGATGTTTTCCTTCACCGATATTGAGCAGCGGCGATGAAACAATTCACACAAAGATGTGGGGGCATGACTGGGGTTCGAACCCGCGACCTTATATTTCTAAGGCAAGGCCCGTACCACTGCGCCACTGCTGCTCTCACAAATAGTATACAATTGAAATAACAACAACCTTCTTTTTAGGCGGTTGAAAATAAAAACTCAATTTACATGTTTGGGTTAGATTATTAAATTAAACATGATCCAAAACATTCTTAAATAACACCTTTCTATGTATTTCCAAAAAGTTCAGCGAAATATGTTTTAAGAAATAATTTTGCCTAAAAATTTATAATACTGAAGAGACTCCACACTTTTGTAATCCTTAGAAATCCGATCGCACAATTGAAGTAGACACATAATTGACTGGCATAACCTACAGTTCATTTGAAACACGACAGAATGTCTCTTGTCCACTTATAATTAACACTTTTATTTAATTATAATCGCGATTGAAGAACTCTATGTATATTAGACTAGTTTAAAGGGTTGTTTCACCAGTACTGATGGCCGAAGATGAATGAGATGAACTTCTAGATATCATACGGAACTCATTAGTCATAATAATAGCAAACTTAGGTTTCATAGGTATCTGATACCACAAACTTACAAACAGACAAAAGAAGTAACTTAATTATATGATCACTTCAAACCTTTTTAGTGTTCCACTCCTAGGCACGGGTCTTCTTTCAACTATCTTACGAGTTGAGAGAGTTTAGGACTTAATCCACACACGCTGGCCAAGTGCGGGTTGGTGGATGTCACATGTCCTAAATGGTTAATTCTTAGACTTGCCGGTTGCCTCACGATGTTTTCCTTCGCCGATATTTAGCAGCAGCGATTGAACAATTGAAAAAAAAATTTAAATGAATTTGACTGGAAATCGAACCTACGACCTTATATATCTAAGGTGAGGCCCGTACCGCTGGGCCAGCGCTGCTCTTAATTTTATGATAGCGTTTGTCAAATAGCAGTCTGAAAGTTTAGTGCAACCACCGACTAGATTCTTATAGACAGCGCAAAGGTCCTGCGATCATCAATTCAATATTCAAACGAACAAACATAGAAAAATGTAATCATTCGAATTGACTTACGCCTTTTTTAGTCGCACAGGTGATCGACTAATCGCAATAAGTTGCGACAAATCTATCTGCTACGTGAAGGTGGTCTTGGGACGTTTTTTTCTTTTTTACATCCTTGAATTGTTAATGTGTCCGAGGGTGGACATTTTATCCTTTTTTCTTCTTTAATGAATTGATTTTTACTCGGAATGACTAAGTATTGAGGGTGATTTAATTTATTATCCTATCTCTTTCCTTATAACGTTTTACTTGCAAAACGAGCTTTCCGAGCAAATCTCCGCTCGCTCGTATAGTTCTCGCGCTAAATCTTTAAACTCTTTTTACGCAGTCGGATGAAAATTATCCTATGTCCTTTCCCGGGTCTCAAAATATCTCCATGTCAAATTCCATTCACATCGGTTTAATAGTTTTAGCCTGAAAGTGCGGCAGACAGACAGAGTTACTTTTGTATATATGTATAATATTAGTAAGGATACTTTATAGTAATATTTTCACACATACACACAGCGCCATTTAGTCCTAAATTAAGCAATTATATTTACTTGGGTTATGGCAATTAGGTACATATAACCTACTACTCAAGATACATGTTTTGGTGAAAGGGATGTTTTTTTTTATTTGTCCATCAAATTGTTAAAAATATTGAACATTTATTTTTATAAGTCTAAATATTACGACAAAACGTCCGAGCAAAATCTCGAGTCAGTTAGGTAAGTTTTATACAGACGTAGCGCACTCATTTAAACGGTCTAAGGTAAGAATGCTATAGAAAACATTATTCTACACCTATTAAAGTTCATTGACCTAAGTAAAGCGCTAAATGTTATCATAACTACCTATTGTTCGATAAAATTTGTTTACTTAACAATAACTTGGTACATTTGTATTGACGAGTGCTTGTTGCCAACGCTAAAGAGCAAATTAATACGCGCTCATTTTGATAAGTCACTTGCACAATAAGTGTGCGACATGTGTGTGACAAGTGTTCGACAGGTGTGTGTCAAGTGTTCGACAGGAGTGTGACAAGTGTGTGACAAGTTTGTGACAAGTGAGTGACAAGTTTATGACAAGTGTGCACACACATAGCTTGCGTCGTCGAAGTTGTAATCGAAGTTGTCGTCTGTCGTCTACTATGAAACACACTTAACTTCAACACTTTTTAATATCCCACAACTGGACACAACACAGGCTGACGAATGTCACATGAGTATGTAATGTATTAGTTCCACAAAATTATTTTAAACTGGCCAACACAAATACTTTATTCAATAGTATAATCAAAGGATTAAATAGGTTTACAGATTAAATTCATTGTACAGTTATGGCATATTTATTAAGAGCCCTGTACACTGGACAGTGACATGTATATGACGAGCCAAGTAGGTGGCTGTCACACTGTCACATTTTATAAACGCCATCAAGTCGCTTGTGTCGTCTAAGTTATCTGACAGCTGTTGAGCTGAGGTTCGACTGTTAGCGATAAAATTTAATTAATCTTCAATTACTTTATCAATAAATATGTAAAGAATTCGTGGTTTGATCAAAGTCAAGTGTACTTTTAAATTTGTATCTTACAAAACTATTACATTTAAAGGTTTCACTATCGAAACTAAAATACTACGAATTAGAACCACCAATTTTTATTTCAACCACTAATCGAATTAGACCACTGTCTAATTTTTACATGTTACTTAATTGTAATCCCTATTTATTAACACAGAAGCTCCCATCAAATGATTGCATTTGCCTTTTTATTTTCTACAAAGAAAATTGTAAATAATTTCTAGAATATTGTAATAAAGAAAGAAAATAAACACTTTACACAAATAAGTAGAGAGGTTATTGGAGCATTCAGGACTAGTACTGTCACCGCTTCCAGTGAGACCTAGCCTTACCCGTTTGTAACAAAGCCGTGGGTGTAGGTAATATATTCGTTTTCTTTACACGCTTTCAAAGGATTTTGATTTTACAATACTGCAAAGCCCTAAATATTGTAGTTAGGCCCATTCTGAGAACTGACTGCTTTATCGCGCAACTATTGAATGGATTGATAGTACAGATATTTAGATAATATACAGATTTTATTGCTAAATGTAATTTATACTAACTTTCTGACCGAGCTCCGCCTGCGTGTATGGCGGTTTTCACGCTGAATGAATAATTATATGAATGAAAACTCTCCTATGTCCTTTCCCTAGTCTCAATCTATCTTCATACCAAATTTCATTTAAATAGGTTAAGTAGTTTAGGCGTGACAGCGACAAAAAGTTACTTTCGCATTTAGTTAGGATTATTAATGATAGATGCCGTTTAATACACATCATTTTTACGTTTTTCTAGGAGCCCCAGAAAACGTTGAACCGCGTATTTCTCACCTTTTAAACCTTTCTTGGACCTGTAATAACATTTCAAAACCAAAATCAAATCGATTCAACCACGCGGGCGTAGCTGCGGTGGGGAAACTAGTAAAACATAAAACATTTGTATTCATATCTACCATAACGGGCAATTAACGCGTTCACCTTTAATTTGGCTTTACGTTTCGACACGGGTTGCACCGGTCGTGGTCGCAAGCAGACCAGCAAAAGAGCTCCGTTGATGACGGCGACCGTAGAACAACATTTTCTCTAACTACCATCACTTACTTATTTAATTATTGTTAGGGACCCTACACACTACACTCACTATGCAACCCGTGTCGAAACGTAAAGCCAAATTAAAGAAGAGCGCGTTAATTGCCCGTTATGATATGTGTAAATATTAATAATGCATCGCAAAAGTTTAAAAGTATGAAGGCTTTTGAAAGGTTTTAGGCTAAAAATATCAGGATTAGCAAACAACTCTAGGTAGGCGTGAATAATCGGGCAAGAAAACGGTATTTCAATAAAATAACTACGGCAAATATCACTTCACCCCCATCTCTCGATAGCACAATCATTAATTCTACCAGTTAATTACAGATCGTTAAGATTACGTTAGATTAAATAGTAACGTTCACCGAGCACGTTATTGCATCTGCACTACCGGACGCCACAACGGTTCAACACAGTGTCAGCCATTCTAATACGCCCGCCTCACCCGTGCTCGGTGTTCATTCGATCGTTCATAGTGACATTTTCGAGTGACAGCTGACTTAAAAAACGGACGCGATGACAGTATAAAATGACAGCTGTTGCATTGAGAAGTAGATGTGCCAACAAATATATATAAAACATTCGTGTCAACAAACGCCATCTCTCGTGAATTAGGCTACACATTTAATATTCCAATAATAAAAACCAATCAAAGGAGCCTATCTAAAGTAAAGGTAGGAACAACGGTTTGATACGAACGTTTGGATCTGAATGGTGAATGAGGCTATCGGTCATTGATTACTTTTGTTACTGAATGATTAAACAATGGGGTTATTGTTGCTATCCTATACCCAACTGCTGGACGCGGGCTCTCAACTACCTCAAAAATTGAGAGAAAATAGAAACGTAATACTTAAATGTTACACACTATTAATGAATCTATGTCTAAGGTGCAAGATACATTTTAATCTGTTCCATTTTTAAGTAGTTCGTCGCTAACATACACACAAACAAAATAAGCAACTTTATTTTATATAATACCCATTTTTAATGTCCCACTACTATAGGCCGACCGTTTAACTCGCGTATCGCCTATCGCCAAGATTCTGACTCCTCAAGCTGCACAGACAGTGATGATGATTCAAGCGATATGGATATTAGTGACGAATAATCTTACATTACCTTTATCTGTGGTTAAATAGTTATTTATGAGATTTAATTAATGTTTTATGGTTTTGTACGCGAGTTAAACGGTCGTCCTGTTGGCACAGGTCTACTCTCAACTATGTTGAGAGAGTTTAGGGCCTTAATCCACATACACTCGCCAAGCACGGAATGGTGGATGTCATATCTCGTTATATGATAAGTTCTTAGGCCTGCAGGTCTAAAAACTTATCATTTAACATGATAGTTTCCTGCACCGATATTGAGCAGTAGTGATTGACCAATTACAACAAAGATGTGTGTGAGCACGACCGGTGACTGAACCCGCGGACTTATATTTCAAAGGCGAGGTTGATATCGCTGCGCCACCGCTGCTTAATATACCCGATAAGAATAAAAACGCTGATGTTGTAATTACATTGTTTTTATTTTTCATCATTGTGATTTTGGTAAAGAAGCAAAATGGTTGTCATCATTCCCCTTGCCTTTGTCCCATTTCTATTAGGGTCGGCTTCCTATCGGCGTCTATCCTGATGCGGCTAGCTACCAGAATTATACAAGCGACTGCCATCACACCTCGAAACCCGTAGGGAACCAGTAGCTGAGATGGTTAGACCAGGTGTCAGATTATATTAGGCTTCTGACTACATGTAACGATTGTCATAGATGTGTTATATAACAACCGGGGCCGACAGCTCTGAGGCACGGACCTCAATTAAACAGACACCGAAACAAATCTTTGTTGTTGCAAAAAGATTGTCCGGGGCGGGAATCGAGCCCGCGACCTCCCGGGCACAGCCCAATCGGACAGCTTACACCGCTCGACTACCGAGGTCGTCGTAGTAGAAAGAATTTTGATATGGTTGTGATTTAAAAAAAAATGAAAAAATTGCGTTAGTAATTGAAATCAGTAAAGTATAGTACAGACTGTAGGAGCGGCGGTAAATCACGGCGGTAATCGGTAAACCGGTGCGTCGGGCGGTAATTAACGATAAGACGCACTTCTCCGTGTACCTATAATGGACAATGTTCCTTGTACCTGTAATAAGCCCTATCGAATTATAAAGCAACGTGCACAACGACGGAATAAATAAATAAAATTAAAATTTCTAATTTTTTAAATTTAGAATTGTGTCCGATGAACCGCAATTACTCGCTCCCTATTGCAAGGGCCCTGAACATAGCTGGTGAAAAGTGTGTGATATTAACTCTGCCTACACCTTCGGGTAATTCAAGCGTGAAGCTATGATGTGTTATGTATACAAATTACAAATACAAAATATTTATTAACAAAGAAATACATTTAGTTTTACATTATTTATTTTTTTATTCTTCGATAGGCTGGCGCTTGAATACAACTTGCCTGATGTTAAGCAATGTCTACGATGGAACGCGCCAGCCCAGTTTACCAATTCACTTGTGAATGGGACGGATTCTTCCTTTAAACAAAATGCCTGTGTTGGAAGTATCCGCTCTTCATAATAAATATAATACAAAGTGTGTTTGCGTTATGTTGGTACTAAAGTAATGAAACACTCGATTACTTTAGCTTTTCAAAAAGAAAATTAGACAATTCGTTAAAGCGCTACGATACCACAAAATTTTACATAAATACATAGACATATAGACACACACGAAATTCATAACACCTCTATTTTTAGTTAACTAAAATGAAACATCTTGTCTTTCTATGTTTAAAAATCTAACTTCGCGTTTAAATAAGTAATCAATGATACTCATGTTGGCTACGTAATCATCAAGTGTGCACTAAGCCTATCAACACAAAATAGCAACTTTTATAGCATCGTACGCGCGTAAGATCGTTGCCAGCTATAAATTATATCGCGAAATTGTCGATAATAATCTACTAGTGCTCACCGATTTCATTAATATGACCTGTTTTTATTGTACACTAGCTTCCACCCACGGCTTCACCCGCGTGGTATTTATTGGGATAAAAAGTAGATAATCTATCTCTGTGCTAAATTTCATCCAATTCCGTCCAGTAGTTATTGCGTGAAAGAGTAACAAACATCCATACATTTTTACAAACTTTCGCGTTCATAACCACGGTTAACTTTTTTTTTCTATTTATGTAAATCCACAACGAAAATTATTATTTATATTTTGCTGTGCCCATATTAAAATTGATTAAATACTCGTAACAGAATTTAGAATCAAGTAAAATGCATAAAATTTAAAAATAAAATAATAATCCATTAAAAATAAATTATAATTTAAATTGTAATTTAAATAACGGTAGTACAAAAAAATTATTGGAATATAATAAAATATATTTATACAGTTGAGCAAATGGCACAGGTATATTTAGACACACTTAAGTAACTTAAAAAAATTAAGAAACGTGGAAAATAAAAAAAGTTATCTTAGATTTACGCGAATATTAAATTAAACATTAAAAATATAAAAAATATAAAAATTGAAATAAAACTGCTTTTTAACGGATTTTATCGCAGTTTATTTTAGATTTTAGATCCCGACGTTTTAAAGTCTTTTCAGACTTCAGGTCGGGATCTAAAATCTAAAATAAACCGCGATAAATGCCGTTAAAAAGTAGTTTTATTTCAATTTTTTGTTCGGACAATTTTTGCAAGTTTGTTTTACTAAGTCTAAAGTACTTCATCGTACCTACCAAAGTAAAATTGTGCCTATATTATAAAAACACTCAACTATCCATTTGTCAATTTATTTTCAACAAAGTTTTAATTATTATGAAATAAATGCTATAAATTTAAATTAAAAATAATTTATTGTCGCTTCTATTAGGATATGTACAATTTCTTTTCAGTGCTTTTCTTTTTTGCAGTGAATGAAGTGACAACTGCGAAGAAACACTGCTGAAAACTCAGTAGGGTTTTTAAGTAAATATTAATTTTAATATAAACTGTTATTGTTACAGACATGGTTAGTGACCACCCACCAGACAAACCCACACCGCCAAGCGGCCTTGCCGTGATCCAGTGCGATGTCTGGTGACACCATGCACCATGGGTCCATATGGAGACTCGTTCTACTGCCACCTTCTCACAGATAATCATTCGTAATCACGAGTGAATCGGTATACTAGACTGGCGCGTTTTATCGACTACATCACTGCTTAACATCAGGCAAGTTGAAGTCAAGCGCCAGCCTATCGAAGAACAAAAAAAAGACGTCTTACAACCTAAATCAATTTGAAAATCTGAAAAAATTTTGAACGAGTAAATCACAATTTCTTCCCTTAAGATGCCAAGCAAATTTGGTGAGATTTAGCCTAAATAATGATACGTCAGAAAACAACGATATCTCCATTCTATTTCAAGAAAAATACCTCCTTAAAAAACTTAAGTACAAAACCTTTTATAATAAAGTCGGTTAACAAATTAGGTTAACACAAGCCTCGAACCCGCAACAAGTGAGTAAGATCCACAGGTGAGTCACATCTCATTATATCGTTGTAATTGTACGAGACAATACGGGAACAGATTTATTCTGAGAAACTGATATAGATGAGGTAGACATAACGCTCACCTATATTACCCGAAAGTGTAGACAGAGGTAAATATTACTTTCAGGACCACGGATCTCGCGCTATAAAAATTTATCTCGAATACGACGTATGTGGAAAAAATTGCGAATGTTGACTGAAAACTATTTTTTTACGTTAGAGGTATAACTCTACTACTCAACGCACAACATGCAACGAATAAACAATAGATATCATACGATAATTTCATCGTCAAAAATCGCCTTTTTGTGAATGTCTCTTTATAATAATTGTCTATAGCCCAAAAAAAATTATTAAATAATTTTTTTTTTTTTTTAATATTAAAATTTTCCTAATATTGTAACTAACATGATATGAAGCCTGTGTTCCAAATAAAATTATGTTTTTTTTTATTAAACGAACTCAGCACTGCAACAATCAAGAGTATAGGTAGGTACTTTACCTCCAAGTAACACTATGTAGAGCAGCAGTACGGCCTCGCCTTAAAAATATAAGGTCGCGGGTTCGATTCCTCTGCGTGCTCACACATCTTCGTGTGATTTGTTTCACCACCGCTGTTCAATGTCGGCAAAGTAAAACATTGTAAGGAAACCGACATGTCTAAGAACTAATTATTCGACGACATGTGACATCCACCAACTCGCACTTGCCAGCGTGTATGGATTAGGGCATAAACTCGTAAACTCGTAAAATAGTTGAGAGAAGACCCGTGCCCAGCAGTGGGAAACTAAAAGGGTTGATTTTAATGAACAATAATAATCCTTACTCTGTATATATAATTCAAAATCTCCAATAATAATTTCACAATAACAATAGAAAGACAAACCATAAATTATATCAATCTTAAACCTAAATCCCCCGACTTTGAACAAACATTTACTAGTTAAACATCTAACTTAACACCTAAAACGAATGTTTAGTAGTTAAAACTATTGATTATAAAGCGGAGAAGCTTAAGTATTGGAATCGTTTGAACTATCACGAACCAATAACTCGGCTGCGCGTACGCAAGACATTTAGATATTCGCCATATTGATCTATAACACCTAGAGCTCACCTGTTGTGATTAATGTTTGTGGATGCAATAAACCTGGGCCCCGATTCTGGCGCTTTAGACATTTATCTCTAATAGACATCTGTCAAACAAAAATGACGATTTTTGCACGATAATCGGGGCCCTGGAATTTTGTGCAGATGGAGGTTTGTTTGTTACTCTGTTACTCAAAAACAGCTGGATGGATTCGGGTGAATCGTAAAAATCGGCCTGGCGTTTAGTCTGTATAGTGCTTCGAAGGAACATACATACATAGGCTGATAAACACATTACCAATCCTATGCGTCGCGCAGTTTGGTAACAAAACAGCCCAATAAAACATAACATATCCAAAATTAACAAAAGATGGGAAACCAAAGAAAATACTTTTCTGAGTCTATCTAGGTGCCTACTATAATAAAATAATTTAATTCTTGATGTAAATGAACGAGAACTGTAGGAACCAGAAGGGGAACGAACTAGTTCAGGTACTAAACTAAGATGGTAACGCAAGTTGACGTGCGATATTCACTCAACTTTATGTATTTAGCCCAAGAAACAAGCGATTAGCGATAAGAAAGGCTCCAACCATTTTGGAAAAATTTCAAAGGAATTTTATAGATATTTTGGTAAAATGGAATTGGAATATAAGTTTGGAATTGTGCTCGATAAACGGCAGTAGACTCGCTCCGTATTACGTATGGGTTCTAAACATGGCTGGCGAAATGTGGATGATATTCACATCTGCCTACAACTTCAGATAATGAAGGCGTGACGCTACTTACGGAAATGGCTAGTTGCTATCCTAATCACTGGGGGACACAAACGGTCAAAAGGTTAGAAAAAAGCGGACCTACATTTCCCCTTGTAATATTTAGACACCTTTATGCGTTAAAGTACTTTTTTCACGGGTAGAAGCTAGATTACTTATAATTCGATCACTGAATTCTTCACATTTATCTATTATATAAAATTTCCATGTCACAATGTTTGTTACCGTACTCCTCCGAAACGGCTTTACCGATTTTTACCAAATTTTATATGTGTATTCAGTAGGTCTGAGAATCGGCTACTATCTATTTTTCATACTCCTGCCTGAGTGATAAGGATTGTTCACTCTTAATTTTTTTTATTAATAAATACGCGGCACGAAGTTCGCTGGGGCAGCTAGTAATATTATAATTCAAATATTTATATCCAACTCTCTATAACTCCCTCTATAATTGTCATAATAAACTTTCTTCAAAATCAAAATCAAAATATGCTTTATTTTTTTTGAGACGCGAGTCTACTTAAAAATAGTCCAATTTCTTTTCTTATCGTGTAGTGAATGACTGGCAACTACTGAGAAACACTGACAAAAAACTCAGTAGGCTTTTTCTTTTTTAAATGAAGTACTTATATCTTTTACATTTTGTTTGTTCAGCTGTTGAATTAGAGCGACTTCATTCCAAACGTTTTTATCCGTTACATGGTCTGAAATTTTATAATACGCTTGTTACAATTAAAATAGTAAAATTGTAGAAAATCGCTTTCTCTTATAAGTTGCACCACACTCAAACTCGATAGCTGATAAATTCTATCAATACCATAGTGTCGCGGCGTCACCTCTCTTCACCAATGTTTACCGCTACAGTTAACGGCTCTTAGGGCGCTTGTCCACCGGAGAGCGGCTATACAACTATGCGATGTATGTGAAAGCTTAGACTTAAAATTATGTGACTGTTTTGTTACCTAAGCTGCGAAGCTTTTTATTTGTAGGTATTTACTGACAATTTATAATTTTAGTATCTAATTAATTATTTTTGACATATTAATTTTGTAATGTGATTTAATTTATTTGTAATTTAAATTATTCTATTTGTAATTTAATTTAATTTTGTAGGCAAAGAAGAGATATTGAAAACATATTATGTTCATCTGCTATTGTACCTATGTTTACAAAATAAACTTTGATTTGATTTGATTTGATTTGACATAAGTGATTGTGACATTAACATTGACACTTTAATTTTAATTATGACTATTTTCTACAGAATTATTAGTACTTTACTGACTTAGACGGTCGGTGACGTGGTCGGTAGGGTACTTGCTTTTCACGCCGCAGATCCTGGTTCCGATTCCCTAGGTTTGTCTAGGTATAATTACCTATTTATATTTATGTATGTTTTTACAAAAGAAAATTATTTTAAGTACCTATTTCAAGTAGTCCGGCAGTAAGATTATAAAATATTTATAAACACAGTTAACATGTTTCTCTAACTGCATTGTTAAAAAAAACTAGTGTTCTAATATACTAACCTTCCAAGTGATTAGCAGTGAAAAACAAGGTCGCGGGTTCGATTCCCGATCGAGCCCACACATCTTTGTGTGAATTGTTTCATCTCCGCTGCTCAATATCGGTGAAAGAAAACATCGTGAAAAAACCAGCATGTCTAAGAACTAATCATTCGAGGACATGTCATCCACCAAACCGCACCAGCGCGTTTGAGGTGCGGCTTTATCTGGTGGGTGGTCACTAACCACGGTTGAAGCCTATCACCAGTAGATTGTCAACTGATTTGCACCACCCGAGGACCACGTGTGGGTATTCAATTAAAGGTGTACAACCACGGACGAAGGTGACTCAGCCTCCGGCTTCTGTTTTTCACATTTCCATCCTTCGCCACTAAAATGTAGTGGTAATTCTGGTGGACAAGGACCCTTATGTTTGTGTCAACCTTAAGGTGCAATACATCGTGACGTTTTATAATAGAGGTGTGGGGTGACTTAAGTGATTAGACAAAATTAAGTTACCTATATCTTACTTTGAACTGGCATACTGACAACTATCCTGGCTAAACTAGATATCCTAGTTATCCTGCATGAATCATTGCAACCCTTTTTAGTGTCCCACTGCTGGGCACTGGTGACACCATGCAGAGAGGGTGGGTGGGAATTGTTGCTCCTTTAAGGTTTCTAACCATATGGAGGCTCATTCCACTGCCACCTTTCAGCGATAATCATTCGTAATTACGAGTGAATCGGTATACTGGGTTGGCGCGTTCCATCGTAGACTACATAATGCTTAACATCGGGCAAGTTGTAGTCAAGCTCCAGCCTATCGAAGACTAAAAAAAAACTATCTTACAAGTTGAGAAAGTTTAGGTATTAGGTAAACCACACACGCTGGCCAAGTGCGGGGTGGTGAATATCATAGTGATAATACGTCCTCGAATGATTAGTTCTTAGATATACCGGTTTCCCCACGATTTTTCTTTTATCGATATTGAGCAGCGGCGATCAAGTAATTCACACAAAGATGTGTGGGCGTGACCTGGGATCGATACCTTACTATTGTTAGGTATAAAAATAATATTTTAATGACATATTTTAACTTAATCTATTATATAAAATTTCCATGCGCTTTGTGCGTACCCGTGGAATTTCCACCATTAATAACGGTGGCGCATAGCCGTACCTCTACTTGTCCGATGGAAAAATGGGGATGGGGGAATAATATTGTGTAAAATGAGTATATAATATATAAATATATATTTTCTAAGGGGGTTATTTCTAAGGTTATCAAAATAAAAACAATACATAAATTAATATGAAATACAGTTACAAGGGACGCCGTATACTAAACTGAGTGTATTTATATCTTCACAATGACCTGTTGACTTTCACACTAAAGGTCAGCCTCACACTATGACAGGAGTATGATAATATTAGGTACAAGCGTCGTATATTTAGCAAACACAGTTTCTCTTTAAACATTTAGATATATTGAATAGGTAAAGCTTTCTCACAGGATATAATATGACATTTTGCGCAGTTGGCTACGCGATATATAACATTTTGCGCAGTTGGCTACGCAATATATGACATTTTGCACAGTTGGTTAAAAAGCAGCTATGTATTTTCTGAGTCTAGGTGCCTTTGTTTAAGAATTAAAGGCAATAAATAGACAAAGATACTCTTGCATTTGTAAATAATAATAATATTTTTAGACATACACACAGCGCCATCTAGGCCCAAATTAAGCAATTTTTCTTTTTGTTACGGGTACTAGGAACTGATAGTTACATAAACTACTTCAGTCATTTTTTTCTGGAAATGCTTACATATTTTAGATAAATTATACCCGGACACAGAACAAACAATCATGCTCAAGCGAAAGATTTGGGTGAGAATCGAACCCACGACCTCCAGCTAGCAGCCACGGTCACTAGCCACTACACCGACAGGCAAAGTAGTAGATGTTAGAGTATGAAGCCGAAATATCCTTATGCACAATAACCTATTTGCATGCACTTTTCTCTTTTTAAACCCGATGAAAAAAGTCTAAAGGCTTGCGAAAAATCAGGATTATCAGACAACTTTAGGTAGGCGTGGATTATCGGTTAAGAAGACGGTATTCCAATAAAATAACTAATGTTCATTATATTTTTTTATGAGAATTATCTAATACATAAAATTCTCGTGTCACAGTTTTCGTTGCCATACTCCTCCGAAACGGCTTGACCGATTCTTATGAAATTTTTTATGCGTATTCAGTAGGTCTGAGAATCAGCTACTATCTATTTTTCATACCCCTAAGTGATTTTTTTTTTAATAGATACGCGGTACGAAGTTCGCTGGGGCAGCTAGTATTAAATAAAAATTTTGACTACCTAATTTTTTAGCCCATTTTAACAGTACCAAAGGATCCACTATTTATCAACTATATTCGTGAAGGTTAGATTTCACATATAAGTAACGTTCTGTTATAAAATGTCAACAATTTTATTGAATAAACTATCAAAATTGATGTTACAGAATACAATCTGATGGCCCGCTCTGATTGGAGCATATTTATTGGGTATTTTATTTTTAGTGCGTACAAGGCGTGATGTGTTTGTTAAGTTATCGTAACTCGATGTCATAACGATAAATTCGATGTTGATAATATTCGAATAGAGTTATGAGATTAACTTAAGAAATTTATGAAAAGCGAGTGGGCGAATCGATCCTGTCAGTTTCGATAGGCGAGAGCCGAGATTGCTCGGTGAATCCCGCAGCTCGGCATCATGGCCTGTAGTTGTTCATGACATGAGTCATGTCATGACCGCCGTGGGATTTCACACTGCGCTGAAATTCCGCTGACGGATCATATATGCGCCGGGGAGGGAACAGACGCCGCCGACAGCCGACGACGGATTTAACCATCTTCGTCGTAGTATACCTGCCTTAGCGTTTGTTCCAACCCCCGCGCTCCAATGTTCCGTTGACGGGTTTTCCACGTAAAAATATTTACACATTAGTCAAACATTCTGAAATCGAATAAACAAATCGAATCCTACAGTAATAAGCTCATAACGTCGCTTTTAAATTAAGTAATTGAACTACCTAATACTATCAATTCGATAACTAAACCTGTATTAATCGATAAAATATCTATCGTTTCAAATAAATTCGAATAAAACGACTTTTATAAAGGAACATCAGCGGTTCATACTATCTCTCTCACTCAATCACAGATATTATACAGATAACCCTTGTTCTGTCTATATATTTATTTAACTGTCTGCGCACACTGCCATCTCCAAAATGGTAATTCAAATCATCAAATACAATTTATACTAAACAGTTAACATATAAACGAAGATTTAAACTATAAATAGCTATTAAGTTTTGTCCTTTTCTACTGTATGACATTTGGAAATCACATGACAGAGACAAAACATAAATAAACTATTATTCTTCGTATTTAAGTAGATAATAGACTTTTCTACTATAGGTACTTAAAGAATATTAGTTGCAGCTCGAAGTTTAGAATTGTGGCCGATGAACGGCAATAGGCTCGTCCTATATTACGTATGACCTAAACACATTCGGCGAAAAGTAGTGATATTTACATCTGCTTATACTTTCGGGTAATACAGGCTTGACGCTATAAGTAAGGGGAACCCCCCTTACTTATAGCGTCACGCCAGTTTGAGTATACAATCGATATACATTTACAAAAATCGAGTCAAATTATGCATCCTTATTTCCTTATCATATCAAATTCCACATAAGTGTCAGTGTGTTAAGTTTGTATCAGCCATAAAATGGTGGCAAAGACTTGGTTGATTCTCTATTAATACGTGTTTCTGAGTATAATTTAAATAATTTATTGGTATATTCGTATCTTACTAATAAATATGTCAATTCTCGAATGTCTAGTATGCATTAGTATCCGTTTAACGAATTCAAATCGTCTTTAATTAGAAAAATTAATCAGATATCATTTTTAGCGTAACGCTTTCGTCGGGTATATTTAAATAGTTTTGAAACTTGTTTTTTTTATAGTTTCTATCGATATAGCCATTGTTGATGGGTATCGATTTAAATTATTCGAATTATGTATTTGAAATACTGTTTGGTAATAGACAATGGACACTTTTAAGTAAATATTTAAAACTAGATTCCCGACCGCAGCTCCGCCCGCACGTATGTCGGTTATCGCGCTAAATAATTAATTTATTTTTGCGCAGTCGGATAAAAACTATCATATGTCCTTTCCTGGGTCTCAAACTATTTCCATAGCAAATTTCATCCAAATCGGTTTAATATTTGAAAGCGGGACAGACCGAGTAACAGAGTAATTATATGTAATATTTATAATATTAGTAAGTAATACTCTATGTTAATATAAATTAATCGCCGAAATGTATAAACGCTCACAACTTCCAAACGACTGCACCGAAACGGATAATTATTTTATGTTTCATTTAGTTTGTGTAAGACGGGACAATATTCGAAATTCCCAGGTGCAGCTGAAGTGCTAGTTACCTTTTTAATTTTTTTTAAATTATAAATTTTATTAGTAATGAGTAGGCGAAGAGTCCATACAAGCGGATTCCAATCAGCTTCCCTTTAAGAATTGATTAATATGTTTACTTCATTTAAACAATGTAACGCCTAACAGTTTTAAATAGCATCAAAAACAAGTACCTATAATATGAAGGTGATGGTCGCCATAGAAACATCAGTGACAGTAGGGAGGAGATATTATTTTCATAGTAAAAACTTTTTTTGCCCGGCTTCTCTTTTTCAGATTTCTACCCGTCGCTACTGGCAGGTACTACCTACCATATTTTGTAATATTTTAATTTAGTACGTACTTACATTATACTTACATTATATTATATTATACATTATACTCCGTCATTTCATGACGGGCCGGTGGCGTGGTCGGTAAGACACTTGCTTTTCACGCCGCAGGTCGTGGGTTCGATTCCTATCCGAGACAAACATTAGTGATGAGCATTTGTGTTTGTGTCGAGTCTGGGTGTAAATATCTGCTATAAATATATATTTACAAAAGAAAAGTATTATATGTATATTATGTACCAGTTATCTGATTTCCATAACACAAGCTCTGCTTAGCTTGGGACCAGATGACCGTGTGTGGTAATGTCCCGGAATATTTATTTACTTATTTATTTGTAAGTGATACTGCCCTACTCCCTACACTTTTAATTCTTACTAAAATAATGTAATTTTTTTAAAGAGAGAACAACATTATATTTAACTTTGAACTATCATGAATAGTTGCTATTCCATAAGTATAACTAGAAAATTAGCAGCAGCTCGAAGTTATGTATTGTGTCTTGTCCTATGATAGGCCGCACGTATGGTACCTACTTAAACATAACCAATGAAATGTAAATAATTTTCACCTTTGCCTACAAATTTGTGTACAAGCTAAAGCGCTATGTTCTGTATAATTAATTGGAATCTATAGAAAATTTCGAAAAAAGAATAAAAAAAAATGTAGTCTAATTCGACTCCACGCCACTATTATTCTATACTATAGCACTACAAAGACGATGACACATTAGTGTCGCTACGATATCGTGCGACCGGATTCCTCTTATGCAAATATTATAGTGAATTATAATCTAGCGAGCCATCACGCCATATTTTACGACTTTAAATGAATTTATGGCGAACAAAACTGAAGAAGTTTTGTACATAATTAACTTAAATCATTTAAAGAAACGTCAGTTAGAACAGAGGTTAGTAGAGTAGAATAAAGCTAAAAATATTTTAAATACATAATATAAATTTTCTTAGCTAATTAAAATTAAATTTAAATAATACTAAACTTTATAACTTATGGAATGAAGTCCATATTTAAATGTAGGCAGATGAATATCACGTTACCCTTTACCGAGGATACAAGTACAGCTCGTATACATAAACTGTTCATGTTTTGTGTTTGTGTGTAGCTTTTATAGACCGACCGTTTAACTCGCGTATCGCCATCTGAGGTACAAAGTCATAAAACATTAATTAAATCTCCTAAAGAACTATTTAACGACAGATAAAAGTAATGTAAGACTATTCGTCACTAATATCCATATCGCTTGAATCATCATCACTGTCTGTGCAGCTTGAGGAGTCAGAATCTTGGCGATAGGCGATACGCGAGTTAAACGGTCTATCTGTAGTTAGGTACGTGTGCATTTTTACAGACGCTTCAACTTTACATGTGTGCTGTACATGGTTACCTCGACTCCCCCAAAAACTGGTAGAAACAATTTAGTACTAGAAGTTGCATATAACACCTCCTGTTTTAAATGCTCTAAGATTATTTCTAAGTTAAGTAAATATCGTGGTAACTATAAAACGATTATAAATCCGGTTAGCACCGGATGTTTTAACTAAACGGCTGTCGTGGCGCCATCTTTATTTGTATTTATCTTTAATTTGTGTCACCAGATTCGGACCGACATGTATAATATATAGTAATCTTTGGTGTACTGACAAAATTAGTTGATATTTTAAAGAAACAAATTTGTAGCACTTACCAAATAGATATATTTTAGGGTACCGTACACGGTATATTAGTGAAAACTTTAGTCAAAAAAGTCTTCGCTTTTTGCGCTTTTGGCGCTTGACCACAACTGACATGATGTAGCAAATTTGTGATTCATGATGGAAAGTGATTACTCAGTAATTGGTGGGAAGGCGGGAGAGAATAAGGATGTATATCGTTGATCAAAGACAAAACCATAAAGGCACAACAATTTCGACCTACCCTCTCAAATAGCGTCACCAGATTTCTGACCAGGACCTCGATTCTCGCGCTTTAGACATATATCTCTAAAAGACATAAATATCGATCAAAAAATGGCAGATAACGATTAAAAACTAAATTTCGTATCCTCAAAATCTCACGTTAGCGATAAGTCTACCACTCAACGACATGCAACGAGTAGTCTATTGCGAACGACATTATATGTCAACTTCATCAGTTTCCCATCGACATTCACCATTTTTTGTTGACATTAGAGAAAGAATCAAGACCCCGAACATCTATTATTCCAATTGTCTGATAGCAGCCTCGTTTGAGGATAGAGACCTAACTGAATTTAGAATATCAAACATGTAAAGCTCCCGGTCTTGCACCTGATATTTCACTAATCGTTACAGTTTTCCCGCCCCATTAGACTCTGAAAGTGAATAGAAATAGAGCGTACGCGCACTATAATATCTCACGAACTATAATATCTTTAGCGTACGTTAGCAAAATAAAGTTAGTATGTTACTCCTTTCTATATTATATGATCATGAAGTTAATAGTAGGTGAAATTGGCCCTTCGCTCAACGCGCTTCGCTATGTTCAGATTTATTTACAATAACTTTGACTGGCCTGTTGGCATAGCTGTTATTAACTGACTGCTAAGCCGGAGGTCGTGATTCGATTCCCACCCAGGACAAATCTTTGTGTGATGAGCATAATTGTTTGTTCTGTGTTATTTATTTATATCTATATATTTACAAAAAAATGTATTTAAGTAAATATAATTGCTTAATTTTGGACTAGATGACGTTGTGTGTATGGTGAAAATTTTATTAAAATTATACGGAACCTTTCTTATACGATTCTAAACTTGCATTTGACCTGTTTTCAAGCAACTATGTAAGATAATTTTGAGAAATAACAAGTTTTAAGTTTACAGCTGATATAAATATTACGTCTAATGGCTACCTATTTTAGATAAGATTTATGTTTTCATATCGTGTGTTCATTTACCTAATGATTAACATTATTATAATTAACTGACTACATGATTCGCTTCGGGTGCAAATGGATACAGAATTGATCAGCTTATATTGATTATCTCCTAAACAATGCCTCTCCTAATGCAGGCCTTTTACCATCCTTTGCATCGTCTAATTGGCAGCGTCATGCCTTGTGGACGATAAGAAGGAATAGAGTATGGCCTGCTTTAAGCACGCCATTGAGCACGATCCGCGGCTACTATCATCCAGCGCTTACCATCCTGCCAAGATTGCACGCAAAATTTTGCCAATTCGTGATACCAACTAAAGCCGTGTTGTATCCTAGTATAACATTTTGCCTATAAAGGAGTAACTAAACTAAGTATCTAACAAAATATGTGTTTGTATTACTGTTATACCAAGAAACCAACAATACGGAACCCTTTCACAGTAAATGCGACTCCTGCTTGACCGATTTTATTTCATGTCAAAAATATAAATTTATTGACATATTGCACTAACGCTCAGGCCTGTAGGCAGAGGTGAATGTCACCCACATTTTGCTGACTATAGTCCCATACGTACCAGACTCGAGACAAACAGACATTCCTATCACACAAATATCTGTTTCGGCTGGAAATCAAACCCACGACCTGCGGGTCGAAAAGCATGTGTCTCACCCACCAAACAACCGGCCCGTCAATATTACCAAACTTACAACATTAAATAACGATTTTACCGCCATCTCTATCAAAGTTTGTAACTTTGTTTGCTAGATGGCGGTAAAATCGCAAAGCATCTGACACCCATTTTCCTTTACACACGTGTTCAATAATTTTAGTAAGGCGCCATCTTAGATCTAAACATTCTAGATAAATACCCCATAGAACTTAGTTTCCAGAGGTCACATAAGGTTCCGTATAGGCTCAAAACTACCATTTGTATCAAATGTCCCCAGTATTGGGTGTAACTTTATTAGACAGATATGTTAAATGATATATTTGTACGTTTAGGAATAATTTCACAATTAGCTTTCCGCTCGTATGCCGGATATCGCGCTAAACCTTTAACGTCTTTTTGCGCAGTCGGATAAAAACTATTCTTTGTCCTTTCCCGGATCTTAAACTACCTCCATTTCAAATTTTATCCATATCGGTTTAGTAGTTTCAACGTGAAAGAGCGACAGACGGAGTTACTTCCGCATTTATAATATTAGTAAGGTAATATGGATTGTGAAGATAGGCTGAATTTGCTGTCGACATCTCTGTTTCCCGATAGCTATAATCTGCCTGTCGTCAAGTCAGGGTAAGCGCGTTCGATCGTAGAAAACATCCTTGCATAACAATAGACAAGTTGTGGTCAAGCGCAAGCCTATTGTAAAATAAAAAAGGGAATGAGTAAGTATTTTTAGGCTGACTCTCATTGGCTGCGCGTACACCTGTTGATCCAGGTTTATAGGAACAACATTTGGGTTGATGGTTGGGGGTTCGAACCCAAATTGTGTTAGCCTGTTAATTAGCAAATTGAATTGGTGGTCAGCCCTATTTACCGCAGGCAACCGTTGGGGTAAACATTGAGTGCAGAGTAGAGCGAACCCAGCGTAGGACTCCCTCAGATTGGGTGGAGTGACGATCTCTGCTAGGTAGCTGGTTAGAGCTAGACCAGAGTAGGCTGGGATTGTGTTCGGTGGTGACTGAGAGGCCTTTGTCCAGCGGTAGTCTCTAAAATATTGGTGATGGTGTGTCGTTAAAATGAAATAAAATCAAAAATGAAACGAAATCGTAAGTCGGTTACCACGCTAAACCATTAAACATTTTGTGCTCAGTCTGATAAAAACTATACTCTATCTTTCCCCGAGTGTTAAACTATATCCATACTAAATTTCATCCAAATCGGTTCAGAACTTATGGAGTGAAATCAAGACGGACAGACAGAGTTATAATCGCAATTATAATACCTATTAGTAGAGATTTTTGAAAATAGACCAATAAAATCATCCGCCAACTGACCGTTTTCAACAATAAAAAGAGGGGTGTCATAAATTTGACGCACGCAAACACGTTTATTGTCACGTAGCGCCTAAACGAATGGACAGATTTTGATGCGGGTTTTTTCATTCAAAAGCTGAATCAATAGAGATGGTTTCAAGCAAAAAATATTTGCGGCTGTGTTATTTTTTTTTTTTAATTTTGTGTTGTGATTTATGAGACTGAAAGTTTAAAACAACAGTCAGTAGTCATTTATGATGCTCGTGCGCAATCAGACGAAAACGTAATCTACTACTCGTCTTACAGAGTAAGGGCATGTTTATACTCGTACTAATAACTGTTTGGTCAAGTCTGACTTAAATGTAGCGCGTTCGAATTCCGGCTCGAACAAAAATACGTCTTTAATTTACTCAGAAAAATCTGAATAAGGTCATAAGCAAGTTTGAATTGTGGCTAGTGAACCGTAATAGGCGCGTAAGCGCGTTCCATCGTAGACTGCATCATTGCTTCACATCAGGCAAGGCGCAAGCCTATTTTAGATTAAAAAAAGGCTCTTTTTTATAGTAAGGGATCTAAACATGTTCACTTCTGCCTACATCTCCGTTTTATAGGCACGTGAGCTACGTTTGTGAGTTTTTTTTCTTCGCTAGGCTGGCGCTTGACTACAACTTGCCTGATGTTATGCAATAATGTAGTCTACGATGGAATGCGCCAATCACTCGTGATTACGAATGATTATCAAAGTAAAATTTTCATAAAAGGATAAGATTTCAATCGAATCTTGAAATCAAATATCCTTAATATGTATGCTTCCCCGTTTTTAAAATATGCTATTGTGGTCACGGGTTAACCTGCGCTCGCGCATTCTCCAGTTTCATTCATAAAGTGGCTTACAGGATGTCGTGTCTCGTTACGAGGTCAGACATTAGTGCTTAAATAATGACTTCTAGTGTAACCAGGTAGGTACATAATAATATATTGTTTGTTTACTTTAGACTTATCTTTTGTTTTGACTGAGGTCGCGGATTCGAATCCCGACCTAAAAGTGTTGTAACTTTTTAATTTCTCACACCTATGAATTTTTAGTTTTCTCCGAACAGTAGCAAAATGTTCTACAACATCGTGTGGGGCCATCACCACAGCGATTACGCAGTTAACGATCTAACAGCGCACCGACAACTGTTTACTCGATTTTATTGACAACAAAACTCATTTTACTGCCTCTAACTCTATTCAGTTAATGATTTATAAGTAATCCGCTGGCTTTATGACCGTACTAATAATTGGGTGAAGGTTTAAACCTGTTTAACCGACGGATCTGTTTTGACATCGTTATTTTTGTTATTATGATTCGTGCGAGATTTTTGTATTATAAATTGTTTATTTTAGCTTTAGTTTAATAAATTTGATATTCAAAAGTTAGGATAGATAATTAGATAACATAGTTATTAACAAGAAAAGCGAGAATCGTCTTTTACTGGATACACTTCGGAGAGTGTGCGTTGGAGTTACACAATCTTATTCCCCCGTCCCCGTTCTTCCATCGGACAAGTAGAGGTACGGTAATGCGCCACCGTTATATGGTGGAAATTTTCACGGGTTCGCACAAAGCGCTTTGCTTCCACTTTCATTGTGCGAACTGCCAAATTGTGAAATTCGCTGCCGGTATCTATGTTTTCCGATAGCTATAATCTGCCGGTCTTCAAGTCACGAGTGAATCGGTATTTACTGGGTAAGCGCGTTCCATCGTACCCTGCATCATTGCTTCACATCAGGCAAGTTGTGGTCAAGCGCAAGCCTATTATAAGATAAACACTCCGGGAGTGCCGGCAGAAGTGAAAACTTGATTATTAACAACTAACTTGATTATTACATTTTCGCCGCGCCGTAGAGAGGGGATAGCTGTCTACTCTCCATCCGTCTTACGCTTTTTCGATCAGGTCACGTGTCCTGACGCGAGTCTACGATTTTATACCCATTACAGAAAAAATGCTCAACGCCTCTAAAGAAGTTTTCACTTCAAAAAGAAAGAATCATTATCATTATCTGCGTTAATTTATTTAACATGTTACTAGACCAATCGATCGACGGTAAAAGGTCGAAGATCGTTCGTCATTCGACCGATAGCATCGAACGACGAACGAGTGATATCGATCAATTGCTGTGGTAACACTAGGAAAATTTAATTTATGTCACTTCAGATGAGAAAAGGCGATATTAATTAACCAGTTTTCCGGCCCTGGCTCCGCCATCCGTGCCTAGCAATGGAAAAAAAGTAGCCTATAGCCTTCCCCATTAAATGGGCTATGTAACAGTCCAAAAATTTTTCGAATCGGATCAGTAGTTCTTGAGATTAGCGTGTTCAATCAAACAAATAAACTTTAGCTTTATAATATTAGTAAATTAATTACAGACAAATTCGTAGGTAGCTTAGACAAGATTTTTTTTTATTAAAATTCCGGAATCGTGGATGAGGAAAAAGAGATAAATAATACGTGATAATTAGAAGCGGATATTATTTTTTATGCCTATATTATATCTTATATCCTGTCATTGACGGGCCGATGGCGTGGTGACGGGCCGGGGTGGTTTGGTGACGGGCCGGTGGCGTAGTGACGGGCCGGTGGCGTAGTGACGGGCCGGTGGCGTAGTGACGGGCCGGTGGCGTAGTGACGGGCCGGTGGCGTAGTGACGGGCCGGTGGCGTAGTGACGGGCCGGTGGCGTAGTGACGGGCCGAGTAAAGTGAAGTGAATCAATGTATTCTAGTAATTCTATCTTAATGGTTTTATACATACATATTTTAAACATGAAATTTGTGAGAATAACTAGACGTGCAGTGTTTTCTACGCAAAAACTGGCTTTTGATATGATTTCAACTACATTTTTAACAACCTTAGTTATTCACAAAACATTTTCATATCACCTACAGAGTTGAAACTTCTGATCCAATTCAACCTGTCAAGTGTCCCACAGCTGGGCACGAGTCTTCTCATAGCTATCTTAGGAGTTTCTGTCTGAGAGAGTTTGGAACTTAATCCACACGCGCTGGCCAAGTGCGGGTTGGTGGATGTCACATGTCCTCGAACGATTAGTTCTTAGACATGGCGGTTTCCTCACGATGTTTTCCTTCACCGATATCGAGCAGCGGAGATGAAACAATTCACGCAAAAATGTGTGGGCACGACCAGGATCCGAACTCGCGACTTTATTTTGATTATAACTTAAACTTTTGATTATAATTTTGTACGTCGAGCCCTAAATGTTATACTTACTAGCTAGCAGAAATGTAATATTATGATTATAATACTTCCCCTAACGGAAGAAGTTTATTTGCCACCCTGAGCTGACCTACCTTCTGTTACATCTTATAGTTCTTTATCGTATAACAATATAATCTTGGAATACCACACAGACGGAGTTACGGGCGGAAACTAGTAAACATTATTTAGATAAAGCTTAAATTTTGTGTTTCATTTAGCGGAAACCGTCCATCACTCGTTTATTGCGAATACGATGGAATCTTTTAGAGTTCATAAACACTTAAATAACTCTTTGTCGTTTGTAGAATTCACTTAAAGAAATGTCATAATTTTTATATTAACAGAATGTAAATTAATGTATTTTGAAATAAAACTACTTTTTAACGGATTTTATCGCGGTTTATTTTAGATTTTCGATCCCGACGTTTCAAAGTCTTTTCTGACTTCATGTTCACGGGTGGACTGAGATATTTGACGTCCAAAAATATTAATCACAATTATTACTACCTTCAAACATTAATATTTAAGTTTTTTTTTTTTTTTTTTTCAATATGTGATATTCGCGTAAATCTAAGACAATACTTAATGTATTTTGTTGATACTTTGTGGAAGTATTAATTTTGTTGATAAAGTACTATGCAATTTATCTATTAGTATTAATAATTTATACTGCTTAATTAATATCACATGTTTTCTTAAACAGGCTTTTTATCCTTTATTACCACAACTTGCCCGATGTGAAGCAATGATGTAGTCTACGATGGAACGTGCTTTATAAAACATACAATAATGATAACAAACAATATTCTAGGACATTAACCCACACAGTCATCTGATCCTATACTAAGCAGAGCTTGTGTTATGAAAACCAGTTAACTGGTTTACTGTACCTAAATATATTACCTAAATATTTTGACGGGTCGGTGGCGTGGCCAGTAAGATACTTGCTTTTCACGCCGCAGGTCGTAGGTTCGATTCCCACCCGAGACGTCGTAAATAGCTATTATATGTATAGTATACCAGTTATCTGGTTTCCATAACACAAGCCCTGCCTAGCTTGGGACCAGATGACCGTGTGTGTTAATGTCCCAGAATATTTATTTATTTATTTATATTACTTTTCTTTTGTAAATAGATGCTAATAATAGGTAATTACACATATTTGTGTAATTTTTTTCCTCATTGCTGCACAATATCGATGAAGGAAAACATCGTGTAACCAACATGAATAAACAACCGATATGTCTAAGAATTAGTCATTGATACGACATGTGATATCCACCAACCTGCAGCCATCATGTGTGGATTAAGGCCTCAAACTCCACAACTCTTCACACAAGTCTTCTCTCAACTGATACAGTTGAGAGAAGACTTGTGCCTACGTGAAAAACTTACCCCCGTATTCATCGATTTTAAACTCAATATAGCTAAAATAGGTTTATAATTCGTTTGTCTTTGTCTGACATCTTGACATATATACTAGTAAGAAAGAGACAAAGTCCATTTTAACTAAATAGTCAACGTTTTTATGAATAGACCGTAAAAGTGTGTTGCTTTAATTTTTTGACGTGACAACGTCTTAAATTAGGTTGCGGCTGGGAGGCACTTATGAAAAAGTGTAACGCTCGGTAACGTTACGATGAGTCACCGAACGAGAGAGAGGCCCGCCGAATGCCTTGCGTCTCTCTCCCACTCAACTATGTTTCATCCTTCTTCCTACTATACGAATGAATATTCACATTAAAATTATTTTACCACTCAAAGTCGTTGTCACGTAAAACTTTCGCCCGTATACCGAATTTACAGGCAACCAATTTTTTTATTCACAGTTTCAAGAATCAGAAAAAAATAAGTATGTACCTACCACAAAAAAAGAAAACTTGTAATAAAAAAAAATATTCTAAGAATCGGTCCACAAATAGGGGAGAAATCGCATACATAAAAAATACATACAGTGGAACATGGCACCACCTCCTTTTTTAAAGTCGGTAAAAAAGGTACTATGTTGCTGATGTATCAATGGTTTAATGAATAGCCCTCCAATCGGCTTGTAAAACTTTACGACAGATAAAATTAGTAATAAACTTTGAACCATAAACTGGAAGCCATCACAACACAGGAGCTAGCCCGAACTCTGTCAATTAAAGATCGGGTTTATTCGGATTAAATCGGCTATAGTTTACATTGATAGCTCTGATTTTTTTAATAGCCTGTAATGTCCCACAGCTGGGCAAAATTCTACCCCATAGCCTTTCAACTGTCTCTATTGCTTCTTCCGTCCTAATGGAAACTTATGGTCGCAGGTTCGAATCCTAGTCGTGCCCACACAAATTTGTGTGAATTGTTTCATCACCGCTGCTCAATATCGGTGAAGAAAAACATCGTGAGGATGTCAGCATGTCTTAGAATAAATTATTCGAGGGTACATGACATCCACAACCCCGCACTTGACCTGTATGTGTGGATTAAGGTCTTTACTCTCTCAGCTCGTAAGACAGTTGAGAGAAGACCCGTGCCCAGTAGTGGGACACTAAAAAGGGTTAACGTAAGGCGAGTCATCATTACCATCATCATTATATTCTAGTCCACAGCTGGACTTAGGCTTCTCCTATAGCACGCCACTGAGCACGGCCCGCTGCTTTTGTCATCCAGATTGTCATCCATTTTTAAAAATTAGAGTTGTACTAACCAACAACTCAAATTTGTTTTCTTAAGTTAGCTCCATCAAATCCAGCTATGCGATGTATAAATTCCCATCATCGCCTATCTGCAAAGCCAAATTCCAATAGCCTGTCAACACAGCCATATTAATTTTTCATCGTGTCATCATTTTTGACAGAACTTAGACCTTCCATCAAAACCAATAAAGGGTTGCCAATAAAACTTAAACACTGGGAGTCAAAGTTACACTCGTAAACTTTATTGTTACCATTTTGTGGCTCGTGATTGTTTTCTTACACGTATAAAAAGGTCGTAAATCGTTTGACACAATGATTAGGGTGTAAATATGTGAATGGTCTTCTGTCCAGCTGGAGGCACTCAAAGAACTGGATGCTTTAGTTACAATTACGAAAATAACAATCATATATTATAAGAGACTAGCGGACCCCGCAGCCGTCGTCCAGCCCGGTAAAGCAGTGCCATCTACCGGGTCCGAAAATAGATTACGACCGATTCTCAGACCCATCGAATATTCGTATCGTTTCGGAGGAGATTGTTTTTTTTTAATTTTTCTCTATGTATGAACCATCCTTGTACTTCATGGAATTTGTTAAAAAAAAGAATTAGCGAAATCAGTCGAGCGGTTCACGCGTGATGGCGTGACCAAGGGAAATAAGGATTAATTTTTGTATGTAAATATATAAGGAATATATTCGTTGAAATAAAACTATTTTATAACGGATTTTATAGCGGTTTATTTTACATTTTAGATCCCGATTCTTAGTATTAGGTATAGCCTCATGTATTCATATTAGGAAACGCGAATTTCTTATATGGGGCAACAAGATATTAATTTAAATATTACAATAAGATTAGGTACAGTGGGGGTTTATCCTGCTCGCGTCAGCTTTTCCCGTCAAAGCCACACAAAAGAAAAAGACGGTACGACACGAGATGGTATTTCGTAATGATAGAGCGTTCTGTGTTAGCTACAGATAAAAAAAATCCCTTAACTCACAGTGGTCTGTCGCCAGACCAATTGTTTTATGTACTCTTTAAAACACGGGGGTGTCACACTGCCAACATACTGACCAATAAAAAATTATATAAATTAGGTACCAATGACGCAGAAATAGATATAGGTAGCAGGTTGGTTCCCAAGGTGGCAATCTCAAGAATTGAGATCTGATTTGATCTCAAGTCACAAGTAAATCGGTATTTACAGGATAAGCCTACTCCATCTTAGACTATATTATTGCTTAACAACAGGCAAGTTGTGGTCAACCGCAAGCCTATTATAGGATAAGTATAAACAATTCTCTATATATTACTAGCTTTCGGCCGGCGCGGCTTCGCTCTTGTGACCTACAGTATATAATGTCCAGCAGTGTGATAAGGAGTAGCCTATAGCCTTTCATAATAAATAGGCTATCTAACAGTGCAAGAACTTTTCAAATCGAACCCGTAGTCCCTAAGATTAGCGCGTTCGACCAAACAAACTCTTCAAATTTATAATATTAGTATAGATTTGTGAGAATTATATTTCCACTGGTCAATATCGGTAATGGAAAACGTTATAAGAAAACCAGTCAGTCTTAGAACTAAATATTTGAGGACGTTAGTTCAACCCACCCGTACTTGGCCAGTGTTATTAGGCCACAAACTTTCACAAATTTCATAATAAATTTCAAATATTAAACAAAAATTATCTTTTAATATATATCATAGAAGCCCCAAGAAAGTGTTGTTCTACGGTCGCCGTCATCAACGGAGCTTTTGGATCAGTCTGCTTGCGACCACGACCGGTGCGACCCGCGTCGAAACGTAAATCCAAATTAAGGTGACCGCGTCAATTACCCGTTATGATAAATATTGAGACGTTGTGAGGAGTACTAAACCTGCCCCCTCCAATACAACTTAACGATCACGAACACTTTTCTTATTCTGCGATAGACTGGCGCTTGACTCCAACTTGCCTGATGTTAAGCAATGATGTAGTACTACCACTCTGTCAAGAGTTTAACGACGAAGAAGAAAGACGATAAATATAATTAAGAACAGTCTTCTTTGAAGAAATTCGTCACACTGCTTCTGCCACCGCATATTTCCAACAATAGTTTATGAGAAAGCTTGTAAATCACTTAAAACGGGTCATAAATTTGGCAATACTAAAGAAGTTTTTAGAGTACATGTTTTTGGAGTTCCGTAAGTAAACACCGGGATACAAAGTCAAGGAGGTTGTCTATAGTATTTTCTTAGATTTACACGAATATCACACATTGAAATAAAACTACTTTGTAACGGATTTTATCGCGGTTTATTTTAGATTTTAGATCCCGACGTTTCAAAGTCTTTACCTCTTTTACTTATTTTTATTAAGTCTCAGTTTGGTTTTTTTATCTCTGTGTGTGTGAGCAGTCTGGACCTTGAGCTGTACGCTGTATCTTGTGAGTTCCATATAGCGGACTTTGAATTTTCCCCAAAGTATCTTATTAAAAAGAGAATCTATACTAATATTATAGAGCTTGTTTGTTTGTTTGAACGCTCTAATCTCAGTACCCTTAATACGAGTTGTCAATACGATAAAAAATTCCCAACGCTAGACAACAATTTATCTGAAATATCTTAGAGTTGCAAATAATTAAAATTAGTAGAAGTTTAAACTCAAGCCTATTTCTGACACCTTTATTACGAACTACGGAACCATTTAATTACGACTCTAACTTAACAATTTTTTTAACCCGTTACGGTAAATTTTGGTCAAAACTGGTAGGACTGGTGAAGGGTTATTGTCATAGTTAAATTACAGTCTAAATATGATAATTAGGGATTGTTAATGTTTTATTGCTTTCGTAATACAATAAGTTGTTACAGTGTGGTTGAGTTTCTTTTAGTTTTTGTTGTATTTAACTGAGGTTAGAATTTGAAAGAAAATAAAAGAAAATCATTTATTTGACAGAGACAGGACACATAGAATCAAATGATAAAAAAGTACATGAAAGTGAGACAAAAAACATAAATGAACACAGTTAGAAAGAAGAAAAATTAAAAATAAAGAGTATGTAAAAGTTACTTCAATGTTCACTATGTTAATGAGATTTTTCAGCCAAAATTAAACTTATAGGAAGTTAATTAATGATAGTATTTTAATATTATTTTTCTACTAATCCTACTATTATTTATTTGGTACTAGCTTTCCGACAGCGGCGTCGCCCGCGTGTATGTCGGTTATCGCGCCAAAACATTACCTTATTTCTGCGCAGTCGGATAAAAACTATCCTATGTCCTTTCTCGGGTCTCAAACTACCTCCATACCCAATTTCATCCAAATCGGTTCAGTAGTTTAAGCGGGAAAGCGTAACAGACAGACAGAGTTACTTTCGCATTTATAATATAAGTAGGGAATGAAGTTTAGCATAAAGTGTTTAATCTGTATGTATGTTTGTTACTTTTCCACGCGAAAACTACTAGACTGAATAGGATGAAATTTGGCACAGAACTAGGTTATGGTTTGTATTAATACATAGGCTACTAGTATTTGTCTTATTATTGTCTTATTATTGTTACTATTAGTTTTATTTCAACCTTGCCTACTTTTTATCCCAATCAGTATCACGTGGGTGAAGCCGTGAGCAGAAGCTAGCTATCTGTACTTTTTCATACCGTATTAGCGTAACTTGAAAGGTTCGCTTCAACCCTTATTAGTTTCCCATAGCTGGGCACGGGTCTTCTTCAACTATCTTAAGAGTTGAGAGTGTTTAGACCCTAATCCACACACGCTGACCGAGTGCGGGTTGGTGGATGTCACATGTCCTCGAATGATTAGCTCTTAGACATGCCGGTTACCTCACGATGTTTTCCTTCACCGATATTGAGCAGCGGAGATGAAATAATTCACACAAAGATGTGTGGGCACGACCACGCTGCTCACTTGGAAGGTTAGTATATTATTATACTAGTTTTTTTTAACAACGCAGTTAAAGATACACGTTAACTGTGTTTATAAATATTTAAGTGCGTTTAACGAGCATTAATCAAACCGCGTGAGAAACAGCTAAGGAGTAAGACTATGTAATACTAATAAATGAGTTATTAATGATTAAGTTACATTAACATTTAATGAGAATGTTAATAGAAAAATTAATATTCGTAGCGATGTTATATTGTAACGGGTGAACAGTAATATTACGCCCCTTAGTATACATGTGACTTAAACAAAACACCCATATTTTGCTGTTGTTTCGTTTAATTTGAAAATTTGCTTAGTTAAAGTTTTTGGTGTTGCAAGTAGCGATAGAAGATTAAGAGCCAAAACACATACTCGCGTTGCGGTGCGGGCGCCGGGCGCCGCAGAATCGAAGAATAGGCAGTGCCGCCCTCCTCTACATAGAACAAAATGTACTAGCACCACGAGCGTTGCGCTGCCGATTCTCAATACTCAATACTCAATTCTTGCAGTGCGGCGCCGCAACGCGAGTATGTGTTTTGGCTCTAATACCTATCGATGATTTTCGGGAATAAATCAATTTTGTTGCGCGATTTGTATGTCATAAAAATCGATTAGTAGTTTCGAATCGATTTATTTTCTGTATAAGAAAAATTGATTATATAAAAAACGTTTTTTTATTTATTTTTCATTCTTCGCTTGCGCTTGATCAGAACTTGCCTGATGTTAAGGAATAATGTACTTAGTTTACAATGCAAAGAGCTACAACTAAGCGACATCAACCGAATTTTATACACTACTGGCGGACCCCGCAGACGTCGTCCTGCCCGGTAAAGCAGTGCCACCTGCCGGGTCCGAAAACAGGATACGACCAACAGATTTTATAAAAATCGGTCAAGCAGTTTAAAAAAATAATTAGCAAAATCGGTTCAGCCATTCTCGAGTTATGCGCTTACCAACACATTTTGCGATTCATTTTTATAATAAAGATAATACGATTTTTTGTGGTTTGGCAAGTTTTGAATTTGGAAACCAAAAATCGAGTTTTCATATTCAGAAAAAAAATTAAAAAAAAATCTTGTACTGAATCGATTTTTTTTATGAAGGAGGTCACATCGCTAGTTGCAAGCGTATAAGGTGCAGTTTCACCAGTAGCTCTTATGTCGGATAGCGTATTCGCAATTTTGTCTCTTTCTAACATTATTTCAAGTGACAAAGACAGTTACTAGCAACTGGTCAAACTATGATAGCTTACCGCTTACCATCAGGTGGGTGGGCCGCTTGCTTGTTTGTAGCACATACAAAAATACTCTAGATGGCGGTGACGTCACATCTGACGTCACATCACAACACCGCCCCAGTTTACAACCATTACAACTGACAAAAACGTGTATAATAGCAAAAATAAACATTATTTATAGCTTCATGGTGCCTTAGTTTTATACAAAAAGACCTATGAATTATTACTTAATACATTTACGTTTCGCCCGCCATTTTTTTCGTCATAACTTTATATTTATTGCGCGTTTTAGTTTTGTTCGAAATCGTCACGTTACGGTTGTAGCATTCAATTGTTTGGGCGACATTTTTAAAACTCCCGATTAAAGGAGTTTGAATTTAAATATTATAATAATAAGGGTTATTTTTAAATCATGGTTTGTTTGCTTCTCTTTTTAAAATAGGGTATGATTAAATGCCGTGGAATTGGTAATTAGATGTGTAATTTTAAGGTTCGGTGTGAGAAAGGATTGCTAGCTTAATCTTTAAAAGATTGAGATATTTTAATATTGAAGGGATTTCTTGTACAAAAAGGTATTAAAAAAAAGATTTAAATAATGAGATTAATTATCAATAACATATTATTATACGTCGCTAAAATATATTTTAGTATTCTTAAATTGAAATAAAACTAACGAATTTTATCGCGGTATATTTGAATATTTCATATAACATTTAGTCTAAACTTAAATAAAACGCGATAAATTTCATTATAATAAAGTGGTTTTATTTTGATGATTACTTTGAGAAAGGAATTAAAAAATGTTATGCCACACAATGGTCCGTGTAACGCCATCTATCGGCCTCACAAAACAAATAAAACCTGATAAAAAATAAATGTAATTGTTTCTTTTGTAATTTTAATGTAATCTAATTTAATATTATTTTTTAGCTAGAACATTCTAAATTAGAAAAGAAGTAAAATCTCACCGTTTTCGTTAGTGTTGAGCCAGCGATACGAAGGACGCGGCTGTTGCTTGGAGCGCATCTCTACTTGCTCCACCTTTCCTCTCTTTCACTCTCTGTCATCTAGAACAAGACAAAAAATATAACTAAACAAACCTATATATCAAATACTCGTGACAATAAAAAAAAGAAATGTTAAAGCACAGTGGGCCGAAATTTTTTGTTTGTTAAAAATAGTGACAGAAAATTTATTTATTTATTTATTTAATACAAGAATAATATATTTTTGTAAGTGTTCTGAATTAATTTGTATTCAATAACTTGGTTATTAGTATTGATTACTGTTATTGATTTTCAGAAAACCAATGTTACAAGGTAAAACGAAGAATTCCGTAAGAAAGCTGTATTTTAATTGACTTTTCTTAGATAATCTCAATCGTCAGCCGCTTCTCAAAACTGATGAGTAACATCAAAAACCCGATGGCTCAAGTCACATAACACATTCGAAAATATTCATGATAAATTAAAAAAAGAACAGCCATTAATTTAAACCAAGACACGACAAGATATAAGGAGCAAAATTGTATTCGCGGCCAATAAAATTAAATCAAACCTTAATACTTTATTATTAGAGTTGCATGTTCATATATCGGAATGTATAAGAATGTTGACAGTTTTATACAGAAAAATCTCAGAACTCGAACGATATGTCACACAATTTATGAGATCCGAGCGATGGCTGACGTGTTCCGAGTGATTCAAATAAGCCTTTCGTAATAAATTCGATATCAAACAGACATTGTCGTAATGCGATACCTAGTGATGTGCGATGCAGTGATAGGACCCCGGATTTATGACGAACACTGTCTTTCGATTACCATTGTTGGGTATTTGATTAATTTTATTTTGTTTAACAAGACACTACAGACGTTACTCATGTAATAACTTGTGATGTTTCCGAAATGCGTAGGCCCACTGTGATTTGTGATGGGTGATGTAAAATATTATATTTTTTGTTGGATACTCAAATGTTTATGTCAAAAGTTGAAAAATATGGATATGAAAGCCAGTATACATGAAACGAACCGTGCTAATGTAGTCCAAGACAGCGGAAACGAGAATGCATACTAATAAAGTGTGTCCTCGAATGAATGAGCTTATTATACATCACTGTGGATTTTATATTGTTCGTATAGATACAAGAATATTATATTTTTATTTATGCTGCATGATACATGTCAGGATAATTCTACGAACTATGTTAGATAAGCGTCTAACTAATCCAGGAACTAATTGACATTCGAGGACATGTACCTAATATTAACCAACACGATTAAGAGCTGTACCCTCATAAAGAACATTTCTACTCAGCATTGTCATGATAGTAAGTAACAACAAAATGGAAAGAAACCAAGCTACTGAGCAACAAGAGACGTTTCTGGATTGTTATTTCTTAATTTCTATTACATCTGTTTATATGGATGTTAAATAAGTGCGTAAAATATCAATAAAGTGAATTTCCAAAGCCAATGCCCTAATAAAACAAGAATCACTTCAAATTCCTCTAAAAGCTACAAAACCAAGAGTCTCCCGACAGTCATCTCATTTCATAAACCAATTGAAAAGCCATCAATATATAGGGTATATGTTTTTAATCTTATAAAGTATTAACGCGGCTTGTCTTAACGATTATTGGGCCGGTGGCAGCGACAGACGGGGCGGACATGTTCCTAAAGCCTTGTAAATCAGTCAGGGTAATGATGGCATTACACGGGAGTTGATAACGTGCGGGCCCACTAAGGGCCGCTGAGACTAATGAGGTCCTTCACTTTCAAGAAATAAGGTAAATACAGTACGGTCAACCACTTTGTTAACAATACTTAAAGAAAATTGATGAGTTTGATTATTTTAATTGCAGAAGTTGGAATAAAATCCTTTTACTGCATGTGAAATGGATCATTGCAGTTGAGAATGATGATATGTGAATATCAAAGAAAAAAAGCTGCAAAGAAGAAAATTGTACCAAAGAAAGAAGAAGAGAGAAAAGAGACTGTAAATAAGAAGTAAACCAATCAAAGTTAAGTCAAAACCACTTTGGGAGTGATCCACTAATTTGCAACACAACTTGTTAGACTTTGACAATACCAAAATATAGTAACTATTTTCTAGTTCATTGCATCAGAACATTTCACCTGGCTCGTCCAGTAGTAACAGGTTCCCGTATGTTCTCACGTTATAGTGTCAATAAAGTATCGTCGCCCGATAACACTTCAAGGGCAGGGCCATAAACTCCACATTATAATGTTATTGGTGACTCGATTTATATACTTTTTTCTCCATACAAGTCCCAGACAATTTATTAAGTGGTTCTACATTGATCGCATTTTTTCTGTTGCGTTCGTTTGATTTGACTACGTATTAATTGGTCGTAAACGCTTTGTGAACACTAAAATAGACCGACGGAATTTAATTTCATACTTTTTGATTTCATTAGTACTAACATTTTATTATATGTTTTATTCAGTATCAGTAGCTATCATTTTATGTCTTGGGGAATTAATTCACTCAAAATACTCAGTTAAACTTTTATGGTGTAGTAATTAAACTAAGTGTTTATCTACATTCGTTTTGATACCACCGTTTAGTTTCTATAAATTTAGCTTTTTTATAATTTAATCTATATTTATATAAATAAAACTGCTTATAGTTTTTAGTAGAAGTATTATAGCAAAATTAGTAAAGAAGAACTCATAATAATATTTGCAAATTAGTCCAGTCCATATTCTACAATAAATGGAAGCAGCCCACTGGCAAAACTGTGACGTAAGGCCGTTGTGTCGTACACGGTACTAATTAAGCACAAAAGTGTATTTTTGTCCGTATTGGCGATCGGCCCATCAGGCACCGTGGGCAGGCAGGTGCCGTTTAGGAAAGCCATATCGGCTGTCAAAAACTTGTAAAATATCGCCGTTCCTCGTCGGAGCCGCGGGCGTCGTGCGTCCCTCACAAAGATATCTGTAAGATTTATTCAGCCGTCTACAATAGGGAACGTTTTAATTCTTTTCATATGCGACAGATTTATGTACGGACAGATGCGGTGGGACCACTGTACCCAGATAACGTGTTGCCACCCTTTCGTAAAAAGCCAACGAATGTTTTGTGGAATAGTTCTGTTAGGTTAGCTCCGAGATACTATCATGGACTTTAGCCGAGTTATTTAAAGGGTATTTACTTATACCCGACTAAAAGACGTAAAAGGTAATATGTTTTCTTAATAAAACGGTTGATCGATATTGAGATGCGAATAATGCTATGATATATTTTAAACAGAACATTTCAGAAATCAGCAATGAATTTGAATCACGTAAATTGGAACAAACAGTTGGTTTTAGGTACTTAACCTTATGCAGATTGTAAGAATATTCAAAAATTGTTGTTTAAAATTAATAGTAAGCGTGCTCCGTACTGTTTTTTTGTATATTTCGTCGTATTCTAAATTATTGTTACACGTTCCGTCAAAACGACAATGAGATAATTTATAGCGGTGTTGTCTCATATTGTGCAAACTGTTTACTTTCAAACAAAAACTATTCATAATTATTTTTGTCCAACATTCGCAAATTTCTTAACACTGTGCTTTGTCTTTTTCAATGAATAGAAGATGACAACTTGATGTTGTTATTGTTCGCGTGGTTTTTGAATTTGGAATAAGTTGATTTAAAAAATATGCTGTTTACATTCGAAATTTAAAAACATTAATAAGAAAACACTATTAGTGTAGATTTCAAATTCCTCTTCTAAGGTAACCTTTGACTTTTTGACATTCTAGAAATGTTTTGTAATGGGCTAAGATTTAGATACTTTCTGAACTAGGTACTGTATAGTTGAATATTCTACTAGCTGCTTAAATGCATAGATACCTACACGTTCACTGTCGTCAATAGAGTATTTAAAATTTATGCAACACTCTTTTTAGCAACTTAGGTAAATCTAAATCTGAAATGTGGGCAACGCGTCAGTTACGCCTCTGGTATTGCAAGCGTCCATAAACAAGGGAGACCGCTTACCATCAGTTTGGCTGTATGCTTGATTGCCGAATTGGTAGTATAAAAAAGACTTTAGTAAAAAAATAAAAAATTCAAATTACGAACTCGTACCAATTCCAAAATGGCGGTTCACTTTACCTATGCTAATGGTTGATGATCGGTATTTTATCTTAGAGTAATCTAAGCGTGATTAAAATATGGGCAATAAAATTAAGATGGTGGGCGGCAGTCACAACATATCTCACGTTGTTAAAAATACATAAAACCAGGCGTAGCTAGGGGCGGTATTAGTCGTTAAAGCGCTCTCTTAGCACTGTCTAGTTAATAAACAAATCGTAGTAAAAGTTCTAAACACGTAAGTCAAAAATAGCAACTTTTCAAAAAGGAAGATAAAACTACACAATTTTAAGTTGATACCGTGATAATACCGTTATAAATTGACAAACTCCTTTTATTTTTTTCTACTTTTTTTTTCTTTTCCGGATTAAAAAACGTTCACTATCACGAAAAAAGCCGCGAATAATACTAGACTAGTGTAACAAATATGAATAATTTCCAACACACGATAACAAACAAAATTTAATTTTCCTGGTTCATTGAAGTATGTTTGTACTATGTTAAAATATATTTTCTTAAGAATTCCAAGTCCCTTTGTCTATCACCACGTACCCACGTTATTTAGTTATTTTTTGCAGAGCTCTCTCACAAATCACTCAGATCGCATTCATAATTTAAGTCGCGCGTCAAATTTGACAGATTTATGACATTTCTTTCGTAATGTCTAGCGGACGCAACATGAGACGGTTTGACGTATACGAGCTCTGTGCGTTTGTTGCGTACGTGACTACGGTTCTACTGAATTGGGGATTTTTTATGGAGATCTCATAATCTTGATAAATAAAAATGAATAGCCGAAATGTATCACATCATCCTATTTGAGTCCACGGCTGGGCATAGGCCTCTCCCGAAGCACACCACTGAGCGTGATCCGCGGCTACTCTCATCCAGCTTATAACAGCAACAGCCACATTGCAGAGATCGTTACTTCACAGTCTGAGAGCGTACGCTACGTTTTCAATCCGTCTCCACTCAAGAACTCCAGCCATCTTTGTGATTTTATCTGTTCTGTGTTCCATCAGATTAAAATTTAAAGATGGTGATTAGAAAACAATAATTAAATAAATGGAACTAAATTAGAATCAACCCAAAAATATCGATTGAAATTGTATTAAAACGAATGCATGCAAAAACATCAACAATTAACTATCATAGAATAAAGTAAATCCTTCAAATTTAACGGCCGAGTGACGTCACTGCCACCATTTTGATCGCGCTAATTTGACATGGCGACGCTTTGACAGAGGACATTTAATTACCGACCCCTCATTAGCCTGATATCAGATATTATTAAGCTTATTTACAGTGTACGACACGATATTTTAAAGGCACTATACGTAATATCATTTATCAGACTAGCAATTCGTGAGCGAGTACAATGCACCTTGCTACGGAAGGACTAAATATTGTGAAATAGAGTTAAGTATTCCAAAATGCTTCAGAAGTGTTTATAAGGATTTTGGTATATAAATTAAAAAAATTAAACCCCTGGCTTATCCAAGAAATATCTCAAAAACATCAGCTTTTTTATAAAGAAAACGACATCAAGTTCGGTCTAGGTACCTATTCGGTTTGGCGCTACTATGCCACAAACTTGTAGACAGATAGGACCAACACATGTCAAACTTATAACACCCTCTTCTTCAACCCCCGATAAATAGAGGGGTTTCATAACTAAATTTGACGCTTGTACAAATTCAATACTCAATACTCAATACTCAATAAACGTTGCCACGTAGCGCTAAACAGATGAATCAATTTTGATACGTTTTGGTATTCGAACTCTGAAGTAATAGAGATGGATTGACGCTTAAAAAAATGCATTGGGGATTATTGAAAATTTAATTTAATCTTATTGGTAGGTATTAAAAGGGGAGGCGGCTTTTTAAGTTAGCTCATAAAAAAGGTCGTCGCGTCGAATCGCATCGTTCTCGTATCGTATACTCTAAATGTCTCACCCGAATTTCGTGAAAAACGTACAGTTTATTTGGTTCAATGGAGTTTATTAATAAACTTTTAATTAAGATATCAGTGACGTCACAAGTTAATTTGAATGATCATCAGATAAGCAGGGGTAATTAAAAATATGTCAAAGTTTTAATGAAATGATGTTAATGAATTGCGAAAAGACTCATTTCCGTAGACATGCCTACAATATAGATAAACAGAATACGTAGAAGAGATAGACGTCACCTTTTGATCCTCAACGAAAAGGTGGTTGTAAGTACTCTGTGAACAAGTAAGCGGCATAGTAGCGGCAAGTTAGTGCTTTAGCGAATGGACTGATTTTGATGCAACTTGCATTATAAGAAAGATTTACGCGTCTAATATCAAACCTTTAACAGAGTCTAAAAAGTTTTCATCGCGCGCGTTTTGATATGTTCGCGATGATCTCAAGAACTGCTGAACGAATTTTCACGCGGTTTGCTTAAAGATAATAATTTTCTAAACAAGGGTTTATGTACAGGTAGTTCTTTTTTATTCTGCCATTCATGCGCTTGACTACACCTTGGCTGATGATAAGCAATGATGTTGTCTACAATGGGACGCGCCTGCCCAGTATACCGATTCACTCGTGATTACAGTGTTAGTGGAATGAGGCTCAATATAATGTATAACCATAAAGGAGCAACAGCAAAATCCTCTCAAATTGTGTCACCAGACATCACACCGGAACGCGGCAAGGCCACTTGATCGTGCGTCTTTGTCTGGTTACTAACACAGCCGAAGCCCATCCAGTTTATTGTCACCTGATTTGCACCACCCACGAAAATATGTGACTCAGCCCCTTTAAATAATACTTGTTGCATATTGCACAAAATCTAAATGATACCAACGTAATAATGATGACGTAGTACACCAAGGGTCGGTACATATCCGACGGAAAATGCGCCATCGGTCATCATCATCATGGACCACATTCATACGTTTCAGGTTTTACTTTTTTTTATTCATGTGAAAATATTTAATATGTGTAGGTAATTTAGCTAACATCAAATTGTAATTTCAAACACAATGACAATTGTTTTTTGAATAAATAAATGAAATGAAACTATAAATTTAATACAGCGGTACACGGGTGCAAGTACATTCAGTAGCAATAGTAAACATCTTTTGTTAGCAATTACTTTACTTTTAGTACTAGCAAAATAAAAATACGTGTAAATTAAAGTTTATATAAGTATATTTTCTCATTTTTTTTTCAATTCTGACAGTCTTGCGCTTGACTGCAACTTGCCTGATGTTACACAATTATGTAGTCTAGGATAGAACACGTCTGTCTAATATACCGATTCACTCAAATGATTTTCGATGAGAAGGACGCAGCGGAATGAGGCTCCACTTGATCAGTAACCATTAACGAGCATCCATTTCGAGCCACCCATTAATTGGTGACCAGACATTGCAAACACAACAAAGCCGCTAATAATAGTAAGAAATAAGCAGTAGTTAGCGTACAGATTAAAAGTTTTTCCGTATAGCAAAAACCCTTTCACACTTAACCGATGATGTGGTAGTGCGTCCAGCGTACAATGCGTTGATGACACGCTCGACGCATCTTCCATCAGATGTGAACCGACCCTAATGAATGACACTCCAATCTGTCAGAACCAGCTGTCATTATACAGGTGAACGCACAATGACACTTCTGAAGTGACGTTGATTATGTTAACTGCTAATTAACCTATTATTACACCTAATTTGTTAGAGGTATTTACCTGCATAATTTGCAATACTAGCTACAGCCCGCGACTTTGCTACGTGGTAATAGATTAAATAGTATGTGTCTATCAGTGCTAAATTTTATGCGAATACTATTTATAAGGTGTCAAATCTTAGGTGTCAAACTAACGGACAGAGTACGTAACACCGAGCTGCGCTCAAAAACACAAATCGCTGATGTAACCCGGAAAGCCTCTAAGTTGAAGTGGAAATGGGCTGGCCATGTTTGCCATATGGCAAGCGAGCTGTGGGCAAAGATAGCCACAGACTGGCATCCAGACCCAAGGAGGAGGCGTCGTGGTAGAACAAGACGGAGATGGCAGGACGAAATTGATAAATTCTTGGATAATTAGATGAAGGTGGCACAAGATCGCGACGCCTGGAAGGTGTTAGAGGAGGCCTTTGCCCAGCAGTGGGATGATCCGGGCTAGTAATAATAATAACGATTTATTATTTTGAATCTCGGTGAAAAGAAGCGGTTTGATCTGGAACTGCTGATTTACCGAGCGAAAGGAACTGAGGAACGATTCTGAAGAACGAGTTCACTTCTCGGAACGAGATATGATTCTATACTCGCGTATAGCCTATCGCCAAGATTCTGACTCCTCAAGCTGCACAGACAGTGACGATGATTCAAGCGATATGGATATTAGTGACGAATAGTCTTACATTACTTTTACCTGTGGTTAAATAGTTCTTTACGAGATTTAATTAATGTTTTATGACTTTGTACCTGAGGTGGCGATACGCGAGTTAAACGGTCGGCCTATAGTTCCATATAGTGAACGACAATGCCACAAGCATAATAAAAAATGAAAATATTTAGAGTAGTTTAGACATTTTTATTCAGCTGTCAATTTTCTCGTTTTTAACACCGTGAGAGAAGTCAACCTCTACTAACAACTATTCAAATATTTGTATTATCGGATTAATTTATTTAAACGATGATTATCCATTAGCTAAAACCAGAAGTCATTAAAGATAATATAGAAAATTTGTTAATCATTATTTTTTAATCACATTTCAATAAAGAATCCTACGAACTCGCGATATACATATATAAAAATAAGGTTAATCGAATAGGCCTATGGATTTATAAATTAGAAATTTGCATATACCATACCTATCGGTGAAGGAAAACATTGCGAGAAAACAGGTATGTTTAAAAACTAATCAATCGAGGACACATTGTGACATCCACCAACCCGCACTTGGTCAGCGTGTGTGGATAAAGGCCTAAACTCTCTCAACTCGTCAGATAGTTGAGAGAAGACCTGTGCCCAGCACTAGGACACTAAAAAAGGTTGAAGTGAATACAACACACAGGGCCAGTCATACAGCGAAAAGTTTGCGACAGATTGAAAATACCAAAATATAATTGACTGACATAAGCTGACCTCTCGTTGTACGGAAATCCTATACAATGCGAGATCAGCTGACACTGGAAATGTATAGTTTGATGTGTAGCCGTTTGTACCTAGGTAAGTGCATTCTTGTACAATGGAACCAACGAAATATCACGTGTCAATCTTATGTCTAATTTTAAATTTTATTCTATTCGATCTACGTTATCGCTATTACAATGTGACATTGTCTAGGATCGTCACTCTACCTGATTCGGAATCAGGTAGAGTGACCATTTATGAAAAGTCTCTTCTCTGCAGAAGTCGAATTGGACAAGCCAAATAGGGTTAAATAGGCTTGCGCTTGACTACAGCTTGCCTGATGTTAAGCAATGATGTAGTCTACGATGGGACGCACCTGACCAATATACATATACATAGACATAAACATAATTTATTACCCGATATAGTTAGTAAATACAACTTATGATGAGGGCACTGTTGCAGTTTCTAGTAATTTTCTTATTCTCAGTTCGCAAGACATGTTAAAATGTGCATCAACGTTCTCACTTCTGCAACTAACAACCTACGCACAAGCAAATTCAACACTACTATCAAACCAAAATGTACCTTAACCCTTCGCAATATAACTCACTTTTCAAAATACATATTGCATATGAAAATATCGCATCGCCTTGCATTACAAAATGAGGCGAAATTATGATGGATACTGATGCCTCGTTTCTCGGTTAATAAGACCTGATTTTACTCGTCCTGCATTCAATTTTAAACCTTAACACAGAGCAATAGAGTTGACCATTGAGTGTAGGTTATCTGAATCAATCGAGGTGACGCGAGCGCAGACGTGACATGTTAGGTCATTTGCATACGAAACAAGTAAATTCTAACTTAGTGCCAGTAAAATATAAATACTTTTATAGCGCAAGTATTTTTGATTGACGAATTAAAAACTATGCCAATAATAGCTGGGTTAACAGCATTTTTAACGATATGCTTAGAATAGTCAGAAAATTAGCATTATTAGATAAGGTTAAAACACCGACCAAATACCTATAGACACCGCATAGCTGTCCTCTGCTCGCCTAACTTAAGTCTTACAATTATAAACAAACAAAGTCAAAGCCACCACCAGACAATGCCACACCGCCAAGCGGCCTTGCCGTGTTCCGGTGCGATGTCTGGTGACACCATTTAAGAATTGTTGCTCCTTTATGGTTTCTAACCATATGGAACCTCATTTACACTGCCACCTTCCGACCGAAAATCATTCGTAATGACGAGTGAATCGGTATATTGGGCGGGCGCGTCCCGTCGTAGACTACATTATTGCTTAACATCAGGCAAGTAGTCGTCAAGCCTGAGCGTATTGCAAAATAAAACATCTGTGAAACCAGTTTTGTGGGGTAGTGAAATATTGTGATATTATGAAATTACATAATAAAGATACATTTCTAATGTTATAAAGCTGAAGAGTTTGTTTTTTTGTTTGTTTGAAAAATTCTTGCACTGTTATATAGCCCAATTGTTGAGGAAGGCTATAGGCTACTTTTTATCCCACTCCGGGCGTAGCCGCGGCGGAAAGCAAGTAGTTACCTACATATTTACCGACCACAAGCTTATTTCGATTAGTTCGCTTAAGAACTAGAACTAAAACCAACCAATCAAAATTTGCAATTTTTCCGGATATCCCGCAAACTTTTGACGATTACAATTTCATACCAAATTTGAATGTAGTGGCGTCTATAGGTATCTAGTCGGTGGGTTACAAATATGTTGAAACGGTAAGATTTATTCAAAACGAGTCAAGTGGTTTTTACCATTAGGCTACTATTTAAACCTACTGTATAATTACTAGATAGACCAATGATTTACAACAGAGATTAATCAAACAGCATGGAGATTTAAAATATGACAATATTTGATAATTATTTTACCATAATTTTGTAATATTTTAAGCTTCCGGTAGTATTGCCTAAGTAATATGGACAAATCAATTAAAAGAATCTATAATTTACCATGTTCCCGTTATTTTTATTATCCCGACGAGTTTTTGGAACATTATAAAATAAATAATATAAAATAAAATGTCATTTATCAGCATTAGTCATAACTATCCCTACTAATATTATAAATGCGAAAGTAACTCTGTCTGTCTGTTACGCTTTCCCGCTTAAACTACTGAACCGATTTGTATGAAATTGGGTATGGAGGTAGTTTGAGACCCGAGAAAGGACATAGGATAGTTTTTATCCGACTGCGCAAAAAGAGGGTAATGTTTTGGCGCGATAACCGACATACACGCGGGCGAAGCCGCTGTCGGAAAGCTAGTTTAAATATAAACTTAATATTACGAAACATACAGAAGCACCAACATACCACCCAGAGTAGAGGTGGCGTACCGGCATAGATCTTACCTTTGAAATATAAACGATCGAGCTCACACATCTTTGAATGAATTGTTTCATCGCCGCTCAATAACGGTGGAAGGAAAACATCGTGAAGAAACCGGGATGTCTAAGACAATCATTTAAGGACATGTGACATTCACCAACCCGCACTTAACTTGCGTGTATAGATTAAAGTCAAAACCAACTCGTAAGATAGTTGAGAGAAGATCCGTTGCCCAGTAGTGGGACACTAAAAGGGGTCAGTGAAGACGCGTTCTTATTGATGCACGAATAATTAACCGAGTCGTTTGGCGAATAGTCCGGCGAGTTTTTGGAAGATTATGGAAAAGTACCAAAATACATACATAAGTACAACTCTTTGCCTAGCCCATTTGCGGTTTATGGGTGTGTAGAAGGTTTCCTTTTGCACTTGTACTCTTTGGTTGATTTTTCAGACTTTACTGGAACAAGTAAGTGGAATGAAAAGATTAAATAAAGTCAGTTGAAAAGTCCTGTCCTGACGCAAAAATGGACTGTTGCATTCTTCACGTGTGTCTGTGAATCTGTGTGCAAGTTTGTGTCATTAAAACGTTTATAAGAATTAACCCATTTTGATGCGGTTTTCTTTATTTGAAAACTGACTGCACGAGATAAGTCTTTGTCAGGTTTAAAAACATTTTTAATTTATTTTTTGATTTTATTTTGCTAGCCTCGTGTGTGTAGAGCCTTAATCTCAAGTTTTAATTCGTTGATCTCCACAGGACACCTAATAATACTGGAATTCATTAACTTGGAAGCCAGTTGAAGGGATTTGAACCTCGTAAACTGCGTATGCGCATACCTATAAACGTTTTAAGTCTTTTAAGGTTTATAAGTAGTGATAATTTTGCAATGTTAGTGTTAGTTATAATTTAAAAAAAAATTATGAACTTGCTTGGTAATTTTGTTTTTAATAGTAATTTGAGATACCTGATAGTGTAATATTTGATTGACCGGCACGTAATCTTTGCTTTAAAAAATAAACATGTGGTCTTGGACTCACACTTGACCGTTTTTTGAAATCATCGATATAACTACAGGGTGACTGGTAATTAAATGTAATGAATACATAGTTTTTAGACATGCCGGTTTCCTCACGATGTTTTCCTTCACCGCTAATGAGTAGCGTGAATGATACTACTCACACAAAGATGTGTGGGTACGACCAGGAATCGAACCCGCGACCTTATATTTCTAAGGGGAGGCCCGTACCGCTGCGCCACCGCTGCTCAATTTAAACTTAACATTAGCAAAATTGCGGAATAATTTTTACAGAGATCATAATTGTAAGAAGAAGAGCGAATGTAAAGCTATGTGAATGTTGATAAAAAAAATAGTTTCTACTAGTTTCTACATGAAAGTGCTCATGATCACAAAAGTAATCATGAGCACTACCACGGCGTTAAGTCATCATCACCATCATCATCATCATCATTAGCAGCAGCATATTTTAATCCACCTCTTATAGGCCTCTCCAACTGAGCACGATCCGTGGCTTATCTCATCCATTTTTTACCAACCCTGCTGAGATTATCACTCCACCTATATACGCTACGTTTGCCAATTCGTGGTCTCCACTCTAGAACTCGTTTACCCCCGCGGTTGTCATTTCTGCGGCAGGTATACGTGGTAATGTATTTTACATTAATAACCAATCACCCTGTATATCCTTACAAACTTTCTCGTTTACATTACAGTCCATCAAATCTAAGAAGTACCGTTTGACGTTTCACTGTTTTCTATTAAATTAGCCTTATAGAGGCGTAATTCACACTATTTTTATTAGCTTTCCAGTAAAATAATTAAGTTATGAAGATATTTTTATTTTAACATAACATAAACAATTTTCATACAAAAAATAAAACTCTAAATGTACTACGTTTAGAACTGTCAAACGGTACTTCTAAGATTTGATGGACTGTAGTAGGTGGCAAGATTATCATGGTATTATATTATTACAATCAAATTGTCTTTCGATTCGCCATAAATACATCATCGTAAGTCGGTGAGACTGATCACTGTGCCAAATGCCAGCGGCTCGACAATTTGTCTGTCTGTCTGTGTGATTTGTGGACAGTAATACAAGCGTAGGTATGTAATTGGCGAGGATCGATGTCACGATGCGCCGGAGTCATAGATCAATTGACAGATGGTAGGATAATATGGAAGTTAAAAGGAACAGACGTACTTACCAACCTACTTAATTATTTAAACATCTGCTTATAAGGTGTTGTTTTTCGAACAAAAGAATGACAGATTAGTAAAAAATGTATGAGATTGACATAAGATTGACACGTGATATTTCGAAGGTAGATGTCAATTTGTTCTTTTCGATCTTTCGGTATCGCTTCGCTATATAAATAAATAAATATTTTGGGACATTAACACAACACACACGGTCGTCTGGTCCCAAGCTAAGCAGAGCTTGTGTTCTGGAAACCAAATTACTGGTTATACATAAAATACGTTTCTTTTGTAAATATATACTTCTAATAGATATTTACACCCACTCGACACAAACACATATGTTCATATATATAATTTGTCGCACTTCACTTTAACCTGTTGGAGACGGGTCTTCTCTCACTATCTTACGAGTTGAGAGTGTTTTGGCCTTATCGGCTTATAAACGCTGGCGGGGGGTGCAGGTTGGTGAATGTCTTAGACATTCCGGTTTGCTCACGTTGTTTTCTATCACCGACATTGAGCAGCGGCGACGAAACAATTCACACTAAGAGGTGTGGGCACGACCGGTAATCGAACACGCGATCCTATATTTCAATAAATTTTCACCGCATTTTCATCACATCATTTTAATAATAGTATTTTTTTAACTAAACACTTTGCTTTCGACTTTTATTGCTGCTATCTAGTATTTTCATAAATTTACGCAAATATCACACAATGAAATAAAACTATTTTATAACGAATTTTATCCCGGTTTATTTAAATCCCGACGTTTGTCTTTTCAGACGTCATGTTAACGGAAGGACTGAGGCATTTGACGTCCAAACGTATTAATCACAATTATTACTGAAAAATGTGTATATCTAAATATATAAAAGAAGAAACTGACTGACTGACTGACATATCAACGCAGAGCCCAAACCGCTGGGTCTGGTGACTCCAAATTTGGCACATAGGTTCCTTATGGTATCTAGGGGTGCACTAAGAAAGGATTTTTCAAAACTCACCCTTTAAGGGGGTGAAACGGGGTTCCAAGTTTGTATGAAAAAACCAGATTAGTGAGATCAATTTCGCGGGCGGAGGCTAGTATACTTATAAAATCCGTTATAAAATAGTTTTATTTCAAAGTAGCTATCAATCAAATCAAACTGACACCACCAACTGACAGAATCCTATCAATACAACTATGACATACTGACGAGTATGATGCCCTTGATTACCGATCGTATGAATCAGGCCCTTACTCCGGTCATGAATCTCAATTGTACCAACGATGGGTGACGGGTGGCCTGACGCTTTTTTGCTTTTCGCTTGTTTGATGGGTTTTTGATTGAAAACGAAAGTCTGTTAACACTACTGAATAACAAGAACTAAAAATATAACATTCATGACTTCTGCGGGAATAATTTTCATAATAATGGCGCGTCCCATCGTAGGCTACATCATTGCTTAACATCAGGTAAGTTGTAGTCAAGCGCCAGCCTATTCAAAAATAAAAAAATAATAAATAATCTGCCTTTAAGTTACGAGAGTCAGTATTTACTTGGTAAGCGCGTTTCATCGTAGACAGCACCATTGCTTAATAACAGGCAAGCTTTGGTTCAGCGCAAGACTAGCCATAGGAAAAATAAGCTAAGTAAGCTAAGCAAATTAAAATTAAGTATATTTAAAATGTTGGTCTTCTAAGACAAGATTTCTAGAAAATTCTAAAATTTCAGTTTGTTGTTTATAGCACGTGACAGCGATAAGTGAAAAAGAAAAATCGTCACAATATACACTTTCACTTGAGTACATAACAAATTTTTCATAAGATTATCCTACAAAGAACTAAATTTGCCGATATAGTTAAAGTTGTAAACTTAATAAATATATAAACGTAGCAACATGCCTATAGTACCCGAAGTTGTAGGCAGGGGAGAATATCACAGTCATTCACTGCACAGTAGGAAAAGAAATTGGACTATTTCTAAGTAGACTCGCGTCTCAAAAAAAATAAAGCATATTTTCATTTCATTTATTTTATTTCATTTCATACCATCACCCACTTTCCCCGGCTATGTTTAGGACTAATAGGGGCTTAGGGGCCGAGCCTATCATCATTCCAAACGAGCTGCAGCTAAGATTCTTTAAATATTACAGTCTTTTTGCTCGACCCGGGAATCGAACCCGAGACCCCGGGTCTTATTAAGCGAACATGCTTACCGCTTGACTTCTGAGGCAGTTAAACAGCTAGTTAAACCGCTATAAAATCCGCTAAAAAGTAGTTTTATTTCAAGCTAGGTACATAATAAATAAATACGTAGATACTGACTCCAACATACATACAGATCTCCTATAAAGATCCGATGCAATAAAACGCAGGTGATTTTATCTCACTTTAAAATACCGGCGAATGCGAAAAATGTCCGTACTACACGGAACATCGTAAATTAGCCGGGTAATGTCAAACAGTGACGGACGCGTGTGATTGGCTGGCGGACAGCGCGAGCGCAGTTATGGTCGTGTCGTTGCAAGTTATTGGTCTGTAAAAATTTTATAGTCTCCTGATGGGACCTTGCTAATGCAGTTGATACAAGTTTTATTCAATGGATGCGGAGGTTTTATTTGAGGTCAGTGGCCTTACGTAGGCCTTGATAAATTGATGGCCTTTGGTTAAGGACCTTATAATTAGGGTCTTAGTTTGGCACCTGTCCTTTTAAATGTAGTTTTTATGTGCGTAATCATGTCATAGTATCTAATGGGTTATACTTTAATTAAAATGTAATATTCTTATAATATACCCTAGATAATTGAGTATTAGCAAGTTGTCTACCATTCATAACGCCCTGGGTTTTATTCAATGAATGAATGAGGAATGCTCAGGTAGAAATTGGTTTTCCCCACATTTCACTGGCTGTGTTTAGAACCCATTCTTACCGAACCTATTTCCATCGAGCCTAGCGCTGTTCATCAGGCGCATTTCTCAACTTCGAGTCATTACCAAGATTTATCAAAGTAAATTAGAAAAGACTTAGGACTCGACCCGGGACCTCAATGTTATTTAGCGAACGAGCCGTCACTTGATCAAAGAGGATAAAACTAAATTCATTCAAGGATATTATTTCTTGAAACAGAACCTTCAATCCACATTCATTCTAGTAAGATACAGCATCTAATTTATATAAAGACAAATTTACTTCTTGTTTTATCCTAGGTTTTCCTCGTCGCAAAGTCAGATTATCTCAAATGTTACTTAAGAAATATCTCGGAAAGGGTTGACCCGAGATTGTAGCATCGATTAAAATAATCACTGTCGGCAAATCGAGTCCGTCCGAATATCGATTGTCGTTCAATCGACTCAGGTACGATAAGATAGGTACGTCGTCCACAGATTTTAAATGCAATTTCATATTTCGCAGATAAGCTGTCTAACTTGGAAATGTTACCTACATTTCTTCGAATAAGTTGTCTACTTAATATGCTTTGATAACCGTGACTGTAGCTAAAAGTTTAATTTAGCTAGCAGAAAATTTACTGAAAGTTCTGAAAAATAAACTAGCGACTAGATATTTAGCTGTTACTTGATTAACTACTGGCAGTAAATATTTACAGTCATATTCATAACAATCTTAAAAGACTTTAGTTAACATAGACTTTGTCTCTTTCTTACTACTATAAATTTAAAAATAACAAACAAGTGTTAAAACCATTTCAGATGCCTGACGGACGCTAAGTGTTGCTAGCTATGGGCTGAACAGTGCTCTCGACCGAGAACTCGATAAGTATAAAACTCGGCGGTATACCTACGATTACTCTAAATAAAAAAAAATATGACTCCAGCTTTGGAATAAAAATAATACGCATCAAAATCAGTCCATCAGTTTAAGAACTACGTAACTGCAAACTAGTACATAGATACACGAACCACCCTTCATTTTGTTGCTATTTAATACATTGAATGAAAAAAAAAATTACACAGATATTTTACTGCTCTGCCTACACCATTGAGTATTTTAGGAAAAGGCGTCAAATTATAGTAAAATATTAAAAAGACAAAGTTTTTCCGTTACTTGAAGGATGTTTACAAATCGCAGACGCAGCTGTCAAAGAGTCGAGACGCCTCCGATAACACCAGTCAAGATGTATTGGTTCAGATTGTTTGATTGTAGTTTAAGAGATAGTTGCTTTAAAAAATTGCTCCAATATTATGCACTTGAGGTCTTAAAACCTTTTTTTTAGGATTTGCTCCACTATTTATTCCTACCACTGTAACTCCTGTAAGCTGCACGCGTGCCGCTGTCAATCCTAGCTTTTATGAGAAGCAGCATTTTAAGACCTTGTGAAAATATTTACAATAATTACTATTTCTACAGAAATACTTGTGCCTCATCTGTATTTATGTATGTTCCTAAAAATTTCAAAAACAAATAGATGGATTTTCACATAGTTTTTAATTTTAACTAGACAATCTTTTAGTCTATTTTAAATTCCCTTTAATCTTATAACTATAACCTAAAACCCGCTTAACCGATTTTAATAAAATTTACCACCAACTGTACAAAAAAAGAAAATATCAAAATCGATCTATCGATTGGCGTAAAATAAATGTAAAAAAACACAAACAGTGGAATTGAAAACTACCTTCTTCTTGAAGTCGGTTGAAAATACTTTAGGTATTTTATACCTCTCTACACCTATGTGAAGCCAGGGCGGCTAGTAATAGGTACCCTTCAAGCCGATTTTATTATATGGCTCGTGAAATATGACTGTATAGTTCCTAATAAACAAAGATAGTTGAGTTTGGAATAAGAATTAACCGCATTTATCATGATAGCCGATATTAATCATGTAAGAATTGTAAAATTTATTAAATTAACTCAAAATAGAATTAAATTAATTTATACGGGTCTTAAACATCAAACATGGCAGTTACAAAGTTAGAACAACGCTGAGAAACTTCAGCGACCAACTTTAAAACGCCATCAAGCAACATAAAAACCCGATCAACTTTAACACCCGGCTCCGAGCCTATCCGGATATGAAGATAGCACACGGAAAAACGAAAACCGTACGTATGTACGAGTTTTTTTGTTCTATGTTTTGTCGCGGACGCTTTAGTCGTCTTTTGTGTTGTATCGATTCGAGAAGACACTTTTGTAATGATGAATGGAAATTCCTGGTACGTCTGGGTATTTAGTAGCTATTTACATAAGTAAGACAACTTTTTAAACATTAGGTAGTACCCACTGAACTTACACAAAGTATAAGTATAAATAATAAGGGGATAGTATTGAAATAAAACTACTTTTTAACGGATTTTATCGCGGTTAATTTTAGATTTTAGATCCCGACGTTTCAAAGTCTTTTCAGACTTCATGTTTCAATAGCTTCGCGGATCATTCTTGGTAGGAACTTGACTTGATCCGCAAAGCTATTGAAATTAAAAAACATCCTAATTTTAACAGAGAAAATGGTTGGAATATACCACCAGCTTGGGACCCAGTGCTTAATTTACTTGTACCAAAACCCAAGCAAAATCAACTCAGAATTCAAGACACTGTGAGCTCAGTTTGCTTAAATCGGAACGCAACTTAAATATTAATGTTTGAAGGTAGTTAGTAATAATTGTGATTAATATTTTTGGACGTCAAATATCTCAGTCCACCCGTGAACATGAAGTCTGAAAAGACTTTGAAACGTCGGGATCTAAAATCTAAAATAAACCGCGATAAAATCCGTTAAAAAGTAGTTTTATTTCAATGTGTGATATTCGCGTAAATCTAAGACAATACTATAAGGGGATAGTAGCTACCTTCGTCAACTATATGTATGTTATAGTCATCTGACAGAGAACTGAAAAGTGAGCGGGTCTGTCATGTATCGCAGAAGCGACAACCGTTTTGGGGTAAACGAGTTCTTGATTGGAGACCACGGATTTGCAAATGTAGCGTAGGACGCTCTCAGGCTATTTGGAGTGACGATCTCTGCAAGGTGGACTAGTAAAAGCTGGATGAGAGTAACCGCGAATTTAGGAGAAACATATATCCAGCCGTGGCCTAAAATAGGTAGATGATGACGAGCTACTCTTTTTTAAGATGAATAATACCACTAGAAATTCTAGAGTTACGACAAATAATAACAAAAGATGGAAACCATAGGAGACCTTGGATATGACGTTATTCTTAGCCTAAGTAATTTTTACTCTATGTTTTCAAGTAGAAAAGCTTGAAACGCACTATTTTTCATCTTATTAAGGAATGGTCCCAGAAAGCATCCTTACCCTATACATTTTTAAAACCTAACAGAACAAACAAAAAACCGTTAAGAATATTTAATTCAATCAAAAAAAGACAAACATCGTTTCCTGTGATCTACCCAATTAAAGTAAATCACATTAAAATCGATTAAGGCGACACAATAGTCGCGACGCAACGGACGCGGCGTGTCAAACGCGCGTCGTGTGGGCGAATATAATTTGCATAGCTTCATTAGGGCCAACCCGCACCGCGCGATACCTTATCGACGCCGCCTCCGAATCGCGCCTTTACTTTTTTTAATCAACAATCGTTAATTAACCGTGTGTGAGGTCCTACGCCTTAATTATAATTGCGCACTGATAAATTAGTTGCGTTTTAACGAAGGTTCCATCGTAAAAAGTTTAATATAGATAAGCATTAGTGTAGCTAGGTTTAATTGTAGATAGTGTTATCGATTGATTGATGTTGAATGATATTTTATAGGCATTATATTGGCAGTACCTACTTAAGAGTTACATATTCTTGGAATATAAAACCATTCATGAGTCGAATGTCGTATAATACATTTAATAGTATGAATATACTTTTTGAATAAGTATTTGATGAACGACAATAATATCGCAACTTATTACGTATGAGACAAAATCAAAATCAAAATATACTTTATTTTTTTGAGACGCGAGTCTACATAAAAATAGTCCAATTTCTTTTCCTACCGTGCAGTGAATGACTGGCAATTACTGAGAAACACTGACAACAAACCTCAGTAGGCTTTTTTCTTTTCTTAAATGAAGTACTTAGATCTATTACATTTCGTTTGTTCAGTGTGTTGAATTAGAGCGACTTAATTCCAAGCGTTTTTATCCGTTACATAGTCTGAAATTTATACGCTTTCTTACATAACGTAGATTATATAGTTATTTTAAATTTGTTAATAGTCATTTCCCTAATATTATTTGGAAGTTTATTGTAGAAGACCTACCTAAACGTAGCCGGCCAAAAAAAGGGTGAAATTCACCTCTGCCTACACCTTTGGGTAATACAACAGTCGTGACACTTTGTTATGTTATTTATCTGTGTATCAAATAAGGCGATTACACACGATGCGCGAAGCTTGCTTGCGTGTACTCACATGCTAAATAAGACCACCGGCGATTAAACCCGACTGACAGTTTTATTTGTCGAGAGTACGATAAATTATTGACGAAATAATGTTACTTTTAAGTAGTTACGTCACTAGTTTGTATTAAACAGGGTGTAGTCAGAGTTGATTACTACTAAAAATTGAAAACTCGAATAGAAATTGTGTTATAGATAACCTTGTTTACAGATATCACTTAATTAATATTCGGAATTATGAATCTAGTAATTAAAGTTAAGGTTTCCGAATAATTAACGTAATAAATTAATGAAAGATGCAATTTATGTTTGATAAACCACTTCAAGCGATGCCATTTTGCCTTATTTTGAACTAATAGTGTCAAGTTTGGTAATTAATAAATTATTTTTATTTATTTTTCCAAAATATCTTAAAAACATTAACGATATTTTTATGATGTCAATAAGATTTAAGACTAGATACTTTAAACTGATTTAATATCGACTTCGTTCGACTCGTCATAAAACTTAGAAATCTTTTATACACGAATGCTATTATAGCACCTTAAAAAGCTATTACTTTTTTAATTTTTTTCGAGGTTGGAATGTATAATATTACTGCAAATAAATCAAATAACGAAATTAAACAATAGTTGAAGTTTAAATCACTTTTTATAGTAAATAAATAACATTTAATGTTTTGGTTTCAGCAAAAAGTTTCCTCAAACCAAAAGATTGGTTTTAAATCACTTCAACCTACAAATTTCGTTCTAACTACAAACTTTACCGGCGCATCGTAAACGCCTACGTTTCGGCAAGTTTGCCCGCCAATGAAGACATTTAAATACGTCGAATATGTTAATATTGCGATCGGATCGTGTACACCGTCCTTAACAACAGGAGTGCGTTGGCGGACAGCGGTCTATTAGGGAGGTGGTGTATGTCACAAGCGGAAGCGAGGGGGAAAAACATAAACCGATTTAAAAAAAATCTTAACGACCTTTATAAATGGTTTTAACCGCAGTGTCCAATGAAATATTTAAATTTTACATTTAAAATTTGTAAAAAGTCCCTGACTGTAGATAAATACAACATAGTTACTTATTACTAGGTACCACCCGCAACTCCGACCCCATGATATGGCACACAAGCAATTTAACTATGGGTGTTAGTAAAACGAGTTTCTATAACATAATATAGTTTCAATAAATTTAATTATCTATATAATCTATGTGCCGTATTTCATACCAGTGAATCCATCATTTAATGGAAAAGAGTAAAAACATCTATTTAGAACTGTGCGCTGAGTTTGTATACTTTATACTCGCTTTTACCGGTGACTTCGTTCGTGTGACCTACATATATCATGCCCAGTGGTGGGATAAAATGTAGTCTATAGCCTTCCTTAGTAAATAGGCTATCTAACAGTTTAAGAATTTTTGAAATCGCAACAGTGTTCCCTGAGATTAGCACGTTCAATCAAAGTAACTCTTCAGCTTTTTAATATTAGTTCAATAATGTTATGTTAGGCAGATAAATTGTGAATTAAATCGCTACTGCTTATGCTTTAAACAACCAGCAGCTACTCATAATCCATACACGCACAAAACAAACACTAACTTACCACTGCACCGTTAATACACTTAAAAACAATATTGACATACACAACGTCAAAGTTGTAACGGTAGCCATTTTGTCACTCAATGACGTCACGTATTTTGTACTATTATCTACTTCTTTCGTAAGACATTATAAAAGGAGACTTTATCTAAATATATAAAAGAAGAAACTGACTGACTCACTGACTGACTGACTGACTGACTGACATATCAACGCAGAGCCCAAACCGCTGCGTCTGGAGACTCCAAATTTGGCACATAGGTTCCTTATGGGGTTTAGAGGTGCACTAAGAAGGGATTTTTCAAAACTCACCCTTTAAGGGGGTGAAACGGGGTTCCAAAGTTTGTATGGAGAAACAAGATTAGTGAGATCAATTTCGCGGGAAAAGCCGCGGGCGGAAGCTAGTTTTCAAAAAAAAAAAAAAACTTTGTCCATCACAATCAAAGATGATAAATGAGGTAGGTATAAATTAAGCGTTGTGTATTATCAGAGCCGGAGTAAACGTCAGTATCTGTCTTCACTTTTCTTTGAAATCATAGTAGGAAAGGACGAAAAGAAGAAAAGTGACAGTGACAAAACCACGATGCGTCAATTAACCGCCCAGTTAGTGTTTTAAAGAACTTTTATATAACATACAAGCTGTCCCAGCGAAATTGGTACCTCGTATTTCTCACCTTTTAAACGTTTTTTGGACCTATACGAACATTTTAAAACCAAGATCGACGAAATCCGTTTTACCATTTTCGGGTTTTCGCGTTACAAACATAACGTCTAATTACACAATCTTATTCCCCCATCCCCGTTCTTCCATCGGACAAGTAGAGATACACCTATGCGCCACCGTTATAATATGGTGGAAATTCCACGGGCACGAAAGCGCTTTGCCTCCACTTTTATTGTGCGAACTGCCAAGTTGTGGAATTCGTTGCCGGTAGCTATAATCTGCTGTCTTCAAGTAACGAATGAATCGGTATTTATTAGGTAAGCGCGTTCCATCGTAGACTCCAACATTGCTTCACATCAGGCAAGTTGTTTTTTATAGGAAAAAAAACGTCACTTGATTTTTGTTGAAAAAGATTATACCCACCCTCAAGCATATTGACAACACCAAGTTAGATCTAACAAGCAAAATATAAAGCTGCATACTCACTATTAAATTGTTACAGTAACAGTTTCGTAACAGTAACAACCTTTAGTACGCACTTAGACCGTGTTACCAAATGTACCGCACTCCGCATTTACAGTGACTGTAAAAATAAATCAGCCCATCTGCTGCAGTAAACGAATACTAAGCTACTAGATTTTAATGAGTTTAGCAGTATACTAAATTTTAATTTTATTCGTCTCTGTCTTTCACTTATCTAACGGACATTAAATCAAATAGGTAAAAAGGACAAAATTGAAATGAAAATATCTCTACAAAGTTTTTGTAATGTTATGTTAGCTGCAGTTGTAGTCACTAAAGTATATGATAATAAAATTTTAGGCTATCAACTACTTTTAAAACAGTTCATTATAATTTTGTTGATCTGTACAAAGCTGGAGAACATAAATTTATCCTATACTAGCGACCCGCCTCAGCTTCGCACGGGTGCAATGTGTACATAAAAACCTTCCTCTGGAATCACTCTGTCTATTAAAAAAAACCGCATCAAAATCCGTTGCGTAGTTTTAAAGATCTAAGCATACATAGGGACATAGGGACAGAAAAAGCGACTTTGTTTTACATACTATGTAGTGATTATGTCAAAAGACGCCAGTAATGTTTTACATCTACTCTCTTCTAGTTCTTGCCGAGAACTGTGTAGACATTTTTCAATATTAAACAAAAAAAAAAAGTGAACACTTCTAGCTTCAACCCTATTTAGTGTCCCACTGCTGGGCACGGCTCTCTCAACTATCATATGAGTTGAGAGAGTTTTTTGGCCTTAATCCGCACACGCTGGCCAAGTGCGGGTTGGTGGATGTCACATGTCCTCGAATGATTAGTTCTTAGACATGCCGGTTTCCTCACGATGTTTTCCTTCATCGATATTGAACAGCGGAGATGAAACAATTCACACAAAGATGTGTGGGCGCGACCAGGATTCGAACCCGCGACCTTATTTTTCGAAGGCGAGGCCCGTACCGCTGCGCTACCGCTGCTCCCACTTCATAGATTTCATATTATGAATCAATCAGCTCATTTAAGTACTGGGTAATTAACAATCATAAACTACGCATCATTAATCTTTGTGAAAATCGCAGGTGATTGTTGATTATCGGTTACCGTAACATTTGAGCAACCGTCAAAATCAATGAAACACCCCTTTTTATTACTAAATAAACTGAATAATAGGGTTTATGTTTGGAGTAGCGGTGGCACAGCAGAACGGGTCTACCCTTAAAAAATATAAAGTCGCAGGTTCGATTCCCAGTCGTGCTCACACATCTTTGTGTGAATTGTTTCATCGCCGCTGCTGAATATCGGGGAGATAGCATGTCTTAAAACCAATAATTCGAGGACATTTGACATCCACCAACCCGTACTTGGCCAGCATGTGTAGATTAAGGACTAAACTCTCTCAACTCGTAAGATAGTTGAGAAAAGACTCCACACTAAAAGGGTTGACGTGTGTGTTCGTGTAACGGCCATTCAGTAACGAATCTCAAAAAAATATTAAGAATGCCCTTTAAACAACATCACGGTTACACGGTTATCATCGTAATTAATTAATTACCTATTATCATTATTATAGACAAACATTGAACAAAACTATGCAAGTATTATTTGAATACCCTTCAAAATAACCTTTATATTTTAAAATAATTTTCAAATCTCATTTTCACAGTATATTCTTACAATATCTCGTAGAAATGAGAAGTGCATCGTGGTTATTGGACGCGAGACGGAGTGACAACGAGACGGGTACGACACGACAGCGGGACGAGACGGGCACGTGACGCGTCGTCTGTCACTGGAGATATTAGATCTTGCGCTTTATAAAGAGCGTATCAAATGAGAAATGTTTGCAGTCTAGAACATGCTTTATTTATCAGAATGAATTTAACTAATGGTTAACTTAGACTTTGATAGCAATATGATCCTTTAACACTACGTGGTCTAATACAAGCCCTTATTACTTATGTCTTATTATTCGAAGTCATAGTCTATCTAACAGGGAAAGGCAAGAAGGAGAAAGAGTTGGCTTGATAATATAAAGAACTGGACATACTCGCAAAACTGGTCAAGGATAGAAAGGACTTTGCAATGGTGGCTACCGACGCCCGTTAGGGCATGGCCACAGAAGGAGAAGCCTAACTAAACAAAAGATAGAGTAATTAAAGAAAATACCTCAAAAATGACTATATATTAGTAGATCTCACTCAATAATCACACGGCTGCTGCGTGTCTACAACAGTACATTTAGCGATATAGACATTTTTCTTTTAACTAAAAGTAACTTTAGAAATAAAATAGTTTGTAGCCTCAACAATTACTTGTAGATAATAGTCCACATCGCTGCTTAACAACATACCAGTTCTAGTCAAGCGCAAGTTATTATAGGATACAAAAAAACGTGTGTTTTAGAACTGTGTTATATTATTATGTTATATTTCACCACTGATTGCATGTCGTGGAACTCTTTAATAGGCTAAGTCTGATACAATGTTATAATAGATTGCATGTAAATTGTCACATAGCTGTAGAGTTTCCTTAAATAAATAAATAAATAGATATAGACAGTTGCCGGTAACTGGAACCAAACTATGGGATAATTGAAAATAAAAATTTCGAAGATAGTGAATTAAATAAATATTAAGACTGAGAAAACATAACATTAGAGAAGCGATATTATATTTTATAGAGACCTTTTTATAACGAATTTGAAATAATATAATATAGAAGGAATACATTATAATTGCTATACTCTAACAGGGTCATGTACTACTGTACTACATACTAAGACATATATACGTGTGTAAGTGCAATAAACTTCTAAATATATGAAAGAAGAAACTGACTGACTGACATATCAACGCAGAGCCCAAACCGCTGGGTCTAGAGACTCCAAATTTGGCACATAGGTTCCTTATAAAGTCTAGGGGTGCACTAAGAAAGGATTTTTCAAAACTCACCCTTTAAGGGGGTAAAACGAGGTTCCAAAGTTGGTATGGAGATATAAGATTGCTTTGACCAATTTATTCAAAACTTCGCAGGAGTACTCCTGGCATTAAATAAGTAAATATGAGTTTCAGGATTTTTCAAAATTCAACCCTTAAATGGAAGAAATGTGGTATTTCGTTTCACACACATTAAAAACTACAAACACGATCTGATGACCAATAACAAATAAAAAAATATGATAAAGGGTTCTTATAGATCTGTCACTTCACACTGTCACTAATTTTTATCCTAACACCACGCGGGCGAAGCCGCGGGCGGAAGCTAGTAATAAATAAATCATTAAGCTAGCTCAAGCCAAAATAAACAAAATTATAGTCACACTTGAAAAAAGAAAATTTATTAAAAGACATTGAAATTCCAATTGTAAAACCAACTAACATTCACAATCAGTAAAATATCAACTAAATAAACTAATCGAGTGACCGCTAATGAAGTCGCCTCACGAATTCTCGATAACAATAAAAGAAAAAGAGAAAAACAACGAGTCATCACAATCATCGAATCAGCAGCTTTCAATGGGTCCGTCAAACACACGGACAATAGCACAATGCGAGATATCGGATCATTATCAGATCAACTTAGGTAACACTTCAATGAGACGGAGCGTACGCATTCACTGAAACACAAAGCGTTTAAACGCATGACAGAAACGCTATTTAATACTTAAAGAAGTTATGGTACAAAATTTATTAATGAGACTTGTGTTAATAATTGAGTGGAAGAAAAAATTTTTCGCAAGGAATTGTTATGGGAGACGAGAGATCAATTATCAAGAAACATGTATAAATTAACTAAAACTGTTAGGGTCCTAAACGGACGGAAATAAGAGGACTGTATATATAAAGGAAAGCTGGTATACCTATTATATCTGATCATTAAACTCAATGTAACTATATCAAAGAAATAATATGTAAATTCGTGCGCCTGCGCTGGACACACGAAAGGAGTGCGGCGGCCGTGCGTCGCCGCGTTGCCCGTCACCCCGCCGCCGCGCCGCGCCGCAGGACCAGTCCGCTGCCGTTGGAGGTGGGGCCGTAGGTCGCTCCTTAACGCAGCGTTGTTGTGTTAACAAAAACCTAACTAAAAATATATATCTATGTAACTAAATCTAAATTAACCTAAAAATACATATAACATAATAACTATCAAAGTATCTAAATGATCTCTAACTAATTTGGAATTTAAAACAAAGCGTAACAAACTTGGTGATGGGTTTATTTATAATCTGCGTAATTAAAGGTAATCGACACATTCTTTGCTAAGTAGAAAATTTTCTTAATCTTCGAGTGATAATATGCCACATAGCGGCACGTAATGAGCTCATTACCATGCCTCGCCTAAGAAATAATGGTCTTAATGGTCGCAGGTTCCATTCTCGGTCGTGCCCACACACCTTTGTGTAATTGTTTCATCGGCACTGCTCAATACTAGTAAAGGAAAACATCGTGAGGAAACCTGCATGTCTAAGAACTAATCATTCGAGATCATGAGACATCAAACAACCCACATTGACCAGCGTGTGTGGATTAAGGCCTAAACTGTCTCAACTCGTAGAATAGTTGAGACTAGTATAGTTATATATTATCTGTGGTTGAGAGTAGACCTGTGCCCCACAGAGGGACACAAGAGGGGTTGAAGTGAATATGCCCCGTAAGTTTTCGTATAGTAGAGTGTCATAAAAAACGACATAACAAAACGCGACGTTTATTAAATCGGTGCGTAACTCAATCAAAAATCCAAAGAGGATCTTCCGATAATGAGTTCGTTGCGTTTCGTGTCCGACAATAGTCTGGGACAATGGACGAATTCAAATCAAAACGTTTACCTATTCTATCCAGGACGATTAACGTTTTCTTTGTCCCCCCACAATAGAGACAACGGTTTTGTCATTTTTTTTCCAATTTACTCGTTTGCGTTTTGTAATATTTGTTATGGTAGGTATTCGATTGTGCATTTGATCGCTGTTTTGGTAAGCAAAGTTGATTATAAATCTCAGAAATATGTCGTGCAAAACCTTGATTTACTGATTACCTAATATCGACCTAATCGGTTGCTTTAATTGTTCTTATTCAACTTTAAGAAAATGTGTTCTTCAGTTTAACACTCCACCAATCGAGCGGTTATGTGGTTGGTCACCCATACGTTAGGCAGACCTCCGTAATCCAATGTTTACTCATCGTAGGGCCTGCATTAGCCAGAGACAAGACAATAACTGAGGTTAGAAGGACAGCTACTTCTGTCAGTGTCAACATTTTACTAATGGTCATGAGATAGCGAAACAGAATAGTATCTCCTTATTCATGGACGTCATTCGATCTTATTTGTACGATAATACTAAATGATTTACTTCGCATTACATTCTATAAAAGTCAAACGACGATTACACGAGTATTAGACATTAACTCTGCCGTTTGCAACGCGACGTTCAACTTGATTCATGCGCAGACACTGATCAAGAAACACAACTCCAAATTCTCAAATGTAGAACTATCGACTTTGTTACTTAATTTTTAAGTTGAAATTCGAATAATAGACAATAATAATGAGTGTATCTATACCAATTGTCTTTGCAGAACAGATTAAATTGATTTATAATCGGCCATTTTGTTTTTCCCAGTAACTGCTCGTAAAGTTTCTGTTGCGATCGTTTTGTGGTTTATTATGGCGACGTAAGCGACCTTTTGAAGTGACGCAACGTTACTAATGATTTACTGATGTTAATCAAGAATTATTTCCTGGTTTCACGGATTATTACATCAATACTGGTCGGGATATTAAAATCTTGCTGGGGTAAGACGTTAACAAATCCTTAGAATTATACCAATTCGTTTTCATTTTAATACTTACTTTTTAAAAAATCCCGTTCAACTCAACAATATTAAAATTTAAATGAGACCTCCAAGAAAGAAACAAAAAAAAATTTATCAAAATCAATCAATAATTTGCAGAATTATACAACACACCTACATACAAATAAATAATTGAGAACTTTTTGAAGTTGATTAAGATCACTCAACATGTAATTGATCTCACATTACCATCGGCTTGTACATGAATTGTCGAAGACATTCTGTGTGTATCTCTGTCAAGATTGTTACGTAATGGATACCATAATAGTAGACAGTACAAGGTATGCAGAATAGTTAATAGTGATACTTAGCAGTATGGGCTGAGCTTTACATGTGGAACCATTACTCCCACCTACTTCATGTAAGCAAGAAAGCAAGTCGCCAGAAATTAGTCAATTTAGTCCAAGCTGGACATAGATTTCTACCAAGGCACGCCATCGAGCCACGTTCCGCGGCTTCTCTCATCCAGTTCTTGCCAGCCGTCCTGCTGAGATCGTCACTCTACGTCACGTCCTACGCTACGTTGGCAATCCCTGGTCTCCACTCAAGAACTCGATTACCCCCATAGTTGTCAGTTCTGCGGCAGATATGACCGGCCCACTGCCACTTCAGCTTACTAATCCGGTGAGCTATGTCGATTAAATTAGTGTCGGATCTCTTTATTACAAATCCGATTCAAAGAGACTCCGAGCATAGCCCTTTCCATAGGTTACCAAGAGAATTTGAATTTATGGACCAGTTCTACAGTGTGTGTCCAGGTTTCGGCTCCGTATGTTCTGCCCCTTTAGCTAACATAAATGTGTGTTATGTTTATTATAGAGTATAACTTCCTAGCAAATAACAAGTTTGTTTAGTAACAAAACGATTCTAATCGGTACAAACATATCTCGTTCTTGTACCACAGATTATAAAACGACTAGAGCTTTCAAGTTTGGACGTTTTTAACTTAGTGTTAACCAGCCCCATTGATAAGGTAGGAGAACTTAGTGATTGACGTCAAAGCTTAAAAAATGTATTTGTTGGATCAGTTTATACATAGCCCAAAAACATAGTGACTTCGACCAAAAATTTTGTTTAGACGGTGCGGTGCAACAAAGATTTGAAATTATTTTCAAAAATAACTTATGATTCCCACAGTGGCGCAGTGGTCTGACTCGCCTTAGGAATAAAAGGTCGCACGTTCGAATTCCCGTTCTGCCCACACATTGTGTGAATCGCCGCTGCTCAATATCGGTGAAGGAGAACACCGTGAGGAAACTGGCATGTCTAAGAACTAATCATTCGAGGGCATGTGACATCTACCAACCTGCACTTGGCCAGCGTGTGTGGATTAAGGCCTAAACTCTCAAGTTGAAGTGAAGTGTGAAGTGAATGCATTTTATCTTAAAGTAAGTACTAATTATCGGGTTCCTCTGTGTCTATTGTGGTCTACGTTAACAGATTGTCACCGCAGTTGGACCACAGTTCGACACCTGACAGTGTACAAGGGCGATCATCGCGTAAATCATAGCTACAAGAATATCCCGGAGCTCAGAATAGTCTTTAGGAACATGTCGCTTGAATAATTGAAAATGTCACGAGATGTCTGACATCAAGGGAATTGTTACAGCTATGTATAGCCTTAGTCATAACTACAATTTGAACCTAGGTAAATAAACTATTAAACTACTTTTTTTATTTCTGAAATAGGCTGTCTGATGTTAAAAAATGATGTGGTGTTAAGATGCTTGCTTTTCACGCCGCAGGTCGTGGGGTTGATTCCCACCGAAGTCAAACATTTGTGTGATGAACACGTCTGTTTGTCTTGTGTCTGGGTGTCACTTCAACCCTTTTTAGTGTCCCACTGCTGGGCACGGGTCTTCTCTCAACTATCTTACTAGTTGAGAGAGACTTTAGGCCATAATCCACACACGCTGGCCAAGTGCGGGTTGGTGGATGTCACATGTCCTCGAATGGTTGGTTCTTAGACATGCCGGTTTCCTCACGATGTTTTCCTTCACCGATGTTGAGCAGCGGCGATGAAACAATTCACACAAAGATGTGTGGGCACGACTGGGATTCGAACCCGCGACCTCATATTTCTAAGGCGAGGCCCTTACCCCTGCGCCATCGCTGCTCTATTCTGTCTGGGTGTAATTATCTACATTTAAGTAACCGAGATTGACTAGAAGTTAGATTATACTAGGGGTGACACGGCTGTATCACCTGTGGTTCCCGTGACACCTTGGTCAGGATGCGCGAAGGAACATCCGGGGGGTTTTAGTTCGGGTAACCAGTATGGAGCCCAACATATCCCCCGCCCTACGCCCATACAGGGCGGGGGGGATCCTTATAGGATTTCCCCCGGTAAACAAAAAAGGCTTCCGACTACCTGTAACTATTATAATAGATGTTTTAAATAACAAATAGGACCGACGACTTAACGTTGCGTCAACCAACCAGACACAGTAACAAATCTTTGTTCTTACACAAAGATTGTTCGGGGCGGGAATCGATCCCGCGACGTCCCGGGCACTGTAAAGCCCAAACGGACGGCTTACACTGCTCGATTACATAGGTCGTCATAGACAAAGGAAAACATCATGAAGAATATGCACTCTCACGCAGTTTATTTGCTGCTTTTTTATCCTATAATAGGTTTGCGTTTGACCACAACTTGCGTGATGTGAAGCAATGTTGCAGTCTACGATGGAACGCGCTTACCTAATAAATACCGATTCACTCGTGACTTTAAGACAGGTAGATTATAGCTATCGGGAAACAGAGATGCCGGCAACGAATTCCATAACTTGGCAGCTTCTTGCTTCTAAAAGCAAACCGCGGGTCCTATTGGTTTTGCTCGAGAATAATATTTTTCCGAATAATTATGCCAAAAACGTACAAGCATCGTATAAAATTATACCTAACAGTCTCAGTTTCTTATAAACGAATAAAACAATTGTTAAATTCATTCTAAGAATTGATCTAAGACCACCTGTGATGCGACTGTGAGTAGCTAAAGGTCAGCGTAACTATGTGACAGAACATTTAGCGCTAATTATGAAGACGTAGATCACGATGCGCCGGCGCGCGGCGCAGGCGCAGCCAAATATAGATCGAGACGCGGATTAGTGTTATAAATGTGTATAACCATTGCACATAGCGGCGATTATAGAACTCCTACTACATAATACTGTGAATATAATCATGTTTGTCCGTAAACCTACAAATAATAATACTGGAAGAATTCCTCACTTTGCTTTGGGTGCAATAAAACCATCGCGTCGTCTTAATAACAAAAAAATTCTACCTAGGTATTTTTCTTGATAATACAACTGCAAACAACTTCAAAACCAAAATTAAATCAGACATTATTCATAAAAAAAAGTTTAAATTTAATCGTAGTGCATTTTATCAGTTATTTAGTCAATATTCAACAGCATAATAATAACTTTTTATTTAGTCGATAAAATAAAAATAATTAAATAAAATAAAATAACTTTTATTCCGGACTTTTATGTGTGGCAAAAAAGAAACAGATCATATGACTTTGTAATTTATAAAAAAATGTTACAAGTTTACTATTCGACATACCAATATTTACGAATAATTCCTAGCAACAGAGAGTCAAATCTCCATGCTATGGTAAATGAAATGATAAATTAATAGATAATATATTCAAAAGTAGATTAGATATCTACTCTGACCCACGAAACTTACGTTGCTCCCTCTTCCTACGCCATATCTTGAACAGCACTCATATCTGAAAGCAAAATAAATGTTTTTAATGTATATAATTCTGGCACTTTACTATGCTCTTTGGGGTAAACTATAGTACCGCATTAAGCATGCAGTGACCACGTTAAGCCCTCGATCCTGTGCCCGAATTCTCACAAGCCGTGTTGGTTAGCCCGTCTCATCATGCTTTGAAAATGAAGAGAATATATTGCACATGTGTTTGCGCACACGCAGCATTATAGTAGTATTATAATGTCTTGCGTACCTGACTAGTCAGATGGATAATACGGATAAAAGGCGATGATTACTATCTTTTTTCAGTAGGTATATTACGTGGATAAAGTCACAGACAGTTGTTTTCTAACACAATTTTAAACGAAACTGTATCCGTACACGAAAACCATAAACAAAACATTCCTCATAAATCCATCAGTCATTCAAATTAATACAATAATCCTGCGCGGTTATAAAGATGCGTTTTATCACCGGCGCGCACGCAACCATTTGTAAATCATCACTTATAAATATATCTACATAAACTATTGTTATAGTGGGCTGCGTTCTTTATAACAAACTTTGTATTATAAATTATATTAGTTAATAATTATTGATTAAACTCTAATTAAATGAAATAATCCTATCAATGTTAGTAGTTGGAAAACTTGACTGTTGTAAATAGTAAAGGGGAATGGGAAGTACGCTAACAAAGAGTTCACGATTGTCGCAGAGTCCTATGACACCGTCACAGTCTACCGGTACATGAAACGTTGGTTACGTTTCATGTACCGGTAGACTTCCATATGGTCGCGATCACCAGATACACCTCATTACCCATGCATCTCGATAGGACACAAAATAACAACACAGAAAGCTAATCAATATCTCTGCCAATGATTACAACACCAACCTTATCACAAATATTCACAAAATGGTTGGATGGAAATAGATTTATTTTTTGTGCGAGCAAATTCTGTTTGCACACACCACGTGCTCACCCAACCGACCTCATAAACATTGTCTCCTGATGTAACAATGACAATTACAGACAAGCAACCTGAGTGACATTGACGTCTTGTAGGTTTGATAACTGACAGGCCTTATCTTGCTATCATCATGAGTGACTGAAGTGACACCTAACCATCTGTTTAGGCAACAGCTCGCCACGGCTATAGGTTACGCGTTACAATTATCAAATTCATAAACAAAAAAGACACTCTAAAATGATTAATTAAAAAGTGATTAAGGATAAACTCGATTTAATTACAAACGTTTTGAAAGAAACTCGCTCGTAAAATGGTTGTAAAATATGATTTTATGTGATTGTAAGGCGATATAATTTATTCTTTACTCGGGGAGAGTACTAAATTTGATACATGATTGATAAATAGGTTACGAATTTTCAATTAAACATAACATAATTGTTTTAATAACACCTGTAGGCCTTGTAGGACCTTACGCTACGTCCTAGGTAGACGGTTCAAAGCGAACGCGATTATGAAGCGATGACACGCGAATTCAATGCGATGCGGTGCGACGCGGTGGCTATGTCCTACGTGCGGCGAATCGTCTCGTACAGCCGCCACCGACGCCGCCGTTCAGTGGGCACTGTGCAAAAACACAACGGCACCGCATCCAGTTCGCGCGAAAATATCAAGCCAACTGATCGCGTTCGCTTCATTTCGCGCCGCTCCGCACCGCACCCCACGTGCGTTTGGTCACGTAGGGCACTTCAATAGGTTTCGACTGTTTGTTGTTTTCGCGCCGCGCCGCACCGCTTCGCGTTCGCGTCTAGATCGCTCACGCAGGACGTCGCCTTAGGACTCACTGCCTTAATAGCTTAGGAGATAGCGTCTTCAATTTTAGCTTCGAGGTCGCGGATATTTTTTTATAACACAACTTAACGTGTGTTGATTAAGGCCTAAACTCTCTCAACTCATAAGATAGTTGAGAGAAGACCCGTACCTAGCTGTGGGACACTAAAAAGGGTTGAAGTGAGGCACAACTTGCCTGATGTGAAGCAATGATGCAGTCGCGAACGTGCTTACCCAGTAAATACCGATTCACTCGTGACTTGAAGACTGGCAGATTATAGCTATCGGGAAACAGATGTCGGCAGCAAATTGTGACTTTTCTGATTTCTTAACACTTGTCTACTGATTTTCCGGACAACTTTATAATTATTTTCTTTCTTAAGAGCCAGAAAAATAATTAACGAAATCAGCTAGCTAGCTGTACCGGCGAAATTTATACCCCAAATATCTCTTCACAAATATCCTTTTTAAGTTTTCCTGGATCTGTACGAATATTTCAAGACCAAAATCATGAAGACGTGTATCATATCCTGACGGAGTGTATCCGGAACAGATCTTTGAGTAACCAAATGTCAGTGTAGGGAAATGTTAAGGTGCTCCGTCACTAGGTTCCTTTATATGAAGAAGCTAGAATGCTTTATAAATTAGCTAAGGTGCCTTTGATGTTTACGTTAAGCTTGTTAAATAACTATGGGGGTGACTTTATCGCTATGTGATACAACCCTTTAAATTAAGTAAAGAGAGAGAAAATACCAAAATAAGCTAGATCGGTCCAACCGTTTTCAAGTTTTAGCAAAACATCCATCAATTTATTTTTATTTATACAACATTATATGGAAGATGGATAGGCACCGATACAATAAATAAATACTTGAACTCTTGATCTTAACACCTCAGCACTAAGTACAGTCACCAACAAACCGTTATCAGATCAATCTGAAACTAACTGTACACAAGTTTTTGGCTAAAACTCAGTTCCGCCGTTCTTTTTAATTACCAATAGTCGTGAGTTCGTAGAAGATAAATTTGTTGTGTCCCTGATAAGGTTTCCGTGATGTTACAAAGCATTTTGGTATCAAATCACACAATTAGAAGTGATCGGGCTATGGTTCGCCGGGCGCTTTGTCGGCGTATTGGCATGTTCTATTTAAGACTGTTAACTTTAACTTAATATTTGAGTTGCGGTACTTTTTGTGATAAGTTCTGCTCGGTTTTGTGGTTTGGTGGATCCATCGCTTATTGTTAAATACCGTATCTATGACGTGCATAAGTTTGTAGGTATATCGTGTGTCTGTGTACAAGTTTTTAGCGCTTATACGAATACGGATCAATTTTGATTCAGTTTTCTTTATTAACAAACTGCAGCTGGAGGAGATTGTTCTTAGGTAGATTTCAAGAAAACCTGCTAATATATACCTACACCATGACTAAAATAAAATTTTTGATTTATATTTTTCAACAATGGATTTTCGGAAATTATTAAAATACCTATCCATTATCCTATCACCCTTGTAATGGAAGTAAACCTTTCAAAGGTGTCACTGCAAGGGATGATGATACTATTTGATATTACTTAAAAATTTGCGTAGTACTACGTAGTCTACAGACAAAGACATCGTAGATAGAGCAAAGTGAAGGAGATATTCCAGAAAAGTTTAATTTACAAACATGGAAACTGAGAGAGAGACACATTTGCATCGTATAAAAATTAATAATATTTTAGAAAAAAAAAATCAAAAACATACCTGACTGTGAATACTTTGGTTTAACAGAATATTGGTGTAAAGTGGAGCACACCATCGGTGTTTGCGTCACACGGCACGGACAACCGCTGTCGTCTCAACAATCACGGTGATCCGTCCGTCATGACGGTGACGGTGCATTTTGTGCCCACAATACCAACAAGCTTTCTACAAATATTAACTAATCGATATTGCAAATAAACCATCGCTTACTTACATTTTAATCTGTATATTTTGACCGTGTTGTGCAGAAGTTTCAAGCCACAGGAACACAATATTTTAATTGGAGTTTTAAATCAATCAATAAATCTGTTTTACATTTATAAGTAGGTCTGTAATCGTTGTAGGAATCTTTTTGTCATTATAATACATTTTGTCCAGATTGCGGGTAGGATTATTTCTGCACAACACGGTTTATTTAAGAGCCTATGTTATGAAACTCGAATGTTTTTCTGAGAAATTAATCGAATACTTATACAGTTTTAAAAATATAGTTTATTAAGGGTAAATAGGTCCCATATGTTAAGGAGCAAGTCTATCGCTTTTCATTGAGCACTTTCCCAATCATGAGTTGTTACTAAGATTTATCTACGTCAATCAAAACTTATTTTAGCCCTGGGTTTGAACCCAGGATCTCGCAGTTATTAGTCAAACCGTCATTGATATTGAGCAGCTGCAATGAACCATTTCACAGATGTGTGGACATAACTTGAGAATCAATCCTGCGACCTAAATTTTAGAACCGACTACTTTTGCGCAGCCGCTGCGTGTCTTCATCACATCACTGAGCACGATCCACGGCTTTTCTCATCCAGTTGTTGCCGGCCTGCCTGCTGAGATCGTCACTCCACCTAGTCTGAGGGCGTCCTACGCTACGTTTGCCAATCCGTGGTCTCCACTCAAGAACTCGTTTACCCCAGCGATTGTCAGTTCTGCGGCAGATATGACCGGCCCACTGCCACTTCAGCTTACTAAGCCGGTGGGCTACGTCGATTACTTTAGTTCTCTCCGATGCATGTCTTAAAACTAATGATTTCAGAACACAGTGTGACAACCACTAACCCGCTCTTGACCTAGTCTCTTGATTACAATAATTACCCAAAAAAACATATTGATTCGTTAAATCATAAACAGAATGATAAACAAATGCTTCATTAAATCGATTTTAAATTAAAAACTTCTATTCAACATTCGTGTTTATAACCTTTGTTATAAAATTACTTTTCTTTAAATGATCGAGCAATGATTGTCATTTTTGGACCGTCAATCAATCTTTTGATTCACAATTGATGGTTTTAATTGCTGTTCATTCAATTCTTTACTTTTTTAGTTTATTGATAGACATAAGATATACTTTTGTGAGGTCCCTTACCATGAGTTGCAAATATTCTGTGCATTTGATATTCTCTGTTCATTTGTCTGATTTTGAAAATATGTCAGTTGCGATTAATTTTTCATTTGAGGTGAAAGAAATAGGTAATAACCGGAACAGACCACATTTTGAATTTGTAGCAAAAAAAAATCCTTCAAATACTTACTCAGCCTATTTAAGTCTACTGCTAAACATATCTTTCTCTAAAGCACAATAATGAACTCAATGGCAGTCATTACCAATAGTGCTCTATTCGTAGCTATTTACAGTACCTTAAGAACTCATTGATACGAAAATAGTTTTCGAATACCATCAGTAATATGTCAAGATAAATACAAAATTATTTACAAATTATTTTACCTAGTTTTTTTCCAATCTATTTTATCCTATTTCTAGCATTGGACTTCTTTTCTAATGAATAATTCAATGAAAAAAACGAATTTGTAATAGCATTTTGACAGGTTCAAGATACATTCGAAAACTTTTTTCGTACTGACGAACTCGTACCAAGGGCATTTGAATGTGTAAATAAAATTAAATAACAATAATAATTATATTTTCACACATAAACACAGCGCCATCTAGTCCCAAATTAAGAAATTATAATTTCGTACTAGGAAACACTAGTTAAAAGGCAGAGACATTATTTTGTTTGTCACATGCATATTATAGATAAATGACACCCTGGCAAGAATCATCACACAAATATCTGTATTCAGACCCATCTGGGACCAGATTCTCGCGGTTTAGACATTTATCTCTAATCGACAATAAATGTCGATAAAATTCCATTTGTTTTCAATGACATTCGACGGTCAGAATCGGAGTCCAGTACTTTCAGACTTTTAATGGAAAAAATACAAATGTTTTCTTGCTTTCAAAAAGTTCCGTCAACTCCAAAGAGAATCAGTACTAATTTGAAAATACCACTTTATCATAATTATTACTAATTCACATTTATGGAGAGAAACAGATGTTAGCAATGAATGCATCAAAATGTGTGCAGTCATTCTGTTATAGTTAGTTGAAAGGATAGCGTGCAAAAAATAACTTCGAATCATAAATATTATTTACAAGTGAAAATCCGTAGTGTCCTCTCTAATGTCCTACTGGGCATGGGTCTTCTTTCAACTATTAAGACTCTAGAAAGTATAGCCCTTCAAGCGTTCATCCACACACATTGGCTTAGTGCGTGTTGGTGGATGTTACAAGTCCTTCAATGATTAGTTCATAGACATGTTTGCTTATTTCACCGATATTCAATATTATTTAACCAAATATTTACCACAGACTAGGTGCAGTGACGATCTTTGCAAGGTAGCTGGTAAGAGCTGGATGAGAGTAACCACGGAGCGTTCTCAGTGAGCTTTGGGAGACGCCTATGTCCATATGTGGACTAGCCAATACTATCATCATCATCTTCATCATCATCCAATGATGATGATGAAGATGATGACCTATTTATTAGGTAATAAGTAATTATGTAAACAAATTAAAGACGTAAAACACCTATCCAGTGATGCATGACTAAAGTGCTTTATAGTGATCAACAAATTTTAATAAGAAGTCTGAACAAAAATAAATTCACCAAACATATGCTTTGATTTAATCTATAATGATGTTATAAAGCTGAAGAGTTTTTTAAACTCAGGAACCTCCTCAAGAATCTCACGAGCCTCGGTTGAAGGCTAATCTAGACCTTCAACAACTGAACATTTGGTAACTCACAGCTAGTCACAGGTGTTCTCTCTACTATCTAAAGAGAAGGCTTTAATATTATAACGCCGGCCGATTTGAGCAACAGCTTTGAAACAATACATTCAAATAATCAAAAATCTATTAACTATGAAATTGCACCAGAAGAATTAGTTACAGATGGCGGTACATCGTCAAATATGAAGTACTATTTTAGTTCAAAAAGTTCTACAATATTCTTAACTACAAAAATCTAGTTCTTTCATTGAGCACTCAAGTCAAATGGGCCTCCATCTTTCAACATCTGATCAAAAACTTCGTGTCATGTGACTTCAATAGGAGAAAGCTACATCACGGAGCTTTTCGAGAGCTTTTTCGTTGAGCAAACAACATCATTTGTTACCGTGTTATATTTTTCGGGGGTAGTTAATAATCGTACTTCATTCGATTTTGTCGATCATCGTCACTTAGGGTGTTTTTGGGCTTTTGAACGATTTGATGGGTGAATGGATGTATGGATGTAATGGAAACTGGTTTTTTGAAAAGGTGACGTCATTTGTCTTCTGAGTGATGCTTGCAGATTTATTGTAATGTATTTTAGAAGCATTTGATCTATTCTAAAGGTGTTTCTATTTAAGCGGATATTTGCAGAGTGAAATAGAATAGACCATATTTTATTTGAAAAAGTCATATAAAAAGCGAAGAATGCGATTGATTGCTTGTACAGAGCTTTATTGCTACGGTGTTAAGATGACTTCAAGCGAACGACAATCACCACTGTCCTATCATGTTAATTAACCATCAGCTTATATTCTAATCATTTTTTTGGCTTGCGCTTGACCACAACTTGCCTGTTGTTAAGCATTAATGCAGTCTACTATGTAACGCGCTAACCCAGTAAATATCGATTCAGGCAGATTACAGCTATCGGGAAAGAGATGCCAGTAGCGAATTCCACAACTTGGCAGTTCGCACAATAAAAGTGGAGGCAAAGCGTTTTGTAGGTATACTTGATTTATTTAAATAATTAATTAGATATTTAACGTAATAAATTAATTGCTTTTTAGTTTGGTATCTTTTCTAGTGTACTTATAATGCGAAAATTTTTTGCTTTTATTTTCAAATTTATTTGCCTTAAATAGGTAACAAAGGTGTTACAGATATTACAATAGAAGATTAACTTATAATCATTACACAATGACGTGCAAATTCTATACATAACTAACTAGTTGAAACTTTTAAACAATCGGATTTATGTTAAAAAAAAAAACAAAGATAAAATCATCAATTATTCGGTGGTCATATAAATATCAACGAAATTGATACATTCTTTGATGGGAACGACCCTTATGCAACTTTTATCACACCCGAGAACACAACCAAAAGTTATCACACTGCGTGTATTCTGTAGAATGAAGATGGTTTCCAGTCAAGCTGCCTATGCGAAGAAAATGCTTTATCGCTTTTTACATCAACACTTTTTTAGCGTCCCACTGCTGCACGGGTCTTCTCTAAACTATCTTAACAGTTAGAGTTTAGGCCTTATTAACACAAGCTGGCTAAGTGCGAGTTGGTGGATCTTACATGTTCTTTAACAAGTCTCCTAAGACACAGGTATAACACCTAGTTTAGGAGTCTGAGTATCTAAATCTCGTGCCCTAGTCATAAGCTTTGCTTTTACTAAATTATATTATTGTAATTTAATGACAGTTTTTGGTGAAAATAAAGAAATTTATTATTATTATTATTATTATCAACATTCCAATTCTATATTGAGCAGCGGAGATGAAACAATTCACACAAAGATGTGTGGCACAACCGGGAATCAAACCCGCGACCATATATCTCTAAGGCGAGGCCCGCACCGCTGCGCCACCTAAACTCAACTTATCACTATTCACCCTATTATACAGGGTGTATACAGGTGTAAATTAATAGGCACATACTTGACTTAATTTTCTTATTTCGTAGTCTTGCAATAAAATTTGTCACCAGCTGTTCAGACGGCGGCGGAATGCGCTGAGTCACTTAGGGGAACACCCTTATTCCCAACTGTTGAGTGCTACAATTATATCTGCTGATCGATATTATGATGGGAATTTCGATTGAATATCGGGTGTCTTCTTAGCAAAAGTACATTGGTATTGTGTTTGGGACTAAACCACCACTATTACTTCTGTAAGTCAGGATCAACCGCGGCACGTAAGATGAAGTTCGGGCATTGAAATCTGACAAAATTCCGTGACCTCGATATTAGCTACCCTCAGTAAAGCAGGATACTTAGTTCTGATACATGACACCAAGTATCTGCCTTGCTCTATCTTCATGCCAGATATCACAAAATTTTCATCCTATTTACAAGATTACGCCAGACGCCAGGCTCTGGGAGTTTAAACATTGCGACCTGAGGATCTGTCCGCAAGATTGTTAACGATACTTATGATGACATGGTTATCCCACACCACATAAATAAATGTATTTAAATGTCCACACTACTTTTTTGTGTCAAATTCAATTAATTTTAGCGACCCGTCACTTCCTCACATAGGTGCAAACCACTTGTATTAGGTACATACTTAGTTTATATTAACTTCCCTCAATTATTGCTATTTGTATTAGTAAAACCGTATCGAAGTTAAAGTATATGAAAACAAAGGCATTACCTATTATATACAGGGTCAATATTTTTTGAAGGACTGCTGCTGTATTATGACTGTTTAAAACTATTGTAATTGTGTTGAAAGAAAGGGATGGAGTTATACAATGCGTATATCCGCGTCCCTTTCTTTTAACAGAATCACAATTGCTTTCTACACTCATAATATGGCACCTGGTAACTTTTATCACAGGATTGTCGTTTTTACAGATTTTACATTTATTATAATTGAAAAATCAGGCCTTAGTTAAATATTTCCTTAGCTTTACTAAATATTTTGTTTTACTATTCACTTTCGAATCGGTTACTTAATTATTAGTACATTAATCTTTCAAATTATGTCGTCTCTATATCCCAGATTTATATTTTATTTTAATTTTATGTTCAATGCAACTTGCGAACGAGAATTATTACTTCCTGCGTTTGCTAATCATGCAAATCATCAGTAGGTATCAAATATCATTAAATTACTTAAGATACACATTAAAAACCGGTGAATCAGAGTTTATTGAAAGCATATTTTAAAAACACACTTGCGGTGCACTTCAAATGTAACTAGAGCTATAAAAGCAATCTAGTCGATGTTTTAAATATTCAAAATAATAGTACATCGTAATGAAATTTAGATGTAGATATTATTCAACCCTAATATGACATTTCATTTAAATGTCATAAAAAGTAATAACGACACTAATGACTGCACTTGTCAAAAAAATAATTTAGCACTTTAGGACCTTTACTACTTAGACTTGGTTTCGTTTAAGATTATTCTATCACACAATGGTCTGTGGACACCACGTTAAATCAAACTTCATCAAAGCTGATTTGGGTACCGCTGTTGTTCCACTTCAACCCTTTTATAGTGTCCCACCGCTGGGCACGGGTCTTCTCTCAACTATCTTATGAGTTGAGAGAGTTTAGGCCTTAATCCACACACGCTGGCCAAGTGCGGGTTGGTGGATGTCACATCGAATTCACATTGTCGAATGATTAGTTCTTAGACATGCCGGTTTCCTCACGATGTTTTCCTTCACCGATATTGAGCAGCGGAGATGAAACAATTCCCACAAAGATGTGTAGGCACGACCAGGATTCGAACCCGCGACCTTATTTTTCTAAGGCGAGGCCCGTACCGCTGCGCCACCGCTGCTCGCAGCGGTGGTTCAGCGGTAGATTGCCCGCTGTTGTTGTAATTTTTAATTGTGCTTACCATTTACTACCTACCAGAACATTTTTATGATTTCTTTTTGACCTAATGAAAATTTGACGGTCTGGAGTCCAATCGACCCTTTCGGACCAATTCAGAAATATCTATACTTCAAAAAAAAAGCAATGTTTTTAAAGAAAATATTTATGATCTACATATAAACATTGGTATTACATTAACGAAAAAAAAATATGTATACACCCGAGACAAAGATCCTTTTATTCCTTAAATCTAAGAAGTTGGTTAAAAACAATAACAATTCTCAAACTGTTATCATATAAAAATTAACGAATAAAAATAGTCTTCTATAGTAAATTCGCAGCTAGGTCCCAACCCTACCGAGTGAAGGGCCGAGGTCAGACTTCCGTCAACCTGTTGGACGCACGCCGCGATTAATGCATTCCCTCTCTATGATATATCGACGGTTTCGTGCGAAATCGCCAGATACCTTTGTAACCGGTTTTTACGCGCCCTGTATAGTGTGTATAGTTATGAGAATGCGGTTACTTACTTAGAGTGCAACTTAAGTTAGACTGCAACAACAGTGTTAAAAACGAACAATCGTGAAAAAGAGAATTTACTTAATATACTTTAACTTTCGCGTTGCATCTATGCATAGCCACATACTACACTACATTTCAACCCTTTTTAACGTCCCACAGCTGGGTACGGTCTTCTCTTAACTACTACGAGTCGAGAGAGTTCAGGCCTTAATCCACACACGCTGGCCAAGTGCGGATTGGTGGATGATTATTAGACATGCCGGTTTCCTCACGATGTTTTCCTTCACCGATATTGAGCAGAGGAGGTAAAACAATTCACACAAAGATGTGTGGGTACGACCAAGATTTGAACCCGCGACCTTATTTTACGTAAAGGTGTAGTGAATGTCACTCAGTTTTCGCAACTAAATTTTTCTAAGTATGAAAGTCTTCTGCTCGATCCGGGGTCAAACCCGGGACCTCGCGGTTACTAAGCGAACACCGAGACAGTTCAGTTTTTCTAGTTCTTAAATTCAAATTAATAATAATAATATACACACACACACACACACAGCGCCATCTAGTCCCCAATTGAGCAATTATATTTACTTAGGTTATGGGTACTAGAAACTGATATACTATTTTACATTTTAACTTTTGTTTTTTTTTTCAATCTACATTTTAATGTTGATTTTGTGAACATATCTCATTTACCTCAAACTAAATAGCGGCATATGGAATAAATAAAACGTTATTTATAGCCTATAAATTTGATTATGTCGATATAACTTTGATTATGATGTAAATTTTACGACAGCCATTTCAGATTTATTTAATTAATAGAAAATAATAATAATCATAATAACTAACAAAATATTTCGATGTACAGTCGGCGTCAAAAATATTGCGGCTTGTGTTTATACTCGTTCAGGTATAGAACAATGACACTTGTATAGTAAATTAGGTGGTAAATGAAGATAATATAATCTATGAAATATACAAAACGCCAACACTACAGAGCAAGTACCAAACCAAGCTAATATTGTAAAAAAAATCTGACAGCTGCGTTTCCAGATTTAGTAGGTATGTCCTCGCGGTCTTAAATTTAACAAAATAACCAAAACTGTAAGCAAACGAACTAACATAACATTTTATCATTCCAGTTTATTTTATTTCACCTACAATTATTGACACTCACTGCTCTACTCAGAGTAGAAATTAAAAAAAATCCCGGAAATATTTAGTTTTGGACTAAAGTAAACAGTGTGCCAAATAAATACTGTCAATTAGGTATCCCTCAAGTGACGGACAGGTGTACATTTGTACAGGCATCATTGACGTGAACCCTTCGAACGTAACAAGTATTTAGCATCTACAGCTCCCTTTAAAAGGCCTTTCCAATTAGCCAGAAAGCCTTTTGTTAGTTCACCTGACCTCTGCAGTGAGCATTAATTCGTAACTTAAATATAGCCAATACAAGCTCCCCGGCGAACTTCGTGTCTCGTATTTCTCACCTTTAAACCTTCCTTGGTGCCTGCTGATTTTGGATATGAAATTTTCTTAACATTTCTTATCCAAAATCAGCGAAATCAGTTCAGCCGTTCTCAAGTGTTACTTTATGATAATAATATAATTTGTTGGTTTAAGCCCCCAAATCTCAGGAACTACTGATCTGATTTTAAAAGTTCTTGCATTGTTAGCTAGCCCATATTTTCATGAAGGTTATTTACTTCTTTTTTGCTCACAGCTGGGCACGATATAAAATAAAGTTTATGCTGGTGGAGCTGTGGCGGAAAGCTAGTTTATTTCATCTCAGTCACTTGAGTGAGATTCAACACAGGTTGCACGTTATTACTGTGCTATCTACTTTAAGGGCCCAGAGACGTTTGTGCACAACTGTACAGAACGTCATAACATAACATATTTCGAAGAGTTCCTCAAAACAGTGAGGACCACGAAGATCTCAGATATAGAGCAATGAATCATCACGCCAATTCGAAAAAAATATTCTTATTCGATTCTGACCCGTTTTTTGTTTTACATCAATCTATAGACCTATTCAATGGTGATCTTGATCTTATTGACGTTTGATTGACAGATTGACGGACGGACACGCTGATTGGATATAATTACGATGCATATTTTGTTAATAAACAATTGTTTTAACATGCAAGCTTTATTAAACCTTATTTAGAATAGATTAAAGTCTGATTTAGATTAGCTGTTTTGTAAGAATTGTGGCGATATCCATGGAATCACAATCGCGTTTAGCATGACTTGGAAATCAATAGTTTTGATTAACACAGAACAAGATAGATCCTTAGGATTAACTGCGTAGTTATAGTTAATAATATGTCTGAAAGTACATAACAACACATTGAAAATTAAAAACTAGGATAGGGAAAAAGGCACTATAAACTTATAGTAAAACATTAAATAAAAAAATTCGCTAATCAGGCATGCCGAACAGATTAAAAATAAGGGTTCTATGTAAATATTTGAACGGCCGAATTAAGAACTAAAACGTAACTTAAAAGTCATGGTCTGAAATACATTAGCCTGCCTGTAGAGCTTGGTTATTTACATAGTATTATATCATTATCTGTGCTAGTACCAAATTCAAATATCGACACATTTGTAATTGAATAACAAATTTTCATTCAAAATTTAAAACAAGACAGCATTCTAAAACCAAAACCTTTTGCGTCGTTATTAATAATTTAATAATAAACGTGTGCGAATGTTGGCTGCATTCACTCATTCATTCGCGGCTGATTGAGTGATTGATTGGCACGTGACGGTACCAGACCCAATGCTGTGGCTCAATAAATAGGTTCGCGACTCGATTCTAAATTGAAATGTTTCTTGTGATATAATTTTGAATTCTAAATTCGAATTTGATTTAAATTGCAATAACCACACTTGAGTAATCAAATTGAATGAATGAACTATAGTAAATTAGGTACGTATTAACTGGTAAGACAGCTCTAATAAAAATTGTACTGTTGTATAAACCAAAAAATAGAGTCGGGTTTAACAAAATCGGAACAAGAAAACTGTTTGTTCAGAATATATCGACCAAAATATAGTAATAATAGACCAATTGTAGTAATAGTAAACTTAATAAATGTGTGCCTTATAATGGCTGCCTGACTTACTTCAAAGTAAGCAAGTATAAATTACGATTCAAGTGATGAAGAATTGAAAAAATTCTATCATAGAATTACCTCATACAATCACACAGACACACACATATACTTAGTATTGCCTCACAACAGCATCTTTACAAGTCATTAGACGCGCCACCCTCCCCCCTCAGTCCCAGGGGCCGCCCGTTTGTAATTAACTGAGGGCCATAAATTGACCGTAACTGTCATATCATATTGATTTAGTCCCGCGAGTACCTACGCTACGCCAGTTTTCAGAGGAGAAAAATTAAAATTGTTTGGATTGACTATTGGGCTCAGAGATGTAACACTGCTTAAGGAGCTTATAATTGAAAATAATAACTGAATTATAGTCAGTTCTAACGAAGCTGATAGTTTTTCTAAAACTTATTCAGAAAAGCCATTGTCTTAGAGGTTAGGTGATGCAAGCAATGTTTATTGAAAGGACCAGACCGTGTCTTTTTAACACGACAGAATTGGTATAATTCGAACAGGTGACTGCTCTTGACCAATCAAAATGTAACGATGCAAACTAAAAGACTTTTGTTATAGTTTGTATGTAAATAGTGTATCTATGCTGCATTCTAGAAGGTTATGTTTCGCGAACATGCTTTGCATTTTATAATGTGTGATAGGTACGAGTATCTACTTAAAACAAGATACCTTAATTATTTATCTTCTAGATATTTCTAAAGGAAAAGATGTAAAACAGGAACTATAAATCCTTGACTCACTTCAAACTGTTAACAAAATAGCAAACCGCTGAAAACACTACAATCATCCGCTCATATTTTCAACTTTCAACCTCTGAACAAAACCATTCATTCTTTCATTCGTTCCATTCATAATATAACAATCAATGTTTCATTAGCAACATTTCAATAGCGTATCAGAATAATAAAATAAACAATATTTTTTCGAAAATAGTCGAAATCAAACAGGACATTTCATTTCAATCATATTTATAAACGAAATTCTTTCCTTTCGAGCAGACGGCTACCATCGCAGACTGATTATTGAATGAAGTGCAGACAGTATTATTGCCGGTTCGCAACGATTGAGTCTGTCAAAACAACACTAACTACCGAAATCGAACAACATTTGGCCGACGGATGATAGAAAACAAACATTTACTTGCCACTCTTAAACAGATGATTCGATTTAACAAACATTATGAACGAATTTACGACCGATCAAAATCGACATCTCGCTACAAAAATATTCGTGCCAATCGATTTAAAAACCATAGTTTCTTAAGAAACGCCCATAAGGCGCATATTTGCATGTAAGATTACAGTGATGAGCGCGGATGTAAGATAGCCGCCATGTTTTTTTTTTCCCGCCAAGAAACGCGGTGTTGCCCGCATCGAGATATTTCAACTGTTTCTTGATCGTGCTAATTCTAATTATATTTTTTTCTTTGTGTTGTATTTTAGACGTTGTCTATGCTCCGATGATCGGCTACGATGGCTGATTAAATACGGCTGCATCAATTCAACCTTGATGTGTGAAAGATTAATACGTTTTTACAAATATTGAAAGTTTGTTTTGAGAATTCAGATCTAACGCTTTACATCTGAGCTGTTGATATCTTTTGTCTATGGTTTTATTGTGAATCTGTTTCCGGCCAGCGTCCCGTATTCTTTTTTTATGGTGCAATTAGTTATGGTTAAGGTCGTTTATGATTAAAAATTGTGTTGAATTGGTTATTGAAAAACAAATTGATATTCATAATAGAATGAATGAATAGAACCATATCTGTTACACAGCCAATAACATGTTTGTTTAATTAAAGAGGTCATATAACAATGTATCTATATGGTGGAAATTCCACGAGTACGCACAAAGCGCTTTGCTTCACTGTTATTCTGCGAACTGCTAAGTTGTGGAATTCGCTGCTGGCATCTATGTTTCCCGATAGCCATAATCTTCCGGTATTAAAGTCACGAGTGAATCGGTATTTACTGGGTAAGCGCGTTCTATCGTAGACTGCATCATTGCTTTACACCAGACAAGTTGTGGTCAAACGCAAGCCTATTTTGGGATAAAAAATACATCATTAAATTAGATCCAATTTTAAAATGTTTTTAAAATTGGTTTTTCAAAATCATTTACATAGTTTTTTCTTATTGCGCCTGTACAAAGCCAGGTCAGGTCACCAGTAAAGTTTAATTTACCATAACTATGGAACCCATATTAATATAACATAAATTACATTCAGTATAGATCAATTAAGTACCAGTGACACGCCAATATTGTTGCAATGACAGATCATTGAGTCGTCTTCCGATTGTGCATCATCTCCGTTGAGGCAATCCAAAAAGATCACGCAACGTTGGCGCATCGTTGGCGCAACCTGATTTTGAAATATAGATGATTTTTAAAAATGCAAATTTAAAGCAAAAATAATTAATGACGTGAAAGCTGGTAAAAAGAATCACGAAAAAGGAAGGACTCGTTATAATAGTTCACTTTAATTTTTTATCTATATTTTAATGTGGTCACGCATGACAAAAAGTAAAAAATTTTGCTATATCATTTGTTTTAAGTATGTATTTTAAGTATACTAATCGTTAGAATTTAGATCATAGCGTAAAACATAATGTTTTAATACTAATTCGAGTAAACTTGTATTTTATTTTTAAGTCTTAAAAGTGCAACACTAGTAGGTATCGTTAGCAACGTTGACACAACGTTGTTATTTTTAAGTGAATTGCAATGCTCTAGTAATACAGCCTTAGCTTCAGTTTATAGTTAAGCACCGATATGGCAATACGTCATTTAGCTTAGCCTTTGATTATGCTTTTGGTGTTATAATATGTATCTACTTATAGATGGACCGGTGGCGTGGTCAGTATGATAGGTACTTCCTTTTCACGCTCCCACACAAGTCAGACATTTGTGTGATGAACATGTCTGTTTTTCTTGGGTCTGGGTGTGATTTTCTTTATTTTATGTATAGTAAGAAAAGCATTATATGTAGTATATTACCAGTTATCTGGTGTCCACAGTACAAGCTCTGCTTAGTTTGGGATCAGATGGCTGTGTGTGTTAATGTCTCACTATACCTAGTATTATTGTTAAATATATTAAGTACTGTTTTTGCAGATCCAGCAGCTTAACTTGATGGGAATTTAACTGTTGATACATGATTAAACTAATTTGATGATTAAAAAATATATTTCGTCATTTTCACACGGCTAGCCCAAAACTATGGAAGAAAAAACAACCAAACAACCCAAACATTCTAAAGGAACATCTGACAGAATTATTAATTCAAATAATTTCAATATGACGCACGAAATCTGTATGCAAAAATCCATCAAAATTCAGTTTTTTAGGTAAAAGAACAAAAAATATTTACCCAAACTGACACATTTTTGCATACATACATTTTGCATTAGTTAGATTGTAATCAATTTATTGATTGACTGATTGATTGATAAACTCGCTTTGTTTCACATTTTAGAACGGGAAGCCTTTTTTATAATGTTGGTGAACCTGTTTAAAATGTACATAGCTAATAAAAACTATTGCCAATATAACAAAAACCTTTTAAGCGCAACATTAGCTTGTAGTAAAACATTGCATATTCAAAATGTTACAAAGAACAACAATTACTATTGCATCCCACAGCCCTTTTGTGTTAAAAAGAGACAGCAATAGTGTTTTTATCAACCCCTATCTCAAAATAAGGGGTGTTGGGACCCCAACCAATGCGACACTGTAGCTCCCGGCTTGATTGACTTTTATGTACTTTTTTAAGATTTTTATTACGATTACAATCCTAAATAAAGGATTAAAAGTTATTTAAATATGCAACGATATTGTTTCTTAAAGTGATAAGCATAAGGTTTTATTTTAAATGGAGAAAAGAAGACGGTTCTTCAAAGAAAATTACGTGATGACCCATAAAATGTCCGCTTTATGATAGGCTTCAATAAATTGTTAATAACAAAAATCTGTGGTAAATCCGGTATTCCAGTATAATGTAGAGTTTTTGCCTGAGAATCAAGGCTAGGATATCTCACACGCTTGCGCAGAAATAGCAACTAAATTGTACAATATATACATAATATTTTGTCTTAATTTGTTCACTCAAATTGATTGGGACTTACCTTACCCTGGACCCCGATTCTCATACTTTAGAGACAACTTAAACGATCGAAAAGAATGGCGAATGTCAAGTAAAAATTAATTTTTGTACTCAGAATGTCACATAGTATTGTCTTAGATTTACGCGAATATCACACATTGAAATAAAACTACTTTTTAACGGATTCTATCGCGGTTTATTTTAGATTTTAGATCCCGACGTTTCAAAGTCTTTTCAAACTTCATGTTCACGGGTGGAAAAATGAAAAAAGAAAAAAAAAATGTCACGTTAGAGATAAGTCTACAGTTCAATGCACGAATTCCAACGAGTAGGTATTATATGCAATCGACGTCATAATTATTTAGATATAAATAGTTTTCAATCCATGTTCGTCACTTTTTTTGACATAAAAGAAGGATTTCGTTAATTGTTTGACTTTTTTTCGGCATTTGTCTTTAGAGTTTTAATGTCTAAAGCGCGAGAATCGGGTCCCAGGCCCTGGTGATCAAACATGCACAAGAAATTTTGTTGTAAACACTGTCTATTATTCAGGGATAAGTAGAAAGAGACAGAGAGTACTCGCAACATCGCTACATGTTTTGTTGTTCAGTGCAAACGGGCCGTTAGTTACACCCAGGGATACAGCCAAAAGTGATTACACTGCGTGTATTCTGTAAGGTGGAGTATCTTCCCAGTCACACTGTACATAGAGCGAAGAAAATCTACTTAAAAACCTAGCCTGACCCCATCAAACGGCTGTTATTGCCTACATCTCTATATTTATATATCTCTATATTTTGCTTGCTCTATGGTCAGCGTATGAAACATGATAGGTAATAATATCAGCTATGTATAACACACACTACTGTCTTTGCCTACGCACGTAATTTGACAGGGGACCATTTAAAAAAAAAACTATCTAATTTATGGCTTCCACTAAATTTCCTAGTGATCCCAAATAACTTATCTTATAAATCGTGAAACGTGTCAATTAACTCTTAGTTAATGTCGTATTTATGTTAATAGACTCCTGACAGACATCTTTGGGCATAGACTAAAGTGTTGCAAAGAGTTTTTAAATGTCAATTGAGCTAAATTGATTCAGAATAGTGATGTCATGCAGTCGATTGATTGATTGATGGAATGACAATGTTATTGCTTTATGTCCTTGCTGAACAATGACATTTGCCTCGTTTAACTTGAATATAAAAAGAAAAACACTGAAACATTCCAATTTGATCAATACGTATAAATATTAATAATGACAAAAATTACGAATTATTCGTCTCTAACACTTCTGACAGAATTGCAATTTGTTTAAACATTATTGTTATTTTTTATTCAATAGTCATTAATAGATTGACGTAAAATCAAAGACAATATAAAGTTCATAGTACAAATTATGTACTTAACTTATCAATTTTACTACAATTTAACAGTGTTTTCCGAATACAAACAACGAGCAGAGTCTATTTTAGAAGTTTTGGAGAAGAAAACTGCCGTCATAAGGAAAGGTCACATCTGAAATTTAATTTGTAACTAAGTTATTAACATAATCGGACTCAGTAAAAGATACTGATTCCGATGATATCAATAAATCAGATACGAAAAAAAATGTCAGATGTGCCCTTTTTACTTATGACGGCAGAAAATGTTTTGGAGTTAGTATTAAAACATTAACGAGTAGCAACGGTAAGTTTAAGTTCAATTTACCTGGTTCACGAAAATCAATCTGAGGTTTATAAAATTAACATGGATTTTATTGTGACTATCTTTAATAGGAACAAAATAATTCTGTAACTATTGGACAGTTTCCTATTACATTTCCTTCAACTTAATTGATATCTGAATATAGTCTGACAACTCCAAACTTGACATTGACAAAATTGTGGTAACTCTCGACAAGTTAGAAACAGGGCTAGACAAAGTGACATAGAGCAAATATTATGATTGACTTATGAGGATTGCCATAAGATTATCATGTGACTTCAAATGTGAATGTTATCCAATACATTTAACGCTTCGCAACGTCACTTAGTCTAAGGGTCCAGGCTGAAATTATTTATTTCAGACCATAGATTCACAGTACATCAATTATTTTAAACAGATAAAAGATGCTCTATGAGGCGACATCTATTTATATATTAGGTATTTAAACGTAAATTGAATTGAGTAGTCATCTAAATGGGAAATAACTCTGATTAATAATGACTTCTACCCATTTTCTGTGTAAATAGCAGATATTTTCGATAAATCTACAATAATATATGTATCTATCATAGATTAGATTTAAGAAAAACTGACAAAATTTATGTATATAGCTACCATTTAAGCAGTATGGCAACAACTAATTAGATATTAATAAAAACTTTTCTATCGATCGGTTTATAATATCGACGTATAATTAAAATGATACAAAAGCCTAAAATTATTGAGTATCGATAATTTTAACATCGATATCGATAATCGTATTGGGTCATTCATTAGTAGTAGTATGTAAATGTTTTTGGGAGATATGAAGGGATTAAAGATGGTCATTTTAATTGGATATCTATCCAAGAAGTCGAGGTATGGTTTACCAGTTATTGAGGTTAATAGAGATTTATAAATTGTTATTTAATTTTAAAGAATTAGTTAATTTTTGTTGGGGTTACAATCAAGGTCATAGTGTTTCTGGTAAAACGTGTTTCTAATATTACTTAGAAAAGTTGGTAATTGTGCCTTATGAAAACAACAACAGGGTTACATATGGAACTTAAACATAAAGTAAGAGGTGAGTGACATAATATTTACATCTGCTGCCTACAATTGCAGGTACAGGCGTGCGTCGCCGTGGGTGCTATGAATGAAGAAATAATTAATTTTCATTACTTAGTATTTTCTTAGATTTACGCGAATATCACAAAAATAAAACGAATTATGATTAATAAAAAATGGCAGAAGTAAAACATTAAATAAATAAATAATAATATGTATTCTACATAGTTACGATAAAAATAAATATTACATAACCAATTCGAAATAAATATGGCGGATGATTTATGGCGGTATTGACATTGCGCGGGCGCGGGCGGCCATCTTGCCGGCTAATTGCTAGTCTGTCATTAAATCAGTCACACGTTACGTACCTATTGAATGTTTCAAATTCGAATATTAGTTTCGTGGTGACACTTATCGGACGGTTAACAATATTCTTTAATCTGTAGAATTGCCCCTTTGCTTATAAGTAAACCAATCAAGCTGATAATAGTTGAAACATGTTTATTCCTTTTCAACATAACCTCGTCCTGCCCAATGGTAAAGGGCAAAATATACATTAAGGTTGCCGTCCAAACTTAACTATAATAAAAATGAAACACTAAATGTGTTGATAAGCGCAAAACTTGAGAACGGCTGAACCGATTTCTGTAATTCTTTTTTTAGAATATTTCTTGAAGTATGAGGATGGTTCTTACGCAGAGAAAAATGAAAAAAAACCTCCTCCGAAACGGCTTGACCGATTTTTATGAAATCTGCCCTCTAGTGTCCACTGCACAAGAAAACGTGTTGCAAGCACTATCTATCTCTATCGTTTAGAGATGTTTTGTTGTGCAGTGCATACGCCCAGTTAGCCTAGCCCTCTGCCTGATAGAGGCATCGATTGCAAAAAGAATAACTATATTTATACTAATTTTAATTAATTAAAATACCTGTTAATGCCGAGATCCCATGATCTGTTACAAGCTCTGAAATGTTAGGTTGTAGGTACAATCTAAAACAAACTTGAGGGCTGAGTCACCTTTGTCCGTGGGAGTAAACTTAATTGAATCCCCACACGTAGTCCCCGGGTGGTGCAAATCACGTGACAATCAACTGGTGATAGGCTTCGGCCGTGGTTAGTGACCACCCACCAGCCAAGCGGTCTTGCCGTGTTCCGGTGCGATGTCTGGTGAAACCATGGAGAGAGGGTGGGTCGGAATTATTGGTCCTTTAAGGTTTCTAACCATAAGGAGGCTCATGCCAATGCCACCTTCTCACCGATAATCATTCGTAGTCACGAGTGAATCGGTATACTAAGTTGGCGCGTTCCATCGTAGACTACATCATTGCTTAACATCAGGCAAGTTGTAGTCAAGCGCCAGCCTATCGCAGAATAAAAAAAACTGCAATAAAATCCGTTACAAAACAGTTTTATTTCATCACATTTGAGTTGAACTACTGTTATAGGTTTTGTATGTACCTACTGTGGCTTCAACTTAAAAATGTGACAGACAGAGTAATTTAGTATAACATTATTATTGATTTAGTATAATTAGTATGAATATATTGATCTAAATGACTGGCTACGTCAGATGAATCACGTTAGGTTTAGTATTCAAGAGTGATTAAGATAAAATATTAAGTGCTTGGAAACTCCTAATTGCCTTAATTAATTTGTTACAAATATCTTTTGGGTTGTAGAAAGTTGAAAAACGTATTATACATGTGATTCACGTTGGTACGTACTTACAGGTATTCCTATAGGTAAATATAAATATTCTGGGACATTAACACACACGGTCATCTGGTCCCAAGCTAAGCAGAGCTTGTGTTATGGAAACCAGATAACTGGTATATACTATACATATAATACTTTTCTTTTGTAAATATATACTTACAATAGATATTTACACCTAGACTCGACACAAACACAAATGTTCATCACTAAAGTTTGTCTCGGGTGGGAATCGAACCCACGACCTGCGGCGTGAAAAGCAAGTATATTACCGACCACGCCACCGCACAGATAATATAATAAGTACTATACTAGTATTATACGTATAGGTAGAGCAGAACTACAGAGACAAAAGAATGATTCAACATTTTTTGGCATAATTTAATGTCTCAAAATCTAAAAATTGATCCAGTACCTACCAATTAACAATAAAATAGTGTTTACAATTTTTTTTAAACAAGGTTTATCTTTGTTATATTATTATTTTGATGTGTACTAACCTAGGTTAAAAATAATAGCAATAAGAAAGGTGAGGTCAAAAGTGGGCTAGAATTTTGAACACCAATGTGATATAACTCATTGGAAAGCTTATTTAATAAGCTGTTAGAATTTAACTAAACACGAATTTTAGGAGCAACCATTTTTGTAAAAATCAAAAAAATGTAATAGAAAAACAAAACGCACATTACCTTTAATTATCCGTTTCCTAAGCAGTATAAATATTGCAATCACGTCAATAATTGCATTCTGTTACAGTACTTTTCTCTTGTAATATTATTCTAGCTGCAGCTTAATGTAATTATGACGAAAAATATTTGTTATCTTATTAGTGTAATAACAAAACGCATAGAAAAAAATATAATTACGGGAAACGTCATGATGTCATTGTCATTGATCAGTTTGATTGACAGCGTCGAAATAATTTTGATTTTTTTGGTTGCTCAATTGTCATTTGACCATGGGGTTGCCAATTGCAATAATCATAATATTGCATAAAGGATTCTTATTTTCAATTTCAATTTTTAAAAAACGGGGGGGTGTAAAATTATTTTAAATACACCAAAAAATTTAATTAATTATGCTCTATTAACCTATGTAACTCAGATTGCTGTTCAAATTTACAATTATTTTAATCCCAGGCTCTATACATTTTTTGAACGTCTCGTACGTAATGTTAAAATGATCAGATGTAAAATTAACCCCGAAATAAGTCGATAAAAATTGTTTTGTTTCAATGATTGATATTCGTATAAATTTAAGAAAATTCTATAAGTACCAACATTTAAATATCTAAGTCTGAAAAAAAATCTATTAAAGAGCTATTGTTACAACAAATCGCTAGAGTAAAAAGTTGTTCAGTATCACAGATCATCAAGACTGTTCTATTCATAGACTATGACATTACTTCAATATGACATATTAAAATAAAACTACTTTTTAACGGATTTTATCGCGGTTTATTTTAGATTTTAGATCCCGACGTTTCAAAGTCTTTTCAGACTTCATGTTCACGGGTGGACTGAGATATTTGACGCCCAAAAATATTAATCACAATTATTACTGACTACCTTCAAACATTAATATTTAAGTTGCGTTCCGATTTAAGCAAACTGAGCTCACAGTGTCTTGAATTCTGAGTTGATTTTGTTTGGGTTTTGGTACAAGTAAATTAAGCACTGGATCCCAAGCTGGTGGTATATTCCATTTTCATTTTCTCTGTTAAAATTAGGATGTTTTTTAATTTCAATAGCTTCACGGATCATTCTTGGTAGGAACCGGTTTTCTTTGACTCAGAATTCAAGACACTGTGAGCTCTGTTTGCTTAAATCGGAACGCAACTTAAATATTAATGTTTGAAGGTAGTCAGTAATAATTGTGATTAATATTTTTGGACGTCAAATATCTCAGTCCACCCGTGAACATGAAGTCTGAAAAGACTTTGAAACGTCGGGATCTAAAATCTAAAATAAACCGCGATAAAATCCGTTAAAAAGTAGTTTATTTCAATGTGTGATATTCGCGTAAATCTAAGTTGCTGATATATATATTTTTTAGTCTTTGTGTGAGATTTTTGGTTTTGGTGTATGCTCACTTCCAAATGTAATTATTAAATTACCTTCAGATTGTGTGGACTTGTGCCGACCTCTTATTCAAAAACATGTGCAATGGCGTTAGATTTGTTATCTCATTCTGTTTAGTAGAATCGCCATAAAACTTTCATTCGTGGTCTATGGTTCTAGTAAATAATACAAAACACTTGAACATTATTATAAAGTAAATAAACAATAGATAATATTGAATAACGCTTAACATAAGTAATTGAATAACACTTGAAGCAGATGTTTAAGTAGTTGAAACAAAAAGTTGAATTATTCAACATTATTCACTCGCCGCACTAACAGGGTTATAAATTAATGGTTAATGTTTAAGTTGCGTCCAACTATCATCAACACATACGTATTTATAATAAAAATATTTAAATTATATAAATACTACCTACATTACATTAATATAGAAAGGTGAAGGCAGAGGTGATTATCACCCAAGCATAGATTTGTAGTAGGAATTAATATTCCTCAGTGTCAGTGTAGGCACGAACAAAACGTACAAGTGAGAGGAACTATACTGATGAAAATTCAAGAAAGAAAGAGCAAATCTTATAGCTATGCTAATTTTTAATGACACTTAACAAATCATCTAGCTTCTATAGAAAATTGTTTAAATAGTCATACGAAGTATGTGTTTATAGCCGCAATATTTTAACCCTAAACCACCCTACGTGACTTATAAGGAGCAAGTAAAATTGCTACTGCGATTTTACATTAGAAGAATCCAAAAGATTCTTGGACTCTGAGATCACGTTAGTACCTAATGGCAAACATGAAACCACGATGTTATCTGTTAAATTACGTATGTATAGTTTTATATACTGAAATATAATATTAATAACATTTATACATATTCAAATTACTTCATGCAATTATTTGTTTATAAACAGTCATAAATTGCATGCTAGGTATAAACATAGGACAAGATTTCTCTGTATTCAAATCATTATTTTATAATGTTATTTAGAACCAATGCATATCAAAATAAACGGTTTTAACACTCGAATAGGTCTGCCTAATAATATTTTATTCATGAATAACAAATAAGTAATGTAAGTCATAGATTGAATTATAAAAAAGTTACATTTTTGTTTTTCAAATATAAAATTAGAATCAAAATTTCTAATAAACTTCAAACATTATTGTTAACATATTATTACTGCTCTCGTGTCCCAAAAATACCATAAATATAATATATTCAAACCATAAACAAGTCAGTAAGTTATGGAATATCTAGCAGATGTCGCGTCAGATGGTATCAATAAATTTAAGTTGTCATATCCAAACGACACGGGTTCAAATTGTTTAATATAACTACGAATGTAACTGTTTGTTTTATATCATAGTTTGGTTTTAATTAAGTTTGGAATTTGATGAATAAATAAGTCATATTTTTTTAAATATTGTAATAGGTAACAGTCAAAACACAGGCTTTTTGGATACAATTTATATTTGCATTGTACTTTTCTATGTATGATTATATATAAGGTATTGTGAACTTAATATTTTTATGTCATGTAATTTTTTTAATGCTATAGTTTTTATTTAAGTAAGTACTTTAATATATAGATAAAAGCTTAAGCGAATTATATTACTAGGTAGGTATTTATTAGGATATTTTAATATTATTGGTAGTATTGGTAACACATTTCAATCTAACCTATATACCTATTTGAAAAATCCTAATAGCTTTGTAGTCTAATGTTTTTAAATATTAAATTGACGACTAAATTTAATACGTAGGTACTTACTTCATAAACACATTTTATCATACATTTTGAATGATAATTAATAATAAAATATTGTGGTAGGGATATCACTTAAACCTTTTTTAATGTCACACTGCACGGGTCTTCTCTCAACTTACGAGTTAAGAGAGTTTAGGTCTTAATCCACACACGCTGGCTGCGGGTTGGTGGATGTCACATGTCCTCGAATGATTAGTATATAAAAATACTTAATTTCATGAATAAGTCACTAAATTTCTTTTTTAGGTTACAGCGGGTATTAATTAATTTTCCAATTAGGTATGGACGTAGCAATTAAAAATTAAATTAAACAGTCAATCAGTTATTATAAATCAGTCAGTGACTGTTGTGTGACTGTTGTTTGTATGCATACCTACCTATATTTTATTTATTTATTTCTTCAATAGGTGATATTACCTAACTAACTAGTACCTAGGTACATCAGTAATTTTTTTTCAGATAGATTCTGCTCATTATTTTGGTACAATACCACACATGTTCATGTGTTATAGGTATGTATACCTACTACTTATCTTTATTTTTTTTGTAAATACCTACATAATTTATCTATACTAATAGTGTCAGGATATATGTTTGGTTGAACGCGCTAATCTCTGGAACTACTAGTCCGATTCGAAACATTCTTGCACTGTAAGATAACTCATATTAATGAGAAAGACTTCAGGTTACTTTGTATCCTACAGCTGGGAACGATATAATGTGCAGTATACTATGGCGGAGCCGCGGATGCACCCGAGTCAAAACAAACCGACATTCTTTATACAAATTATTAGATAAGTTCTATTTGCATGAGTGCCACTTAATATCAAGAAATATTTGTACAAGACTAAGCGAATTTGTACTTATTTAAAACTCTGCCTATGATACATTGTTTTACCTATTACATATATTTTTTATTGGTTGTATTATTATTTATTGCATCAAGGGATGTTTAACCGAAAGCATTGCTTTTGGCAGATATTTTATTGTAATTCGCAAATGGAACCTGAGGTCAGTTATTCTATTTGTAAAAAAAAATAGGAGCCATAGAATTTATACTAAATTGAACTACTTTAAACTTTGTATCTAAGAAGTGAATATAATTGACCTATGTATGTATATTTAATTAACACATTTTTATTATAAACGCGTTTGTAAGTATTGATGATGGTTAGACGTACTTATCCTTAAGATTAAATATTAATTTATAACCTTTTTAATACCGCCAGTAAATAGGTACCTATTTACTGGCAGTATATTGAATGATGCAACATTTTACTTTTTAAATTTCGAAAACTATTTAAAAAAATTCAATTCAATATTCAACATAATTCAACGTTAACCCTTTAAACGCCGTGTCAATTTTTTAAACAATATAATTGTCATAGGCGTACATTTTCCAAAACGTCTTTATGTATCAATGTTTACAGTGTGGCGTCCCTCTCTGACGCCCCGCCCCGCCAGCCCCCCTCCCCCTCCGCTCCCGATAGACGCGTTGCAGACGCTTGGGGCGCTCGACTATTTAAAATGACGACTGTGTGCATTGCTTTACAAAAATAAAGATGGCGGACTGAGAAAAAGGACGCTAGAGGATGCGAAAATAGTGGAAGCTATGCGGCTAACTTGTATGAATGTTTAGCGAAGGCAATAAAGTTTGTGAGTTGTAAACTTATGTAAGTTTATGGGGTAAGTACATAAAGTTAACTTGAGTGAACAAGAATTCTGGTTTTAGGACAACTTTTGGTTTAATAAATGTTTCCAGGATTATAATATGCAATTAATTGATTATTTATAGCATAAAATGTCTCATTTAAATATGCATATGCTTAAAAAAATTAAAACTTTTTTAACCGGTGATAACCGTGATTGGCTGATAACGAGTTTTTGTTTAATTTTTGTGTAGAGAAGAATCTGAAATAGTGAGAAAACTACATTACTTGCCCACCAGTAACAGTTTAGCTGCATATTTTTGTGATTATGCCTATAAACGACAATAATTTTGTTTATTAATTAGATGCTCTTTGTCTTGATTTAGTAAACATTACTTTTAATACATAGTCTGATATTATTTCTTAGAATCAACTTATTAGTATGCCATGCATAATTAAGTAATTATAAATTATCCTGTTAAAATATCTAAATCTCGTACCTATAAATTGTAAAACTTTCTAGGACTTTTTTATTTAAAATGTGTTAATATATAATTCAAATCATCTCAACGTTCACCTACGAACAAACGGCCTTTCGGCACAGTACCGCCGCGCGCCGTCGCTGAATACTTACTGAATTTAACGGCCCGTCCCAAACTTTTCAGAACCCAACACGCATCGTGAAATTTAATAACACTGCGATAAACTATCTACTTCATCTAAATATACAACATTCTATACAAATAACATAATGAAGTATTTTAAACAAGCATCAAACATTTTTAAAAAGCAATAAAACTGCTTTAAATATTTAGTCTAAACGTTTGTTTGACATGTATACACTCTAAATATGCTTACCTCCGTTTTCCAATGAATATTCTTATTTGACAGACAATGATAACACCGTTCCACCTGTCACAAAGAGCACCTAAGTAAGCAATGGCACTTCAGACCTCCTCATACAACTATTGTTTTCCGAACTTTTATTTGTTTTCGAAATACGTGAAACGAATTCCTCAGCACATCAAACACCATGTACGAAGTCGTTGAACCTCTTTCCAATCCATCAATAGTAAACTTAAACAAATCAACCGTATTTGAACAGATGTGGTGCGACGGTGTCTTCACAAGTAAATACGCATAGAAGGGACAGTGGTCGCACAGTCCGGTGTTCACTTCACACAAACAAGTGGCACTTAGTTAACTGGACACAATATTTGGCACAGCACGTGAACGTGTTAGTCGTTTGCCGCGAGTTTCGTGGTGTGTTTACGCGGGTGTAAGCGAGCGCGAGTCGCAATGCGGTTGCGTCGCGCTCCGCGGCCGGAATGACGCGCGGCCGGCTGCCCGCTGACGACAGCGCCACGCGGATACCGCCGGTACTAACGCATTCAATCAAACGTCCACTCGTGATAAGATGCAATGCAATTGTTTTATTTTTGCAATGCGCTGCATTCTCATTATAATTTTTTAAGTTTTAATGACGGATTTGATTTTGTTTTTATTTCTTGTTATTTACTATTTCTTAGGATTGATCTATGTTGTTAATAAAATGAAATACTTGAATAAAATTATAATCATTCGATGATATTAAAAATAAAATATTGGTCATAAAAATCGCTTACCTACTGAAATTATTACTATTTAAAACCATTTTGCTAAGTTTTTAACATTAACGAATTAATGCTTGTTTTAAGTTATTATTTGATTTAAAAAATAAACCACCAAATAAATCAAATTCTAAATACCGAAACAATAACGAAAAACCGGTGTTATTAAAATGTCAAAAAATGTAAAAAGAGCGCAATGTCAAAACATTGCAAAAAGCCAGGTTGTGACGTGACCTTGCACGCGGGCGCGGGCGGTGCGCGTGCAGTGTCGCCGTCCCGCTCGCGGCTCGCGGCGGGCGGTCCTAGCCCCGCCCCCTCCCGCCCACCTCACCGCGCCGCCTTTTTACCTTCTGCGCTATCAATTGCCTCATGTGTACCTACGTTCTTTATTTGAATTGAAATAATTAATATTCAATTATCTGTGAATATTTCTTTGCCTTTGAATATATTGGCATTTGAAGGGTTAAGGCTTTTAATAGTACCTAGGTATATTTACCTACTTTATGAATTTAACAGAAATAATTAACATGCAACTACATATTTGTGAATATTTTTTTTTTGTGTTTAAATATTAGGTGGACTTAACTATGATTATTTATGAATTGAGTAAAAATAAATTAGAAGATAACATAGCACACACGTCTGTATTCCCCTAGGTGTAGGCAGAGGTAACAGGTAGGTAAGTACTCCTACATATTTAAATAATATTAAATTATTCCTGAACTGTTTTTTTATGTTAGAACATTTTGGGATCCTTCAGGGTGATTAGCTGTTGGTAGTGTTATTTTTGCTCTACGTTTTTTATTTTTTATTATTGGACCTAAATTGTAAAATAAATAAATTTATTTATTACGAAGGTATGTAGGTAGGTATTTCTGGGTATTTATTTACTACGAAAAAAAAATTATTTATAATTTTATTCATTTAGGATCGAACGTTATGAATTTAAGAAATGATATTTGAAAATGCATTTTGACAAGTTTAATATACCTAGTACCTACCTACCTATTTTTTTTCGTATCTATGAATGACCTCGTAATGACTGTGAATAATTTTAGTTAAAGTACAGACAGAGAAAAAAGCAAATAGGTATAAATTCCTATTCACCTTTAAATCCAAGTTTTTAAAGACGAAAATGTGGTCTATCAAGTGCACCTTAGGTAAATTTCTGTAAACTATGAGTACTAACCTATCTACAATATAAATTGCCCATTGTCTGAAACATGAAACAGTGTATTGATAAAATGAAAGTTCTATAATTAATTAGTTTAATAATTAATTTAATAGTTACTGTGTAGGAGAGTGTGTATGAAAGAGCTTATATGGTTTTTTTTCTAACATACATAATATACCACAATAGTCTAATTTATTTTTTACTAAGTAACACTGGATAACTATTACCTAGATAGGTACCTAGGTACTAACAAAAATATAACAGTTCTACCTACTAAAATAAAATTTAACTGGGTAACTTGAAACATTATTTTATAAGTACTTATCTACTGCCTATAAATGCTACCGAAGTTTCTTTAACTTCAAGAATCAAGCGCCGGAGCAGAAAGATTGTTGAAACTTGAAGCCTGTCTGATTTCTCAACAGTGGTCCGGAGATAGGAAGTTGGTGGTCTTGGAGAGCACGTAAAGTCGTCGCACCTGCGCCCTGTCTTTCACAATTTGTGTCGGTCAGTCCGTCCCACCGGACCCTGAATTTGAAGAGAATAGTGCGCACACACTTGTGCACTAAGTATCATATCTCCTGAGTACCTGGCTAGTCAGCTTAGACGTCAAACTGCTGGGCAGTGTTGCCAATAGGAGCTCCATTCTCGCCGAAAATCATTCTTAATTACAAGTGAAACGTTATATTGGGAAAGCGCGTTCCATCGTCGACATCACTGCTAATGGGCCATTTACACGTGGACAATAGCCGAGACATCCAGTAAAACAGGTCAGCAAGGTAAAGAGCATCGTCTAAATAGGGTCAATCTACTGTATCGGATGGTCCTTTAAAACCAGGCAAGTCGTAGTCAAGCTCAAGCCATAGGCATATTACCTATTTAAAGACAAAAAAATGAAAAATCTTAATATACCTACTTTAAAGATCCCATTTAACTGGTTTCACATCGTGAGTGTAGGCTGAACCATTATGTTTTGAACCCGGGAACTGCTTTGCAATGCACTTTTGACATACTCCATTAGCTTGAAATCGATTCTTTGGTTGCTAAACACTGGATAATAAATAAAAATCCTTGTTTAAATCTTAAACGTTAAGTTGTAGACGGTGGATGTGGTTTTACGATGCAGATATTTTAGGTTTTATAGTTTCGTAGGTGTTTCAGTTTTTATTAGTGTTCTCGATAAATAATATTTATTGTGTTTTAGTCAACAAACCGTAATGAAATAACTTTTTTTTTATTTAATTTAGAGGATTTTATCACATAGCGATAACGTCACCCCCAGAGTTGAAATAACAATGTTAATGTGTGAACAAAGGAAATAATTGTTTTATACAAAAGAAAGGTGAGAACAATTTTTTTATTTTTTTATTATAGAATAGGCTGGCGCTTGACTACAACTTACCTGATTTTAAGCAATGACGTAGTCTACGATGGGACGCGCCAGCCCAATGTACCGATTCACTCGTGATTACGAATGTCTTTCGGTGAGAAGGTGGCAGTGAAATAGGTGGTAGGCTTCGGCCGAGGTTAGTGACCACCCACCAGACAAAGCCGCACCGCCAAGCGGCCTTGCCGTGTTCCGGTGCGATGTCTGGTGACACCATGCAGATGGGGTGGGTCGGAATTGTTGCTCCTTTAAGGTTTCTAATCATATGGAGGCTCATTCCATATGATTAGAAACCTTAATCTCGATTAGAAGGCTCGTAATCATAAGTGAATCGGTATACTAGGCTGGCGCGTTCCATCGTAAACTACATCATTGCTTAACATCAGGCAAGTTGTAGTCAAGCGCCAGCATATCACAGAATAAAAAAAAAGATGATCTAAATTCTCCAAACCACGAAAAACACAAAATACGAGATGGGGTTTCATCATTAAACGCCAGTGGAAGTCTCTGGAAACTTTCTTCTCGACCTAAGCTTCAGCGAAAATCGTAAAAAATCATTGAGAGAAATTTTTCACAAGTTAGTTTCATTGAAAAGGCAAATTGAAAAAACAATTGACAGTATCGTAAATTGAAAAGTAATTCGTTGATACATATAGAGTTCCATATTTAAATTCTGTGTCAAATTCTTTTTTTTTTCATTCAGAAACTTCGAGTGAGTTATTTTTACTTACAACATCTACTTCCAGCTAAGTGACTCTGCTCAAATTCTTAAAAATGTTTTAATTGTTGTAGAAATATTTACTTCAACCCGTTTTGGGAAGCGGGTCTTCTCTCAACTATCTTACTGATATTATAAGTACTTTAATGTTTATTAATACCCATTAAAATCGATTCCCACCCGAGACAAACATTTGTTTAAATATGTCTGTTTGTCTTGTGTCTGGGACTCTGGGTGTAATTATCTATATTTAAGTATATATTTACAAAAGAAAAGTATTATATGTAGGTAGTATACCTGGTTTCTATAGTACAACCTCTGCTTAGTTTTGGATCAGATGACCGTGTGTGTTAATGTCCCACTATATTATTATTATATTATTATTATTAATGGCATTATGGCATCACTCTGCATATGGCAGGAGTCTGATGCTGCAGTGGGCAAGTGGCCTCAGAAACTGTAGAATTTAACTAGAAACATCAAAATATTCAGTTTGACGCCACCAAAAATACCTATAATCACAGTCAAGTAATCTACAAGCAATTTGACACGAGACTCACAAACAGACAAACAAAACAAGCCGTCAATCAAAATAATCAGTCAAGAAACACAAACCTTTCATGCAATATTAATCTTTATTGTATGGAAATAAGGTTTTAAATCGTATAACAAAACTATTATATAGAATACGGATCTATACTTAAAAATTATATTATGAATGAATAAAAACTGTTTGTTTGTCTGTCTAAAAATTATAACATTAAACTAAAAAATTAATCAATGCCCGATCCACTTACTTAGGAACAATCTTGATAACTTCAGCTTTGAAATAAGAAAATCGTATCTGAATCAGTCCATCCGTTTAGGCGCTACGAGCCAATAAACTTGTACATAGTTACACACGACTGCGGTTTAATACTCCTCTATTTTGTCGGGGGTTAATAATACCACCTGTAGGCAGACCGAGTAACGGTGGAGCAGTAGAATCAGCCTCGCTCTGAAATAAAAGGTCGCGGGTTCGATCCCCGGTTATACCTACACATCTTTGTGTGAATTATTTCATCGCCGCTGCTCAATATTGGTAAAATAAAACATCGTGAGGAAACTGGCTTGTCTAATAACTAATCATTCGAGGATATGTGGCATCTACCATCTCGCACTTTGCCAGCGGAGATGAAACAATGTTATTGTGGGAAAAATGAATTAAGTAGGTACCTACGTGCAAGCAAGGCCGCGGGATAAACCTAGTACCTACTCTATATAATTTCGACTCATAAAATTGGTAATTTTCGCGAAACAGGCTGTCATCACGCAAGAACCTTTATGATGCAAAATTATATGTGGTGTGCGTGTGCGCACCGTTTTTCTTGTATTTCAGAATTAGTATGAAGCAAATTGAGTTATGGTAGCCATTTTAACTATAATGAGTATGTCAATTGGTCGGTTTGATTGAGGTACCTTAAATTTTTGGCGGGAAGTTGCCTTTTTTTTTATTTCGAACGTGACCCTTTAGTTGAATTCAAATAAGTGTATCAACATTTGTTTCTCCATTTCAAACGCCCAAATCTGGAGAATCAGAATCAGAATTTGAAGATTTAAAAAAAAAACATTGGTCCATATTTAAACGACTCAAAGAAGGTGTAGGTATTATCGTACTGTTCAGGTAACTATATAAGTTCAGTTGCAGTTAAGTTTCGATCAAAACAGCCCTTCTTCTTCTTTCTTCTTTTAATTATGGCCTCTGCAGAAATTATTCCGCAATTTTGCCAGTGTCAAGTTCAAATAAGTATATAAGTTTTTAAAGATTAGTAGTAAAAAACTAAAAGACTGCGACGTTCTAAGACGCCATTTTTTTTTCGTACTTTCGCAGTTTTGACAACCGCTGTCAGATACGCTAGCGTCAAGTTCGCGGCACTCATGCGCTTTAGCTTTTAGGTTATGAATGACAGTTACAAGAATACCATTTTGCAGTAAGACGTAAACCTCATTGCAACTGCAACGCAACTTGATCGGTGCGTCAAGAAATTATGTGAATTACAGGAGATATTAATCAGATCTCCCAGCTGGCTGCCTGAGTATATACGGACATCTTACATGTCTAAGAACTAACCATTCGAGGACATGTGACACCCACCAACCCGCACTTGCCCAGCGTGTGTGGATTAAGGCCTATAACTAACTCATATGATAGTTGAGAGAAGACCCATGCCCTACAATGGAACACTAAAAAGGGTTGCAGTGAAGTTATTTATTAACTTACTATAAAAATAACTTCGAACTTGTCACCTTTCTAACATGGGACTAGTCATCCGTTTCCTACGATAAATGCAAACTACACAACTGGAAATGTCCGACCCCGGATCGAACTCTGAACTTCGCAGGAAACTACGTCGGAAACACAACTGCATGCAAGCAACCTACTCAATTACTGAGCTTATAAATAAATACGCTCTCTTCACTTCGACAAAAGTATTTGTTCTACCCGGGGCTCGGACCCGGGACCTCGCGGTTATTAAGTGAACAAACTTAGGTACTACTGGACCTTCGAGGCAGTTTAATTAAGAGTGAGTAATGAGCAGCGGTGGCGCAGCGGTACGGACCTCGCCTTAAAAAAATAAGGTCGCGGTTGCGAATCCTGGTTGTGCCCACATATCTTTGTGTGAAATGTTTCATCTCCGCTGCTCAATATCAGTGAAGGAAAACATCGTGAGGAAACCGGCATGTCTAAGAACTAATCCTTCGAGGACATGTGACATCCACCAACCCGCACTTGGCCAGCGTGTGTGGGCCTAAACTCTCCACTCGTTAGATAGTTGAGAGAAGACCTGGACCTGTGCCCAGCAGTGGGACACTAAAAACGGTTGAAGTGAAGGTGATTATCTCCTCATTTAACATTTTATCGTAATCGGTGTTTAGCAGTTTTTGTGTTACCTGCTGTTAGTACAATAATTTCGTTCGTTCGTACTTTTTTCTTAATTTTTAAATGGTTGTTTTATGGAACCAGCTGACCCTGTGAACTTCGTACCGCATGATGCACATCAAAGAGATGTTTACAATTCAACTGACATTTTACTAAAGACAATATTTTTTGATTGATCTCAATATCTAAACGGTTCAACGTCACTCAATTGTTTTGCCTTCCCTAACACTTGAACTTTGTGGTATGGTATTAAGTTCAAATTGACTTTTAAGTAATTACGAATCGTTTGTATGGGAGTGTAGAAAAGTGTTGTTTTTATTCTTTTTCAGGCACTTGTCTTTCCATCCTCGTACGTGAAGGAATATTAAAAAAAATAGCGATATCAGTTCGTATACAGACGATTAAAGGCGAACGCGAATGTGTAGAAGGCATAATCGTCTGTAGTCGCCGATCAGCGCCTGTGACCCGCGAATTTTTGAATTTATAATCATGCTTGTGTTCTGTCAACACTGAAAAAACTTTCAACTTGACAGCAATATCCCCATTATCAAAATGATCAGCCATTTATTGAATTTATTTGTTACAAAAAATGTGATAAATGAAGAACCGCTCGACCGATTTTGTGTAAACTTCACATAAACCATCTAATAAATACTCCGAACGAAGCCTAAACATTTGGTTATGATACGTGAGTCCGTTCTTATACAAAAAAAATATAAAAATGACAACGGAAAGTGGCATTGATTTTAATACACATAGATATAAAATTAAATCTTCAAATGACGTGCCAATGATTTGTTTTCATAATAAATTGCTTATGAAGTGATCTGTATCAAAGTGCATAGTACATCTTCATATCAACCATAATTAAGATGTAAAGTAATTTACCTGACGGCTGATGATCGAACGATGAAAATGATCGTATTTATTACAGAAACAGTTAACTTGTCTTACTTAATATATAAATGCGAAAGTTTTTATAAATGTGTGAGTGTTTGTTACCCTTTACGCAAAGACTACTGTACCTTTGCTACGAGTGTCATCATCATTCCCCTTGCCTTTTTCCCATTTCTATTGGGGTCGGCTCTCCCAGTCTGATGCGGCTAGCTACCAGAATTATACGAGCGACTGCCAGACCTCGAAACCCGTAGGGAACCAGTAGCCGAGAGGGTTAGACCAGGTGTCAGATTATATTGGCTACTGACTACGTGTAACGATTGTCATAGATGCATTAAATAATTTCAAGATAATTTGAACCTGTTCTATTTCCAATCTATCATACCTATTCTATATATCTAACCTTACATTATCTTTTTAATAAACGTTTTGAACAAAAAAATGATATTGAAAACGAATTTTGACAGGTTTAAGATAATATTCGAAAACTTTTTTCGTATTGACGAACTCGTACTAAGGGTACTGAATGCATTTTCATTCGGTTTTCTCGGTTAAAAAGGTTTAGGTGTATAATTTGTACCCGTGCAAACCCTTTGCTCAACATTTATACTCGTAACTGCGTGCTCAGTTTGCTTAAATCGGAACGCAACTTAAATAATAATGTTTGTTGGTTATCAGTAATTTTATAACTGTGATTAATACTTTTGGGCGCCAAATACCTCAGTCCACCAGTGACCATGAAGTCTCAAAAAACTTTGAAACGTGGGGATTAAAAATCTAAAATAAATCGCGATAAAATTCGTAATAAAATAGTTTTATTTCAATGTGTGATATTCGCGTAAGAATTTTTTTTTTTACCTATTTATATGTTGTATTCACAGATTATAAATACTCTACCCCGGGCGGTGGACTGCTCTGTGATTGTTTTCGTACTCACTACACACTATTTCGAGATTGTAGAGGTTTTTATCGTAGCACGTGTCACGTGACGACCTTGACTCCGCGAGTGAACTCATTCACGAACGAATGAATGGGACGCACCTACTTACACCACACACGTCTCACACTTAACTGCTATTAAGTTGAATTGAAGGGTTTAGGTCAGTTATCAATTAGGTTTAATGGTGTCTACTGGTCGATAATAATGTGGACGAAGTTATTCAGCAGTGTTTCTCAAGAATTCTATGCATCTTTAACCCTTTTTAGTGTCCCACTTCTGGGCACGAGTCTTCTCTCAACTATCTTACGAGATCAGAGAGTTTAGACCTTATTCCACACACGCTGGCCAAGTGCAGGTCGGTGGATGTTACATGTCCTCGAATGATAAGTTTTTAAACATACCGGTTTCCTCACGACGTTTTCCTTCACTGATATTGAGCAGCGGCGATGAAACAATTCCAACAACGAAGTGTGGGCACGACCGAGAACTGATCCTGCGACCTTATATTTCTAAGGCGAGACCCGTGCCGCTGCGCTACCGCTGCTCGTAAAACCTATTTATTTATATTTACCGCCTTTAAAAATAAACCACACAATATTTTAAAAATGAATTTTTAAACACTGCAGTTAGCCTCATGCTGTGCTAGGTGTGAAAGTGGAGGTACCATTTAGAAATTACCATTTATTTGCAATAACCCGATAATATTGTTAAAGAGTTAGCTATTTAAAGGCTGTAGGGGGTTAGAAATAAAATGAACGACACACGATAGCAACCACTCGACACGAGTCCAGAGATGGGTAAAGACTCAGTAAATACTGTCACGTGAGTAAATACTGAGTAAATACTCTTTTATACTGAGTATTTACTAAAAATCGACAGTAAATACTTTTTTTCATTTTTTATCACATTAATTGGTTCTTTCCAGGAGCTTGACATAGAAAATACGACCCATTGAGGATAGGACCCGCTAAGGATTTAATTTCTGTAGCTAATTCATACAAATGCCGAACCAATGTAACTTTTCCTTGTAATTTTTCTTAGTAACTAGTTGGAAATGTGCTTGAAAATAGATAAGTTAGCTATGTATTGCTTAAATTAGATAATATCGTACCAAAAAATATGAAATAATTATAACACACTAAAGTCCATATCACCAACCACACTAAGGGGCTACTTAGGTAAGGTTTCTTTGTTTTACATTGAAGGGATATAATGTTTTGCATAAAACAATAGAAGGGCGACTTGCTATTAGTTTCTCTGTCATTTTTTTGAATGAAGTTAGAAAATAATAGAATGAGAGGCAAAATCAAACAAACATTTAGGACATGCTTATTCGTGTTCCTCAGTCGTAGAGTGCGCTCGTGTGTGTTTACGTTGTAAATCCATTTTGAATTTGGCTTATTCTTACGGATCCTATTCTGATTTATTGATTCTGTAGGCATAGGTACTTACATATAGGAATAGAGCAAATAATTTTAATTGAACTATCATAGAGTCCTGAATTAGACCAACTGATTAACCGATTCTATAAAGTAGGTAAATATAATTTTAACACACACACACACACGCGCGCAAATATTTTAAAATGACAAAGTAACGATAATTAAGGTATGCAACAAATATATTATTTTCTTTTTCTAATAGTAGGTATACTAAGAACTAGAAAGCTACCTTTCCGAAATAATTAGATAGACCTTACGCGGTATGCGGAAAAGGGCGAGGCGAGGTAGCTGAGTCAGAGCAAGGTCCATCCTTTCCAAGTGACCCTCGACTTATGAACGACGCAGGCACTTACAGGCTATGCATGGGAGTTTTTGGTATTAGATACCTAAATCACCTCGGACGGGAGAAGTCACCCGAGTGCCACCAGTTCGGGGCTGAAGGGCATAGCGCTGCATACGCTGACCAAGTGCCCGATGTGGCCGTCATAGACTGGTCGCGATGGCTGGGAAAGAAGAGAGGGTGGCAAACATCGTCCCGCTCCGCAGCTTCAGATGCTGGCCGGCGGGTTAGCCCACTGCCAAAGATTTTAGGGGGTGAACCGGGCTTAGCTGCTTAGAGCTGGAAACCCTGCTGGGTCTTGCTTACCCTTGTTACAAACAGGAGTACCACTCCCCCCGTGTCTGTCCAGGGCGAGGAGATGCTACAGACATTTCCCTTTAATTAAAGAAGTGGCTGAAGCTGGCTAGGAAATGAAATGAACTACGTTTTAACATAGCACAGTTGTAGAGAGCTCTATGTCTAGTCCACTTGCCAGTATGGCTGAGATCTAGTCCCTTAGAGAGGCCATGGTTGAGCGCTTAAACTTGTCTCTCAAGGCGGTTTCCGACTGGGGTGACGCCAATCTAGTCAAGTTTAATGCTGCTAAAACCCAGGCGTGTTTATTCTCTGCTAAAAAAAAGGCCATTCAATTGGCTCCTACTTTTCAAGGTGTAAACGTGCCTATTACAGACCACCTTGAGCTTCTTGGCGTCAATATGACTTCGACCCTCATTTGGCCCGTACATTGAGTCCATGGCCCAACTAGCTGCCAAAAAGCTAGGTGTCCTCGCGAAGCTGCGTCAGTACTTCAGGCCGAAACAGATGCTCGAGCTATACGAAGCACAAGTTCGTTCATGCATGTACTGCTCGCATCTTTGGGTTGTGTCAGCTAAATACCAACACGAGGCGTTAGAGTCTATAGTAAGGCGACCCAAGAAGCTTATTGGCAACGAATCCCTCGTCAAGGCTAAATTGAAAAGTCTCGAGCATCGCCGCATAGTTCCTAGTCTTTCGGTCTTTTACCGGATACACTTCGGAGAGTGTGCGTTGGAATTACACAATCTTATTCCCCCATCCCCGTTCTTCCATCGGTCAAGTAGAGGTACGGCTATGCGCCATCGTTATATGCTGGAAATTCCACGGGTACGCACATTGTGCGAACTGCCAAATTGTGGAATCCACTGCCGGCATCTATGTGTTCCAATAGCTATGATCTCCCGGTTTTCAAGTCATGAGTGAACCGGTATTTACTGGGTAAGAGCGTTCCATCGTAGACTGCATCATTGTTTCACATCAGGCAAGTTGTAGTTAAGCGCAACCCTATTTTAGGATAAAAAGAAAGTCAAAGTAACTGAAGGTCACACATAGTATAAGTTGTTTTGGTGGTTCATCATCATCATCGGCCTATTGCAGTCCACGGTTGGACATAGATCTCTACCAATACAATTCATTTCACCCTGTTATCGGCTTGCCGATTATCTTTCGCAGATCGTCACTCCACTTAACTGGAGGGTATGCTATACTACGCTCTTCAAAACGCAGTCTACTCAGAAAATTGCTTACTTTTTCGTTCAGTTTCGGCACTTTTTCTGCCGAAAACGGAACTGGCATAGCAGCTGCATTTTTCTGCCGAAACTTGCCGCAACCGAAACCGAACTTTTGGTCGGTCACTAATCTATCTATTTATATAAAAATGAATCCCTTGGTCCCACCATATTATTATTATATTATTATTATTAACATCACGCGTGAACGGCTGCTTTCGCTAATTCTGTATTTAGAATATTTCTTGAAGTACGAGATTGTTTTTTAAGAAAAATAGATAAAAATAAGAAATTGGGAAAGGAAAATTAGAAAGACAGAAGTTATCCGAAAGAAAAAGTCACGGCCGAAAACTGGGCGAGATATTATAAAAGGAAAGCCGAAGGAAAAGCAATTAGTATTCATGACTTAAACTGCCGTGGTTATATTTGGGTGGTTATATTAGCTAGGTCTGAGACCCGGTAGATGGCACTGCTTTACCGGGCAGGACGACGTCAACCGGGTCCGTTATTTATAGATAAATTTTAACCCAGACCTAAAAAAAACCATCATGCTCATCACACAAAGATTTGTTCGGGGCGGGAATCGCACCCCCGACCTCCGGCATAGCAGCCAGTTCGCAAAAAAGACACTCCACTATTGTCAAAAGTATTTACTCATGCGTTAGAGTAAATACTCAGTAGAAATGAGTAAATACTCAGTATTTACTATTTACTCAGTAAATACTAAAATAGTATTTACTCACCGCCCATCTCCACGACTAATCCTTTCATTTTGTTTATTGACACAGTTAGGCAAAAATAACGCACCTCTAGAAAGTCTAATACACTTAAGCGGTGCAGTAGACATTTTTTATTTATTTTATTTATTTAAAAGGCATGTCAACAGAATAAAGCACCAACATTACTATAAAATAATAGGCAAGTACAAGGGCTTGTTCTTATGCCAAATATAGCATGCACTATATTTGGCATGACTGGGAATCGAACCCGCGACCTTATGAATCTAAGGCGAGGCCTGTACCACTGCGCCATCGTGGCTCTCTTTAACTCTTAGATCAAACGAAAGTAGCTCATCGTACCACCTATTAATAATTATCCGCAAACACATAATGCGAGTACGTAAATTTCAGGGTTATCCCCGATTTTCATAGGATTCCATAATCAGGTATTGACATGGCGCCAATCGGACCACCGCAGAAGTATACTGTTTTAAATAAAAAAAGAATTTTAAGAATCGGTTCACAAATGGGGGAATAATCGCTGTACATAATACATAAAAAAACCTTCGTCTTTTTTGGAAGTCGATTAAAAAAATACAAATAGGTAGGTATAAAACTAGTCTTTCTAATTTGACAACATTCCTACCTTACCAAATAAATAAGCAATAATCGACCTCAGGTCAATAAATAGTACATAAATAACGTTATTTTGTATTTAAACTATGTAGTTAACCAAGAAAAATATGCGAAAGTATCTATTTGATGTAAACCGCTTGCCCCCTGGGCAGAGACAGGGGACATTGTTTTAGCTAAATAACTATGAGATGACCTATGACATCGCCCACGCTGATTCTACAAAAAATCTTAAAATATATAGACGGATCAGTGCGCGGTGGCGTGGTCGGTAAGATACTTGCTTTTCGCCGCAGGTCGTAGGTTCGGTTCCCACCCGAGATGAAACATTAGTGATGAACATTTGTGTTGGTGTCGAGTCTGGGCGTAAATATCTATTTTATGTACCTATATATTTACAAAAGAAAAGTATTATATGTATAGTATATACTAGTTATCTGGTTTCCATAACACAAGCTCTGCTTAGCTTGGGACCAGATGACCGTGTGTGTTAATGTCCCAGAATATTTATATTACCTTCCTCCGCAAAGAGAACAAATTACTGAGAATAACATAAGTTAAGAGATAACACAGTTTTCTTCACACAACAGGCAGCCCGTTTGTAGACTCATCTTGTAGAATACACGCAGTATAATAACTTTTTAACTGTGTTCCTGGGTGTGCGTAAGTTAGCCAAGTTTGTCGTATCTAGGTCTAAAACATGACGCTTCTGGTGATGCAGGTGTTCTTATGCTACCAGATGTATGCATGTTTGTCGATGTGGCAGCATAAAATAAAATTAATGACATCTTTACATATTATTAAAACACCAGACGGAAAGAGACTGTACCCTACGACATAGAGAATTCTAGTGCAGGGTCTAGGGATGATGTGACCTACTGTTCCTACCATATTTATTGTAAACTAGCGGACCCCGCAGACGTCGTTTTGCCTGGTAAAGCAGTGCCACCTACCGGGTCCTAAAATAGATTACGACCGATTCTCAGACCTACAGAATATTTAAAGATCATAATATTCGGTCGCCGTTTGAGAGGAGTTTTTTGAAATTTTTCTCTGCCTAAGAACCATCCTTGTAACCATCCAAAAAATGTTCTAAAAAAGGAATTAGTGAAATTGGTTCAGCCATTCTCGAGTTTTGCGATTATAGAAGATTTTTTCATTTTCAATTAGAATTATATTGTTATAGTTATGCAGAGATTAGGTTACAGTAATTATTCGCGTGCAAATTAGTAGGAAAATATAGGTGAGATTATACAAAATTCTCTTAGTTTCCACTGGCGAAATATTCACAAGAAGACATATTGTAAGCACTATATATCTCTATCGTTTTGAGATGAGTTGAAAGAGATAAGACTATTCTTGTATCATGTTTTGTTGTGCAGTGCAAACGTCCAGTAAAGAAAACTCAAGCATCGTCCGTGTGAGTTACTAGTCAGTAAATGTCATGAGTTTAGAGTATGTTGAAATATGATTTCTGAATAAATAAACATTTTGAATAAAACTGAATCCAAAATTAAATAAACATTCGTAAAGTCACAACATAAATTTATGTTTCCATAAACTGAGGAAAATGGAAAACTGCTTACTTCAAGAACGAAAAACTCAATACTTTTGTCATAAAAAAGAATATTCTAGAAAATCAACTCCAAAACAAATACAATAAGAACATGTTCTTCAAAAACAGAAAACTCTTCAACGTCTAAAATATAATCAATTGTTGATCACAAATTCCCGCCAAAACAAAATAATACAGAAACAGACCTGATAAACGACCAGATACACTTTGCGAAACATGAATCCAATAAGAGTTCCCGCAATAACCCAAGAAGGAAACCGAAAAATTCCGAAAAATGGCGAAAAACTGGGAAATACCGAAAGTTTGTTCAATAAACAAAGAGGCGAAACGTTTGGGCCGCATTGCAACACATTTTATACAAACGATGACATAAATACTCATTTTGTAGAACAATATCCGATACTGAGTGAGGCCTGTCTAACAACGAGTTGGTACACTGCGCGCGCAAATATTGGGCACCGATAACTTTATTTTTTGTATCATCAATATCTTGTTTTGTGATATTGCTTCTGATACTCATGAATATGAAATGATGTTCGTTGGAGCTTAAATAATATTCCGAAGTTGAGACTGTGAACCTGAGAGTATTATGAGAAGCTACAATTAATGAAAGACTGCGCGCAAGTGCTGCCTCACACGAACTGTGAGATATAGAAGGAGTGATAAAAAATTGGTTGCCTGTAGAGTCGGTATACGGGCGAAAGTTTTACGTGACAACGACTTTGAGTGGTAAAATAATTTTATTGTGAATATTCATTCGTATAGTAGGAAGAAGGATGAAATAATAGTAACAATTTAAAACATTTATTTATACAAAGAATTATATTTAAAACATTAATTTATACAAAGAATCTCGCTCTTAGGCGGGCTAACTGTGCTCGAGTGGAAGGGACGCGTGCCTTTCACTTTTTATGTCTGTCTCTCTCGCTCTTAGGCGGGCTAACCATGCCCGAGTGGAAGGGACGCGTGCCTCTCACTCGCTCTCATTGTGAGCGCATAACGTGAGCGGAGCGTAACGCAGTTTCTTGAAGTGTCACCCGGCAAACCAATTTATAAGACGTTGTCACGTCAAAAGAAGCAAATGTGATGTTTCAGACCTCTGGATTATGTTATCCGGAAGTTATAACAACGATAATAATAATATTATTATTCCCTGCGATATCAAAATTTGATTTGAATTGGTTCAGTAAATGGTTCAAGCAAAACTTCGTGGAAATGTAATAAATACAAACATTCGTAAAGTCTTCGCGTTCAGACCTAATAGACAGGTAACAAAATAAATTTTAAAATTAAAAATGACTAGCTTTCCGCGTATCACGCATCACGCGGGTCAGCCGTAATCATCATGCCCAGCATTGCGATAAAAAGTAGCCTCTTCTTCAATAAATGGGCTATCAAACAGTGCAAGAGTTCATCCATTTCATTTCATTTATTCATAAACAATATTTTACAATTGTGTTAAAATTATTTAATCAGTAAATTAAACCATGCCAAAATAATTAAAATAATACAAACATAACCATATCCAATAGGACAGGACCAGTATTTCCCGAGAACAGCGCGTTTAACCATTGTTTGGTTAAACCTTTGCCACATATTTTTGTCCTACACTGTACATTCATATTTATTCACTGGGTCCGCCGTATGTATTCTACGTGGAATACGCTATGCCAAATGAGGCTTGCGTATCATTTTAACGCCATGCAGATGCGGTAACTTGCCAAAGTTAGTGCACGGAAATAATGTAGGTGCGGAGAAAAATTTACGATAAATATTATAGTTTATATGAGTACAAAGATGGGGTGAGTATATAACTGGTTTATAAGGAAAATGAAAATGCCTTTGACTTTAGTTCAAATCGATATTTATATACCTATTTATCATAACGAGCATTAACGCGCCTTGCGTTATCCGGTCGTGGTAGCAAGCAGACACAAAAAGCCAGCAGCAGCCTGCTTGCATCGTGAAGTCAAATTAAAGGTGAGTGCGTTTATTTCCCATTATGATAAATATAAATATTAATAATGCAACGCGATAGTACAAAAGTTTTTATAGTTAGTTCAAATCGTTCAGGCTAGTAGAAATTGGTATTATTTTTGGAACGGTAAGACAAAAAATTGTTCAACTCTAATTTCGAAGAACTAGTCCCAAGTCAGAAAGTTGGTAGTGCAACTCCCCCATGCCTCGGAGAGCACGTAACGCCATCGCCCCTGCGCCCAATCTTTCGAATCTATTACTCTAACATTAGATTAAGATTTAAACACGGATTTTTAAATATTATCTAGTGTTTAGTAACTAAGGAATTGATTTAAACTGCATCGTAAAGCAGTTTTCGATTTCAAGACATAACATCATTTGATCAGCCTACACCTACGATGAGAAACCGGCTAAAAATGATTTGATTCAGAAAGAATTTTATACTTTTTTAATTCTGAAACAATCTTGACTAAAACTTACCTGATGTTAAGCAATGATGCAGTCTACGATTCACTCGTGATGACGAATAATTTTCGGTGAAAAAGGTGCAGTAAAATTAGGCTAAATATGGTTAGAAACCATAAAAGAAAAACAATGCCAACCTACCCTCTTAAATGCCCTATACCTCAGAGAGCAGATATGGCCGTCGGAACTGCACCCAATCTTTCCCTGAAAACAGTGAAGGGAATAAATAGTGAGTGCATCTATCTGGTAGGCTGATTCACGTGATTTCTTGACGCGCTGATCAAGTTGCGATGCAGTTTCAATTACGTTCACGTCGTACTGTAAAATGATATTCTTGTATTTGTCATATTTATATCATGAACGTCAAAGCGCTCGCTTGACGCGAACTTGACGCGAGCGTATCTGACAGCGATTGTCAAAATTACGAGAATACAAAAAGGGCTGTTTTGATCGAAACTTAACTGCAACTGCACTGCAACTGAACTTATTTAATTACGTGAATTGGCCTACATTTATTATGAACGTGAAATTTTGTGTAGTTGAATGTGTTTTTCACTCAAAAACTACTGAACGGAATTGTACAGGATTTGGCACAGAGATAAATTGTAGTCTAATTTAGTCTACTCATCTGTTTTTTATACTGAAATAGGCTTGGCTTGGCAAGTTGTAGTTAAGCTATAACTTGCCTGATGTAAAACATGCATTATTACTGTTAAAATACCAGGAGGGGTGGATAATGCGAGGCCACAGAAACTAGCAAGTTACAAACATTGGTAATACTTACCTATCTAATAAATAACACAAACTCACCTGCAACTTAAAGCAACACAACCTGAATCAATCAAATAATTTGTAGTCGCAAGCGCAGTAAATCGATCAACAAGACACAAGTGCGCGCGCGCTTAATTACAACCGCCTGTAATTGGTTCTGTAATATTGTAATATGTTTCTGATTGCTTTCCTACCAATCGTGATGCGATCAAATAAGCTCAATGAATGAGCTTTCAGATAAGCTTTCCTTACAGCTTGTAAAGTAGAAAATGTGGTTAACGGTGTCCTAACAAAACCAATATTAAGCAAAGTAGGTAACTATTTACTCATGATAACCCTCACTGATTTTGAATTCGTCATCACATCAGTTGAAATGTTGTATTAGAGTGACTTAATTCCAACCCTTTTTATCCGACAGATAGTCTGAAATTTTATAGTACGCTTTCTCACATAACGTAGATTTTATAATTATATTAAATTTGATATTAGTCATTTCCCTAATAATATTTGGAAGTTTACTGTAGAGATACGTATACACTGCCCCATAAAAGAGTTTTTACTGATTTTGTGAAAACGATTATGATGTGCTACAAGATCATTCTTGTTTCTAGTATTTAAACTATGCGTGTTACTTTAGCTTCTTTGGGTGTCAGTACCCATAACACAAGCAAATATTGCAAATCTCGCTTCCTCAACCCTATTTAGTGTCCCACAGCTGGACACAGGCCTACTCTCTACTATCTTACGAGTTGAGAGGGTTTAGGCATAAATCCACACACGCTGGCCAAGTGCGGGGTTAGTGGATGTCACAAACATGTTCACGAATGATTAGTTCTTAGACGTGCCGGTTTCCTCACGATGTTTTCCTTCACCGATATTGAGCAGCAGTGATGAAACATTTAACAAAATATGTGTGGGCACGACTGGGATTCGAGCTCACGACCTCTTATATTTATTAAGCAAAGCCCGTACCGCTGCGCCACCGCAGCTCACATAATGCTTAATTTGGAATGCTGTGTTTGATTGTAATTGATAGATTACAATCAGACACAGCAGAAACAATCATGCTCATCACACAAAGATTTGTCCTGTGTGGGAATCGATCCCACGGCTTCTGCCTTAGCAGTCAGTAGGTACTACGCGAATAGATCAGTCAAAATAATAAAAACATGCTGTCAATGCGTGCAAATTCGGATCTCGACAATATTCTCGCTGGATGCCAGTAGTATTGAATATAGCTTACCTGCTATACATGGTACACACCATGGTACCACGGTACATGTTACACATAGCTTCTCATAGCTTCAGAGAGCATCACCGCTCGAGTACAACTAAAACAACGTCACGATCCAATCCCATAACGGCAGCTCATTATTAATTACTGATCGCTTTGATCACTACAAGGTATCCAGGTTCACCGACCGACACCCTCAACAAATGCCCTACTCTACAACTATCTTCGTTCGATCGGAATATTGTACGGATTAATTAATTCGCGTTCTATTAAGAACGTCTCTTCTTTATATTCTACTAATTGATTTGAACTGTTAGTTCATAGATGTTTAAAGAAATATTTCAAACATTTCAACTTTCTGTATAATACATATGTATAACCTTCTCTCCTATTTGTACTTAATGCTTTACTTGAGAACGACCTTACCAGATTTAAAATTTTCTGTTTCTCTGTTCCCTAGCAGCTTGCGAAAAGAAAAATTGCAACAACAACAACAACAACTGCCAATGGAATTTGCAGCTACATTTATCTAGCTGTCACCTTACAGAGTTACTTGACATAGTTTGAAGGCGCCTGTGCTTTGTCAATATAAGTTCGATGATTATTACTTTTTTTATCTCATAACAGTCTTGCGCTTGACTACAACTTACTATCACAATTACGCAATAAAGCTATCCGTAAATAGCCCGATCAAACTAAAATACCAAGGTACCTACTCATAGTAGGGACTAGATCAGTGTCGGTAGGCCAGCATCTCATCGAGCACTGCTACCAGCCTGTCGTAGCCTCCGGAGCGGCTCCACTGCACTAGTAGTTGTTAGTGTTACGGTGTGGGTCCATTGTCAAGGCAATAATTCATTCATTAAAATTACTAAATACAAAATACTATTAGGTTAAATCCTTCTTCTAGTGCCTCTTCATACTGGAGGCTGGCTAACAGCTCTAGAAGTTTTTTCTCTCCTGTGCACAGCTGAATAGTTAGCTTCTACCAACGCGGCCCTTGCCCATCATAATCAGTTGAAGAAGTTGATATCAGGTTAAATTATGAAACGTAATCAACTAATGACAATTATTTGTACGCTTAAAATGAAGAGGTTGTTGTTAAAAGGTTGAATTAAAACAGTAAGAAAGTTCTTAATTCTCGTGTAACAATGGACACAGTATCCACAATGTCCGCGGTATCAGATGACGAGGTTACGCCGCATGTTTATGAGCACAATCTAATTTATTAGACGCCGCGCAGATTACTGCTTTAGTTGCTTACCGGCGTTTTGTAGCGCTTTATCTCCCATCGTAGGAGTTCGCTTTTTACTAAAGTATTGCACGCAAAGAAAGGGAAAATGCCGGTTTAGTATCGGTTTTTGTTAAAAGAACTAGTAGGATACTCATTATCGTCTTTTGTTATTCACCGTGGTATAGTGGACTTAGATATGGGTCTGTCGCCGAGTTCAGTAAATATATTTTCTTTGCTCAGAAATTCTCGGATTCCGAATACACACGAATATCAGTTTCTATGCTCAATTATTTTGCATTCTGAAATAAAAAAAAATACGTGCCGTTTAGAATAATTTGAAGTCAGAATTTTAACAAATCAAACTGCGAATGAAAATGGCGTTTGACAGAAAAACCTTCCACTGGATTCCGAAGTAGAGTGTGTACTTCAAAAGACTTCCGAAGGCTGTTTTCCTCAGCCCTTCCTTCTTGACAGAGAGGTCAAGCTTGACAGTGATGTCTCGCCTCTAATTTCTAATTATTATATAGAGGTTTCTGTTCTTTAGCATAAGAACAGTGTACTTACTAGTGTTGGTACATAAGCATAAATTATACACAACAATTTTTGATTCTGATTCCTGTATCGAGAGTTCATTTAGTTTTTATATAAAAATGTTAGCAGTAACTGATATAAATAAGTAACAAAGCAAACAGTTACAAACAGAGCAGTCACGCAACAATCTCGTCTGGATTCGATAATTAATATGCTAATAGTTTAGCTTTGCCCACCCTGCGCACGTGAGAGGCATAATGCAAAGATTATGAACGCAGATTTAACCTAAGATTATACCTGTACCACCTTCGCAGTCATCAGAAATTCTTCTAATGATTTATTCTCCATAATCGTTAAATAGGACGGGAGACAAAATGCTACGTTGTCGAACTCAATTTCAGATGCCAATTGTTGCCTAGCTTCAGTGACCTTTCTCATAGCTTAAAAGATTTCCTATTGCGAATTTACAGTAATCTATTAATTATCTTTATATAAGTATGTATTTACAAAAGAAAAGTATTATATGTAGTATATTATCTGTTATCTGGTTTCCATAGTAATAATATTTAATATTTTAATAATAATATTTATTTAATCTCTCACAATTTCATTGTACACAGAGCTTAGCATAGAGGATTAGTATCGAAATTGTGGGAGACTGATGCCTAAACTGGGCGTAAGCCTGTATTTCAGGAAATCAGATCTCCCCTTCGGGCGGTAATTCGGTATGCTATGGGGTTAGACTATTTATAATCGAAAGAAAAATTTTGAAAAAGAACATACATACAACATAGTACAAGTTTGGGATCAGATAACGGTGTGTATTAATGTCCTACTATATTATTATTATTACAATTATTACTCTATTTCACAATCCACACACTTGCACTTGCCGATACCACATGTCCACTAAGAAGCTATTTCCCTCAACAAAACAGTTCTCAGCATAAGTGAGAGTGACAAAGATTTTTGCTCATCGTGATTATAGAAGGAAAAACTATTGAGGAATTACTGAGTCCTTTTCAATATTTCAGTAATATCACAACATATAAAAAGTTTTTAAAATGAAAGAGTAAGTTTTACGTGTATTTCGGTGTCGCTGATGCAACATCTAATTAGGCAGAATACTCTGCTCCATGTGCAGATAATTTGCGTGCGCGATCGCAGAAAAAAAGTGGTAATTTACGATCGCACGCTGACGTTTGACTGACAGACGATGTGTAGTCATCCGTAAGAGTGATTGTGTTCCGAAGTTTTCTATTCTTTAATTAATTAGATCTAAGCAAATACAGTGAAATAATATTCTATTAATTTTCTTACAAGATTCCTATTATAAGTTAGATTCTTAGCGTGTTTTTACGAGGTAGAACGGCAACCTGCTTTGTATTCCCACAGATGTTCATCAAGAAAAGAGTTGGCGACAAAAAGGTACCTAGCGGACACCTGTTAACCCAAAATTGTACCTATTTATGAGCTGAATTAATTATCACCATATATATCATTGTGCATGCCCTGCCTCTATTAAACCCTATAAGTTAAAGTAAAATAAATTTTTAACAATCTTTATTTTCATGTACACTTTGTTTAAGAATTATCCTTACACTCATTCTTAAAATTATTTGTATTACAATCATTTTCAGTAGAAATGTTTTACAATTGCAATCATTAGAATGAAATGTTGAATAATACGGTAATTGCAGCCACAAGTACACACATGTCTTCACGATGTTAACCTTTCATTAGTTAACATTTACAAATATGGACAAGAATTTAATTGAATTGACTTATAATTAGTTTCAGTCACATTCTTCGCATAGTTTAAGTAACAACCCTTTAGTGTCCCACTGCTGGGCAAGGATCTACTATCAACTATCAAGTTGAGAGAGGTTAGGCCTTTATCAACACGCCAGCTAAGTAAGTAAGTATCAACCTTTTAGTTTTTTTTTTCTCAAATAAGTATCATATGAGTTGAAATTGCTTAGGTCTTAATGCACACACACTGGCCAAGTGTTTCTCTCCTCTGAGGAAACCAGTTCTGTTGAGCTGGCCTAAGCGACGTCGTCACTCAGATGTACCGACCCTTGTGGGTAGTAAATATGGCACCACAATGTTCTCATGTTCTCATGGGTTGTATTTCGTTCTAAGACGGCGATGAAACAATAGACACGACACAAAGTCCCGTGACCTATACTCCAAAACTACTACGGTGTCAATCTAAGGTCATGCCCACACAGCTTTGTGTGATTCTGTTACCACTGATATTAATAAAGAAGAAGAAAAGAAAAATATCCGCACTTGGCCAACATGGTAATGGATTAAGACCTAAGCTCTTACAACTCATAGAATATCTACTTAAGAGAACATCTATACCAAGCTAAAAGTTTTGTTACAAACTTAATAATTGACGGGCCGGTGCGCGGTGGCGTGGTCGGTAAGATACTTGCTTTTCACACCGCAGGTCGTGGGTTCGATTCCCACCCGAGACAAACATTAGTGGTGAACATTTGTGTTTGTGTCGAGTCTGGGTGTAAATATCTATTATAAGTATATATTTACAAAAGAAAAGTATTATATGTATAGTATTTACCAGTTATCTGGTTTCCATAACACAAGCTCTGCTTAGTATGGGACCAGATGACCGTGTGTGCTAATGTCCCAGAATATTTATTTTATTTATAATTATACTTAAATATTGCCTATAATCCGAAAAAAATAATGATTTTACCATGTGACATGAGATCTAACTCAATTACTCACTGTACTTGCGCATAGCACTGATTTTCAGCTAACCCAGGACATTTGTAACCAGAACTACTAGGTATATTATACTACAAGCGAAGCCTGGGTGGGCCGCTAGGTATAAAACGTGAGTATATTGCCCCTACACACGTACCTACAAAGTTTAGTGCGGTTCAATTGATATGTAAATTATTTTAACTGAATTTCTGACCTTTCTGTTAAGTGGCCGCAGTAAATTTAACTAGTTTCAGATGTCACGATACATACCAACGCTTTTAATTACTTAATAATTATTATTTATCTATTACTGTAATGTATATAGATAAAGTTTTTAAAGTTGGTACCCACCTAGCAGGAAATCTAGATGAATTTGTTATTGCAGAGTCGAGAGTCATTTTCTGCCTTTGAAACGGAATTGACACTGGGTTATTTCAGGACTTACTGTTTGGCATTTCTAAGTACATAATCATGTAGAGGTGCAACATATTCATATCATCATATCATATCACATCATCTTTATATAAAGCATGAAGTAACCATAGATTCAGACGTCAGTTTACAAGCTAAATCTATGGTAGTATCAGTACCGGATTAAGCAAGCGCAGGATCCGTAGCAAAAATACCTGCAATGATAATAATATCATTCTGCTATACCAAGTCTCTTAAAGCATAGATAAAAATATGATTTCTCTATGCTTAAATAAATACCACTTTCTAATATAGGGTAGGTTACCTTTCTTTATACCAGTGGACTAATTCACGTAATTAAGTAAGTTCAGTTGCAATGCAGTTGCAGTTAGATTTAAATCAAATCATTTAAAATATGTATACTATGTAACTCGATATAAGATAACAGACAGTGTATTTACAGGTAAGAATTATTTGAAATAATATTGTAATCTTATCTCGTTAGAATTACAAAACTTCTGATTTGTATATGCGTTGGTTAGTTTCGTATCACTTGCGTGCATGCTAATTTGTTGTGTTCTGCAACGCTGGTTTGTTAACAATATGTAATATTACATTGAATTTTAGCATACTTTTGTAAACCTATTGAAAAGTATGTGTTTTACGTGTTTACCTGTATGTCTGAGAATGAAGTCATCGTTTTTACCTAGGTAAGGGGTTGCACATTTTTAATGCAACATAATTATTTATGAAATCAATACTCAAAAGCATCTTAGGGAATATAAGGTGGTTGGCATGAGCTAAAAGAGAGTAGCCGCGGGTCGTGTTCAGTGACGTAGTTAAGAGGCCTACATCTAGGAATAGATAAAGAGTCAGGTTGGTGAGGGCTACCTAGGCAGTCAACCTAGGTAAAAAGTACTGTGTGCTTATCTCCAAAACTAGCACCTATTAAACATTTTGTGGTATTATCGATAAGACAGAATTTTTGACGCATTAGTTTAATGTTGCTTAAGTCAACTGTAGGTACTAAGGGTAGTAAATAAACTAGACACTGAAAAACAAAACATTATTTAGTACAAGCTGCCAAAATAACGTTTTCAAACAAAACCCATTGAAACTGAAACGATAACCCAACAATTTGCAACGTCTCGTATTTTAGAATTCAACCCGCTATCGGACGTCAGTTCGACGTCAGAGCGTCGACGTCAATAGTGACAGGGAGCCGTTCAGTCTGAAATATAAAGAGATTGACAGCCAAGCGATACCGCAACAACGACGGATGTTTGTGTTGCGTGACAGTTTTGGTGGAAATTTTCCGATTGTAACTGAAAATTTTGTTGTTGAATTGTGAAAAAGTAAAAATTAGCGCCCAACGCACGAAAATATGCGTAACTAGCCCGCGGCTTCGCTCGTGCAGTCCCCGTTTCACCCAATCAGGAAATGAGTTTTAAAAAATCCTTTCTTAGTGCTCCCCTAGATCCCATACAGAACCTATGTTCCAAATTTGGAGTTTCTAGACTTCGAGGTTTAGGCTGTGCGTTGATATGTGAGTCAGTCGTCTGTTTCTTTTTTTATATAATTAATTAAATTTATATTAGATTTAGCTACTTCACAAGCTTTTTGGAATTTGTAAGTACCCTGAAAGGGTGTCACATAGACATTCTTCAAATTATGCTGACAGCAAAATCGAACTTAATTCCCTTGATACGGGCTATTAACTAAAATACTCTGACTTTACCCCTTCTTAATACAGTAGCTCATTGGTAATCTACCCTACTTATATTATAAACGCGAAAGTTTGTAAGAATGTATGGATGTTTGTTACTCTTTCACGAAAAATCTAATGGACGGAATTGGATGAAATTTAGCAAAGAGATACCTTAAGGTCTGGATTAACTTAAAGGCTACTTTTTACCACGCGGGAAAAGCCGTGGGCGGAAGCTAATAACAATCCAAACCATAAAAATTTGTAATATTTACATACCTACCTGGTTAAAAATTAAAAAAACAATTTATTAAGCTTTGTGTGTGTGACAGAATATCCATGGACCTTCGTGACTGGATAATGTGTTAATTTAACGGAATATATTTTTTAAATGGACAGTTAAGATTCACTTCAACGGCCACAACGTTACTATCGAAATGCCATTGATATTCACCTCTGCCCAGGTAAATACAGACCTGAGTTATGTTCATTATAAAACCATATCAGGCGAAGAGCATCAATGCCGCACAATACAAGGGTATCTCAAAGTTAGGGAGACATGCAGCAGAGCTCAAGTAAAGCGAACAAAACGAGGGGGCGACACTCTGTTGATGCTGATTTACGTGCCGGCCTGCGTGCTCTACTGGCCCGACTGACCGCCAGGACAATGGAGTCGACACATCACTACATTTTTTTATTAATCAAGAGATTTTTAACAGTGGTTTTTACAGTTTTGACCCTAGCAACGCCTTTATATTACTTTCGCGGGTGTAAGTTGGGTGTTATTTGGATTTAACACAATTATCATAATAAAGTTTTAACTAACGCACGCACACAGTTTTAAATCCTGTGTCACTGATGTTGTATTTTACTTGTTTAGATTTAATTAATTAATAGCAACCTGGTTGAGAAGTGCAAAAATATTTTTAGTATTTCTAGATAATTTCAGAGAATAACAAACATCGGTACCTACGTACTCTCTTACTAATAATATTATAACTAAGTAAGAATAGTTGAATGAAAATAGCAATTACAGTAGGCTCCACGGCGTTCTTGTGCCATTATTTGAGACAGGATCGCGAGCTGCAGATAGCGCGGCGGCACATTTTTTGCATCTTTTTGCGTCTGTCTGTTCTTGTTTTGTGTCCACATGCTAACACGGTGAGACGAGATCGCCTCTCCATACGCCACAGGTATTTCCAACTTTCAACGACCAATTATTAACAAAAACTATGAAGTAGATACATTTCGGCACTGTACTGCAATAGACAGCATTTATATATATGGTATATATCTAAACCCAGGCTAGAAATGACGGAGAATCGCAGCTCTGTGGACATATCAGGACAAACTCTGAGATTAAGTGGTTCTACGTGAATTAATGTTCACAAAATTTCTAATTCAACCATCTGTGGTGCAGTTCCTAGTTAGCTCAAGTCTCAATTCTTTTGTTTTTGGAAACCCCAGGACCACGAGCTCTTTAGCGTACGCTGAATTTGCCACAAAGAATTTAGATATATCTAGCGCCCTAGTGTTTTGCTAGTAGGTAGGTTAAGCAGATTATCAAGACGGGACATTGCTCTTTCTGTGGTTCTATTATGCTCGAAACAAAATTTGTAAATGTTAAGCAATCTCATTGCGCTGTATTAAACCACTTTTTAGCTCCAAGGCACTCACCTAAATTTTTGTCTCAACATTTGTCTGTTTCCGATTAAAAATTTCAGTTAGAACCAGTATTTCTGAATGGATAATGCTTTTAGATTCCACATAGTACATTCATTAATCGTCTTCTAGAAATCTGACACCACATTTTTACCTTCGCAAACATCTGCAAGGCAGGTGTCTATTGCCAACATCTGTTTATATATTAGTCACTAACTCTGTATTATGTCCGGCGATAATTTTGCTGGATTCGTCTTTGGAATTGATATCAGAGGCGTTGATGTAATCTTGTCTCCGAGTCAAAGGAAAAATGGCAATTGTGACTCATGATTGTGATCATATTCTACAAAAATTGCCATCACCACAATCCTACCATTGCTAATCCTGCAAGCCAGGACTTGTTTAACCATGGATCCTGCTCTCAATCTGTCACGGGTCGTGGTACTAGTCATAACGAAATTTTAGAGTGAAGGGAATAGAGTCTTTATCTTACGTATCTGGCTAGCCAACTAACTAACTGCCGTAAGTAGATTACGGCTAGAAGTTACATTCATTCTATTTTGTCTGAACCTAATATATGCGATAGCTAAGAAAGGTCCAAACAAAGCCATCTGGCAAAATTAAAACCGACTATTACAATCCTCAAGAGCTTATTAACTAAGTAACAACAAAATTCAGTCAGATAATACCGTAGAGTTCTCATTTACATAAACAATTTCATACAAACGGCTCCCTGTTGGTACTTACAAATAATAACTGCTAATTATATCGCTGAGCATTGGCCCTCGACACTAAGTAGACATGACTCGCGATACGACTCACCTGCTCATTATGGAATTTCAGCGAGCGATGCGCGTGCGCACGCAGCAAGTTCCAATTTTAAAATTTTAAACGCATTTCGTCGCTATCTGTCATCGGGAGCAGTCGTGGCTGCAGGATCGATTAAATCTGCCACAGTGTGGCCATTAAAATAAAGTCCCTTAATAGTTTCTGATAACTTAAATTGGAGAATATTATTTTTAATTTCGTTACAGCTGGCTTGATAAGAAGTTATTATCTTATTGAATATCATAATTTGCATACGTTGCTAATGTCGAAAGGAAATTAATTGTGCCTTTGCATTGGGTATTATGTATTCAATTTCATAGAATATCCATAAATAATGCGCATTTGTTGGTATGTTATTCACGCGATAATTTTAGCAACATTGCAACAGGGTGTATTGCAGGTATGCAATAATTGCATCAGCCATGTAATTATATTACTTAAAATAATATCGGAGATAGGTAGTGTCTTAGGAAGCAACTGTGAATTAAAAAAGTCGTCACATTGTTTAAAAAATTACATGACAGGTATTTAGAAATAACATTTCTTTTAAATAAGTGAAGGCTGATTTTTTCTTTATTTTCTTGTTATGCGTAAAATGTATTTAAATATGTTTTCAAAATTAGCATTACTTTGAATATAGCAGGCAACCGTTTTAAGGCATCTATTTAGAAAAACCTTAAATTTCCTAAATTTATTTGGGGATATAGTATTGTCGTAGATTTACACGAATATCACACATTGAAATAAAACTACTTTTTAACGGATTTTATCGCAGTTTATTTGTTTTTTTTGTTATTTGGGGATTTGTTTTATGCATTTTCCTAAAATTTTTCTTTATCACCTCTTCAAATCTAGAAAAGTGTCTTATTCTTGTATTTTCTAGTGTTTTTATTCATACCATATTTTATTTTTCAAACTAAATTATTTGTTCATTTCTTCGGAATTTCAGTGTAATCTTTAGCTTCGCTAGTAGACAGCTATTTAGCTAAGACTTAGCCATAAAAGGTAGAAATGGCAATTAGTGAGGTTAAGTGTTGTTAGAACGTCTTTACACGCGTCGCTACTGCATGGTCATTATGGTTATTTAGGTAGGTACTAAGTGCTATAAAAACTGTACTCAGGTATGTGCAGATATCGGAATTTTGTTTTGTATTTTACATCAGTACCATCCAAGAAGTAAAATGTTCAACATGTAATTGTTGTCGTAAATTAATCAGCGTTTTATAATAACATTATATCACTAGACAATAATCCTACCTCATTCACTTTATCAGTGAGGTAGGAGTAAAGAAATAGTCTAATACGACAAGGTACCGAGTTTGAAACCTGGTTCGAGCAAATAAGCGCGATAAGTAACAAGTTGCTTTTTTCTTACATGGTAGGTACACTACGTAACAGACCATGGAAGGAAGAAGCAACTTAGACACATCTAAATATAGTTGAGTTAAACAAATTCAGTGTCATATATTTTAGATGTTTCTAACATTATCTAGACAGGATTTCAGATTGATTGATGAAGATTGGCAGTATCTGAACAGATGATGTTTGTTGATGTGCAAAGATATCTGTAGAAGGTCATTGATAGTTGCAATGATAATGATTTTTGTTGAGAGAAAATTTTATTCTTAAACCCAATCTACTTTTTTCATATTGTAGCATATATTATTATTAGAAAAGAGCGGTTGTTTGGGGTAGGTGGACGGAGATAGACTAACCACAACCTAAGCATACCACTAGTTTATTATCACCTGATTTGCACCACCCGGAGACAAATTGTGGAACTTTGGGCCCATTCAGATTGACGGTGCACTCTTTGGACGAATGGTGTTTAGTTTAGTTTAAAGTGGGCTATTTTCGACATCCGGTATGTGCGCCTATTTTGCGTGATTCCCCCAGCTCCAGGGTAATCCTAGCAGACCTTTCCTGTTGCCGATCGCTTCCCGGAGTAACTGGACGATCGGTGACTAAGGTTGGTAAGCGGCAAGGCAATTAGAAACCTACTTTAAATAGAATGAAATGCCTGAGATGTGTGGATAAATAAAAATTTATAGAGCATATAATTTTATTTAACCTTAAGGGCACTTCTATCCGATTTTAAGTTTCGCAATTAATTTCGTTCAATAAAGCTGAATCGATTTCATTAATTTCTGTTTTCAATGATTATATTTCATTTAAAGTTTTTAAATACCTTGGATATATAAATGGTTTGAATGCACGTGTGTGCTAATGATTATTAATGTTGTAATAATATGGTTTAATAAAAATACTCGCATGTGCTAGTCTTGATGTTTTGTGTTTTTATAGTAATTACTTTTCTTGTAGACATTAATGCTCATAAACTTTAAAGTTTACTAGTTGTGTGATATTGCGGTGGTAATATGGTGGTCGGGTAAGTACCTGGGTAAATTAATATGCCTATATTTAATTTGGCGCTACCAGTGTGGCGTTTCTCAGTAGTGGCCACATCATTTACTGGATCGGAAAAGGAATTAAGGAATTATCGTATTTTCTTAAATTTAGGTACACGAATCACTCGTTGAAATAAAACTAATTTATAAAGGATTTTATTTTTACATCCCGATGTTTCTAGTCTTTTCAAACTTCATGGTCACGGGTGGACTGAGGTATTTGACGTCCAAACTTGCAGTTGGGTTCCGATATAAGCAAACTGAGGTCACAGTGTCTTGAATTCTGAGTGGATTTTGCCCCGAAAAAGCCCCTTCTGTCTGTATGTAGTACGTTCGCAATACCTAATCATTAAAACTATTGGACCAAACTATCTGTGTAACCTAAACGGATTAACCTATTTTGATGCGATTATTTTATTGGAAAGCTGAAGAGATAGAGTCCTCAGCTAGCTTTAGAAAAATCAGCAGAGGTTATTATATTCTTACCCTCGGATTTATAAACGTCTTATAAGCTCATTATAGCTACAATAGGTATATAATTCGTTTGTCAAAAGAAGAGAAAGAAAAAGAGACAAAATCCATTTTATATATAGAGAATTTTTTTTTATGAATAATACTGCTAATGTAGAGTCTTTACCATGACGGTTATTTAATAAATAAAAAATTTACTACCCAAAATAGTCTCACCCATATAAGAGTTATTCAATGTTGCCACCCCAAAAAACTATCATGGTAAGTGACAGTAGCGATAATACAAGGAATTTATTGTCCTCCTTCAATCGATGACAGACACAGCTTTGGGTAAATTATTGTCTTATGAACAATCTTGTGGTACCCGCCTGGTACTGACTATTTATATGATCACACAGTGTCTGTTTAGGATCAGCTAGAAATATTTTCTCTACATAGTATTATATAGTATTATATCATAGTATCATAGTATTATACGTGCCTACTAGACCAGCAGTGGCGCAGCGGTATCAGCTTCACCTTAGAAATATAAGGATGCGGGTTCAATTTCCAGTAGTGCCCACACTGTGTGACCATCTTTGTGTGAATTGTGTCATCACCGCAGCTCAATATCAGTGAAGGAAAATATCGTGAGTAAACCAGCATGTCCAGAACCAATCATTTGAGGACATGCGACATCCACCAATCCGCATTTACCCATCTGACGCACAAAACAACAAAAATTGTTATCATCCCTATTGTAAGCATACAAGTAAGCAAATAAAAAGCCAAGGATAACAATTCATTAAAACTTGCCTCTGACCTCACACATTTATACTATTATAGTAGAATTCCTCTAGTATACTGGCAACACTAACGGCGACAACGAGCCAAAGTTAGATTGCAACCCATAACCTCGGTCCACAGATATACTACTCGAATAGACGAGTCTTACAGTTGGTTCTTTTCGGCTGGCAAGATTGTGATTGGTAGACACAGACTGGCAAAATAAATAAATATTCTATATTAAATTACCTGTTCATTGAAAAATTACACTAGTAATATGTCGCTACTTTGCAGGAGAAAGGTCGTAAACGCCATTATATCAATTTTTCAGGAGAGCAGACAGATCGCCGGGGCGCGAAAAACTGAAGAAGTCTGCATGTTTAACTAATTTATCCCTAATGTCGCGTTTGCGACCTTTCTACTGCAAAGTAGCGATGCACCTATGTATTACAAATAAGTATTAATAAGTGCCCAAAAATGTAGTGGTGAAATAAATCATCATCATCAGCCTGGGTACGTCCACAGCTGGACATAGGCCCCTTTAGAATACCAAGGCGCGGCGGCCGGTGGCCAGGCGTTACCATCAATCGGTTTCCCGCAATAATAACAACGTCATCATTCCACCTTGTGGCGAGTCGGCCGACGACGCTGCGGCGCCTATTGACTGCGGCGTCTCCACTCGAAAACCTTTATTCCCCAGCGGTTATCGGTTTAGTTCTTATATGGTGAAATAAATAAATAATTGTAAATCATGATTGATTCAAGTCAATCGAATCAACTGGTCATCACATCAAAAGGTTTTGTACGAATATTTACTAAATATTCTGTTATAGGTACTTACCAAATGAGTAGGTAGGTACAGCATATTTATATTCATCGACATAGTAAATATTTAGAAATTATGCTCATAATTTGTACTTCATGACCGCCGATCACAGCGGTGCATGCGTCGTCTATTTACTTAAATGTCGTTGCTCCTTCGCTTCAATCTCCTCGTGAGGTGTTTCAGAGTTGCCATTTTTTTAGAATGTATAATCAAATTGGCGCGAATATTTTTTTTTATAAATAAGGCGGGACGTGATATTTAAAATTTATAACAGGTTATTTACCAAATTGAGGTACAGTTCTTGATGATATTTTGAGTTAAGGTGACTTTAGATTAAGTTATAAATAAACAATTATTATATACTTTAGCTAAAGTAAGTCCCTCTAGAAAATTATGTATTATCAAATCTATAAACAGCACCAACCCAGAGTTCTTGGTAAAAAAAAACGTTTCTTTTTACTGTATTTCTATAAGATGTAACTGTCTTTTGTTCCCATATAAATAAATAAAATAAACGTACAATGAAAAATTTAATAGATCATTATCAAAAAAAGGCACGGATACCCAGCCTATGTTAATTTAAATTAAAAGATAGACAAGAAGTTCTTCGTCTTTATGCACACAACACACTCACAGAAACAATTATATAGGAAACAGCACAAGTACACCGGCATAAAGGTTTATCATGTTATACCGAAAAGTTTTACCTAAATTTAATGAACAATATTCTAATACATACTTCCTTATAAGTACTCACAGACACAGCAACATATACTTATTACTTCTTGCAGAACTATGGGAAGAACCTGATTAGCGCCAGTCGTCGCATTGTAGACATTAGGTACTGAAAATCAGTGCTGTGAGTCGCCACTAGTATGTACTTACAGAGTTTTCTGAGCAATGCACTTGACACTGATGGGTCACACTATTTTTAACAGTGAGACATAAACAAGTATAAAATCAATGAGGGCGCTACACGTAATTAAAATTTAATTTCCCTATTTCCACTCTTATGTCGCACTGCACACCTATTTCACTGTTTTATATTGCTTGTTTACTCATTTCCCTTATTTCCCATTTTTTTATTGATCTACTCCCAGTCAAACCTAATGCGTGTAGCTACCAGAATTATACGAGCGACTGCCATCAGACCTCGAAACCCTTAGGGAACCAGTAGCCGAGATGTTTAGACCAGGTGCCAGACTATATTAAGCTTCTCACGACCTATATCGACTGTCATAGACGTGTTAAATGACAACTGGGTCCGACGGTTTAACGTGCTCTCCAAGGCACGGAGTTCCTCAACCAATCAGACACCGAAACAAATCTTTGTTGTTAGACAAATCATCTGGGGCGGGAATCTATACAGCGACCTCCTAGAAACAGTATAGCCCAATCGGACGCCGCTCGACTACCAAGATCGTCGTGTGTTGCTTGTTTGCTATATTTTTCTGAACCATATTTTGTTTATTTTTTGCTTTAGTGTGTACCGGGCCCTGATTCGAGTAATTTCCTGGCGTACCGATCAAGTTGCGGTGCAGTTGCAGTTAAGTTTACGTCTTTGGGCAAGATGGTATTCTTGTAATTATTTAGCTGTCATATCTAGTCTCGCGTGACGCGTACTTGACGCGAGCGTGCCTGATAGCGGTTGTCAACATTATGAGAATACGAAAAGGGCTGTTTTGATCGAAACATAACTGCAACCGCACTGCAACTGGACTTATTTAATTACGTAAATTAGCCTTCTGTTTCTCACTTCTAAGAAACAGACTTAGTTTAGGATCAGTCAAAACCCACAATAAAGTCCGATTAAAACCAACATACTTCAAACACTATTATACGTCTATTATAAGACTACGGATGATTAACTCTAGACCGGAGCACATAAAGAGTGTGATATATGACTAACTTACGCAGTACTTAACTAATGTCTATTGACAGATAACTGCTCGTTAAACATGCGCGAAAATACAGCGCCTCCTTAATGGGCTATAACACTAACATGCCTGTGAAAGCATTTTCTAATTTATGGAATCAAGTTTTTCACAAGATTTTTTTATGCTTACAGTTTTATGGGGAATCAAATTGCTTTGGGAGTTATTTACATCAAAAATATTTAAACAACATCGGGTAAGTAAAACTTTTTGAAGACAACCGGCATGACTCAGGACAAAACTAGGCACTTGGGCAGCACAGAGTAAGAAGAAGGAAAATAAATCCAAAAAAGGTAAGTCAGCCAAGGAGAGTCAGAGAAGGAAAATAAGTCATGAAAAAAAAACCTTGCTGCAAAGAGGAGGGTACCTATTGCATGATACTGACGAAGAAAGTCAAGTAGAGGATTGTTATTTTCGTCTGATATGTTGTGATCCCTTTGAGCGCGTGATCCCAGCGTGTGTGGATATAATAGCCGCGAGGTCCCTGTTCCGATTCCCGGGTCGAGCAAAAAACCGGCCGGCCGGCCACCCTGCTGCTGGAATCGTCTCTCCACTTAGCCTGAGGGCGTCCCTAGTTACGTTTTCCAAGTCGTGGTCTCCACTTAAATACTCTTTTACCCCAATAGTTGTCAGTTCTGCCGCAGAACTGACAACCGTGAGAACTTCTGCGGCAGATGACAGGCCGACTGTCACTTCATCTTACTAATCCGGTAATGGGGACACTTTAAAGACTATAGAACAATTTATAAAAACTTTCGACATTAGTAAGAACCCTCTGAATCACTTCGGGTATAAAAAAATGCTTCTAAATCGGTCGGTTTTAGCGCTGTTAGTCACAAACTTACAGATACAGACTTCAAACTTATTATACTACCTTTGTTGTCGGAGGTTAAAAATAAACATTTGTTGTACCTTATCACTTCAACCCTTTTAGTGTCCCACTGGTGGGCACGGGTCTTCTCTCAATCATCTTACAAGTTGAGACAATTTAGGCTTTAATCCACTCACGCTGACCAAGAGCGGGTTAGTGGATGTCACATGTCCTCGAATGAGTGGAGTCTTCTCGGCGCCGTTTTCGATCCTGGCTTACAGGAGTAGCGATGGCGGGATTGCGGGGGTGGGTTAAGTCCCATGTCAATCATTTGTGATTAGATCTTAGATCGCAAACGGGAATCGAACCCGCGACCTTATCTGAGGCAAGGCCCATACCGCTGCGCCACCGCTGCTCTGCTGTACCTTATCAATTGATACTAAATCGAATAAAGTATTGATTGGCATATAACTAAAGTAAATGCAGCATTAGACGAGTACAGAACCGTGTATCGCAAAGCTTGGGACATGTTTAGGAGCGCGTTAAGATAACACAGACCCGCTAAATCACTGCTATTTTATGCTGAAACTGTTCAAAGACATTTGGTTCGCTATTTTATCTACATAATAACATCTATATAAATATATATAGCGATAATATCTACACGTGACTACCTTTACACCAAATAATTTAACATTACAATTCTAAACTGTAATACAGTATAGTATAAAAAAATTATCACAAGTTTTGCTACTGCTAACGCCATCTAGTTCGACAGTACGGAACTAAAAGTCAACTTTAAATAAAATTGTTGTTGTGGTTACTATAATAGTGTAGATTGTTTTTCTAATTTTAGTTAAAATAATTCATAATTATATTTAACTGATTGACTAAAATGAAAAAAGCCTACGTAGTACCTACCTACTTTTTAAGGTACGATTTGTAAGTCATTGATTCTTTAAATATTGATGAATGATTATTTAATTAAGCAAGTTTCGGGTGACCATTGACCAGTTTAGACTTACCTGCTCGATTTGAATCGTTCACAACCGGTTGCTTGCTGTGCCTTTTATCAATAAAACTCAAGAAATTCTCACGACTTAAAATTCTTATCAATCACATTGAAGTTAAACTTAAAAAACTTTGGTCTCTGGTTTATCTTTGACTATCAATTAACTACGTTTTTACACTAAATATATTTTTACACTATTTATATTGTTTTAATAAAATAGATACAATTTACCTTAAAAGTGTAGGTAACAATTTATTTAGATGTGGCAGTTAGAAAAAATCATTTGTTTTTGTTTTATTTTTTAAGCATAGGCTAGGCATAAGCATACGGAATACATTCAGCCAAGTTCATTTTGTTCCGAATTCAAATCGGTGACATTCGGATTTTCGCGCCGCGCGTACTCCATGGAGCGCATTATCGCGCGTTTGCTGCAAAGTTTGTGTTCCGTCAACCGGAGGCGGTCTCGAAGGGACGGGTTTCGTAAATGTTCGGGTACAATCGACTAACTTCGGAACGCAGTGATCGCTCTGTAGTTGAAGAAGTGTGCTGAGTCACATTACGCTTGTTATTTAATTTTAGTATTTCTGAGATTTTTCGTCAAAATTAAGACCGGTGAGTTTTTTTTAACCTATACTCTAATTATTATAGTCTCTTTTTATCATTCCTATGTATCAGTTGTAGTAAAATTATAGATAATTTTACTATGAACTCTCTATTGTTGTTGTTGGAATGCGTCTGTACATTTATAATTGTAAACAACTAGTTTTCAAGTATTTCTTTGCTATAATTTAATGAAGTAAATTAACCTTAAACATTTTAGATTTAAGTTAATGTATAAAATCTATTTTTTCGTGAGTTAAACTGAATTATTGTCAACATAACCTCACAGTGAATGACAGGTGAGCTTCAGTCATATTGCCAATAGATGGCGCTGTTTTGTAAAAGTAGAGTTTACTAATGAATACACAGACTTATATTTTGTTATGGTGTTCCTAATCTTTACAATATATTTTTATAATTCATTTGAATGACTGATTAAACTAATCAATATTTTACGGCATTTACTTTTACAATTAACTTAAATATATATTACAAAGAGACCTTTTAAATGTATGTCGGGATGTTACGCGTATTTTCAAAATATTAGTTTTTTGTCGTATTAGAATTTCATAACTTGGCAGTTCACATAGTCAAAGTGGTAGCAAAGCGCTTTGTGCGTACCCGTAGAAATTACGTGTCTTTACTTGTTCGATGCAAGAACGGAAATAGGAAATATGATTTATAATTTCAAATACGCTCTCTAAAGTGTCTCCAATGAAAGACTGAAAGACTAGCAACCATACAGTAGGTAATACTCGAGGAATCGCAATTTAGCCTTGACGGGGAATTCGTTGACTCCAATGCTTCAAGTCGGTATTTGGCTGACCTGTCCTAAAGATGCGAGTAGGTACTCCATGCGTTATCAAACTTTTGATGGTTTTCTGATTAAATAAATCTTACTACCTATCATATATTATTATTACCTGAATTACATTGCACCCGGAACAAAGCGAGGGTGGCTTTTAGTGTAAAGTAATGTGTAAAGTATAAAAATATATATAATATGTGTCTATAGTAGGCCAACTTTGATATAGGTTATTTTTTTCAAATAATACTGTTTATTTTAATCATTAGTAGAATAGGATATTTAAAAAAATATGCGACGCATTCATAATAGTTCCAGATTAGGAATAATGTTATATTTTACAATTTTCTTCAAAACCTTCATTCTCTTAGTATCCACTTGTTCATTGTTGTCTCTATAAAACCTCTTGTTGAGTGCGTACTGAGTTGATCCACTGCTTTCTAAATGTAGAGTCGTTAAAAAAAGTTTAACGTTTTCTGATTAAATGAAATAAATCGATCAAAGTCAAAAACGAAAACAAATTATGTTATTTATTCTATTATAATAAAAAAACTGATAATTATTTGAATAAAATGTAATATGAAACTCAAAGATTTACCTATTGAACATTTAAATATAAGAAAAATTCAACAGATCTAACAAGAACTAAGCTTAAAACAAAAAAATAGATGCAAAACCAGTCACATCTACAAGAAAGCTAAAACTGTGGATTAGTAACGTAGACAATTCAATAAATCCTTTTTTCCGTGGCTTTACAACTTATTCACATGTCAACGTTCAGGTAACATCTTGATATCAAGCTAAAAATAGGAATTATTAATAAATAATACTTAAACAAAAAACTTGAGTTTCTTGCGGACCGTCCAAGGCGTTGTTGGGGGCCGACTCTTGACAGATTTATGGCGTGCGTGGCTGTTCGTACGCAGACATGCCCCTTCCAAGCATCCCTTTTCGAAAATTAAAACGTTCCATATTTGAAATTCTTTAATTCTGAATTGATACTTTTTTATTTAAATAATTTTACAACGGCCTGTATCCTACTTATTTTTAGCCATAAATTCATTATGTAGATAGATATTTGTTGTTATTAGGAGTATTATACTTACTAATATTTTGAAAAAAAAGCTAAATAACAAATAGTAAACTTGCGTACAAAAATAAGTAAGTTTTACGAAATATGCTTTTATTAAAGTAATATTTATTATAAACTACAGAAAAATCTAAGTAATAAGTCTAGATTTTTCTTGATTCACATTTAAATTTACTTTTACGGATTAGAAAGAAACTGATCAAAAAGTAGAAGCTACAACAACTCGAGGCTCCTTAACAATTAGTTAGAATAGGGGACACTGATCTTGCTATAAAAAGTCACACACTTTTCTAATGAAAGCAAAAACTTAAAATTTACGACTGTCAAACAATGATAGTAATGCATCACTCGTCATAAAAGGCAGATTACGTCTGTCACTACTTGACAGATTTACGAGCAGTTGCATAATACGTAACGGTTTATAATAGTGAACAAAACGTTGCATTCATTTAAATTTAGAATAAGAACGAATGATTATTGTAATTTTAATTTAAAATCAGCAGCTTCTAATGGTTGTTTTATTGTTAGTGACCTGTTTAGGTAATCTAGGTATGGTAATACACAGCTCTTGGGTTAGAAAACCATGACAAACTTATAAAAAATCGATGTATTGCAAAAAATTCACAATCGTAAATAGAAAATCCATTTCTGTTGTGTATTTGTAGTTTATCCATTAATACCAATAATGATTCTCATTAATTTCTTTAAAAAACTATACTATTTCAATTATGTTCTTGTAATGTGCCAAAATGTTAAAATATCAACACATAACAGATGAATACATCAACGTTGAATACAAATGACTGAATAAGTCAATGACATTATAAATCTAGAACCAGACAAAAAATTATAATTGATTCTTTAAAATGCCAAAAGACAAATATCTAATCAACAAAATTAATTTTAGACATCTTGTTTTTCTAATTCGTAATTCAAATGCTAACACCGAAACAGTAGAAATATTATCCACTTTAGATAAATTTTGCAATAAAGACTTCTATAAATAGCAGATTCAGACAGTTCCAGTTCATAAAACAAAGTAAGTAGCTGAGGTCAGTAGGTAACTAAGTTCTAAGTCCCTCTGCTAGTCAAGGGTTTTAAAAATTGAGACTGTTTAGGCGAATATCCAGACTCTCTGGCCTAATGCGAGTTGGTGGATGTTATAAATCATAAGTAAAATTAAATAAATATCAACATTCGTAACGACATACAGGTTGCTGAAAAACAAACACCCATTCTATGTATATAGGTACATATTAGGCTAATTATTAATAAATCCAAAGTCCCCGGGATTAAAGTGACGCAGCGGGACAAATGTTTCCGGTCGCACACGGAACGGCTTTTATTTATTTTTATTATTTTTATTTACGAAATAAAAATTTATGGTCGCTGAGACCGCCTTCCGTGAGATTTAGCGAGTGTGTCATAGACTCGGGAAGCTGAAAACTCGATCTGAATTGAATTATATATGTTTTTAATGGTTTCGCGGTTTGTATGAAAAAGGTTGGTGTAATGTATTGGTAGGATTGTTCGAGTGATTTAAATTCATATTATCGGCAGACAAGTGGATTTTTAGGTTGCATTTATATAAAAAAATCCAATGTTTTTATATTATGATTTTGATATATTATGTTTTTATACCAAAAGGGGTTGTAACGGATAAATAATTTGTAGCTGTGCTTTGGTTCAGAGTGCTCTTTAATATATGGGTATACAGAAGCGATTTTTTTAAAGCATTTCACATTTTAGTCATACAGAAAGGTAGATAGCGGATTGTAAACTTTTTAGTATCCATTACGTACTTCGTCTTATAACCTTAATAAGATCATTACAATAAGTCTACCATGTATTCTTGGTCATGATTTCATCAGAGTATTAAAACAAATGTTGAATATAAAGTAATATAATAAAACATTGAACTAATAAACCCAAATATAGTCAAAGCAACAATTGTTTAAGTATAGAAACAATAATCTTGTTAAACAGAGAAAGAAACACTATCTCTATCAATTTATCTGTGCCCATACTAGGACACTTACAAACACACATACACACATACAATAACTTGTATTACAAGCTCGAGTACAAATTTAGTCATACACCCACTCCTCCAACACGATTATTTATAATAAAAACCCTTTTTTATACCATTTTGTTTCCGATTCAACATAAATAAGATATGTTATTTAAAGTCAATATATCACTTGACAGGTGGTAGGCAACGAATTTTGTTTTTACACACTAATTAATACCTAACTTCTTGAGAAATAAGAACGATTTTAACTTGGCAGTTGTAATGTACTCAGGACGGGGCAGACGTTTCATAAGATTTATACATATATCAAAGTAAGGCTTTGTGTTAATGTAGTGAGAGATTTTAATCAACGTCCGAATGCAACGGCAATAAGGACTCGGTTCGATTCCCATCTTGTACAGGACGGTTGATGGGATTAATTGAGTTTAAACGATTAATTAACGATTTCTTAGTACTGATATGTATCGATTTCTTAAAAGACGACACGATATTGAGTGAATATAAAATCGAAATTTATTATAATTTAATCGAATTTATTCTGATGTTAGCATAAAACTTTTTTATCACGTTACCGGCATTTAGTAGGGTACTGGGAGTAGGATCAGCGGTGGTGCAGTGGTACGGGCCTTGCCTTAGCAATATAAGGTCGCGGGTTCGATTCCCAGCCGTACCCACACATCTTTGTGTGAATTGTTTCATCGCCGCTGCTCAATATTGATGAAGAAAAACATCGTGAGGAAACCGGCATGTCTAAGAATTAATCATTCAAGGACATGTGACATCCACCAACGCGCACTTGGCCAGCGTGTGTAGATTAAGGCCTATTTTTCAAATCGGAAAATAGTTAAGAGAAGAGCCGTGCCCAGCTGTGGGACACTAAAAAGGGTTGAAGTGAGTAGAGTACTAACACTGACACAAAATCCCTACTAATATTATAAATGCGAAAGTAACTCTGTCTGTCTGTCTGTTACGCTTTCCCGCTTAAACTACAGAACCGATTTGAATGAAATTGCGTATGGCGGTAGTTTGAGACCCGAGAAAGAACATAGGATAGTTTTTATCCGACTGAGCAAAAAGAAGGTAATGTTTTGGCGCGACAACCGACATACACGCGGGCAAAGCCGCTGTCGGAAAGCTAGTTTTAAATAAATCTACTTAAAATACTGTATATGAAGATAATTTTATCACTGTTTCTCAGGGTCACGTCATAACTTGGGATTATCATAATGGATAGTAAAGTTTTTGTTTTTTTTTTTCTTTATTCTTCAGGACTAGGTTATTAAAGTAATAAAAAATCTAGTTGAATCTTTAAGATACCGCGCGACGCCGGAGTCGGCAGCTAGTTTAAAACAAATATAGTTTTGACATAAATGCGAATGAACTTCAAATATGCAGGAATTAATAAAATCTCTGAATATCATTCACTCTTTCAAATATAAAACATCCTGTGTATAAAACGCGGCAACTAATCACAGGATATCGTCCATATAATAGCACCAGGAACCACATTACCTCTATAATGATGTTGTAATTCATAGTAATAATTGTAATCATTGTAATATACAGCGTCATGCGAACTTATTGAATATGTAATGGTTGTAATAAACTTGCGTAAAATAAATTAGTTCATTTTATAATAGTGTTTCATAAATAAATACATTCGTTAGTCCAGTGATCAGCGAGTTCGCTTAACCCCTATAGGCCAAGATTCTGACTGCTCAAGCTGCACAGACAGTGATGATGATTCAAGCGATATGAATATTAATGACGAATAGTCTTACATTACTTTAATCTGTGGATAAATAGTTCTCTAAGAGATTTAATTAATGTTTTATGACTTTGTATCTCAGATGGCGATACGCGAGTTAAACGGTTGACCTATAGTTTCCATTGGCGAAACATTCACAACAAAACATGTTGCAAGCACTATCTGTCTCTATCGTTTAGAGATGAGTAGAAAGAGATAAGACTATGCTTGTATCATGTTGTATTGTGTAGTGTAAACGCCCAGTTACAACCACGTTTTTAATATTAAAAAGTCACAGCAGCAGCCCGAAGTTAGGAACTGTGCCTTATAACGGAAATGTACTCTCCGCCATTACGTATTGGACATAAACCTAGCCGGCGATATGTGGGTTATTCACCTCTGCCTGCACTTTAGGTAGTACAGGGCTGAGCGCTATGTTTGTCTAAATTTCAATATGCACTATAGATAGACCGTTTAACTCGCGTATCGCCATCTGAAGTACAAAGTCCTAAAACATTAATTAAATCTCATAAAGAACTATTTAACCAGACATAAAAGTAATGTAAGACTATTTATTCGTCACTAATATCCATATCGCTTGAATCGTCATCACTGTCTGTGCAGCTTGAGGAGTCAGAATCTTAGCGATAGGCGATACGCGAGTTAAACGGTCTATCTATACTGACTACATTGAAGTACATTGCTACATGGATTTCTGGCACCCGGACAGAGAACCTGTTAGGTCAACAAAAGTCTGTCAACCGATGACCTTAGTCTTACCTAGACCGTAGACCTTATGCCTCCAACATGTAAATTTATTATTATTTAAGTTTTTCTAGTCGCTCGTTATTTAAAAAGGTTCATATTTCGCATAATACCTCTTTGTAAATAGATTTTTATTTTTACTATTTAAATTCATGAATGAATTCCAAAAATTGTGCACAGTGTGAAATTAAAGTAGTTCAAAACTATCACAGTAACCATAAACTAACCACCTTCCCATTCGAAACTAACTACTAACGCCATCTAGTTCGGCAATAAAAAACTAAATAGTCCTTAGTGGTTGTTAGGGCAATAAATTATTCAGTCCGTGCTTGTAGCTGTAACTGAGTACTTCAAGCAAGGGCGGTCGGTCGAATCGAAGAGCTATAGGGTTTGAGAAGGATTTCGTTTTAGATTGTTCTATGATCCTATAGTAACAAATTCAAATGTGAACAAGTGATGGGCAGCTGGTGAGTCGTTGCGTCGGCGGCTGACGCGGCGGCGAACGCTAATCGATGCGCGCCACTGCGCTGTCTTCCGACGTCGGCCATTACGCACCTTTATGGCCACCCAGCCCCCGTACCCCGCGTCTAAGGCGGCACATGACGAATCAATATGCCGCCAACCGACTCAACACTTATTTATTTGACACGATTTATTAGCTGAATGCCTGTAAACTTTTATGTGCCCTCTGTTCTCATCCCCCCGCCGCGAGAGGGATGCTTTATGATGGACACTGCAGTGATAAAATTCTATGTTTCGGATACCGGCTTCTTTTATTGGGAATCGGAACAGATGTTGAGGGTGCGGAAACTCTATCCAAAAATCTACAATAGTCTATTATTTCCCAAACCGTTTTTATTGTTAAATTAGCAATCAAAACAATATAAAGGAATAACATTTTCTTTTTTAGCATTAGCTTCATTAATTACCGTTATTTTGCTGGGGTGGTGCAATTAACATTAGTTACGTTTTACCGTCGCAAGCGCTGTCCGCGAGTGGAGACAAAATGTCGGACGGAAATGTGTAATTTTTTTCACAGATATTGCGGAAGGAAGACGCTGGCTTCCGCTTGGCTGTTTAGATGGTTTTTATGTTAATCGAAAAGGTTCGCAAGGTTTTCTTGCATGATAATTGTTCATGGCGTGTGGTCGTGCCCTTTTAACTACCTAATTATTAACTTCTATCTATATAGTTGACTCCATAGAATTAGTGATACCTTGTTTTTGCTTTTAAACCATCGCTATATTTAAAGCAAATGTACTAAAAAATATTTCAATCAAATTTAATATTATTATTGTGGGTTTAAGGTATGGCTAACGGGGCACTAATTTGCTTGCTTCAAGTCAGTAGGTATTCTCAAATTTGCCGGCTCTTAAGGTCCGTGGCCGACAGTTTCACGTAATTGAGTTCATACGATCGTAACGCCCTCTGTATTTGTTGACTGCAAACTTTGAAACCTTTGTCTTTCTGTGTATTGAGGCTTGTAAAGTAACAATTCTTCACTGCTGGGCACTAGTCAACTATCTTAAGAGTCGAGAAAGTTTAGGGCTTAATCCATTACCTACAAATAGTTAGTCCGGCCTTTTTCTAAATAGAGTTATTAACAATGACATTATTGAAATAAAACTATTTTTTAACGGATTTTATCGCGGTTTATTTTAGATTTTAGATCCCGAAGTTTCAGTCTTTTCAGACTTCATGCTCACGGGTGGACTGAGGTATTTGACGTCCAAAAATATTAATCACTATTATTACTGACTACCTACAAACATTATTATTAAAGTTGCGTTCCGATTTAAGCAAACTGAGCTCACAGTCTCTTGAATTCTGAGTTGAGTTTGCTTAGGTTTTGGTACAAGTAAATTAAGCACTGGGTCCTAAGCTGGTGGTATATTCCAACCATTTTCTGTGTTGTTTTATTTCAATGTGTGATAATCGCGTAAATCTAAAAGAATACTAAATGACAATATTTGTAAAAAAATTAAAATGTTAATTTTAGTGTGGTAAACATGTTCGCTTAGTTCGGGTTAGATTCTCGGGTCGAGCAAAACGACTTTTTCAATATGCTTAGAAAATGTAGGTAGCACTGTAGCAGCTCGAAGTTTGGAATTGTGTCCTAGACGAAATGAGGGTGATATTCAGATGTGCCTACACCTGCGGGTAACACAGGCGTGAGCGCTATTCTATCTATCTAAATATATAGATAAAAGAAGAAACTGACTGACTGACTGACATATCAACGCAGAGCTCAAACCGCTGGGTCTGGAGACTCTAAATTTGGCACATAGGTTCCTCATGGAGTCTAGGGGTGCACTAAGAAAGGATTTTTCAAAATTCACCCTTTAAGGGGGTGATTAGTGAGATCAATTTCGCGGGCGAAGCCGCGGGTGGAAGCTAGTAGACACATAAGACTAGAACACATAAGGGCTGTACCTTTATTTCACTACTAGCTTTCCGCCTCCGCGTACCTATGTCGGTTATCGCGCTAAAGTATTAACCTTTTTTGCGCAGTCGGATACTAAACTAACTATCCTATACCCTTTTCCGAGTCTAATACTACCTCCATACCAAATTTCATCCGAATCGGTTTAGTAGTTTTGGCGAGAAAGCGTGACAGACAGCCAGACAGAGTTACTTTCGCATTAATATTAGTAAGGATCTTGGTAACACAACTCTGGATAAAGCTTATAAACCGCCTTTTACAATAACAACGAATACAAGCTATTCGTCATTATGCTGCACTGTTATTATTTTACATCGCTGTCGTGTCCCACCTCTATATTTCACTACAAACTCATAGGCAGGTTAATCGATCGCCATTCGTCCATCGAATTGAATCGTGCCGATTATAATTTAACGGCAATTACAATACTCGATTAATAATCGAGTTAATTAGTTACTAGAAAATGAAAGTTTATCGAAATGTTTTAAATCAAATTGATGTTTACAACTGTCAAACTAGCTTCCGCCCATGACTTAGTATGTAAAGATTCCAAAGTCTTCTCTTAACCGTCTTAAGACCATGTCTGTGGCTTAAGTGCCAACCTTTTAGTGGCTTCGTAGTGGGCGCAGATCTGTTTTGAACTTTTTTTTGAGAGAATAAAGCATGGGTTTGTGAAACCTAAATTGATCTGAAGTTTATTAATAGTTCGAAGACGTCTCTGAATAGCAAGGTTGTTTGTTGCATATGCAAAACCATTCCATCTTACCCTGAATGGTAGAAGTTGAAAGAAATTCGTTTCGCACTTCGCACGTCTCCCTCCACTCGAGTGCACAGACAAACAGGCTAATCCCAACGTTATCGTAAATTGTCAGTTTATGACGTGCAGAACGGCCGCGGGGCTGCGGGGTGAGGTAGGGAGGAAGAGTTTTCTAATTTCGCCCCCTGCGCCCGTTTTGACGCGCTAATTCGTGTAAGCAGTTTCGAAACGTGCTTATTTCGAGTTCACTTCAATTCGACAATGAAAACTTTACGTGTAATAAGACCTTATTGTTTATATGATAAGGTTGAATATTGAGTGGTGTTTTGTGTATTTATTTTGCTACGGTATCCTCGGCTTTTACATAGACTTGCGTCATTTACATACATTTGTTTGTTCGGTTTTTAAATTGGTGAATTAGCTATGTTAATCGTGATGGTGTTTTGCTGAAGGGTTCGACCAAGTTACCTATTAACTTAAAGGTCGCTATCGTTTCGCTTAGAGTGCAAAATAACTAGGCCACATCGAAGCTTAAGGCGAAAATATACTCACCCATAAGTATCACACAATTGACACGGGCGCAACGAAACCCAATCAGAAGCATGGTATGTTAAGTCCGATTAAAGTTCGCGGGTTTGGACTGCACATCAAATTATATTGCAAACACAGCACAACCTGTCTTTTTACTCATCCCTGAGCGATACAAATAGACAATGAGTACAACATGTTATCTTGTGCATGTTTCGCCAATGCGAAATAAAGTAGTGTCTATGATTTCGGTCATAGAAAATGATACATTTGAACATGTGTCGCATTTTTTGGGTCTCATAGCGTATCAAGGTAGGCTCAGTCTTCTGTACAAACTTACAAGCTGCTATTGAAGCCGCAATAAGCATTTTATATAATTTTTCTTTTATCTTTTATTTTTTAAAAGCGGTGGCGCAGCGGTATGGGCCTCGCCTTAGAAAAATAAGTTCGCGGGTTCGAATCCTGGCCGTGCCCACACGTGTGTGAATTGTTTCATCTCTGCTGCTCAATACCGGTGAAGGAAGACATCGTGAGGAAACCGGCATGTCTAAGAGGAACCAACCACTTGGCCAGCGTGTGTGTATTAAGGCCTTAACTCTCTAAACTCATAAGATAGTTGAGAGAAGACCCGTACCCAGCAGTGGGTATATGAATGAATGAACATAGTATAAAATGGAGTCGCTACTACTGTCTTCTCTGTTCGCAAAAAACCCAAAAGTTACTGAACGGATCTTCATGCGGTTTCACTTATAGACAGAGTAATCCATGTGAAAGGTTTAAGTATATAATTTATACCCGTGCGAAGCCGGGGCGGGTGATTAGTACTTGCTAAAATTAAATCTATGTTTAGTCATTCATGATGGATGAAATCTCAGCAAGAAACGTAAGAAATAGATTTGATGGTAACTTTGATGAACAAAACTTAAATAACTACTTGCTACCTAAATAATTTTTCTTATGCATTTAGATAGTTTTCGAATCTGACAAACAGATCTAGTAATTAATTTGTAACTGACAAACAAATACTAATTTTAATAGCCTAAAAAATAAATAGACTCGCTTTAAATGAGACTTAAAATACCAAAAAAAAAAGAATTGTAATGTTCACCTCTGCCTGCTCGTAATACAATCGTGAGTTGTACAGTCTTCCATACAAGACAGACGGTCGGTCAGTTAATATTACATATCGGCGTGCGATGGGATCGGCTGCGCGGGCGCATCAGCAATTAATACTCCTCATTTAATCGATTCCTTCAATTATTCCACGTTGATATATGTTAATCCTTTCGGTATGCCTCCCCGGGATATTGTTGGGTATAATTACGTGGGAGGCGACCTCTATTGACAAGTATTGATGTTTTTAATCTGATGTTAGGATAAGACGTTATGTCTGTCTGTCTGTTGATTTGTAGTCGGTCGGCTCATTGGTACGTAATTATTGGATTTCGGCGCGATATTTATTGGCATTTCTTCTCACTTTTGATTTATCATTCGCCTGTCAGAGGAGATATATAGCGATGCGTGCTCTTGAATCTTCTATAGCCTACGTTAGGCACGTCAATGACCGAAGTTTTGTTTTGATGTCAAGTATCTTTTGATATATTACCTCACGATTCGACATTTAAAGGAGAAGGGCTTATTGTTCATTAAATCACAGTTACCAATTATCAATTAAAGGGATTATTATCGGTGAAGGAAAACATCAAATCACAACTAATATTTCGAGGACATATAACATCCTCCAACTTGCACTTGGCTAGCGTGTATGGATTAAGGCCTAAACTCTCTCAACTCGTTAGATAGATGAGAGAAGAACCGTGCCCAGATATGGGATAATAAAAAGGGTTGAAGTGGAGTGAAGTAGGTATGTAGTAGTTTGGGATCAGATGGCCGTGTGTTAATATCCCACTATATTATTAATATTACTACAAGAAGGCTGCTTCACCAACTGCTGAATAAGTTCTAGATATCCTATAGGTATCTACAGAAATTATTACCCACATCAATGGCAAACTTAATGAACTTCTGCTAAACATCGAATTCGTGATTGAGAAACATCCGGGAATGGAGAGGAGTAGCCAGCGCATAACTACTGCTTCGCTGTGCACAGAAGCGGTCTTCAAGCTTTTGCTTCCAAGAGATGATGGCCAGCCTTCTGTAGTAGAGAAGAGGTACTGGAAATAGAAGAATTACAATTTTAAGTGTTACAGGTTTTTAAATTGTCAGATAGTTTAAAAAAGATTCCAATTTTAAATGGTAGATAAAGTAAATGGACAGCTGTAGGAAACCTTATCTGAAACCAAACCGCCCTCATGTTTTGTAAATTAATCATGGTATGTATTTAATTTTAAATCTAGTTTATGAGTCGTATACGTCTAGCTAGACAAACTATATGACTATTGGCTAAGACACGGCTACATATCAAGCTATAAATTCCAGTATAAGCTGATCTAGGATTGTATAGGATTTCCGTACAACGAGAGGTCAACTTATACTGGTATTGTATAGTTTGATGTATATACATTTTGTTCCTTTTAATCTGTCATTAACTCATTACTCATTTCTCTCTTCTTACTCTTAGCTATGTCACTTTGTCTAGGGGCCTTAGATAGAAGTATATCACTTCTTCGCACGCCTTCCATCCAAAAGTCCGGAACTCCATAGCTCCGAGACAACAAAATAATATTATTATAATATAGTGGGTCATTAACACACACGGCCATCTGATCCCAAACTAAGCAGAGCTTGTACTATGGAAACCAGATAACTGGTAATATACTACACATAATACTTTTCTTTTGTAAATATATACTTAAATACATATAGATAATTACACCCAGAGACTAGATAAACAGACGTGTTCATCACACAAAGCGTGGAAAGCAAGTATAAGTAAAACACCGCACCGGCTCGTGTTTTTATAAATATTCCATTATCCTCTGAATATTCCTTCATCATTATTGATTATATTTTTTGTGTTTATTATGGTGAAATCCCAAAGGTGTGTCTAATACGTCATATTTCAATACGTTACGCGTTAGGACACATGATCACCTCCATTAAGGCTCTCTCCCGACGGATTAGGGCCGTCACAGCCGAGTAATGAGATGGCGCGAAATATTGGAAATAACACGACAATAATACGTGTAATGAGAATGCGACGCAGCTGCTCCCCGCCGCTAGGGGCGCCACTGTAGCATTGTGTTGAATCATGTTCAGAATATTTTAATATTTCGTTATTTAAAGAAAATAACGCGAAGTAATGAGAAAGGCTTTTTTACACAAAATTAATTAATTGTTCTATAAGTCGGTAGGTAATTTAAGTTTAATTTCTGCGAACAGGTAAATGTCCTATAACCTATGTCATTTTGTTCAGTTAAGTTATAGCTAATCATAAATTTGTAGAAAGTAACTAAAAATTAAGTTAGTACTTTTTAAGTAGGTAATTTTAATCACATCTCAATACAACATAGGTAGGTAACAATCAACTCTCCATATAAAAACACCCCTATGACATAAAACATTAATGAAATAAATTCGAATTTAATTTAAATTATGAAAAAATCTTATCCGATATCTTTGATTAATTATTTATGAGTAAATTATTAATTATAGACACAAAGGATGTTTAAGTAAGTACCTAAAGAATGACTAAGACATGAAATTTATTAATATTAATTTAATTCACTTAAATAAATATACATTTTATGCTGATTTGTGGTATCCGAACTCCTAACCTAACGTAACCTAACCGAAGTATTTTTTAGGAAGTTGAGTTCTCGTATGTTACTAATACAAACTCAACTTCAACACTACTAACGCCATCTAGTACGACCAGCGCAAACTATTACTCACTTTTTAGATTTTTTAGATAGCATAATTTTACTAAATACTACTTAAATTAACTTCAATTAAATACATGCAAAAATAATAATATTTTATTGCTACTAACTAACTTAGGAGCTAAAATTACCTTTCTAACTGATTAAGGTTTAATATTTTTAATAAGAACAGCGCTTGAGCGGATGTGATGGATTAACGTCACACGAGTTTCTTTTTAAAAGCCAACAAGAGCGCGGCAAAATTGCATCCAGGCTAATATTCCCTTGCCAATCATGTTGTTCAGTCAATTTTCAATTTTCCTTGCTAATAAGCACGTCAACTCCGCCTTCAACAATATCAGATGGTTTTATTGAGCTCCGCTGAGACATAACAGCGCTTGGAATATGGAAGAATGAAATTTTCATTTATTTTCCTGTAGAAATATAAGTGTTTTAGCTAATTAATGCTCTTTATAGTTTAATCAAGATTTAATGCGGTTCCTAGATTATTGCATTTATTGAAAGTATCATCAAATGGATAATGGATTACAAACATCAAAACGACAAAATCTAGTCGAGTTGAGAAAAAAATATGTTACGTCAGGTATGTATGAGTCAGTCTTTGCAAAGATTAAATGACACTTACGTGGCTTTATCTAGCACTGCATAATTTCGACTACGTGTACAGAGAGCAGAGTGGCGCAGTGGAAGCGTGCTGGGCCCATAACCCAGAGGTCCGTGGATCGAAACCACGCTCTGCTAGGCTTCTTTTTGTACTCTTTTTGGTTATAAATTTATTATTTTTGAGTTTATTTTACTATTTTCACTATTATTTGTTGAAAGATTCGTCATATTTCATAATTATAGTTTTTTTGTATGCGCCACCACGATGTTTCCACCTTTGCACACGTACTTATTAAAATTACAAAGGCAACAAAAAAAACAATTAATCGTGTGCAATGTGCTAAAAAATCATCATTTATTAATCTTTTTCGCAAAAAAACAAAACAGACATTATAATAAACATTCATAAACCAAACACAAGAAACTCATAGATGTATCAAGTCCATTAGCCGACCGTCACAGGAGATTTATGTTTAATTGAAATCGTCGAGTTTATTGTGCCACAATGATTTATACCGCATCGGACATCGATAGCGGTGCACTTTCAATCGCCATCGCTCACGGCTAGTCAATAACAATAGACATTGTTTGATTACGTGTTTAAAACTTTGCTGGCTGTTAATTTCAATCTTATCTTACTAATATTATAAATGCGAAAGTAAGTGTGTGTGTGTGTGAAGGTTTGTTACCGCGTATCTCCATAACCGCTCAACCGATTTTAATGAACTTTGAAATGTAGGTAATGTTTACCCTAGAATAGGACATAGGCTAACAATATTTCCAAAAATCATCCCTTAAGAGGGTTAAATAGAGGGGTGAAGTTTGTATGCAACTTTTTATTCCTTGGTCCTATTCATTTAAAATTCGGTACACATAAACCTTAAGAAAAATAATGAGATACGGGTTTTTTATTTTTCCATAATTACCCCTGTGAGGTGTGGATAATGAGTTTTAATGGTAAAAATTAAAGTTTCTCTGTATCTGTATAGTCTGAAGTCCGATCCACTCCAAATTCGGCACACATATACCTTAAAAGAAATCATGAAACACGTGTTTTTTATTTTTCCAAAACTACCCCCGGTGGGGTGTTAAATGAGTATTTTTGGAAATACTAAATATTCCATAACTGTTTAGTCCTTGGTCCGATTCACTTCAAATTCGGTATAAATAAAGCTTAAAACAAATAATGAAACACGTGTTTTTTATTTTTCCAATTTTTTTATTTTTATCCTAATATTACGCGGGAGAAGCCTGCGAAATTATTCTGAGTTTGATTTTCTTCAAAGTTGATATCAATACTCCTTTGTGCTTTTTAGCTAAATTACTTTTTATTTTGACACAATGACGTTTGATAACTCAGACCGATTATTAGAATTCGAAATTTAAATTTTATTTCTTCTTAAATATTGAATGAAAAACTTACAATGATCATGGTCTAAGAGACGTAGTATTTTTTAAGAAACCCCTATAGATTTATGGATATACCTATGGGTGCTTGCCGATTTCAAAATGTTTCTTACACGCCTACACTACTGAACTAATTTTGTATGGAGATAGTTCGAGACCCGGGAAAGGATAGTTTTATCCGACTGCGAAAAAAGAGATTAATGGTTTAGCGCGATAACCGACATCCGCGGGCGAAGCCGCGGGCGGAAAACTAGTAAATAATAATTTCAAAAACACGCCTTGACATGATCCCGTCGCTTCGGTAAGAACTGTGCAAAGTTTTAAATCAAACCAAGGTTTCAAAAGGGGTAAAATTCACGTTCAAAGATTGAAATGGAATTCGATTCCAGCCTTTTTTTCTTTCGTTTTGGTAAGACGTTCCATTCTAATTCAAATCTGATTTATATCCATCAAAATTTTTGTAAAAATTAAAACCGGACAGTATCTAACATACAAAAATGTGTCAAAATAGGTTTTATTTAAATTTCTCGCTTTCATTTTCAGTAAGTTTCCGTTTATAGAGTATTTTTTTAAAGGTAGGTATGGGAAAATTGAAATGAAACTATTTATTTTTGGATTAATCACCGTTTATTTTAGTTATTAGTTAGTTAAATCTTTGAATTAAATGAGTAATTACTACCAAATTAACGCTCAACCATCGCGTGTCTACCATAGAGAATTAATTTCCGACTGAATAGATCACATAACTCATAGCTTTATTTGGCATTTTAATACATTTCGACTGAGATATCGATATCCAGTGCGATTGTAATTCGATCCTCAAGATTCGCAACTTCGTCCCCTGACAAACTCGTATTATTAAAAGCAATAATTTATTCAATACCATCGAACAACCATTATACATTGACATCTCTTTATAACTCCTACATGAATAATATTATTACAAATCCTTGCGCAAACAGACAAAACTACAACTTGCTAAAATAATATAAACCTTATGTTAGAAGCAGTAAGGTATAAGTGAAATAACTCTAGCTATAGGTCAGGTTAAGAATAAAATCTCGCATGCACATCTCCACAAATCCGTGTCAAGAATCGGTGGAAACTTAAAAAAGCTATCCCACTGACGTGAAGGTTTAATAAATAAAACCTTATTATTTATTGGTCGCCATGCCAGCCAGCCTCCATCTGTAACGATGACGAATATAAGATACGTTTGTAAAAAACCCTTTTGAGTTCTGACGTGTGATATATTCGTGCGCACGAGTGTTATAAAGAACTCCGCGGGGTGCGTGAGCGCTGAACGCTGATTGGCCGGTGTAATGACTCGATGCGCGGACGTTCCATTTTCGAATTACGACTGTGACGTAGACTAATGATTCCTGTATGGTAAACCAATGACGGATAGGCACCTCTGATCCTATTGTGTATGTGGTACATGGGAGTTGCGCGGGCGCTGAGATATTACCACTATTTGCAACATTTGAAGATAGTAGCTCACCTTAAGATTATTCTAGATTGTCATTTTAAATTGTCAAACCTATGTTGAAAAACGTAAAAAATCTTTGATTTGTAATTTTATGCGTTAGAAACATAACTGGAACAAACGCAAACTGAAGAAAGTAAAAAATAACAACATAAAACTCTTGTTGTTGTATCTCTGTTTCTTGATCTATAAACATTAATACAAATGAAAATGAATTTGAGTCTGATCAATATATAGACGAATCATACATTAACCTCTGCCTACACCCTAAAGAACAGAGCCATCCAACACATTATTTAAATTAAAGTGAGACACACAAATTCCGGGAACCTAATCTATCTTATCTTACCTCTAAACACCCTTTTAAAACATGTATGTCATCCGGAGACACTAATGAATCTATCAATCCCACGAGAACCATACATTGTCCGGTCTGACCAGCCAACTTATAGGAAGACTGATTACTTCAGAATTTGCTTGGATTTTAATTGATTAAGTATGCAACTTTGAATCCCTGAGTGATTTGATATGTGTTTTGGTTTATGTGGATGATTTAATTATAGTAGGTGAGACTGTAAAGGAGCAAATGATTCTATGAATTCGATTAAAATACAACCCTCGGTGATTGAAAGTGACCAGGACCTCATACTTAGTTATTTTGGCAGTTCACAGTAGTTGCTCAACCAATCAATGGAAGGTAGGAGAAGAAATTCTAGGTATATGGATGTTACCATCTTAAACAAAATGATTAGATTTTAATCAATGTGTTTTGCAAGATTGTTTTAAAAGTCTTGAGGGTCAACTTTGGGTCAATTTTTTTCTAGCTGACATAATGTTTGATAAACTCACCCCAACATTTTCATTTATAATCTTAAATAAAAAGTTAATATCTATCAATGGATTAAACTCTTAATTTTTCAATGTCTCTTTTTTCTATGTAAGTCTATTTAAAGTTTTAATTTTAGCGCATTATAATCGAAATATTAACTCAACTATGTATTAACCTTAAATCATCAGTTTACACCTTTTCAGTATTACCTACAGCCCACAACATTATTGCATACGGAAATACTATAATAAGCAATTATGAATACAAGGTGCTGTGAGGCATAATTTTTTCCTCCACCGACATAAATCAATAGGACCGCCTCCTCTAATGGGAATTATAATTGATTCCCTCCCAACCTAGGTTGCTCTGTGATCGTAATGTACGATTTAAGAGGATTTAAGGTTGGTCGGTGCATTTTATAAGGATATTGCGATCCGTCCAACCTTTTACTTACAGCAAGTAGGTAGCTAGTTAAATAAAATAGGTTGGAAAGTTACAGCTGTCTAATAATCCTGGCTGAATGTGTGACAAGTGCTAGGTTGCCAATTAAAAAGTTATCAAATACTTGGTCAAGTGATTCAAGTGCACAAAATTGTAGAGATAATTGTATTGATGTTGTAAATACAAGATTGTCAGCTGTCATGGTTTTTATTTAACTTGTAACTAACTGCGCTGGTAGAAGTTCAATGGATCCGCGAATACGGTACAGAAGTTAATTTTGGACTGGGAATTTGAATTTAATTTTGGAATACTGACAGGAATTTGAAATTAGAAATCCCAAAATTACAATTCTGAAAAAACATCAACAACATTTAAAAAAAATCTAAACCCTTCGAATTCAAGTATCGAGATGACGTCACAATCACAATTAGTTTGAAATTGGAAAGGTGTTGAAAAAGCGTATCGTTTGTATTGCACGTGAAGGTGACAGAGGGGTGCAAGGCGGTGGGGAGCGGGCGATCGATGGCGACGTCGTTATTCGGGCGACAGCCTTTGACGACGTCGCGGATGTGTTGCACTAGCGACTCTCCATTTTAATCTTCAATTATTTAGATATTTATATGGCCTGGTACACAAAACAGAATACAGATAATACTGACGTATTTTATGAAGAAGCGCATTACGTTACCATAGTTCAAAATTTAAAAACTCTTAATTTATTTCAATTTTGATACTAATAAACCTGAAATTTAAATGAGTTTAAAATTTGGCTAACAGTGTACATTTTTCACTTACCAAAAATACATAAAAAAATTGTTTTCCATTTTGAAGGAGAATTTGGCAATTTATATTAAAATTATATAGGTATATTTATAGAATCTATGTCTACCTAGGTGGTCCAGTGATAAACGTGTCTGTGAGGTCCCAGATTCGAATCCCGGGACGAGCACTAAAGACGTCTGTAATGTAGAAAAGTCCTAACAGAAGCTGGTAAGGAGTTACTTACCATACTGTTTAACTACGAGTACTATTAAACGCATTATAGGGAAACAGAATTTAGTTTGTAGTGTTGAGTTACAAGTGGAACATTCTCAGACTGGGTCCACGCCTCCGCGGACGCGTGACTGACGGACGTCCGCACACATGCACTTTTCACACACACGTAGACAAAATTCACGTACACATACACCATTTTGACATTTGACAGATGTGTGCTTAGAGTGATGGGTGGCTCGCGCCGCGTGAAAAATACGAGGGAAACTTTGAATATGGAATACTAAACGAGTTTTTATTTATACGTCTATTTGTGATTGGCTTTTGACAGGCGATTGATTTTAGAACGTTCTGAAAAATAAAAAATTTAAACCATGAAATTCCGTAACACAACACTCTAAACATAACAATTTAATAGATTTGTAAAAGGATGCTCACTGAGTTTTAGCAGTGTTTATCAATATCTGTTTGATAAGATTTTAGACAATTTTTGGTATACAACTCTCGGGTCCCAAAAAGTATCTTGAATTTTTAGCCCTTATGATGCAGGCCTGGTTACTTTTCAAATATGACTTTAGTAATATATGGCATTTTAATTCCTCTTGTGTGGTGTTAATGTAGGTCCCCAAAATATCCCAATCAATGAATTTAAGGTACAGGTAGATTTAAGAGACTTAATCGTGGATCATTTGCGAACATATATTTATATCTAATTATTGTTTTCTTGAGGTAAAATATGTATAGTTTGTTTCTGTTAATTTTATTTACCCATAGCTTTCATATAGTTTTATCATTGGAAACTTAACATAGGATTTCTAACATTGTATCTTATTCTTCGGGGCTAAAAATTTAGACAGCCATTGCTTTAAACACTACTTGCTGAAAAAAAAAACTTCGAACGAATACCGCGAAAAGTTCCATAATTAAAAAGTTCCACGAACAGTGTTGTAATGACTGCAGTGACGTTAACGACGTCGACGTCAGCCATTTGTCAGCCGACTGACAGCTGTATGTCAGCCACAATGGTGTCAGTCGGCGAGGGAACGATTGACGCGTGTCACTGTGCACCTAACTAGAAGTTGTCGAATCTAACTCGATGGCACACAACTAACACAACTGAAATGTTTTTGTTTGTCTGTATTTTTCACAGTGTCAATGTTTTCCAATGCGAATTTAAAATTCGACAATACCTAACCTAGAACGCTAATGCCACAGATGCAGCAAAAAAAACTAGCCATTTTGACTCCCTCCAATTGGAATTTATTACATTTCAGATTGGCATTATCATTTAATTAACACAGTTTAATTTTTTCATTTTCTTTTTGACTCATAAAAGAAGTACGTTAACAAAATTAACAACCCTACCAATTATTGGTTTGTTAATCATAGCCTATAATGCCCACTGTTGTGCACGGATCTTATGTCAACTCTCTAGTTGACAGAATTCATACCTTGATCTTAATTCACTCCAGCTGGCCAAGTGGTGCGGATTAGTGGATGTCACATATCTCCGAATTTTTAATTCTAAGATATACTTATTTGATGTTTCCTTCACCGATATTGATCACACAAACATGTGTGGGTACCCAGGATCAAACCTGAGACATATATTTCAAAGTCGTCTCTGATATCTGTATATCTACTAACTGTTCCTGCAGAAAACGGGTTAAAATCGTGAAGACCTTTCAAAAACCTTGGTTACACCGTAGTATGCGATCTGACAGGTGCGGCCGGAATTATTAATGATAGCTTGATTCACACCTCGCCCTTGGAAAATATTTATTTGTCATTTGCTTGGGGTTTCATTTAATCCAACACGACAGATACATATAAAAATCAAAATATATGTCCAGTTTTGTGAAGAAAAACACGATTTCGGATGGTAATCCGATGAACTATGTCGATAACTTGTCATTATGATCTCTTTTTTTAACACTTCGTTCAAGCAAACATACAGGATGCCTCTTGAAAAAGTCATTGTAGACTATGGACGCTTGCAAATTCAAACTCCTTCAAACTCCATGTGGCCGTTCCCTTAGATGATTCTTCCATATTCAATTATTCAGAGAATATCTGAACAGTACTAATATTGTACCCATAGCAAAGGCTACATGCAAATTGGGTAGGGCTTGATTGCTTTAGCCATTGAGGTTGCAGGTGACCTGACCTGACCTTGACCCCGCGATAGACTAAAAAGAGATTTGAGACTTTTCTAATTTCTCATCACCAGTCAATCAATTCGTTTTCCGGAGTCGAAATATAGCGAGTATGAGATTATTAATTGTTACCTAAATACGATACAACTTTGAAAGTAACTTATTGCACCTGCTAGTTAAACATGTCCTTATCTTTTCTTTTGATTACATAACTTATTTTTGTTTTTATTAATTTCTTACATTTCCATCCCTAAACATGCACAATTACTATTTATTCGCTAAACAATACAAATAGTTTCATAACTCACTCGTCTGCAATGCAAACTTTTGCAATTACACCTGCATACATTAAACATTATGATGAAACAACTATTTTAATACACCGTTGATATTTATTGGTGTTTCTGATGGGTCGACGTCATGGTTAATGTGGTTCTGCCACGCGATACTGCCTTGTCACCCCCTTGCTTTAAACTGGGTTGCGGATATTAAATAAATTATTATCATTAGGTACCAGTGGCATTAAAACAGAATAGTTTTCTGAAATTATGAAGTTGCGGAGTTAAAGCTAGCGCGCATTATAATCAAAACATTTTGCGTCAGTCTTGTGTCAAAACAGATTTTTTGTAATTTTTTGCAATTCGTCTTCATAGTTTCTGTTAGGCGATTTAGTCAGTTTTAAAACTGATTTGTATAGACAAATCAGTTTTAAAACTGACTAAATCGCCTAAAATTAAAATTTCAAGTAACCTAAGTGCGAGGGCCGATATAGATCGGCCCTCGCACTTAGGTTACTTGAAATTTTCTAAGAATGCCAATGGCGTTCTTTAGTAAGATGCATTTCACTCTTGTTCGTTATCCCACCCCTGGATTAAACATATTTACATACGATCAGTAATAACCATCTACATATTTATATTACAGATGTTATCACTACGAGAAGATGACGATGATGACAGCCACCTATGCATTAAATGCAACGCCACAATTCTTGGCCTTGAGAATTACATTAAACACAGAAAAGAACGTTGCAAGAAGCCTGACGATCCTAAACCAGATTTGCCAATAGATACTCTAGACCCTTCGTACAGCCTCGGCGCTGATGTATTCTTCCAGTCTTTAGAGCTACAAAGTAGTGTTAAGAAAACTTCCCTATCAAGGTTGACACCACCTATTTTACCTAAAACGAATCTAGAAAGAAAATCACTGGGACCTTCTACTTCTCGAGACCTTACAAGAATCAGTCCTGTTAATAACAATCTCAGAGGTGAAGACTGGATTGGAGGCCACAGTTTAAGAATAGGCACTAATGAAGATAACCAAACAAAGTTGATCAACGCAGTAGCAAGTATAAGCGGTGCTGTTAAAAAAGACATTTCTACATCTTCATACAGTATCAATTATGACTATAAAGGTGATGAAGACAGTGAGGATACGGAAGAATCAGAAGATGAGGACGAAGATGACCATCCTAGTACTAGTAAATGGAAGCCGCCACATAACTATACAGGTGGCAAATGGCCTCCAGCCTCCCCTGATCACGAGGAATGGGAACTAAGAGAAGAACAAGAGCACACTGAAGGAAAATGGAAGTTAATGATACAAGATGCTAATGACAGAGACGAAGACTATGATGCTCCTCCGCCAGGGTATACTAAAGGAAAATGGGTTCCTGGAGCTCATGAAAAGACCCAAATTATGCAGACCACTATTCAAACAAAAGGATCAGTACAATACTGGTGCGGACCTTGCAATAGGCGATTAGGTTCGCGAACAATTTACGATAAGCACTTAAGATCCAGTTTACACTTAAGGAAAGTTCTTCCAGAACATGAATTAGAATTTTCTGGTCATTTGGAATTAAAGAATGTTGTAGAGAAACGCGTAGCACGGCCCTCAAGATTTGTTAATGACGAGATGTATTCACAAGAAGGAAAGAAAAAGAAAAGAAGGCTAAAAAGCAAGCTGAATGTTAAAATTGAAAAGAAAAAAAGGAAACGTAAACCGAATTTTGTTAACTGTGCAGGATGCAAGTCAAGGGTAAGACAGCATTTGATGGGTAAGCATTTGATTTCCCATTACCACTTTAGAAAAACAAATGATACAAGTTCTGCAGTCTATCGTCAACTAATCCTTGATAATATCGACGCAGTAGTCCATCAATCACCATTTCAATGTAGCCCTTGCAAGTTTTACACCAACTGGCTCTCAACATTTATGCAACATTGGTTTTCTGACGAACATGAACAGAAATTATTATCAATCGAAGGTAGGATTTGGTGTTCCTTTTGTAAATTTGAGTGCGAAACTTCCCATGATATGCTTCAGCATATGTCGAGTCAAGACCATAGTGAAGTGGTCGCTGTAATCAACAGATCTATGCCAATTATAATAAGAAAGAAAACAGTTTTCAAATGCGAAACCTGCAACAAAGAATTTCGATACAACGTTGAGATGAAACGTCACAGTAAAGAAACTAAACATCCTTTGCCAAGAACAGCTACAGACAATTATCAGGAATTTCACGAGTGTGTACATTGTAAGGTGAAGTTTAAATCTTCTTTAACATTAGCAGCTCATTTGAAATCTAAACATAAACAAAGAGCACATCTTTGTCTTGTATGTGAGATGTCGTTCGATTCATCGGAAGAAGCTAAGCGACATCGACAAACATCAGCACATAGGGTCAGACGGCAAGAAAATAAAAGGCAGCAAGGAGTTCCTGTTAAAGACATGAGCAAAAAATGTCCGTATTGCACCGAAAAGGTGTTATTAAAGAACATTTTGGATTTAAAAGAACACATTCGGGTAGTACACCCTAAAATAAGAAAGAGGTAAGTATGTGTATTATTAAATAAACTCACTTGTTAGATAATTATATTGAAAAGATTTTAACTTAATTGCCATATATTGTTAAGTATCTGTCTGGACCAGTTTAACTATAAAAATGTGATGTTATTAAGCACCAATTCGAAGCAGAAATATACTTTACGTCGATTAATGATGATTTTGTTTTTTCAGCTGTCCAAAATGTGGAATGTCATTCATCCTTCCACAAGAAGTCTCCCGTCACATCAGGGACAAAGCCTGCCAGTTTCAAATAATTCCACAATCATCCTCAATCTTCTGGAGCTGTTCCCAATGTGTATTCACCACGAACTCCCAAGCTGAATGCTTCTTCCACGAGGTTCTTCATACCACACCAACCAAAGAACTCCGCAAATTCGGAGATTTTGAGAAAACTGTTGATAAATATCAATGTCCTCTTTGCCCGAGGAAATTTACGAAGCCTTCTTTGAGACATCATTTGAGGTTGCATACCTTTGAAAGGCCATTTGTTTGTTCAAACTGCAGCGCCAATTTTACACGACTAACGAGTTTAGCTAATCATTTGAAAATGGGACATGGGACTAAAGAGCCAAAAGTGTCAAAATTGCCGCCAATTTTGGAAAAAAAAGAGTGGGAGTGTGAGAGATGTAAGAAAAGATTTAGTAACAAGTGAGTATATTTATACTGCAATTAGTTATATGAAACCCTTGAGTTTAAACCCAATATTTAAGTAGATAGCAGCTAATAACCCTAATAATTCCGGTCTCGAATTCAAACTCCTTTATAGCCACCCAAGTAGTGGTTTTAGTAGATAGGTAGATAAAAATTAAATCAATCAACTCATAAGCAGAGAAACGTGCAGCAAACATACCAACAGAAATAACCGCTGCGTCAGCGCACAACCGTGCCACATCTTTACATCGGCAAACAAGCGGATGTGTTGCATGTCACACGTCACACAACTCCTTCACAAATGAATATACTAAATCCCCTTTTAACAACAACCAAGCTAAATTAAACCTTATGTCATTACTATAGGACTGACAGGGAAAAGACATTCGTACTGTATCTTGTACTTCATAATTTGACATGAATGACACGATCTCTTTGATTGCACTCCTGCGCACGTAGTGTTGCCAATGATGACATTTTTATACGGTTTGGTAATAAATTTGTGCCCGGATGCGCGGTATTTTGAGTGTTGCTCTAATCACAGATCACAGATCACAGAAGTGTGTTTATATAGAGAATCTGTTTGTATCAGACAGAATAAAATACAATAGATGCATCGCTTACCATAGACCTATAGTGTGTTGACATGTTGTCGTAAGCAATCTTTTGCGACTGTTGCGAGTTCCCTCACAGCTCACCTAGAAAGTCTGATAAACCAATAAACTACTGCTGATTGGGAAGGCCCTGCTTAACAGCAATTTTTAAGAATCCGAGTAACGACGGCGATTTCAAGGGCCATAATAATAATTTTCGAGAGCGTTTTTTCCATAGCTTCTGTCATAGAAACATACTTCTTTCCTGTAGCACGTCATATCTGCCATACTTGTATTCTTAGCTCTTTAGTTCGCTGGATCAAAATATTAATGTCACGACGACGAGATATTAGACAGATGAATTTTATCGTTAACACGTGCGAATATATTGGCATTTGAGTTTTGATCTGTCGTTGGTAGTACATCGTGGTAAATAGCGGATGTTTTATTTGTCGGAATAGTCAGGAAAGTAGGTGCGGCTGTTTGGTATGTTCTGGATTCAATTCTAGGTTTTGTACATTTGCAAGGATTTTTTTTTAATTTTTCTACTTCTCTTTTATTTATTATGCTTGTAAGTATCTAATTTAAATTCATTATAATTTATTATCAGCTTATTTCAGTCCACAATATCTGGATGACCGAGATTTGCTCGGTATTTTTTTTTAAATAACATTTTCTAAAAATGATTTCTAGCTAGATCGATTTATCGCCCCCGAAACCCCCTATATACTAAATTTTATGAAAATCATTGGAGCCGATTCCGAGATTCCAATTATATACAAGAACTGGTCATTTAAAGATATAAGATTCGAATGTTAGTAGTTTAGTGTAGTTTGGATTACTATTCGAAAGTACCTAGGTAGTGCAATAATAATATTTTCCGACGCAATTTGTACGTGGAATGTGTTACCACCATTTTTAGGATCTACAAAAAGAAATATAATAAACAAAAACACATCACAACTAGTACCTATAATTTTTAAATTACACATGATGAACAGAATGCAGATCCTTTTAATACAGGGCCTCTAGAGCTAGACAAAATTACATAGCGAAGGCTTCTTTTTTTTATTTTTATTTTTTTTGGTGGTAGGCTTCGGCCGTGGTTAGTGACCGCCCACTAGACAAAGCCACACCGCCAAGCGGCCTTGCCGTGTTCCGGTGCGATGTCTGGTGACACCATGCAGAGAGAGTGGGTCGGAATTGTTGCTCCTTAAGCTTTCTAACCATATGGAGTCTCATTCCACTGCCACCTTCTCACTGATAATCATTCGAAATCACGAGTGAATCGGTATACTGGGCTGACGCGTTCCATAGTAGACTACACCATTGCTTAACATCAGGCAAGTTGTAGTCAAGCGCCAGCCTATCAAAGAATAAAAAAATAAAAAATGATAAATGTTAATCCCATACATTTTGTTGTTGTTTTTTGTTGAACGCGTCAGCCCAGTATACCGATTCAGTTTTTGACCATACAGCACAGATGTAAAAGTTGAAGTGTCTTTCTCTTTACGAATGCAATACCATCCCTATACCTAAATTCAAGTCCTTTCAGTTCACTAATACTGGAAAGTGGAATCAGACTTAAATGTTAGTATTAAACTTAGAGACTTACCAACCGCAGACTGTATGAATCAAAATGGCGGTCATTAAGAACTTTCATCGTATACCGACACCGACAATTGCGGGCCATTGGAGGAGAGGGGCCCGTTGACGATCAAACTTGTGCAATATCTTGCAGTTACTGCGACTACTTGCATTAATGCACGGTTATGTGACTGTTACTGGTTGGACAATGATACTAGATGTTACCACTACGTATGCGTAGATTATCCCCATAAAGCTGGAAACCGCTCCACCCTGTTCCTAAAAGTGCTCTTTTGGTGCAATTTTATTTCATTGTAGCGATTTTCATTGCCCTATAGGCTGTTCGGCAGGGAAGGTGGAAGGTACCTCCAGGTCACCTCCGATAACACGCAGAGTAGGTAATAAAAAATTTAGTGTGTCCCTGTGTGTGTATGTGTAACTTCTGAAATGCCAGCGAAAGTAATGCTTCTGGTGTTGCAAGCGTCCATACGCCTCAGTGACCGCATAATCTGGAAGACTCGATAGATAATTTCTAGTAGGTACCTATTACGTTACCTATTAAAATAAGGTCTTGTTTGGCTATATCCTTAAGCGGGCTTCTATAAATACTTACTTCAAGCCAAAAACCAAGATAAGTCAATTTTTACCATCTGTCAAGTGTCAAGTCCCTCTACAAGATGCGGGTGTTTATAAAATTGACTGTGAGTGTGGACTCTCATATATAGGACAAACAAAAAGAAGTATAGGGACCCGCGTAAAAGAACACATAGCTGATGTTAAGCATCAACGCTCAACGAAATCTGCAGTGTGTGAACATACTCAAAAAGGCCCCAACCATTACTTGAGATTTGATAAAACACAGGTCCTTGTCAAAGAAAACCGGTTCCTACCAAGAATGATCCGCGAAGCTATTGAAATTAAAAAACATCCTAATTTTAACAGAGAAAATGGTTGGAATATACCACCAGCTTGGGACCCAGTGCTTAATTTACTTGTACCAAAACCCAAGCAAAATCAACTCAGAATTCAAGACACTGTGAGCTCAGTTTGCTTAAATCGGAACGCAACTTAAATATTAATGTTTGAAGGTAGTCAGTAATAATTGTGATTAATATTTTTGGACGTCAAATATCTCAGTCCACCCGTGAACATGAAGTCTGAAAAGACTTTGAAACGTCGGGATCTAAAATCTAAAATAAACCGCGGTAAAATCCGTTAAAAAGTAGTTTTATTTCAAGGTCTTGTTTAATCACTTTAAACAGAGTTGCTACTGAAGAATACAGATATTTAACGAATGGTGTAACCGCCCCTTTTCCTTATGTTGATTGAAAAGTTGAGCAATAATTTTGCTTTCCAGGTCGGCTTTGACTCGCCACGCGCAGTCTTGTGGTAGGGTGTCCACCTCCCGAAAGTGTCCTCACGATCAGTGTACCTTCGTGGCAACTAATAATAGACAGCTACTAAGGTAAATAGGAAAAAAATATAATTTTCCTGAGTCTAAGATTTTCTGTTGTATTAGATGGTTGGTCTTACTTTAACTAAATTGTTTGTAACACTGCCATCTAGCATAAAAATATTGAACTATTGACAAAAGTGTTGTATGAGTTTCTAACTTAATGCACAGTTAAATTCATAGATGTCGCTATCTTCAGAAAATACATTGACTTTTTGTAATTTTAGTAAAATAATATAGACAAAACTTGTAAATGTTTCATTTGAAACGTTTTACGCGTAGTGAATCTTCACGATCTAAATAGTTGTCTGTAATGTTATAATAGTAATCTACTGCTCTCAAATTATAACACCTTCATTTAAACAGTTGGTGCCACTTGATACTAGAGGGCACTATTAGTTTTACAGGATCAACAGAAATGTTTTAAGTCTAATTCATACATAACCTATGCATGATTGTTTTAAAGTTCATAAATTTTACAGGCATCGCCGAAGTCACGAGGCTGAATTCCTAGGTGAACACACAAAACTACATGAATGCCAGCTATGTTCATTCAAGACTGACCAAGCAAGCCATATGAAGAGGCACATGATATGCCATGAGGGTACTAAACCTTATGGATGTCCTCACTGCCAGTTCACCTGTGGAAGTTTGGTATGCACTATGGACCTATTTTAAAAACAACAACAGGTTGCCATTACTTAGTAAAAGATGGCGCTAGTAAATAGTAATAGTAGCTAGCTTCCTAATATGCATAAAAAAACCTTTGAAAGCTACATAGGACTCATCGATTAAATCGTTTCTTTTTTTTCAGGAGAATCTGCGTAAACACGTCCTTCGCAGTGGCCGGCATTCTGGCTTATCTCTTTACCACTGCCGGTTATGTCCATACATTACAAACACAGCAACAGAACTTCGAAATCATTTAACAACTGCACATGCACATAAATATGACTCCAAGTCAGCAGTTCAAGCTGTAAAAGAACATCTAATGGTTGTTAAAAAACAATAAATATTTTAAAATATATTTTGTGCTTTCTAATTTTGATTTTTTGATTTTGAACCAACACTTTAGAATAATAATAGGTCCTGCCAACTTAATTGTTACCTATCTATTTTTTTATGCCTGCCTGTGTTATGAAAAGTAACCACAATGCCTGAGCCTGAGTAAATATTTTGTCTATGGTACCCCACAGCATCAATTCAATGCTTTACAATGACTTGTCAGGACTGGAACGAGTAAATGTCAAAAAGCGCGCAACTCGCGCCTCACGCAATTCCGCGCGCAGCTGAGAAAAATAAAGTTTGTATCGCGGCGATTTGGTGCGCACGTTTGCGAGATTTTCTCACGAATAATATATTTTTGGATCGCCTTTGGCTGTAAATTACGCTAGTACATCACATAAACATTTGGTAATAAAATTAAGAGTTTCAGTGTCTATTACGTAACGTGGGCTGTGTTATTATAGGACTATAATAAGTGCGGTATATTTTTGCAATAAAATATAAAGTGCAGTGGTTTTAGATCGTATTTAAACGGTGATGTTTGCTAGTTTCCACGTGGAGTAAGCAGTAATCGATTAACATTCGCATTTTACAATGTCCTTAAAGGTAAGCCTTACTTAATATTATTTTTTATTTTGTGTAGGTAAATAAATGAATAATTAAAAAATCTAAAAACTCGACTGCGTTAAAAGGAAACCAAACTACGTACATACTAATAAAAAAACTGAAAAGAAAAATACAAGCACTTATAGACGTCTGGTGGTCTTGAATTCTACAATATATTATTGAATTAATACTATTGAAGAAAATAAAATATATTCTATAATGGAACATAACAACTGAACAGTCAGGATCCATTGAAAAATTAGATTAGCTGTCGAATAATGGATCATTCATTTTGTGAGAATTTTTACCCTTCATAAGAGCCCCTAAACAAATTTTGGGTCCTGCTAAGGCACGTTATGCCACTGGATTCCCTTGGATTATGTCTGATTTCTTAGCACTAGTCAGTACTAGTAAATTAGTGAAAATTTATGATAATGGTGATGTGAACATGATATGTTAGGGCCTGCACCACATCTGTCATCAGTCTTATTTGGTCTCAGCCTGTCCCACTGGCCTCTATTTTAGAAAATAGAGATTGCACACATGTTTGAACACTGATCACTATAACATCAACTCTCTTTGTGGCTTAACAGTTAATGATTTTATATTATAGTCCCTGTTTAAGTAGAGTTGCAGCCGATAGAGGTCAGTGGAAGCAGTTGGACGAGGCCTATGTCGCAATACACACTGAACCCAAGGACATCCATAAATCAAAGTGAAACTACTTCCAGTTTGGAAAAATGGACTAACATTATTTTTATTATTTTAAGAGTAGAAGTTTTGACTGGCACAGGATTAAAAACCACAACTTCGATAACTAGAAACAAGCTAACGCCTATGCCAAAGATGCAGTATATAATGTTATAATAAATATGTAATACAATGCCACTGAGGTCACAGGTTTGATGCCTGGTCATGCCCACATAACTTTATGTAAATTATTTTATTGCTGCTGGAACAATAAATGTGAAATTAACATCATTAAAAATCTGGCAAGTTTAAAAACTGATCATTCTAGTACCTGTGATATCCACCAACCTCCAATTGGCCAGAGTGTGTATGTATTAAGGCCTAACTTAACTTGTAAGATAGTTAACCTGTGGGACACTGAAAAGAGTTGAAATGATAACAATCAAATCACTCATTTGTTGGATTCCACTATAATTATGTTTACTTAAGTGTTAGAATATAAAATGAGATTATCATGAACCCAGTCTGCAGGAAAATTAAAATTCAGAAATTAAAGCATACAACAGTTTTAAAAGAAGTACCTATTATTGTTTTGAAATATTATAATAAGGTAGTTAAAAATTACAATAACAATAGGAAGGTCAATAAGTTATGCAAAACATTTCAATTGCTAAGCTTAATTAGAATGTTTGCTAAGTTTTGTTTTTAACTCTAGTTGGTAATTACTCATTAACTTGTACTTTGTTAACATAATGTGATAGCATTTGTAAAAAACTCAAAGTTAATTTTTAGTAGGTATTTAAAATGTTGTAATATTTGTGTTTAGGACTTTGTAAATTATGTTCTGATGTTTTGGTTACATAGCAGCCTCTATAGTCCCTTGTGACTATTTCAGTAAAATATAATTTAAATAGGTAGAGATACTTACAAAATTTTCTAGTCGATATCTAATACATTTTATATCATGCAAAGCTGTCTGATAAAAAATAGCTTACCTTCCTCAATAAATGGGCTATCCAACAGCAAGAATTTCTCAAATCGGACCAGTAGTTCAGTAGTAGTCCAGGGACCAGATTCTCACGCTTTAGACATTCCTCTCTAATAGACAAATGTCGTAACAAGTGGCGATTTTCAGCATTTGTATATTTTTGAAATACATGTCTAAAGCGCCAGAATAGAAGCCCATTAATTCAAACAAACTCTTCAGCTTTATAATATTAGTATAGGACCTACCTAGTTCTTTTTTTGAATCTTTATTTTTTTTATATTCCAGACGAAACCTACTGACATTAAAAATTAAACTGCCCTCTTTTTGCCAACGTAGAAAAAAAAATACGCTATATATTATGCGAATTCAATGAAAGCGTATAGATGCAGAAACCGGTTGATATTCGCTCGCGGCAAGGTACGGAACCCGTCTGACTGGTACCATCGTGTCACTGAACTAACTGACGTTGCAGAATTTTATTACCTACCTACCTACCACATAATCTTTGAAACAAAAATTTAATTCCGCTAAGTCTACGAGTATTAGGGTGGTTCTTTAAAAGACAGATTAAGCATGTTTTTTACTAAAGAACATATCAAAACAAGCTCTAAAATTTGGATAAATAAGTAGAATATAATATAGTATATCTCAGTGTCTATCGAGGCCTTAGTAGCATATTATAGTTAAAGCGCACACAATAAAAAAATATTTTTCAGATAACAGTAAAAACTCATTAATGGTCAACTCAACCTTGTGTGTCCCCAACCCAGTTTTTGTTCTTAAATTTGATTTTTTATGTATTTTAAGATACAATATTTTAACACAGATAGGTAGTTTACATCGATATTCAATTAAATGTATTTCCTATCTAACTATCACTTTAAGGACTAATAATATACTTACGACATTATATTACTTTAAAAAATGTCCCATGAAAGGTCAGATTTAAAAAAAACTTGAACTATGTATTAGCCAATTTAATAAGGAGCCTATAATCTAGGCTACATTTTATCCCACTGCTGGGCACGATATAACATGTAATTCACGTAAAGCTAGTATTTAATAAATATTTAAATATACTAACATCCTCCACTGCAGTCGGTTAAAAACGATTATGCTTGAGGGTATCATTCCTTCAGGCATTGCAGACTCCTTCTAGACATAAACTAAGTTAGAACCTCTTCTATTTCTGACTCTTGTAAATATAACTATCAATCTAACCCACTTACAAAGGCTGAAAATAAAAACAAATCGATTTAACTATATTTAGCTTTGAACTTAAGTGCAAACTGGGGTACACCGCGAGTCAGACAGACATTTTTAGCACAGATGGTATTTGCAGCCCGTTATTACTGACTGACTTGAAACATAGCGATGCATGGGTGGATTAGCAAGTTTGCAGCTCATTGTGTCCATTTATATTTACAAGCTTTTATTTAACTTGCTGTATATATGGTCCAATCTTGGTCAAACCACTTCTTAATCATACATTGAACCAAGGAGTAGAACCCTTATTCTCGTAAAATTAATTTTAGAGTCTATCACTCAATGCACGACTTGCAACGAATACCTACTTAGTCTATAGCAATCGACATTTTATATGGTAATTTGATAGTTTTTAATCGACATTCGTCATTATTGTCGACATTTATGTCACGTTTGTCAATGCACCAATGGTAAACAGCGACCTTAGGGATCCGCCTTTTTTCAGAGGAGAAATCCTATATGGATACCCTCGCCCCGAGTGGGCGTAGAGCGGGGGGTATGTGGGACTTCCTAAGGGTACCCACCACTAAAACCCCCCGGGTGTTCCATCTCACACCTACGTCAAAGGTCGCGAGAACACGAGATACTTCCGCAATCCCCGGCTGGTGATGGCCTACCTCTGCGGGCCCCTGCACTTCAGGGGTGTGGAGGTATCCCTGCAACATCTAAAAGGGGCGTGTGTGGAACACCGCGCCGCCACCTTTGTAGGTGATCCGCTTAGGCCTACTATTTAATACGCATTTGGCCAGCTTGGCCCACACATATGGCTTAAAGCGGGTTGTATTTCACTCAACTTATACGACAGTTACTAGAAAACCCATAGCCAGCTATGGGACCCTAATAAGTTGTAGCTTTACTTTGGTTTTTTTACTGATATGGTCATTGAACACACGTAACGGTAATAATTCACAGCAACCTCATCTGGTCGAGGTAACTGGTAGGAAATCGATGTGGTCTTTAATTATTCATTACTATTATAGGAAATAGAGCGTAAAAGTTAAATATCTACACATTAATGCTTATTGACTTGCATTTTAATAAATTTTAAGATAGGATCTCTTAAATAATGGAGGCACTCAGGGCCCCGATTCTCGAATTTAAACATTTAACTCTAATAGACAAATAATAATAATAATATAGTGGGACATTAACACACACGGTCATCTGATCCCAAACTAAACAGAGCTTGTACTATGGAAACCAGATAACTGGTAGGTAATATACTACATAAAATACTTTTCTTTTGTAAATATATACTTATTTAACGTAATAATAATAACCTAATAATACGTCCGAAAATTAATGAAATCCATATTTATTTTCAATATATGTTTATTAAATAGAGATAAATGTCTGAAGCGCGAGAATTCGGACTCATACTCTTAGTCTGGCTCTTGCCTTATATTGTGCCTAATATAGAAGCAACTCAAATTATAATTACAAGGGTAGAAAGTGCCAAAAAAAGGGACTTCCCTTTGGGGTAACGACATATTAATACATAACCCAGCGCTCAAACCTAATATAGATTAACCCAAAGCTAGAGGAGAATATCACCTACATTTCGCCTTGTCGGCTATGGTTTAGGTCCCATTTTTAATTAGGGACTAGCCTAATGTCTTTCGTTTCGAATATTACGTAAAACGTGGAAGTCGTCACTTGCAAGAATTGGAACTCTTTTCTAAGGAAGTGTGTTGCTGTTCAGTGTTCACCCTTAATCGTCATACAAGGTAAGCAACAGTAATTATCACCACTTTCTCTAATTACATCGTGGACAAGTTACCACGCGTTAATTACGCTCCGATGACTTATGGCTAACGGTACATACATACGTTATTTCCACTACACTTTGTAAGAGGAAGCCAAATGGAAAACGGCTTATAACAAAATATAATTTTAACAGCATAGTTGGATAAAACAAAATTGATATTTGATAAAACCAATGTTAATACTGGGACATTCTACCAAACGTCTTGTTTTAAGGAAGGCCGAGGTTTCTTGTTACTCCCAACAAAAGTGTTGTAGGTACTCTAAAATATTCTTGATCTCTCCCTAGACACCTCATATGTGTATTACAGACGCATGTAAAATAACTTTAAGAATGCGCCATTTCTCGTAGGTACCAGTATTTCAACAGTCTGGTCACCTAAGTCAGAATTCCTGAGATTGTTTAGACTTCAGTCTATCATCTTATAATCTCCAAGCTCCAATCAACTCGCATGAGCGATGAGATTGAGAGGATGCGATTGGCATTGTCAAAAAAAAAAAATGAAATATTCCAGGTCTTAGACCAGTACAACAGCTTTTCCGGAAAAAAACCTGTCTACCCTGAAACATAATATCTTATTTACTTGCTTACGTCCGTTCCGTTTCACCGTTCATTTGAGATGACTAAAGCTAACATGAGCAGGTTTATACTAAACGCTTTTGCACACGATTGTCTGTTTCGCCTTCACGCCAAAACTACTGAATCGATTTAGATTAAATCTATGTATGGAGATAGTTTGAGACCCGAAGAAGGACATAGGATAGTTTTTATCGGACTGCAAAATAAGAGGTGAATGGTTTCGCACGATAACCGAAATACGAAAAAAAAAATACGCGCGGGCGATACTGCGGTCGGTAAGCTAGTAAAAATATTCGAATATTTTACTTCGCTAGTGGTTATTTAAACTCAAATACCAAGCAACTAACAAGTAGTCTTCTATTAGGGTAATAAAGCCTTCTTGCGCAAGTGCATCTTGCAAATAACCGCAGGCGCAAGTATCATTACTAGTCACGATTAGTTGCAAATGAAATGTAATTTGTGTTCGGTTTGCTCAATAAAGACGATTATGATGTTTGTGAATGCTACTGTACTGATTCTTAGAGATATGACCGGTTTCAGATTTAGATAAAAAAACAACGCCTAATCGCCTCTCCTTAAAAATATAAGGTCGGGGGTCCATTTCCCGGTCGTGTCTACATATCTTTGTGTAAATTGTAACATCGCCGGGGACTGAGTTACCTTCGTCCGTGGGAGTGCAAATCAGGTGACAATTAACTAGTAATTATGTTTACTGGTAATTAACTGGTGGTAGGCTTCGGCCGTGGTTAGTGACCACCCACCAGACAAAGCCGCACCGCCAAGCGGCATTGCCGTGTTCCGGTGCGATGTCAGGTGGACACCATGCAGAGAGGGTGGGTTGAAATTGTTGCTCCAATTGTTTCAACCTTAAGGAGCCTCATTTCACTGCCACCTTCTCACCGAAAGTCATTCGTAATCACGAGCGAATCTGTTCATTGGGCTAGCGCGTCCCATCGTAGACTACATCATTGCTTAACATCAGGTAAGTTGTAGTCAAGCGCCAGCCTATTCAAGAATAAAAAAAAATCGCCGCTACTCAATATCGGCAACGGAAACTAATCATTCGAGGACATATGATATCCACCAACCCGCACTTGGCCAGTGTGTATGGATTAAACATATATGGATAAATTATCTCAACTAGTTGAGAGAAAATCTGTGCCCAGCTGTGGGACACTAAGAAGGGGTGAAGTGAAGTGACATAATTGACTCTACGTATAAACAAATAAGGTACATTAGAGCGATTTGTTTAACAAATATATAGTTAACATAACTCTAGTTATGTGCGACATGATCACATAATCTATCTACTGCTTACAAGCAAATTGCGTCATTTAACGGACTTTGGTACGAATAATAACTTATTTATGGCTTTGCAAAACATCAGAGGTACCAACATATCACACTTGTCAACATCGATATAACTAATAGTGGATATTTAATATTTTTGCTGTAGTTAATGACTAGTCAGCTACAAGTGCTACTCCTAAATGTCTAATAAACAAATTACATTCTTAATTCCATGACGGTTTAATTATTTGACTTGCATCATCATAATTAATAGGGTGGATCGAAAAAAAATTTTTTTTTCTTTTTTCTTAGCATGGGGGTAGAATTTGTAGCTTATAAAAAAAGAAAATTTTTCAAAAAAAAAAAATTTTTTTCGCAACATTTAGAGATAGCCCACTCGTTTTTTAATAAAATAATGGATCAAATGGACTTATTCTAGCAAAAAAACATTTTTTCTGTCAAAAATCGTGGAAAACATGAAAAAATAATTGAATATGATTTTTTTTCACATACCTTTTATTTCAATACAGAAAAAAGGGCTGCTAATTAATAACAGAAACAGCTAAAAATCTCAAAGAAATTATAGACAGCGTTCAGGCACAAGTTGAAAAAAATATAGTTAACGCGAACACAAATATCACAGTACAAGAGGAATTCGAAAAGGAACCAATAAGCTAAGTAAACAGTATTCAATAAAAGAAACATAAACTTACACTCTGACATCCTGAATCAGCTTAATGTCAATTTAAAATGTCATAAATTTTAAGTCACTTGGATAAATGACGTGTAAAAAATAAAAATAATAAACCAAATATAATTTGTTTATCAAAGATGCATCGACAAGATAGATTGCCCAAAAATTACATGGCAATGGGCATATTAATCCATCACGCTGGCGTAATGGTTGTTAATGAAAGTAATTCCTAGAAATCGTTGTTATTCGCAGTTATCTCAATGTTATGTAAGTTAATTACCTAGTTACATAATAATATGTCGCTATATTCAGTTGCAAATAGCTTATAAGTAGATACATTATACATAATTATTTAAAAAGAAGGTAAGTAAAATAACAACCCTTTAGTGTCACTGTTAGACACGAGTCTTGTATCAACAATCTTAAAAGTTGAGGGAATTTAAGCATTGAAACAAGATGTGTGTGCACTAGGTACTTGATTTCTAACCTGCGACCTATCAACCTATTTCATAGCCTGCTGCTCTGCACCAACATCGTAGGGGTCTATTTCTAGATTAGTTCCTATTTTATATTTCTATATAAGGACGGCATGTCTGTCTAGCTCTTTGCACTTAGCTAATTCTTAGTTTTTCTTTTGTATAATGAGAAAGGTGATGGTGAGGCAACAAGAGTGGTGTTAATGGACTACGCCTTCTCTTGTTGCCTGCTGTATGAATGCTCTAATTCTTAGCTCTAAGTTATATTTAACACCTTGGTTTGAAGGTTATGCTATAACGTTGTATAATTCATGTAACATGCCATTCAATAACATAGTCTATGACGACTGTGGCTCGTGTCCTCGTTAACGTACTATTAAACAAACAAATCACCAATGTGAATGTGCTATATTTAGTTATGACTGTGTGTGAAATTATTGTTCTAGCAGATGTCAAAACTTGCATAGGTAGGTCACTTCATTACATAGATGGTAATATTGATCGTGGTCATACCACAGAATAGAGATTTAACGTGGCATTCTCACATTGCGTTACGCGTAAAATACTTACCGCAAAAGTTATTGTATTAGTAAAATAATCTAATTGCCCAATATTGAATTTATTAGTACACACATTTATTTGAACTTATTTACAATTTGCGTCAAATACAGTATCTACGACGACTTTAGATAGCGGTAATCGCAGTAGAGCTTAATTTGCAGTCATGGTCGTACTGTCGTACTTGATTTAGTTTCCACAATTAGTTTCCGATGTCCGGTTGTCAGTCGGAGAACTTTACCTTTGAAATTTTCACACAATGTCCTTAATTAGATATTTTATTTTCTAAAGCCTTAGCAAAAACTTGTGAATTCGACTGGCAATTTACTTTTTTTCCACAGTTACTGACGTTGTCGCCGCGTCGCGTCGTTGGGTTTTCCTAAGCCGTGTCTCGACTGTTAGTTAATACTTAACGTACATTAGTTATCGCATTACACTTGACCCTGCCTCGCCTGTTTTCCTTCACCTAACCTCGCACACTGTATCAAGTTACCTCATAATACGTGTATTTTTTAGTTCATTGTCTTCTGGCTGTCTATTGCAGGTACATAATAATAAATACTATAAAATTCAATCAAACAAAGAGTTATAGTTATTGAAATAACACTCAGAAAGTCTGATCTGTCGATGAACTGATAACCGCTGGGGCAAGCGAGTTCTTAAATGGAGGTCGTGCCATGACAAGCGTGGTATATGACGCGCTCAAGTTAGGTGGAGAGAAGATTTTCTACGTGTAGTAGACAAAAGGTTAGGATAAGCTGAACAAGGTAAAATGGCGCTTAATGTGGGAAGGCCAATGTTGGTATAGTCCGATGGTGACAAAATTGTCCGAAAATCGATCTCCTGTGGACTAACTCTTAAGATCTTAATTTTAATTAGGTTTTCAATAACAGTTAACTGTAATATTTAGTACCAAGTTACCTATAGCTATTTTTTGTAATGTAATCTAGCGCAGCGCTGCATCGATGGCGTAGGTATAAAACTCACAGCAGGAGCATTGTCGTATTTGTATAGTAGTACACGTAGAACGCATAAAGTTGAATGGAAGTCTGCCGCAGTATCGACCCGTCTTCCCTTTACAGTTTCAATAGCGCAATGTTTATTTACACTGCCAAGTCTCGTTTGTTTGACTTTGATGAACATCTAAGCGCTTTGAAAAGTTATCCATATTCCCGTCGTATTTTTTGAAAAATTAATTTTATGCGGAGTGTTTTGAGTAACAAGTGAAAGAAATTCTCTTTTTCTGAAGAAGAATAGATTAGGTATCTTTGATAAGCTTCTTACAAAAACAGATTTATTGCTATAAACTTATGGATTTAATAAAATTTGCCTCTGAATGTCCAGTGTTGGATTAGCCTATAGGCAAATTATGCAATTGCTTAGGCTTTAAAGATGCTGAAGATTGAATTTGTGCCTTTCTTCAATTCAGTGCGGGTAGTGCCAGTTTTGAAAAAAAAAACATCACGTCACGTCAAGGGTTCGCTATCTTTTTTCAGTTGTTTTTTTTTTCGTTTTGTTATCCAACCTGTATGAGTAAATTGGATATTTATCTAGGTATTATGTTACAGTTATTTTTCAATATATTCTAATTAGTTAGGACTTACCAAGGTTACACTAGTTAGACGACCTTGCTAACACAATGTCAAAACAAAGTTGACTTTGATCAGTTAGGTTGATATTTGTTTTACTTTCACGTTGTTTAAAGTAGATTGGTTTTCTAAGTTAATTTCATAAAAAAATAGACAGTGGTTTTTATTTAACATTTACATAGCACGTAACAGACTAAACCTATTGTTTCGCTACTAGGTACGGTTCTTCTCTCAACTATCTTCAGAATTGATATAGTTTTGGCCACCTGTGGGTTTGTGGATGTCATAGAAAAACCGCTCGACCATTAAAACCATTTATAGCCGCGCTCTTGGCTGGTTGTACTGAACAGACAACACTGTCTATTCAGTACAACCCAAGGATACCAAGCATAGTGTGGCCCACCGGTTTTCTTACTTCACTTTTTAAAAATATTTGGAGCTGAAGTCTCGACGTCGTTTATTTTAACTGTTATGATTATGTTAGTTGTCAACTTCTGGCTTAAGGCAGCAATTGGGCAGCAAGCAATTTGAGTTGCGGTAGTGTCCGAGTCGCGGTTGTGTGACTTGTGGTTCCCGCGACCACCTGGTTAAAATGCGCGTGGAACACCCGGGAGGTTGCCCTGCGATACTCGGAGTGGGGGATCCTTAAAGAATTTCGAAAAAAGACAGCAAGCAATTTGAAAATACTATTTTTGTTGATTCGTTTAGCTCCTTCATCTACTTAATTAGAGTTAAGATTTTACACCCAAATAAAATTCAGCTTTAATAATAAATCTCAGAAAATATTCCTACAGTTTTTCATAGTAAAAGTGTGGGGAGAGATTTATGAGATGAAAAGCAATAAAATCTGTTGTAGATGCGAGTAGGGTCGAAAAGCGAGTAGTAATAGAAATCAATGATGTGTGAAGATAAAAATATGATTTAAATTCATATCGTACGCGGCCATGTTCAAGAAATAAATATCATGTAAAATACGAGTAATTCTAGGTATAGTGAAATAACCCGGCTCGAAATTGATCTCAGTTTCCAACTGGGCTGATGGTAATTAATAAAGAGTTAAGCTATCCTGAGATTCACAGATTAGCTAAGATACCGGCAGCGAGTTCCGCACTTTAGCAAAATAAACGCTTAATTCGCACCTGAGAAAATCTACCATGTCTTAATAAGAACTGTATTTTATATCTAAGTGCATCCATTTACCGTTATGACACTTGTGACTATATCAAAACATTATGAGATAGTCGTGACTACCCATACGTGTAATAATCCGTAATCACCACAAATATACTACCATTACCTAGAATATTCTAAATAGAGTATTGCATCAGCTAAAGCGTGTAAACTTGAGTTCAAACTAGCAAAGTTGATAAAACTGGCTAAAAATGACCAAAAAAGAAATTATACGTGACTGCCAGCACGTGTCCTAAACTCCTAAACTCAGGACGACGTTATATAAGTGATAATAGAGACGAAGATAGCACACGTGCAAGCAGGAAATGGGAACGTCAGGTGATCGATATCCAGCGAACACAGTCCACCTGTCCAGACTTATGTTTTAACCGCACGATGGAACTTCACTAGGCATTTGGTGACTGGCCTGTCTGATAGATAGGTAGTATCTCCCGCGATCTCTGTCTAAAACGAGACTGTTAGAATGATTTTTAAGATTATTCTTTGAATATAAGTAACTTAGTTCTTAAATACCTCAACATTAACACGCTTTTATGAGATTCATTTCTACCTATTTATGTAACTGAATCTTCGAATGAGATTTTCACGCATCTCCAAACGTCAAATTCATTTGAAATTTTGCACACTTGTCAAGGACCGCTAACATTATTTAACAGATAAAAAGTATCTCAATGAAAAGAATATTATTTTTTGTTCATTTAAATGGTATTAAATTGTGTTTTTTTATTAAATTAATTAATTTTACAGTGAGCAGCCCAAACTCCATACAAAACTTAAAGAATTATCTCTTACAGTTTACATGGTAAAAGAAAACAGTTTAAAAATTCGTTGCGTTGGAGAGTTAGCCAATAATGATCTAGGCAATGTGTTGGTGGTGATTCAATTAATGCTACTCGTTTTTACAACGGGAAGCATTTAGGCGATTTCCTTATAAGCTTTCTGTGCTATTTCCAAATATCCCGTCTCGCGTAGTTGTGGCATCCTTTTTGTGATGAAGGAGCTCCAGTGAAGTGTTCGTTTGTGTTTATTTGTTGATGTGACGGAAGAACGAAATTAGTGGTGGTCTCCATAATTGGAGCTGTCTTTTAACTTCATATTTATATCACTTGAAGACAGCCAGAAATCAATACTACCCACGTTAAGTCAATTATTGCAATAATATGTCTGTGTTAAAAACGTTTTTAAACCACAGACCTAGCCTAGCTTAGAACCATCTATATCACTTCAGCTTTTAAATAAAGATGTGTATCATAATAGGTTCATTAGTTTAAGCACTATGATGCCAGAAACAAGTATTTAACACCTATAAAATCCTTTATAAACTAGTTTTGTTTCAATGTGTGATGTTCGCGTAAATTTTTTAAAAAAATACAACCTATATAACACCCATATTTTGTCGAATAAAAACTGAAAAACCGAATTTCCTTTAGATATTTCTATAATTTTATATGCTTAGCTATTGAGGATAAACAAGTCACAGCTGTTAAATTACAAATAGTATTTTCAGTATGTAAAACTCGTTACAAGTTACTGTTAAAGTAGGTACTAAAATTAATTAAATCTAATAAGCGTAAAGATCTCAAATTAAAATTATACAACACGCAACTAATAGGAAACGTTTGTTTACCATAACTAGATTTATATTGTGATTAAATTATAACATTCAAGCGAAACCAGTTAAGGCGGTCCCCATGATACGACCTTGAGGAACGCCATGGAAATAGTTCAACAAAGCTGGCACTATTGCCAGTATTGCCGCAGTTTCTTGAATGTCAAGGCTTTATACTATCTCTGCTTATTTTACTTGTTCTGGTTTAATTTCTGTTCTGTGCCAATATTTACAAAAGATTTGAATCGTAAGTATTCAAAGGCTTTTTAAAAATCCTTATCTCTAGTATCTATTGTTAGAGAAAGAGAAAACTAATGAGATTATTGGTATATCCATATTGTGGACTTAGGCTCTTGATGGCAAGAGAATTGGATAAAAGGGACCATCGCTTAACAAGGACCAACCTAATATAGAACACTTTTTTTCTAAAAGAAAAAAATAAGCCTAGCATAAACCCTACCTCAACATTAAATACAGGTTGCTTTCGAAGTTTATCAATATCCATTAATATCGATCAAACCGAAAGACCTTGAAATAATAACCGTGCAAACGGAAACAACGTAAGAACCGCAATCGCAAAACAATCTAACAATTAGTTACCGTTGCGCAACCGGGTGCGCGGGCGCACCACGCCACAGGAGTTGTAAGACTTGTTGCATCACTGATGACTTAGCGATATTGATTGAATGAAGAAATTTGTTTATTGAGAAATATTGAAGCAACAATGGGAATAAGTAATAAATTACTGAACTATCTTCCACTAACTATCCAGAGCAGTGGTTTTGTAAAATATAGGTCACGGGTTCGATCATGATCGCGCCCATACATCTTTGAGTGTATTGCTTCATTACCACTGATCAAGATCTATGGAGAGCATGTCTTAGAACTAAGATATACGAGATGATATATGTGGCGTCAACCAACCCGCAGCCAGTCCGAATTAAAGCCCAAAGTCCCTTAGCTTTTGGTTAAGAGAAGATCCGGGCCCAGCAGAAGGACACTTAAAAGGTTTTTTCTTTACTCTTCTGCCTTACTAGGAAGCAAATAAAACTTACTCCTTTTCTTAAAAATTGTCGTCTTCTTCGGCTCTAGAAATCGCAACTTCATTTATTTCCAAGAATTATGGACGAAAACTGTACCTTAATAACTTTTTAATTCTTCTAAATATTAGAAGACAGAAAAGGCAGAATTCGAGAGTCAACATCCATAATATTTTTCCACTTTAGTACAAAAGACGATAATTCGTTTCAAACAAAATATTATACTAAATGCGAATTGCGTCAATAAGGAAAAAACGCGGAGGTGTTAACGGAACAAATGGCGGCCTTGAATGAGTGCATAACATCGATCTAGACTACCTAGATACATTTCTACTGGAGAGCCTTGACTTTTAATGTTTGCCTTTATTATAGTATTTAAACTTTAAAGGTAGGTAAGATGAATAAATATGATTTAGTCAGTAATAAGAATACTTTGATTAGCCTGAGCTCAAGCTTAAAACACAAGTTTACCTTTAATAGATAGTTAATTATAATTTTGTTGCACTAAAGAATATTCAGGGAGCATTAAGCCACTATAGGCTAACTAGGCGTGGGTCAGTAATTGTAACATGTCTACGTTTTGTCAGTTCTATAATATTATACTTGGTTTCTTGCTGTTTTTCGTCAATGTTATTAAAACGTAAATTTTAGCCGGTCCCTATTTCGATTAAAAATGTTTCCTAAATTGCAGTTCATATTATTGCTATTGCTTTTCTTAAATTTCCTAATCTATTATCTCTCATTATGTCACAGTCACAGGAAATTGATCACTATAAATACCTATTTACAGCATACTTTTGAGTGAATTGTTGGATTCCATGCTCTGCTGACTCATCCATCAGATAAGCCCTTTAATACCATCGCTTACGAAACATTCACCGCTTTCAGTGAACCCATTGCGTCAACGTTCTTGCACATTATGCAACACCATTGTGGTGGCACAAAAACATTGGGATCGTCGGCCAACGAACTATTTTGTTTGGGATGGATTTGTAACTGTATAACTGAATTTATTAAATGGAAGTTACAATTTCTTCGTTAAGCAAATGACAAGATGGCGTATTATTTTTGATGCAAATGATTTCGGAACTTTTTGTTTTGTTCTCCACTACGGAAAGATTTTTGAGATTTTTCTGTATTTTATAATCACATCGATTTAGCAATTTAAGTATCTAATAAACCTCTAATTCTATGTTCTGTTCTATTATTAATGTCCTAAAGGTTAGGTACAGACTTAGAATTTTGACTCACTAACTTTAGTAGGTATAATAACAGTTAAAAAAAAAAAAAAAAAAAAAAAAAAAAAAACCGTTTATTGGCAAAAGATTACAAAACAAAAGCTTAAACAACGGACCTCAAACTAGGAACATGTCCTGTATCTTAGCGAATTTACAATCTATTTTAAAATCTATTAATCATTTTGAAAGGTTATAGTGATTTACAATCTATTTTAAAACTTTCATTTCAACATCAGTACATCCATTGTCGTTGTTGCACATTTTTGAAACTTGTCATTATTACACCATTATGCTTCTGTGCTTCTAGTAAGGCTAGTGATCAGCGTCGGTTTTCTTTTGCAGCGCAGCGTGGTAAACAATGATCTGATAGATCTGGCTAACAAATCTTCTTGTATATTTTCGAATGACTTGTACTTCTAAATAAACAAACAAAACTCTTCAGTTTTATAATATAGATGTCAGTGAATGTGCAGCTTTCTACAGTGACTCATCAGTAAGCCTTTGACCTATCATCATTATCGCTCATAAGCGGACGGCTTGCGAATTCTGAAGTGTCGTGTGCGCGCTTGCTTCTATCATAATCTGATGGATGACATTTAAGACTGATACCTTTACGACTCTCATTCATTGACCAAGTGGTCCCGAATTCAATTCAAGGGTCCAGTAAACATGTTACTGGATTTTTCTAGTGTTTGAAGCAAGACACAACTTGAAAAAATAGAGAATTTCTTATAGCATTACCATGAAAAACATTACCTGCATAGTTAAATTTATATGTATCCGACTAGCTGTAATTAATTCGTATTCAACCATCAACAAAATGCGACTTATTAACACCATTACACATTAAAATCACTTCCAAAGCCCACTTAACCTGTAATTAGTTTAGAACAAAACGCAACAAACTACTTTCTAACGATTGCAACAAGATAAACATATTTGCACGCGACTTGTCACACAAAGAAAGCAGGTAGGCACCTACATGTGACCCAGATAGTTACTCCTTGTGGGTCGTAAACGATAAGGCGACGAATGACGACATACAGCGAGATTAAAATGCACCTACGTAAAACTGAAATAAAGCAACTTCGCTTTAGTATCACTATGGACACGGGTTTTCCCTCAACCATCTTAAGAGCTGCGAGTGTTTAGGCCTGGCCAAGAGCGGTTCGAATCCCAGGTCGAGTAAAAAGACATTTTTTTATCTACTTCTAAAAATCTTTTAGTTGGGAAGTGTTTAAATAACATACAGCCTCTAATCCGATATTCACTTCTGCCTACACCTTCAAGTAATATCAGCGTAAGAGCTATGTTTATGTTATGTGTACGAAACCATAGACGCGTGCCCCGTTGTTGTAATAACTAATACTATTATTACCGTGTGGTGGTATGTGCCATGCAGTGGCGAAGAATGCATATCACGATTCCTACCGTCTTCCCGGAATATGCCAATATAACGTACTTTATTAAATACTAGCGACCCGCCCCAGCTTCGTACGGGTGCAATGTGTTATATTTATAAACCTTCCTCTGGAATCACTCGATCTATAAAAAAACCGTAGTAGTAGTAGTTTTAAAGATCTAAGCATACATAGGGACAGAAAAAGCGACTTGTTTTACACTATGTAGTGATAATGTAACGCCTAAAAGTTTTAATAGCATCTAAAAATGCAGCACAAACTTCTTAGTAAGTTTTAAATTCGGCGTAGACAACCAAAAAAATACATGTTGTATAATTTGCTTCGTCTTCCCTTTTTCAAATTTCTACCCTTCGCCTCTATGCTGTGTCTATGTGCTTTGTCTTTCAACAAACTCTTTAATTTTGTCTCTGACGCAACGGAACGTAGACACCATACATTCATGACAAGAAGCACTTGGGTATGCCTAAGACCATCCTCAAGCCTGTATGGAAAAAATGGCGTCTTAAAAACGTCGCAGTTTTTTTTTTTACTACTAATCTTTTAAAAGCTTGTATACTTATTTAAACTTGACATTGGCAAAATTGCGGAATAATTTCTGCAAGAGGCCATAATTAAAAGAAGAAGCACTTGTAAACATATTTTTTTCACTAACAATTTTAAAAACAACTAATTAAATTTTCTTATAACTGAGTAGTCATTGTAACATTCACTTCAATTTCCTAAGTTATTTAACTAGTCAACTTGGTATCAATTTTCTGTTAGCTTTATTGTAATTATACGTACAATATGGCGCATGGCGGCGCGGTGTGAATGTGGAAAGTAAGACAATTATTTATTAGATAGCTATCGTGTGGTTAGTAACTGTTACTGGTGAGATGATTTCTCGTGTGGGAATCGAGTTCCGTGATATACGTGACTGATCATTAATTGCAATTGTGTTTGAAGTGAAAACTTGTTAGCTGAGCGATTTTTGGTACCCATGAGAAACTTATAAATTGTGTCAACGTTTTTTTATTGTTTTCAGTTTCCCCTACGTGATTGCTTCCGTTTGTGTTTTGAATTATTTTTGGGATGACGTTCTTTTGCGTAGAGCAAACTAGTAGAAGTCGTGCTCATCGACAATCCGTTCAGAAGAACTTTTCCCGACCTTGCCACTTTCTACTTCTCTCCTATATTTGTAATATACTCAGTTGTATTTGTTTGAACAGCAAATAAGCGATGTCCAGTCTGCTATAATCTTGATTCATTCAATTGTAACAAATTTACAGGTAAATAAATATTATACCAAAATAAGAAACCATTTATTTACAACATAAAGATACAAATGGACATAAAAGTAACACTTACCTAGATTAAGAACTAAACTGAAAAACATCAAAAAATTCTGCGAACGTACCCAGAAGGCTTGCAGCATTGACTCGTTGGATCACAGATTACTAAATAGTTACCTACTTCATAAGTTGGATATCAATACTGATCCTTTGCCCGAGATACAAACTTACCCACCAACCTTCTGGTCACGTGTATTCTCAACTAAGCTTTTTTACAACTCCTTGAAAAGTGAACGTGCTTCTGGGTTCCTCGGACCCAGAGTCTCAACAATATTATACCAACTTAGTAAATAAAATAAACCAAGCTTTTAGAACAATCGAGTACATTCTGGGTTAATTCTATAAACATACACAATTGTATGACGCATTCTGGAGTTATGAAAGTCAATATTATTCATTCATTTAAAACACTGACCTAAATTAGTTAGGCACAACCTCAGAACACAGCAGTTGCAGCTTTTCAAACAATGTACGTACTTTATAACGAATCTTTAGGTATTGGATTTTTGGGTGACTAATAAAAATCGTTATCGATTTTTTTTCTAAGAATGCACTTGGGGAAAAGTAGGCCTTTGTTTATGTCACCCTTTTTAGCTTATCGTAACAAATCTAATCATTTGCAAGCATTAAAATGGGATTTATGACGTTTCATAGAAAGAGACTCTCCGTAACATATCCACGGACTTACTACGCATGTGGCAGTAAAAGAATAGAACCATGTCACGGTGAAACGTTAAGTTCAATTTCATGAATTTTAATAATATGACAAGCAAAATATTGCGTCAAAAAGTTAGTAGTTAGGTACCTTAAAAATACGTTTACTTTGGTAATCTATAGTCATTATTCATCCATACTAATATTATAAATGCGAAAGTCTGTCTGTCTGTCTGTCTGTCTGTATGTCTGTTACGCTTTCACGGCCAAACCGCTGGACCGATTTTCATGAAATTTTGTAGGGGTATAGTTTAAAACCATGGTTCAAACATAGGCTACTTTTTTTTTCAAAAATCGACCCCTAAATGTTTGTCATAGGGGTTGAAGGTTTTAATTACTGTACACTTTCACAGCCAAACTGCGGGACCGATATAGATGAAATATTGTAGGTAAGTAGTATAGAATCATGGTTCAAACATAGGCTACTTTCTTTTTCAAAAATCGACCCCTAAATGTTTGTCATAGGGGTTGAAGGTTTTAATTACTTTACACTTTCACAGCCAAACTGCGGGACCGATATAGATGAAATATTGTAAGTATGTAGCATAAAATCATGGTTCAAACATAGGCTACTTTTTTTTTTCAAAAATCGACCCCTAAATGTTTGTCATAGGGGTTGAAGGTTTTAATTACTTTACACTTTCACAGCCAAACTGCGGGACCGATATAGATGAAATATTGTAGGTATGTAGCATAAAATCATGGTTCAAACATAGGCTACTTTTTTTTTCAAAAATCGACCCCTAAATGTTTGTCATAGGGGTTGAAGGTATTAATTACTGTACACTTTCACAGCCAAACTGCGGGACCGATATAGATGAAATATTGTAGGTAAGTAGTATAGAATCATGGTTCAAACATAGGCTACTTTTTTTTTCAAAAATCGACCCCTAAATGTTTGTCATAGGGGTTGAAGGTTTTAATTACTTTACACTTTCACAGCCAAACTGCGGGACCGATATAGATGAAATATTGTAAGTATGTAGCATAAAATCATGGTTCAAACATAGGCTACTTTTTTTTCAAAAATCGACTGCTAAATGTCTGTCATAGGGGTTGAAGGTTTTTATGACTTTACACTTTCACAGTCAAACTGCGGGACCGATATGAATGAAATTTTGTAGGGATATAGTTTAAAACCATGGTTCAAACATAGGCTACTTTTTTTTTCAAAAATCAACCCATAAACGTCTGACATGGAGGTTGAAATTTTTGATTATTTTCATGATTAAAAATACCGTACGGGGTATCGTTGGTAGTGGAGTTTTATAAGGTTTTACAATAATTCGGGGAAAGTACGGGGTGCCTCACAAAAAAATGTAAAATAAAACTTCTTAGAAAAAATGACCGCGTTATAAAATTTAAAAATTAGTTTCTTTACATCTGTTATTTGAAGTTGGTGCTAATTCGGTAGATTAGACGGTAGTTGGGACAAACGTAAATATTTGTAGGATAGGGTATTATGTCAGTTAAACGTCAATTGATCCTTATTTTACGTATGGGACTTAAAACATAGCCGACAAAATGTGGGTGATATTCTTCTCTGCCTTCATCTTCAGTTGATACAGTAATGAGCGCTATGTTAATAATAACCAATGAAGATAAATAAATCAAGTTGAGTTTTTAACCTCCACAAAAAGGGATATAGTAAGTTTGACACGTATATCTATGTATATGTGTACAAATTGAGAGGGTTTTTTTTGCTGATGACCTAACCCAATCGGCCGGAAGGGCCTCTATTGGTTCACCAGACTTTTTCGGTGGCCGAACCGATAAATTGAGAGAATACTCAGCTGCTTAAGTAGAATGATTTTTCAATGATTTTTTTTCGAATTATTTAAATTATGTTGATTTGTTTTTGTTTTTCATTTACAATGCTACTCTGTACGCAGAACTTAATTTGAATGAAAGAAAGCTAAAATAAAACGTTCATCAATGCTTTAGTTTGAGGAACGATGCGTGAAATGACTAACTTCATAGTGGAAAGGTTGGCGGTTTGCTTTGATGGTTTCCCTAAGGTATCGATATATTCTGTCTTACCTGATTACCTAAGTTTACAAAACAAAGCACGATTAGTGGATATCCACAAAGTTTCTGACCTAATTACCAATCATCTCAGTATGATATACGGATTTCACTCTATCAGTTTGTGGAGGACGGTCCTATCCACCCGGTATACAGTGTGGAGTATAGTTTTGAGTATTCACAAACGTTCGGGAAAAGTAAAAAAAAAATAAAAAAGTTTATTATTTTTATATAAAACGGGTTCCTCGGGGACGTTACCTATAGGGGATAACCCTAATTGGTTTCCGAAATTCCTAACAAAGTTTGGTGAACTAAGGATTTTAACAAAACTTAATGGTACAAAAATAATTTTCCAAAATGGAGTTAGACGTCTTCGATTAAAAGAAACAAACATGATCTAATTTAAGCCCAATAAAAAATATGATAAAGGGTTCATAAAGATCTGTAACTTGGCTAATTTTTATCCTAACACCACGCGGGCGAAGCCGCGGGCGGAAGCTAGTTTATTATAAATCCATATTAATACCTTTAAACGAGCAATTCTTGTATATAATTGGAATCTCGCAATCGGCTCCAACGATTTTCATAAAATTTAGCTATAGGGGGTTTCGGGGGCGATAAATCGATCTAGCTAGGAATCATTTTTAGAAAATGTCATTTAAAAAAAATCATCCGGTCATCCGGATATTGTTATATTAAATTCGGTCGATGTGTATATTTATATTTTAAAGTCCCTATCTATAAAACTTGACACATCTAAAGGCACGCTTAAGTACGATTTAACAAAGAGAATCTATACTTTTCTATACTAATATTATAAAGCTGAAGAGTTTGTTTGTTTGTTTGTTTGAACGCGCTAATCTCAAAAACTACTCGTCCGATTTGAAAAATTCTTGCACTGTTAGATAGCCCATTTGTTGAGGAAGGCTATAGGCTACTTTTTATCCCACTGCTGGGCATGATATGTAGTACACGCGGGCGTAGCCGCGGCGGATGGCTAGTCTTACTAAATATAGCAAGCCACAAAAGAGTTGGAAATTTTACACACTTTTACAGAAATAAGCCACATAATGTGTGTAGTTTTTATTTCTTCGGCCACTACTGTAATTTAATCATGGTAATAATAGTACTTACACACTTTCTAAGTGTAACATTTATTTATGTCACAGTGACGTAACAAAACTGTAACAAACTAAACTAGACTAACCCGTGGGTATTGTACGCAAAAAGAACAATAAACGCGCACATTTTGACACGGCGCAAACGAAATAGAGAGTTATTTACATCCGCGCGTCACAAAAAACCGAATCAATTGTAACACTTGTAACCGTTTTGCGATTTGTTACCGTTACATAACGAAAGGGTTTGATGTTTTATTAATAATTAACTTCCGCCTGTGAATTCGGCCACGTAAAATACCGAATTGTATGTTGTGCTAATATTAATTTCGTGTGCCATATTCCGTCAAAATGAGGTCAGCGGGGTTGGACTATACAAATAAAACTGTTTTTTTTTTAATTTTTGTTGCTTTTTTTTCGCGCGACAGTTAAAATCTTGTTATAATCTTAATATATATATATTTCTTGTGTGCGTGTGTATGTGACTGAACTCCTCCTAAACGACTGGACCGATTTTGATGAAATTTTTTGTGTGTGTTCAAGGGGATCTGGGAATGGTTTAGATTCACAATTTTGCGCGGTACGAAGTTCGCTGGGGCAGCTAGTAGTATTGTAAAGAGTAACTGATTCATTTTTGATTTAAATCTAGATCAGGCAAAATATGCTATCTCTTTATGAAAATATCTTAGTAAATTTCCCAGTTATGATAACTACACTAAGCTCTTCTTCATCACAATCAGCCTTCTGAGGTCAATTATTAACATAATTAAACTGATATTTGGGTTATTCATCTCTGATTACATTTTTGTAAAAAATACAGCCGTAAATTCAGCAGGTTTGGAATGAAGATGTATACTGAACAAGTAGGTGGAGCGAATCTAATCGTGTTACACAGTGTTATTGTGTGAACCACAACGGTTAGTACAAGACGTCGTGCGAGACTAATTTGTTGACAGACTGTTGCGATATTTGATGGTCAGTTGTCTCCTTTATAATCAAAGGATTAAAATTACGTGCCTTTATTTATGTATATATTCTAATAATCCCCTTCTTCTAGCAGTTTTCTGGCTACAACCGCCAGTCTAAGCTGTCGAGCCAGCAGAAGGACCCTGTAGTGTAAAGTGTGTAAACACAAGTACACTCATTATTCCCTTTTCTCTCATAGTCCTATAGGACAGAATGACCTACACCGGTGATAGGTCGGACGAAGGACCGAATGCTTTACGTGCTCTCGGAGGCACGGGGTTAACACAACCACCACCGTCCTGACTCCAGACTAGCGCTTGGAAATAGAAAAGTCTCAACATTCTTTTAGGTAGGGCGCGGCGGAACCAACCTTGCAGAGACTTCTAGTCTGAAAGCGTCTTACGTGATTCTAAGACCCTAACTGACTGTACGTTTGTCCTCTATTTTAAGTGGTGGTAAGTGACAATGAAGCTGATAGTACACGTGCAATCAGTAAAAGTAAATCAGACTAGAATTGTTTCCAAAAACGATTACTAAGCAGTCGCGTTGACGAACCTTTGAGTAAGTAAAATTCAAAATTAATTGTACATCTTTTTTGCACTTGTCTATTTTGTTTTGAAGAGAAAAAGAGATGGCATGATACAGGTCAGAAGATAGGTTGGTGCCATCAATCATTTTGTTCTTCGACGATGATGGATCGTGTCACTTTCTATTTAAGGAGTGATGGTTGACTGCTGAGTGCTGTTCTAATGTAAATTTAATGAAAGCTGATGTAAGTGCAGTCAGCAGCGAACAACTTGGGATAAATGACAGTAGTGAGGGGAGGTTTGCAAATGTACATTTTTATGAAATTCGGCTACTGCAGTCAAGGCTGTCCCAGTTATTTTCCATTAACAACTGGGACACATACACATAGATATTTTAATTTGCATTAATGAATGTTAAATCTGATTAATAAAACTATTCTTAAATATACAGTGACATAATTTACTCCTGTAGTAGGTTATGGTCTCGTAAGCTTTGTAATCAGGCACAAATCTTGCTGTACAAAAGGCAAAAAAATAAATAAACTAAATTGCTTATCAACAGGCAAGCTGTGGTAAAGTGCAAGTCTATTTTAGGATATAAGAAAAAAACAACACTGTAAAATTTGTCATTTTCAGAATCATGAAAATGAACCGCAATCTGACGGCTTTTAGCAAACACATCTACTGCAACAATTTTCCACATTGAAAAAAAAAAAACTTTTGCATTTTCGAATAATTTTTGAAACAGTTACAAAATGTATTGCGTTCAATAATAATTTATTATTTGCCAGAGGGAAATGTAACGGCTGAGCGCAATCAGTCTCTTCCTATCGCAATTTACCTCGTGTGAATGTTTTGTTTGAACTTGAATAGTATGTATGATCATTTTACTTCGACCTTCTCAACAACTGTTAATATTTCCGTAATGATTGGTTTTAAGGTCGGCTAAATTTCATAATTTATGATTTGAGAAATTGAAAATGTCTATTGTTGATATAATCTTAGAAATTTTATTAATTATTAATAATAACAATAAGATTATTTCTTATTTACATAAAATATAATAAAATAAATAAACTAATTCTAGAATTCTAATCTTAAAAACTAGATAAGGCGTCATAAAATTCCTCCGAATCGAGGCCTTCGGGGAATGTGCCTAGAAGGCTGGCAGCATTGCCACGTTGTACGGCAATGCTAATTCTCTTCTCTCTATTAAGCGCCTAGAAATTATATTATACTAGCTTCCGCCCGCGGCTTCGCCCGCGAAATTGATCTCACTAATCTTGTTACTCCATACAAACTTTGGAACCCCGTTTCACCCCCTTAAAGGGAGAGTTTTGAAAAATCCTTTCTTAGTGCACCCCTAGACCCCATAAGGAACCTATGTACCAAATTTTGAGTCTCCAGACCCAGCGGTTAGGGCTCTGCGTTGATATGTCAATCAGTCAGTCAGTCAGTTTCTTCTTTTAAATATTAAGATATTGGGGTAGCTAGGGTAATTCTTATTCTTCAAATCATGGCTTAACAGTGTAACTACTTACACTTTACTTATATTTCTCCGTTCACAGTAACTACTTCTGATTAAGGGTTGGTCTGATTTACATCCCATCTTATAGAAGAAAGACAGATTTTTTTTCTGAATTTTCTTTGCTATAAACCTCACGGAGCCCGAGACCTTTCCAACGAATGCAAAACCGTGAAAATCGGTTCGTGCGTTCTGGAGTTATAGCGTCAAGAAGGAAAACCCGACTTATTTTTATATAGTAATAATATAATATTATATCTATTGATAGATTAATTGATCGATTCGACCCACCATACAGCCACGTTGCCTAGCGGCTTTACTATGTTCCGTCCGATGCCATCTCTGGTGACAATTTTTCTTTAAGTGCAACTGCTAATGCAATATGCCACACGCATCATGCAATATTTGCAAAGTTAGAGTGTATTATAGTTCGCGATAAGTGCAACCTTCCTGTCACTATTAAATTATAGATCATATCGCATGTCACACACAATCGACTCACGCGCAGTCATTACTGTAACTGTGATTCGAGGACAAATGACTAACATTATTGTGTCAAACACTGAGATAGATGTGAGATTCTATTAACGGGAGTTTTGATAACTACATAATATCACATGGGTACCATGGCAATTAGCCTCGCTATGTCGAAGGTGTGTGTAGTCTTTAGCCTCAAAGCTATTTCGAAATTAATATCCTAGAATTTTTCGGTAATCAATTGCCCATTTGTTAGGTTGTAGTAATGATTAATTTATACTTTAGTTCAAATGGATATCAGACTTTTACTTTAGACTAATCTAATCTTGTCAAAAAAAATTACCTTAATTTTTTTGACCGGCCGGTGGCGTGGTCGGTAAAATACTTGCTTTTCACGCCGCATGGCGTGGGTTTTTATTCCCAGATTTGTGTGATGAACATGTCTGTTTGTCTTGAGTCTGGGTGTTATTATCTATATTTAAGTATGTATTTACGAAAGAAAAGTATATTATATAGTATATTACCAGTTGTCTTGTTTCCATTGTACAAGCTTTGCTTAGTTTAGGATCCAATTCCCGTGTGTTATGTTAATGTCTCACTATATTATTATTTATGTAATTTATCTGTTCCTAGTACCCAAACCACAAGCAAAAATAATTGCATAATTAGGCACTAGATGGTGCTGTGTGTATGTGGGAAAATTTTATTATTATTATTACTACTATCCCATTTGAAACAATACCATATCTTAGACAGCTCAGATGCCATGAGACTTGACTTTCAAATCTAGGACCTCTACGCGTGACGTGTACCTACTGGCTTCCAAACTTTATTCCCAAAAAACGACTCCTGAAACTCAGACAAAAATAATATATAGTTTTGTTAATTTAAAACGGAGTTTTACCCGAACAAATTAAAAAATACATATATTGATAACAACCTCTCTGAAGTCGGTTAAAAAGTACCAGGTGGAACGATTGTAGAGTCTTATATGGAAGTGTGTAACAAAAGAATGATGTTTGTTCGCAGAAAGAATCTCGCACAGATGTGCAGTTTCATCTGGCGGCGCTGCGCGGAGACTGCGACAGGCTGCGTCAGCTCCTGGACACTGGGAAGGTGCACATTGATTCTAGAGATAGAGTGAGTTATAACTATTATTACAACAATTGTTTATCTACATTCTACAAGGTTAAATAGAACTTTAGATAGGTTTAAGATATTTATTCTCATTAAGAATTTCAGAAATACACTGCACATGATACATAGATTTTTAAGTTTTAAGTTTCTGCAAACATGCTATTTTGGCCCGGGCTATAAGCATCCGTAATTACCTGGACCCGAAAAAAGTCTGATTGTAAATTACAACGAGTATGTTTGAAGATCGGGTGTCCCCTGATTCTTTAAAAAAAAGCGGCGTCGGACGAGCCCGGATTCAGTCAGATTCTCGAACAATCATTTGAATTTTTTCCGCATCGACTATACTAAGAGTCGGGACCATACTTCAGATTTTTTCGAATTAGGGCCATTCCGGACCGGTCCTACCCTAAATAAGACGAAAAAAATAACATTAATAATCATAATAAACACCAAAACAATTGTCTAAACTCAAAACAAATTGAAACGAGGGCTATACTTACAGTTAATTGTATTGTTCTCACGCTTACAACTTAATTATTTTGGAACAAGGCTAATAAGGCAGTTAATTATATAATTACAGTAAACTATGTGTGTGCTACGGTACCTAATCATTTGATAATTAAAATGCATGTGAATCTCGTTAACATTATTTAAGTGGTTAATAATAAGGGATTCTCTACGTTTTCTACTTTCTAGACTGTCACACGACCATTTTCGAAATGTGAAATTTACTCTTTGAAACAATAATTATAATCTCTCCTGCCGGTTTTCTGGGTACGGGGAGGTCTGTCTATGCCAACTAGTCAAGTATGGTGTTTGACTAGTTGACTACAAAATGCACTTCACCATCACGAACGGACTGATCGACAGCTGGTAAAAGATCGGGCACAGAACCGACGGCTGTACGTGCCGTGGATCGGTGGCTTCCCACCACCAACTTTCTGGCTCCGGATGTGTGCTGAAAAATTCGTATAACTCAACAGTCTTTTTCACGCTATCCCCTAAACTAGGTACCATAAGAGTCGGTCTGAACCATTTTCCCTTGCCTTTTTCATTTTTTTTCAATTGGGTCAGCTCCTAGTCTAATAATGAGGCTAGCTACCAGAATTAAACGAGCGAATGCTATCAGTACTCGAAATCCTAGGAACTAGTAACCGAGATGGTTAGAGTCAGTCAGAAACAGTACCTACCTTTAAAAAAATAATATGATATGATGAGTTGATATAATATAGAAACAAAGTTTTCTAATTTATCATCTGTTGTAATCTAAAATATTCAGTATACCTAGATATTACGCTCTTATCTCTAAAGTAAAATCTCGCGAGATAACGGAGAAAATTTCAACTATGTCACTACGGTTTCTTACGCAATGTATGCAGATTGTGTTGTTGCACTATTTTACTTCAACCCTTTTAGTGAGGTCACTAAAAGGGTTGAAGTGAAATAGTGCAACAACATTGTCTGTAGTTGAGAGAAGACCCGTGCCTAACAGTAGGTACTGTTAGGCACGGGTCTTCTCTCAACTACAGACAACAGTGCGTAGTCAAAAGTTGGTGATGTTATAATGTCTCTTGAGAGCCATCGATCCTACATCTTATCTCTCACCAGTCGTGTCTGTGCGTCCATCTCATTATGGGCCATTTACACGAAGACAATAGCTAGGACAGTACAGTATCACAGGGCAGCAAGCCACTAACAGTCTTGAGGCTTGCTGTCCTCTCTTACTGTCCTGTACCGGCTATTGACCTCGAGGAAAGCCCATAAAGATCTGAAGGGGATAGATAACGCACCAATGTCTCCGCATACACTTGTATACTGTAACATCACCTGCGTATAGTATTGTCTTAGATTTACGCGAATATCACACATTGAAATAAAAAAAGTAGTTTTATTTCAATCACCTGCGTACTCAGCTCTTGCGTAGTCAGCTGACAAGGTTATTCATATTAAGAGGTGCATTGTTCCATTTGTCTCTAGGATGGCACTACTCCCTTGATCCTGTCAGCGGCTATGGGTCACACGGAATGCGTGCAGGAACTACTGGCCCAGGGCGCAGATCCAGCCTGCTGCAGAACGGTATGTAACATACATACATCATATCTACTAAAAATAGTATTGTCAATGCTAATAGTAGTATTCTATAATAATATAGTCTACTGTAGTAAACGTAGTGTAGGACGCCCTCAGACTAAGTGGAGTGACCATCTTAGCAAAGTGGTTGGCGTGGTTGGTAAGAACTGGATGAGAATAGCCGCGGATCGTGCTAGAATAGGCTGATGATGATATTAAACGCATGTTTATTTACTAAACTGTTAATCTGATTTCAATAAAATTTCGCAGTTACTGGACTTAACAAACAATGAATTTTTATATTGTACTGCTTTTTAGCAAGGATTCCTTTAGGATGCTTCAATATTGCCAAAAGACATTAGATTGTAAAAACATATACAACCTCTTCCTTTATTTCAGAAGTATTTTGAAAAGGCTTTAGTTCCTTCCTATAGAATGCCAGCTGGAACGCGTAAAAGTTTTGACAGATTGCCATAAAAATATTTTTTTAAATTTGTTCCATAAATAGATATTAAAGGCCTCCTTTAATTTTTTTCTTCAATACCTGCCATGAGGCACGGGGTAACGAAAAAGTTTAGTTCATTCTTACACATTACTGGCTGGCACGCGTGAAATTATGTCAAGATGCCATATAATTTTATTTTTTATTTATATCTCATAATCTCTAATGGCCTCTTGTCAATACTTTTCAACATACCCACCAGATGCTTACACTATAGTTCACAAGCAAAAGAGGTTGATTCATAATATGGTTTAATTTTAAATTTTATTAATGGTCCATTAGAATAAATAAATTAATAAGGAGTACCTACTCAAAGGTTTCAAAGAAGTCGTGGGCTCATTCTGAATAAAGTATTTAGCTTTAATGATGAATCGCCAGTAATCTTGCACTGGAATGGATGTGTAGACATTCAATCATTTAAAGTCTTAGTAACGCCATCTATGATCAAATATCACAATATAATCGCCATCTAGCGGGAAGTACTCGTAAATAGGTAGTTTCGGTCAGCTGGTGTTCTAAAACTGGCTTGTCGAAAAAACCGTAGCTGGAAAGTCTTTATCAATGTAAACTATTCATTTCATCCGTTCTTTCCTTAAACTCTTCGAGTTACTTCTTCGTCTGATTTCACTCCAAAAAGTCTGAGAACTGAAGTAGATCTAAAGACAGTCAATAATTCGATCGATAGTAACGCCATCTATGATCTAAATTTATAACAAATTATCGCCATCTAGCGGCGAGTAGTGATATCGATGTATTTTCTTTTGAACAGTCATTTTTGTTCAGACAGGAACAAGTGCCTTATTCTTCGCAGCTCAGGGTGGATTCCTGGATATTGCCAGATTATTGCTCGACTCGGGAGCTGCTATCGACGGACCTAGCATGGTATGTAGAACATTGATTATTTTAAAAGCTAAAACGTATTACATATATAAGTAGATGGCTTTATCTACACTGACTTGACAAGCAAGATTGTGCCTTAGTATGTTTTTTTATGGTATAAGTAAATTTTGTAGTTTAAGAGCAGTTTACAATTAAATTTGTTTTTGACGTGACAACGTCTTATAAATTGGTTTGCCGGGTGACACTTCAAGAAACTGCGTTACGCTCCGCTCACGTTATGCGCTCACAATGAGAGCGAGTGAGAGGCACGCGTCCCTTCCACTCGGGCATGGTTAGCCCGCCTAAGAGCGAGAGAGACAGACATAAAAAGTGAAAGGCACGCGTCACTTCCACTCGAGCACAGTTAGCCCGCCTAAGAGCGAGATTCTTTGTATAAATTAATGTTTTAAATATAATTCTTTGTATAAATAAATGTTTTAAATTGTTACTATTATTTCATCCTTCTTCCTACTATACGAATGAATATTCACATTAAAATTATTTTACCACTCGAAAGTCGTTGTCACGTAAAACTTTCGCCCGTATACCGACTTTACAGGCAACCAATTATTTTTTGGTATATTTTTTTGTATTTGTGTGTGTAGGACGGCGGCACGCCACTTTTCGTAGCGTGTCAGTGCGGACATCTGCCGGTCGTTGAAGAGCTCATCCGAAGAGGAGCTAACGTCAATTCTTGTATGAAGGTACGTTTTATAACTTACTACCCTGGCGAACTGCGTACGTACTGATATATTTCATTTGAGTTTTTTTTATAATAAAAATTATTTTGCTATTTAGAATGAAGACCAATCGAACAAATCCATAAATTGTGACAGTCACGTGTGATAGAAAGCGATGCACTATTTAAGCGTGATAAACAAGATCAATTTGCGATATAATTGGTTATTTAAATTTATTAAATATAATGAAATTAATGATATCTTAATAAACCCCTAGCTCCCACTAGCGAAACATGCAAAAAAACATGTTGCAAGAACTATCTATCTCTATCACCTAGGGGCTGTCCATTAATCAAGTGATCTTTTTTAAACATTTTATGACCCCTCTTCCCCCTTGGTGATACATAGTGAGGTTTAAGACTACCAGCCCCCACCCCCTACCAAACATCACGTGTATTTTTAGTATCTACAAATAAAAATGTGTAGACAGAAAGGTTATAGGTTGTTTCGCGCGTTGGAAATAATGAAAAAATAAATACAAGTGATATGTTACTACACTCCCCTCCCTCTGTGACATTTCGTGATTTTTGTCACCCCCCCCCCCCCCCTCTTTTCAAGCTTCACGAGATTAAAGGACGGCCCCCTAGAGATGAGGAGAAGAAAAAATACTATGCTTGTATCAAGTTTTGTTGTGTAGTGCAAACGCCCAGTTAGATTGTCATGAGTTTGGAAGTTTACAGTTAGGTTTTCTTACGATATAGATTTCAATATAAACCCTGCACTCCTCTTAGACAACAGAAGAAATTATATGGTTCGCACTAACTCTCAGACTAAACATGCTTTTATGCGTAGATTTTATACATTTCTGGGTCCATTTTTATATAATAAACTAAATAAAACCGTTAAGATACATAGTGTTACCTTTTACAGCTGTAAAAAAGTAATATTCAAATTTCTATCACAACTTAATTACGCAGACACAGAAAAACTTCTAGAAGTAGTGAGTTAAGTTCACCATAGTAAATAGGTAGTAACGTAACTGTTATGATGACTAAGTAGGTACTTTTAAGAATGTAGTTAATAATAATAATTTTAGTCTAGTACTTAGTCTCTAGCGTAGGCAGACAGCTGGCCTGAAACACAGGTTTAACAAACCTAGATCGGGCAGGCCGTTTAATAATATTAGCTAATACCATTTAAACCTGTTACCTTAATTACTCATTTTAGTCATATACACTAGTTTTTAGTTTTCCATAATACTAACACAATAATCATGTGTATACTAATCCCTAATTAGCTAAGCCTTATGTGTTTATGACATTATTTTTTCAATAAATTTATTTTATTTATTTATTTATTATTTAATATAGGTGAAAAACACTTCTTTAGGATATTCAAAAAAGGGGGCAGTAGATGATCCAGAGAAAATTCTAGGACTCATCAGAGGTGACAAGATTAGACAATGATTGAGATTACAATTTTCAAGATTAGGAATGTTGACAAAAATATGTCATAAGTTTCTATAACTTAGGACAAAATATTTTTTTCCAACGTTTGTTTATACTAGTTTTCTGAAGGCGGCTGGGGGATAAAAAGTAGTCGGCTGTACCATTGTATATATAAAATAAAAAAGTTGTCTAACAGTGCAAGAAATATTTAATTCAGAACATGTTGACCCTGACGTTAACGCGTTCAATTGAATAAACGAACTTTTTAAATAACAGTAGTATAGACAATCATAATCATCACACATCGTCATCTAGTCCTAAATTAAGCAATGATATTTGCTTATGTTATGGATACTTGGAACGGATATACTACGAATTATATTTTTTTTTGTAAATACATACATAGAATAGATAATTTTCATCCAGACACAGAACAAACAATCACGCTTAACACACAAAGCTTCGTCCTAGGTGGGAATCGTCCGACGACCTTCGGCTTAGCAATCAGGGTCGGCGATCACCGCGCCACCAGTATTATAAATAATTAATAATTTCCAGGATAAAGCGAGTCCCCTATTCATCGCGGCACAGAACGGTCACGAGGAAGTGTGCAGCGCGCTGCTGTCGGCCGGCGCCCGCGTGGACAGCGCGCGCGGGGACGGCGCCACACCGCTGTGGATAGCGGCGCAGTGCGGACACCAGCACGTCGCGCGGACACTGCTCGCCGCCGGGGCCACCGTGGACCATGTGCGACAGGTCGGCTCCTTCTTTGCTTCCTACATCGAGTATAAGACCTATATGGAGAAGAACATTTTTGAAGTGAATACTTCTTTAGCCGCGTTGGACCCTTTTTGATCCCGTCGACATGTTCGTGACTGGCGCGTGCGCAGCGGCCTAATGCTGGCCGCGTTAGACGCTTTTTGCACGGGTGAATTTGTGTCGTTACGTCGCAGTGATCCCAAATCGCACGAGCGAAGTTTCACCGACGGCGACGAGTCCTGAGCCGAGATTCTTCCCCACATGGGGAGCCCTCATGGCGGTTGCCACAGTTCTTGATCGGTTCGACCGTCCTCGGACGGCTCACCGAAAAGGGCCGGTGAACCGATAAAGACCCTTCCGGCTAATTGGGTTATATCATCCGCAAAAAAAAACATAATAGGTACATACAACATAGATATTGGTCAGTCGGTCACAAAACTCAATAAATGACCTGATCAAAAATGATGGCCGAGGATCTTGCTTCTTATTGGTAATCGTTTTTAGGCGTAATTTTATAATACGCTATTTATAAAGTACCTTTAAATAAAACAGACATCGAGCGCGCCATCGCATTATACATTAGATACTGTATGCAGAAGAATTTTTGATAAATTATTTTTCTTAGTCCAAAATTAAAAACACTTAAACAATTTTTTCTTGAGTGAATTATGTTAATTTTTCGATAACAAGTACCCTAGCAAAGTTTGACGGATTAATTAACACCATATAAGCTGGTTTCATCTACTCGATAATAGATGGCACCTCCACAAACAAAGTCTTTAGCACAATTCTCAATTATTTATGAAGCCGGCAAAATGCGCATGCCTACAAATTCGAGTAAAACATTTGCGCTTTACATTACTGAAATATATACTAAAATATTAAATTAACTATATAAGCTGCCATTCTTTTTTATAATTATAATTTTCATTGCTTTCAGGACGGTGCCACGCCACTGTTCAAGGCGGCGCACAAAGGCCATGCTGCTGTAGTTGTAGAATTGCTCAAGTATAAACCAAACTTAGGATTACTGCCGGTATGTAATATTTAAATATTAATTCAACTTAGAACTAGGTTTCACAAATATCGATGCACCCTACATTGTTTTCACTCTCATAATCCAGCAAGACAAGACCGACTCGAGAGTAAAAGATAGTAAGATAGACGCAGGGCCGACGGCTTTACGTGTTCTTCCAGACACAGGGGTGTTGAACAACCCACTTCTAGATTATGGGTGGTGAGAAATTTTAAAAAATGACCGGCCCGGAGTTTTACAAATAAATTAGATTTATAATAATTAGATCATCTAGGTGTACATATAGATAGAATAAGATCACGGGTTCGATCCCCGGTCGTAAAATGATGTGTATCGGTGAAGAAAAACATCGTGAGGAAACCAACATGTCCAAGGACTAATTATTCAAAGACGTATGACATCCACTAATTCGCACATGGTCAGCCTGTGTGGTTTAAGGCCTTAACTCTCTCAACTCGTAAGATAGTTGAAAAAAGATTCGTACACAGCGGAGCAACACTAAGAAAAGGGTTGAAGATCATAAGTGCCAAATTCGGATGTTTTATTAATTAATTAATTCCTTACTGAACAGAACGGCCAAACAGCCCTACACGGCGCAGCGATGTTCGGCCAACTATCATGTGTCCGTCTCCTCGCGCGACGATCTCCTCGTATCCGCAACTCCGCAGGACTAACGGCTTTACAAGCAGCTCAGGCTGCGAGGAAGACTGATGTCGTCGCCTACCTGAAGAGACTTGAAGCTGAAACGTGACTAGCGAGACAGGCGAGTGAACACGCCAGACACTGACAACGATGTAACAAACGACTGTTAAAAGATTTGGTTTTAAGTGTAATTTTACCAATTTCTGAGGTTATATAGTAATGAGAAATAATTTATTAATGAGAACTAGTTAATGACAAATAAAGTTATTCTAAATCAAACTACACATAATACACAAGCTGCGAAAGGTATCAATTTTACAAGTGTTTGTTTTAACAAGTATTTAATTATGAAAAATGCCTTTTTAACTTGTAGTTTTTTCAACCTCTTTCTTGTTAATCATGGTATTTTGTTAAAAATTGGACAATTAATAGTTAACCCATTTATTTTGTATGAAGACAAGTACCGCAGCGCCTCCAGCGAAAATTGTAACTAAAAATGTTTTTACATCTATCTAAATATACTCAATATCAATGGTCTATCAATGAATCTATAAAACATTTAGAAATTGGTAAAGTTCCAATGAATCAATTATTATCTCATTATAATAATAACAGATCTGTGTACAATCTCATATTCCTATCGATATTAACTAACATCTAGCCATTAATTATAGCTTTACGCACTCGCCTTAAACCATACCTCACCGCTTCAGTTCCATCGGAAATTGTTAACAATAAAAAATCTTCTAGGATTATTATTAAGGCTCAGACCTTGTGTTAGGGTTCCTAAATTGATGGACCTAAAAATGAGAACTCGAGATCCAACTTCTCTGACATTAATTACTTTTACTGGTTCTACAATTTTTATACGACGTTATGTAGATAGAAAATATACATAGTTCACGGAGACAGAATAACAATTTTAAAGGCGATCCGCGTGCTTAAATAAATACTCCCAAATATCGTATGATCCGGAGGTCTCCGCTCCGCTCGGTGTGGCGCGTTATCAATTATAGATACATACCGAGATTTTTGTCGTTTAATTTTCGCAAATTACCAGGGAGAATAAACAAAGACGTCAATCTAATGGAAATATCTCGAATATTTATCACTATTAACATTATTTCAGTCTAACTAAACTAATTAAATATGCACTACATTTTTGCTTTAAATCATCTCCGTATTGAGGCAAATTTACACAAAAAAAAACATTTAACTGTCACATGTCGGCCCGTTCGCGAATATTATCTAGAACAAACATTTGCCATTGATTTTAATTATTAAAATAACCTTTCAAAAATTAATGTGATATCAATTAATGAAACAAAATATTACTACCCATTTCCGATAGTACTGAAGCATAAACACATACTTATTTGAGTTTATTGTTGGTGCTGATATAGAATAGGTATAATGTAACCAATATTTTTCACTAGTCAACAGTTTTACAGTCAACACAGTGAGAGATAACTAATAAATAAAAATAATAAAATCAGTTTTAAAAACTTATTTATTTATAAAGTTATTTTGCATATTCACTGATTTTATTCATGGATTTATCCATATACTATAAACAAACCGCATAGTCATGTGACAATCATTGCAAAACCATACATTATATTCTATTTGAACTTTCGTTATGCTTTGTAATATATTTAGAGGCCCCGGCGCTAATCTAACCTGTTTTATTAAAACATTACAATATAATATTACAGGTCGTCACAAGACAACATGCGTTTAAACCAAACTAAGTCTAAAAATTCTTAAAAACAATTCAATTTTAGTCATGCTCTAACAATACTGTCAAGTTGTCTTTAGGAAGTATAAGTAAGATAAGTCTTTTGTTTAAAAACTATTTTGTTTGTGCTTTTTAAAAATGTAGAATAAGTCTCAAATAAATTGGAAACAGCTGTCGATATAATTCGACTGTGGTTGACTGCAAAATGATCCATCTTATTCATAATAAAGCTTATACAAGAAATATATTTTTTCATACAAACACACATACTAGTTTAAGATCTGTTGTATTGTTGTAGTATAGTTTTAAGTGTATTTATTTGTAATATAATAAGTATTTTATTGCAACAAAAATACTACTACACATGTATTATATACATTTTTATGTTATAACATGAAATACTGTAAAAATGAATCTCTTGTTTATTATTTGTTTATACGCCATCTTTTTATCGAAATTAGCACTAAAAATATCACATACCAAGCATAGACTTATATTACTCTGTAGAGATAACCAAAATACATGACAACTTTTTGAAAATCAAACTAAATAGTAAAAGCTATACAATCAAGATGTAAATTCTACCTGTTTTTGATTGACAGGTCGTCACAAAGCTCGCTTCTAAAAGATTTCTAGGTTTAAGAAACTCAGACTTAACGATATTGGTTATATAGTAGTAAGTTGTTGTCTTTACAAAGTAATATTTAAGTATAATAAAGGAAGTACATTTTTCATGTCATGATATTAAAAATCGAACGCATATTCTTTTGTAACTTATTGTTTTTAAACTAAAATTAAGTCATATTATTGTCGTGTCGGTTATAGAATAGGTTTTAACATTGTTAATTATACAAGTACAGTTAGTTTTTAATATAAACCGTTTTATTTACATAATATTTTATTATTACCCTAATCCACCAAGGAAGAAAGTTAAAGTACATATTATATACCTAGTATTAGGATAGCTTATTTATTCACATTGTGACAAAAGTTGTGAATAAGCTATCCTATGTTATCAGTACCTTATTTTACTAATATTATAAACGCGTAAGTATAGATGTGTGGATATTTGTTACTTTTTCGCACAAAAACTAATGGATCTGGATGAAATTTGGCACTTAGATTATATTCTGGAATAGCAGATTGGCTACTTTTTATCCCAATACGTAAACCAGTAAACATCAAACTGTATCTAGGTTGCAAAGCTGGTGACAATTATTTTACTGTCATGATCTTAATTATTATCTGTAAAAAACCCAACCCTATGCACGACAATCTATGAATGTTCTAATGTTGTATACCTACGGAAGTTCAAAGAACTCCGTTGTACGTGATGAATTTAGTGTGAAAGAGCAAGAAAATGTCCAAAGGCAGTGTACTTATATCTAGGTAGGTTTATAACTCCTAAAATAAATGACAAAGACACCAATGTCGTTACAAGGAATAATAAACTTAACTGTTTTTAAGTCAGTACAACCCAATTGAGCATTCGGTGAGTCCAGAAAGCGAGTGCCTGAATTGCCAGTATTTTGTTTTAAATTTATCATGAAAGGAAGTGAACAATTTATAGATAAAGTATAAAAAAAATAATATTCTGTTTTACTAATAATAAAAAACTTAGCTAATATTCTTCAAGCACTGCTCCAACATATCAGTAGCAGCTATAGCTAGATGGTGTGCTGTCGGCCTCATAGCTGGCATTGTCTCTGTGCAGCAGTAGAACAGAGCCAGGGCGTCAACATAGTCATTTTCTGATATGTTCGCTGGTACAGGTGGTCTGGTTCCTGGAAATTATTGATATATTTTAGTTTACTATTATCATTTTTTTTTACATTTAATGTATTGTTATTAAGATTGACGACTTGGATTTTTTTGGGAATAATAGATTTTATAATAACATGTTCTGAAGTATGTTTGCTTGAATGTTAGAAAGCACATTTATTGAGGAAGACTATAGGCTACTTTTTATCTCACTCCTAGGCATTATATAAAATGTAAGTCACGTGGGTGAAGACAGGAGCAGAAGGGTATCAGTAGTTATTGCAAATCATGTTGTTCAAAAAACCAAATAAGACCAGCTAAATTCTTTCATAAACCAGAGAAACCATGTGTTTAAACTTAATCAATATAACTGCAAGAGACTTTCAACAGGCACACAAGTATTTGAAAATACTTTACCATATCTCTCAGAGAAATAGTCGTCAACACTTGAGTCCATATCTTCAAAGCTGAGTGCACTATCATCCATGGACTCGTCAATCTGAGTGTGAGGAGACATGAGCGCCATCATTTCGAACAGTGTTAGACCAAGTGGCCAGATGTCTGTCTTGTTTGATATCTCTCCACCATGAATTACTTCAGGAGCACTCCAGGCTTCTGTACCTGTCATTTGTAAGTCATTTATCAGTAGCAGTCACCCATCACTTTAGTTGTCTAATGTAGGTGCAAAGTAGCATGTCAGCCTTAGCAAATTGTAGTAAGTTCTTTACAAAAAACTTCCATTGGTGGGTCTGGCTATTATATAGTGAACAGCAAAAACCTTGGCAAATGGGGCCAAGGTGTGTTATACATCATAGTAATACCTAATGGAACAATTTAAAGAAGCACTTTTGGGATCCAGATGCATATTAATGCTTTATTTTATAGTCTGCACACAAGTTCAAGTAACCTCCCGAGAGAAAAATCTTCATCATCAAAGAAAATATAAAATATGCATATAATAATGCAGGTACAATTGCAACTATCCAATCTGACTGTGCATGTGAGGTGAAACACTTGCATGCAAATTATAAAAAACACATTTTAGTAACATTGAAAATTAAATACAAATTACTTACCATAGTACATAGCCTTCCCAGCATTCTCTTTATCAAACACTCCATTCTCGTCAAGTGGCAATGAGACTCCAAAGTCACATAACTTACAGATCACAAAGTCTCCATTTACAAGGATGTTGTAAGACTTCATATCTCCATGCAGGATCTGCATTTTGGTGTGCAAGTAGTCAAGAGCACTTGATATGTCCGCTGCTACCTGAAAGAAGTATGGAAATTCTTGTCTACATTCTTTGATTCAAAAATATATTCATTGATGGTATGGAAGTAAATTTGTTTTGCGAAATAATAGGTATCTCCAAAGGTAGAAACAAGAATTTATAATAATACTCTGTAAAGACTAATAAAACATGAGAATGAGAACATGCAAAATAGGCACACATTTGAGGCCTAGTTGTGTTAATTCAAGCCCGCTACATCTACAAAGAGAATGAAGATTTTAATACAAGAAGATTTTATGAGAATTTAGTACAAGGAAAGTAAACAGATAGGAACAGCAGTCATCACAAGTCAACCTGCCTTGGAAGTAATTGTTTACAAGTGAGTATAAAATACAGCAATGTTGTGTTTAAAAAGTGTTAAGTATGGTTAGAACAGTTCCAATACTAATCAAGAAATGTTGATAAGTAATAAAGGTACAAGGTTTAACTTATACCTTTATTACTTATACTTTTCTATAACTTTTTTCTTTACCACTTTATCCATCAGAAGTAACAAGTGAATCCACAATTTCTAAAACTATCTTGTACACTTGTACACAAAGTTGGTAATTGGTATTTAAATTATTTACACTTTCAAATTGATCAGAATATTAACTCTTACCTTCAATATGTGATTAGGAGGAAATGGGTCACTCTCATCTTCAAACTTTTTCTCAATCATATCACCTAGTGAGAGGTCACAAGCTTCCATACCCAAGTACAGAATTTTATCCTTACCGAACGCTCTAAAACCAACTATATTTGGATGCGACATACGCTTCAGAAGATCGGCTTCAGCTTTCAGACGATCAGTGTATACTTTGTTCGGTTTAACACGTTTGTTTAACATTTTCAAAGCCCATGGAGAACGGATTTGACCTGCGCGTGGTGATCTCACTAGCTGCATTACATTTACACCTAAAATTCGATAGTACTTGAAATAATTACTATATAAAACTTAGGTCGCGGTATTATTTCAGTAATATCACAATACTGCATAGAAAATATTATCACATTCATACATACCAGTTCCGTACCCAAGTCTATTTAAGAACGGTGATGGTGGAATAGTAATTTTGTCGTTTGAACAGGGATCTTTACTTTTAACTGGTGTCTTAAATTCAGACATTTTGCTGCACTTTCAATTAAACAGACTCAAAATTATAATATAGATACTATTGTTTGAAGAAATCAATGTAAAGTACGTTCGTTGAACAATGAACAATGCCGTTATTTTATTTTCAAAATAGTACACAACTCTGGAATGGGTGACTGACATTGACAGAAAAATAAGCAGGCAGTGCTGCCAACTTTATCATAATCCTGTGAGTTGCTATCTCTTTTTATCTTAGCCAATGTGAACAGGATAAAACTTACGTTACGCTTCAAATTATAAAAAGTGATATGTACTTGATTTGGAACTTTTATCGTTCAGAAATTATCATAGATTTTAAATATTTCAAGGATATAGTTTATATTTTAATGAAAAATAAAGTTGCTCGGCGGCATGGGGCGGCGCGGTGCGGCACACAATTCCTTCACTACGTGTCCGATGGTTGGTATTAATGAAGTATTTTAACAATAGGGTCCTTTGAAATTCTTAACTTTTTTAAGCTGCCATGGTCCATTGGTAAGCGTGTTCGCTTAGCAACCGCGAGTTTCGGGTTCGATTCCTGGATCGAACAAAAAGATTTTTTTAATATAGATAGTAACAGAATCTCAGTTGCACCCCGCAGCTTGGAATTGTGCCTGTTGAACGGCAATATACGCTCGCTCCCTATTACATATGGGACTTCTCGTCGGCGAAGAGTGGCCAATGGGTGATGTTCACTTCTCTGCCTAAAAACTTCAGGTGTAACGGCGCCGCGGCGTGACGCTGTTTCGTAATGTAATTGTAAAACCTTGTAAAAAATCCATGCAACTATCTAAGTTTAAAGTTACCAAAGTAGTAAATAAGCAATTAATTTTCGTGACAGACAAACGGTAATTGCATAAGGAATATTAATAGGCCCTTTGCATTGTATGTATGTAGGAGCTAATTAAATATTGCGTTTAATTTCACACGGCTCACGGCTCTATTAATTTGTGTTTAATGAGGTGTAAAATATCTAAGTACTGTCCCCGCCGTAATTAGGCATATAGGTTACTTCGGACACAACTGGGCATTTGCACTGCACAACAAAACGTGATACAAGCATAGTCTTATCTCTTTCTACTCATCTCTAAACGATAGAGATAGACAGTGCTTGCAACATGTTTTCTTGTGCATTTTACGCCAGTGGAAACTAGGGGACACACAAACACACATTACACCTACACACGTTATAGGCATATGCAGGAGGTTTGATCTTTTGCCATCCTTGACTCCTGGCGTCACACTGTGGCACTATGGACATTGCTGAAAATCAGTGCTGTGGAGCGCCTCTAGTAGGCACTCACAGCGTTTACTGAGCAATGTCCATGTTTGACACTGAAGGGTCTCACCATAGTACCTACATGAAATAGACAACCTAGTAAGTATATTAAATAAGTAATCGCTGGGGAAAGCGAGTTGTTGAGTGGAGAATACGTCTTAGCCAACGTAGCTAGGTGTAGTGATGATGTGCGAAAGACACGGCAGTAGCTTGATGCGACAAGCCATGAGGACATGGTGCGTTGGCGCTTATTGGGAGTGGCCTATGTTCATCTGTGGACTGCTATATGCTGATGATGATGATAATATATTATAATTTATTATTGTATGCATGTTAAATTACTGTTATTCCATAGCTATTCATATTTTTCTATTTATCTAAGTATACATATTTCATTGTTAAGTAATTGTAATTACTAAACTGTATACCGTTCTCACGTAAATAAATAATTAAAAATTAAAGTTAAAAAAAAAACTAAAAAAACCTCGCTTTTATAGCTAATTGAACTAAAAAGTAGAAAATAATTTTTAATTACAAAGAGTTTATATTTCAGTCGTAGAAGATCGAACAATCAATCATAACTAATTACTTCAAAATAAAATTACAACAAAATTGAAATTATTAGGAGAACAATTCAATTCAGAGTAAAAAACGAGGGGTGCGTTTTACTATATTTTCATAACTTTTTACTATGTTATCATATCTCTCCGCACATAGATAGTTGCAAGTAGAATAATTGTTACATTTTATATGTATCTATATAAGCACCCCACGCTTTTGGTGCGCAAAGCGTGGTAAAAATACATAACGTTCACTTTTGTTTAATTAAATGTAGGCAGAGTTGAATATCATCCACAGTTCGCAGTTATGTTTGGGTTTCAAACTTAATAGGTGTAACTTAGTAGGAAATACAAGTTGGGTATTGTTCCCAATAGACAGCAGTAGATATGACCCTATTGCCGTTCATTGTTTTGCTTCATTTATAGCTTTATCCGGGATTAGAACCCGGGACCTCGTAATTATTAAGCGAACACTCTTACCACTGGACCAAAAAGGCAGATATTTTACAATTAACAAGAATTATAGATCCTTTATTAAGTATAGGAACTGCGTGCTACCTCTTCACGATTTGCATCAAAAATTGGCTTTAGGTGTAATAGTCAAAAGTTAATTAGTACCTATTCAAATTATGACGCGTATCGTGAAACTGAATCGTCAAGGTTCCGGAACTTGAGGAAACGCGCGTTACCTATGTGAAGAGCCCTACAGTTGCTCAATGGAAGGAAGTATGGTGGTGCAGTACAAAAGTAACAGTTAGTCAACGGAGCTTCCTATTGTACTAAGCAGAAACATCTTGTTTAAAATGCACAAAAACTAACGAACAATGCTTCAGTTCAGACCATATAGGTAGGGATAAGTATACGGAATCGCCTGCCCAAAAAAAAAACGAAAAATCCTTCCCGGTCGCACCCGTTACTACATTCACAGTCGATGTAGGAAAAATTCAAGTTAGAGAGTCTGAATTAATTCAGGCTCATCAAAGGCCAATTTTGGCCGGACTTTATGAATCCCTAATCACCCGGACCCAAAAAAAAATCGCCCTCAGGATTCAAACAGACTCTCGAACAATCATTTCAATTTTGCGTCGACTACAAAGGATAGGGTCTTCCGAACCCGATCCCGATTTTTTTCCCCGAAGCAATAATTGTTCTGTTTCTGTTTTCGGGTCCGGGGATACCGGAATCTTATAGTTCCCGCGTAATCTGAGCATTATTCAATCAAACCAGACTAGCTAGCTCCGAGGAATCAATTCAATATATCAAATACATTGTCTTGCTGTATTATTTCTACTGTAACAGTACTGTGGTCGACTGGCAGTTTAATGTTTGAAGATAGTTAGTAAGCATACGGTGATCGCGGGCGGCAGGTGACTCGCAACATGGGCCAGTACCGGGCAATGAGGTACAGTCAACATCAATTATACGTGAACACATGCACACGTAGCGATAATCTTTCTACATTCGACGCAGCTCTTTCAGTGGATTTTTGATAGTGATTCAAACAAAATGTTTTTTGTGTAATAAGTGCTTTTTTGTGGTTCATTTTAGGGGTTTACACTTAGATCGATGTAAGTACTGGTTTAGAAGACTTGAAACACTAGGTTTATTTAAAAGTTATGAAACTGAAAGGTGGTTTGCCTAAAAATATAATAAAACTTAAATATTGCTTGAAAATAACATAGTTAATGTAGATAAATTTTAAATACCAAAGGTAAAATTACAAGTATGTTTAAAAATATTTACAAGTAAGTTTAATAATAAAGTTTTACTATTTTACGTGATAAATATTTAAATAAATAAATAAAGACAATTGCTACGTGTGCTGTGTGAATATATTTGTGCTTGCAATTGTACATAGCATCGATGCGCGTGAGTGAATCCATTGCGTTTAGTATTGCGTGTAGTGGGTGGTCTCTGTGGTCAGGGGGTAAGCAGTTACCAGTAATTGAGTTTCTTAATGCCTTGGATATAATGACATTTGGTAAGATAGTGTAGATAAAAATATGAAAGTTTAGGTACAAATAGCAATTTTCTTCGCTCTAGAAGCAGCCCGACTGGATACTTAGCGAATACAAGCAGTATAATAACTGGTGGTTGTGTTCCTGTATATGTGAGTAAGGTAGCCAAGCCCATCGAATGCTGAAATGTCGCCAACTGGCGACTGATGACTTTAATGTTATAAGTGTCCATAAGAATAAGAATAAGAATAAGAATAAGAATAAGAATATTTATTTGCATGAAACATGGTTACACGTTGTTATGACAGAGTTGTATATAAAGTACAGCATGTTTCACCTTTTACGGTGTGCAAAATCACATTAATAGTTTTGGAAGAAAATAAATTATCTGTTAATCTGTACAACTATCACATGCCAAATTATTAATCGCAGAATATTCAATTATTAATGTCAACATGTTATAAAATAAGAAGTCAATATAAAACAGTATCAAATGAAATAATAATAATGTCAATTAAATATATTACAAAATTAGAAGTCAATAGAAAATAATATCAAGTGAAATAGGAATAATGTCAGTTCAATACAATACAAAATAAGAAGTCAATATAAAACAATGTCAAGTGAAATAATAATAATGTCAATTCAATACAAATCATAGTAATTATATAAATTACCTATACCAAAACCTTATCATTACATGTCATAAATTCCTGTAACGAGTAAAAACATTTGTCAGTTAGCCATTTCTTTAAGATGCATTTAAATCGAGTTAGTGGCAGTTGTCTTATGGCTCTTGGGATTTTATTGAAAACTTCAATGCACATACAGTATGTATTTTTTCTAAATAGAGCAGTTGACCTTTTGGGTATTTTTAATTTTGTCGGATCTCTGGAAAGACTCTTTTTATCTATGCATGCCTTTTGAAATAGGTTGGGGTGCCTCTTGACAAATACTCCAATTTCGTGTATATAAATGGATGTAAAAGTGAGTAGATTCAATTTTTTAAAAATGGGCCTACAAGAGTCAAGTGGGGCAGCGCCAGATACTGCTCTAACACACTTTTTTTGCGCAATAAATACTCTATTTTTATCCGTTGAGTTTCCCCATATCAGGATTCCATATCTCAGTAAAGACCCAACATATCCATGATATGCAAGTAAGGCGGTTTTTTCGTCTGTCAATTTTCTAGTTTTTCTGAGAGCAAATACGAATCTATTTATGCGACTACATACATGTTTTACGTGGGCTTTCCAGTTGCAATGGTTGTCTAGTATAATACCTAGAAATTTGGTCTCATTTGTTTGTGAAATTTCGTGTCCGTGATGATTTATACTAATATTTTGTGGTTTGCTATTATGGTTTTCAAATTGTACTATTTTGGTTTTTGATAAATTAGGTGTAAGATTATTTAATTTTAACCACTCCGAGATATTTTCTATAGTATTAGTCAATGCTTGTTTGTAATTATCATTAGAGAACTTATTTTGTGTAACAACCACCGAGATGTCATAGGCTATTGAGACCGCTTGTTAGCCGACTTGATAGTATAAAAAAATACATTTAACTTAAATCTTATATTTCCTTCAATTGTTATGTACGTTGGTGACTTTCGACTGGTCAAATAGATGTACCGGTCTTCTTGTGTTGTTGTAACCCGAATTCTTCCCGATTTTTGGCGACACTACCCCTCTCCTGGAACCTACTCCAAACATTTCGAACCACTTGCCGGGAATATCTACATCCTGCACGCTGACTAAAGCCATCCTGGATTTATGAACTAGCTTGGTCACTAAAAGTGCTTCCATTATGTCTCCTAACACGTAGAAATATGAAATTTAAACAACCTTTGAAATATATCGCTAATAATAATAACAAGCATTCCTAAAACAAGTGTCTTCAAATGAAACGCTAAAAAAGCTTTCTTTTTTTACGTATCCACTTGATTAACTTACAGCCAGAAATATTAATGATACTTTAAAAAAAAACATAATTAAACATTTTTAAATAACTAGCTTCCGCTCACGGCTTCGACCGTAAGAAAATAATCAATTTCCAATTCAATCCAGCAGTTTTTGCCTGAAAGAGTAACAAATATAAGTATTTATATACAAACGTTCGCATTTACAATAAGTCAGATAGTAGATTAGAAACAGTTAACAATAGTAATAATTGTATAAAATACAATTTTACAAGTTGCCCTTATTTTGTTTTGAATCGTATACACCGTGACTTTTAAATGGTTGCTTTCCCGCGACAGAATTATATATATATTTTTTAATTTAAATACATTTTTGTATTGTAATGTTGATGGCAAATATTTTTGCCACGGGCAAGCAACCATTTAAAAGTCACGGTGTATAATGTAATCATCCTATTCCGTCATGCGGATACGAAATGCACATTTTATTTTAAAACTTAAATACATTTATGACAAGATGGTTAAATGTAAAACGAATATTTCAATAGTTAAACTATGACTCTTGCTATACTCAAAAACTACTATTTTTGCTAGCCTTTGGAAATTAGGTACATGAGTTCTTGCTTAAGCCTGCAAAAATCTACTAGACGAGAGTGGATAAAATTTTGTACACAGTTAAAGTCTGGACACGAGCTACTCTTATCTTAATAAATAAATAAATAAAACAAAAATAATTTATTTCGGACAACAATGATTCATAATAAGTTAGTAGAAATTTAAGAACCATGTTAGTAATTAATTTTTACGCTCTTCTTGCGTATGACAGTTTGGAAGCTAATGTAGGCGAAGCTGCGGGAGCAAACTAGTAGTTTATTAGACTTATTTGACAAATTCAAATTCAAATTATTTATTTCTTTGCAAACATGGGTGATATATACATAAATGTTATAAAAAAAATAAAGATAGACAGATCTCCATGTTTTGCTGTCACATGGGCATGCAAAATCTTAAGTAGGTTGTAATATTACATACCTACATACAAAAAAAATAAGAGGTTTATTATTAAATTATTACAAATGTACACTAGAAAAAAAAATTAAAATGTCGCAAAATTATAAGGTTGATGTCAATTTAAAACAGTAAATACTTATGTAGGTTACATTACAAAACACATTTATGTCATAAAATAATGTCAATAGGTAATAGTCTAAGTCAAATAATACATGAAATTTTTAGTTAATAATTGCAAATTAATAATAGATGGGATTATAATATGAACATTAAAATTTATTTTACCGACTGTACGGGTTTCCTTCCAAAAAATCATTTAGCTTGTTCAATTAGAAATTCCTTTAATTTATTACGCAGCTATCCGAAACTTGTCACTATTATATTTTGTATTGGGTTACAGCAGATCTGGGATATAAAAGATGACCAAGACTGCGAGTGACCAGTAGAAAGAGATTACAATTTAAGGGATTGAAAAAACGCAAGTAATTGGTATCACATCTCAGAAAACTTCAGTTGGTAGGTGGTAGGCTTCGGCCGTGGTTAGTGACCACCCATCAGACAAAGCCGCACAGCCAAGCGGCCTTGCCGTGTTCCGGTGCGATGTCTGGTGACACCATTTAAGAAGGTGGGTCGGAAGTGTTGCTCCTTTATGGTTTCAACCTTAAGGAGCCTCATTTCACTGCTACCTCACCGAAAGTCATTAGGAATCACGAGTGAATCGGTACATTGGGCTGGCGCGTCCCATCGTAGACTACATCATTGTTTAACATCAGGTAAGTTGTAGTTAAGCGCCAGCCTATTCAAGAATAAAAAAAAAGTTAATCTTTAATATTTTATGTCGGTTAAGGTTAAGTATAATAAAATATCGGATATCCTATAGTTTTGGTTAGATATATATTCATAACATTCCTTCACTAAGTATCGGTAGTACGAGTAACTATTGTACAGTCCATCAAATCTAAGAAGTACCGTTTGACAGTTCTAAACGTAGTACATTTAGAATTTTATTTTTTATATGAGAATTGTTTATGTTATGTTAAAATAAAAATAGCGTTATAATTCAATTGTTTTACAGGAAAGGTAATAAAAATAGTGTGAATTACGCCTCTAATAAGCTAATTTAATAGAAAACAGTGAAACGTCAAACGGTACCTCTTAGATTTGATGGACTGTAGTCACTGTTCAATAACAAACTCAACAATGGCCTTTGACAATAGGAAAACAAACAACAGAGAAATATAAATGTAGATAGTTTAGGTACCTAAATTGAGCATGATTAAAATCGAAATTTCATCATTGCTTCACATCTGCAAGTTGTGGTCAAGCGCAACATTAATAATTAACATAGGAAAAAGGATACTACATCCGAACAGGCAATTTTGGCATTGACTGTACATTATACTTAAATACTTAGAGCAGTGGTACGGGCCTCGCCTTAGAAATATAAGGTCGCGGGTTCGAATCCCAGTCGTGCTGCTCAATATCGGTGAAGGAAAACATCGTGAGGAAACCGGCATGTCTTACAACTAATCATTTGAGGACATGTGACATCCACCAACCCGCACTTGGCCAGCGTGTGTGGAGAAGACCTGTGCCCAGCAGTGGGACACTAAAAAGGGTTGAAGTGATAGCATGTATTCGTAAATTATGTTATTCGGTTACAATTATTTATTTATTATATTCAATCACTGAAGCGTTTCAATATTGAGTTAATTTATTAGAATTTTGCAAACTTGTTCCAAATTATTTTATGTTCATAAATTATTTATAAAAAAACTACATTCAACTGACGTTCAGAACGTTATTTGTAGAAAGTCAGGAATAGTAAATCAATATTGATTATTAATTAAATGAATATCAACTTCCGCCCGCGACTATGTCCGCGTGAAATACATAAAGGGGAAAGGTACTGTCATATGTAACATAGGTTACTCAGTAATCTAGCTAAAATGACAGTTGCAATTCGCACTAAGGCTGTAAAACTGCATAATATAATAATAATAATAATAAATAAATTCATTAATTTTCTCTATCACAAAGTTACAATGATATGTCTTATGCTACTAATATACCTATACGTTAGGAAAACTTTGCCTGATTTAAGTTTATCAAATAAACCTGTATTACAAGTCACCAGAGCCCTCCCGCTGCTAACGGATGGTGATGTACAGTATTGTAATTTTATAAATACCTAATGTAACTCTTATGATTGTTTAGATGTTAACTTAAAATGACAAAATAACTAATGATAGGAACTTAATCATTGTAATCATTAATTTTAATAACTAAGTGCATCAATGAACTATATTATTATATTATACGTACCCGAAGAAAAGCAAGGGTAGGTATATTTTATATTTTTGGTCATTCGCTACAGTTTTTTAATCGATGGCTTTTCAAAACCTAACAGAGGGGATGGCAGGCCATCAAATTTGATTATTATAATTATTTCTAAACTAGCTTCCGCCCATGGCTTCGCTCGCGTGGTACATATTAGGATAAAAGTAGCCTATGTGTTAATCAAGACCATAATCTATCTCTGTGCTAAATTTCATCCAATTCCGTCCAGTAGATTTTGCGTGAGAGTAATAAACATCTGAAAAACTGTATCTAAGAGCTAATTATTCGAGGACATGTGACGTCCACCAACCCGTACTTGTTGAGCGTGTGTGGATGAACGACTAAACTCATAAAATAGATGAGAGAAAGTCCTTGCCCGGCAGAGAGACACCAAAAAGTGTTGAATTGAAGTATGTAAGTACCTACTGCATAAATTAATGAAAATATTTGTACAAAACGCAGAGGACGTGCTGTAAGCTATATACTCGTAGGTAATTCGGCTTCTTATGAATCGTCGCTTAGTGATGATATAGCAAACTTGACCTGACATAAAAAAATATCTATTTTATTTTCTGTCCATAAAAGTACTTCCTCTCATCCACACGTTTTACCTACTTGTACTGGAGTAATATAATTCTATGGTTTTACATATTTATGCTTGTGACTGTACAAAAAAACTTGTAACATATAGACAAAGCAAAGAACATAACCAATGCCGTCTAGCGAGTTTTATTATATTTTTTTCTTTGATTAGAAAACCACTGACGCTAGAGTATTGCGCACACGCACGGCAAACTGCGATTATCGCATCCTCCACGTTCGATTTGTAATGATCAATCAATCAAAGAGCAGTGTTTTTCAACATTTTTGAATATCAACCCCTTTACAGGTCGTAATAATCTGGCGACCCCTTTGACTGTTAGGTAGGTACCTACAGATAAGGGCGACAAGGGAGTCATCCGTCACATGTTCATTATTACTTTTATCCTGCAAGAAGCTTTGAAAGTGACTATAGGGTTAGTTAGCGAGGCTCTCTGCAGCTTTTACTTAGACGCCAGTTCGACCTGGGCCCCAATTCTGGCGCTTTAGACATTTATCTCTAATCGACCTTTGTCTATTGCAGATAACTGTCATAACAATGACATTTCTTCAATATTAAAATGTCGGATGTTATTGACAAACAAAAGAAATCGCCAATTCTATTAGACTAAGGTCTATTAAAGTTATATGTCTAGAGCGCGAGAATTGGGGCCCTGATATTTATAGGCACCGCATAGCTAAGATCCCATTCGCTTACCTTACATGGGCTGTGTTGTTCTTGAAAAAAAATGATAGTTTACATAACTGAAAAACACAATAAAAACGAACTACAACGTAGTAACAAAATAAACAAAAACAATTGTAGCAAAAGTAGTAACAAAATGTCCACGGTCCTTGATAGATTAGTCTGCAAAGTTTGAATTAAATCTGACCGTTTAAAGTGGGTCGAAATGGCGTTGAAAAAAGTCGGTTACAAACAACCAAACAAAGATACTTACAGTTGAACCTATTAATAACTGTGCAGCGTGTTAATAAAAACTGTGCAACCCGGTAGGGTTCTTTAGGTAAAGTAAAGTATCTAAGCTTTTTCCCAGTGACCCCCTGAAAAAGGCTTATTATCATCTAGAATACATTTCATTTTCTACATACATACAAAACAATCACCTCTTTTTCCCATGGGGGCAGAGTCTATAGAGCGCCACTTGCTACGATCAAAACGTACTTCCTTAGCCTCACTAATGCTCATACATCTGGTCAAACATGTTGCGGTTGTGAGTTCTACGCACCTGTCTTTTTTGAGCGACATCACCGATGAGATCAGCGAATGTCCTTCTTGGGAAATAATCCTCTCATGTGTAATCGATCTCGAAAATATCTAACTATTATACTTATTCTGTGCGTAATTGAAAAAACTGCATCGAGAAGTAGGTGGGACTACTTATAATATTTTTATCCAATAAGCCCGCCCCGGCTTCGCACCGGTAAATATTGGTATTAGACAAAATTTCTAATCATCATACATTTTATCACACTCTGACTTACTTTCCATGCTTAGAACACTCAATCAAAACGTTTGTTTGGGAAAAAAAGGCTGTTTCAAGTTTTCCCGCCAATTATTTGAGTTTTTCTTACCTTTTACACCTTTCTTAGACCTCCGCAAACATTTCAAGACCAAGATAGGATAAATCCGTTCAGCCGTTCTCGAGTTTTGACCAAGCCGACTTATAATGATGCAGCCTACGATGGTACGCGCCTGCCTAGTAAATACCGATTCACTCATGAGATACGTAGATTATAGCTATCGGGAAACATAGATGCAGGCAGCGAATTCCACAACTTTGCAGTTCGCACAATAAAAGTGGAGGCAAAGTGCTTTGTGCGTTCTAACCCATGGAATTTCCACCATACAACGGTGGCTTATAGCCGTTCTTCTATTTGTTTCATGAAAGAACAGGAATGGGGTAAGAATGTGTAATTCCAACGCACAAAAAGGTACCTTTATTTTCTTCTTCAGTTCAGATTTCAGTAGTACTAAAATAGATCGATGATAAAGTACATAATATTATTGTGTAACAAGCAAGTGTTATTACATTTTCATTACTAACTAGTTGTATCACATTGGAACAGGATTGTTACGTGTGATCCACTATTACGTTCTTCACATAATCCTACTAATATTATTGTTGAGGCATTCCAAGAGTAATACCCGCAATGAAAAAAATATGGCATGATTTCATAATTCACAACACTAAACATACAAAATGTAATAGTTAAAAGATATAATTACTTCATTTAAAAAAGAAAAAAGTCGACTGCGTTTTGTCAGTGTTTCTCAGTAGTTGCCAAGCATTCACTGCACGGTAGGAAAAGAAATTGGACTATTTATATGTAGACACGCATCTCAAAAGTAAATGATATTTTCATTCTCACAATGATGTAAATTAACTCGTGTGAATTGAGTAGTATTAGCTACACAACGATCTAGTTAGGACGGTAACTCAACAATATTGGTAAAAGAACACATCGTGAGGAAACCGGCATGTCTAATAACTAATCATTCGAGGATATGTGACATCCACGCACTTAGCCAACGTGTGTAGATTAGACCTCTCTCAACTCGTAAGATAAGTAGTTCAGAGAAGATCCGTGCCCAGCAGTGGGACACTAAAAAGGGTTAAAGTGAACGATCAACTTATCTATGCTAACGCTATAATACTAATTTCTTTAATTGTAATTAAAATTAATTAAACTGTCTATCGAAAATAATTTCTGGATTTTTCATTTCTCAAGCTTTAAGCTCAAACAGTTATAAATGCGAAAGTTTGTGATTGTATGGAAGGTTGTTACAGTTTATTTTTCTTAGGCTGGCGGGTTCCATCATAGCCTAAATCATTGCTTAACATCAGGCAAATTGTAGTCAAGCGCATGTTTATTTCAGAATAAAAAAAAACTGCTTTACGGATTTGGATGTAAATTTAACCTGAACTAACATTATATTTTTCACTTCAACAATTTTTACTGTCCTACTGCTGAACATGTGTCTTTTTAACTATCTTACGAGTTAAGAGATTGGCTAAGTGCGGGTTGGTGGATGCCACATGTCCTCGAATGATTAGTTCTATAATATGCTGGCTTCCTCAAGGTGTTTTTCTTCACCGATATTGCGATGTAACAATTCGCACAAGATGTGTGGGCACGCACGACCGGGAATCTAACCCTACCTAGGTACCTACTTAGGTACTTCCCGTATGTTACGGGGACGAAGTCGTGGATGAAAGTTGTCTTTATATTTTTATACTTATGGTACTTATACATGTCGAAATAAAACTTTTTTATAACGGATTTTAAAGCGGTTTATTTTAGATTTTATATCCCGATGTTTCAGTCTTTTCAGACTTCATGTGCACGGGTGGGCTGAGGTATTAAACTTCCAAAATTATTAATCACAATTATTACTGACTACCTCCCTTCCGATTTAAGCAAACTGATCTCACAGGGTCTTGAAGTTGATTTTGCTTGGGTAACAGAGCATTGCTTAATTTACTTGTACCAAATACAAGTAAATTAAGCAATGCTCTGTTAAAATTAGGATGTTTTTTTAAGAAAATACAGGTTGAATAATTGATATGGTTGAAGTGAAGTAGTCACAACTAATAAACGTAGTTATTGATAAGAGTTCAATACTAGTCCTATAAAAATATTAAGTACTTTAATTTAAAACATTGATTCTTAATACATTATTATCCAAACATTTGTACGCACTATACAATAATAGCAGAGTTCGCGACGCCAATGTTTGATAACAACTATTGTCTGCAGTCCAAAGTATCATTGGTTTAAAGTGTCTTAATAAAATAATTACCTTTAAATACATCGTTTAATTTCAAGAAATTGTTATACTGAATGATGTTAAAGGTGTTAATCCTTATCCTTACGAATATATATGTGAAAGTAACTGTCTTTCTGTTGTGCTTCCACGTAAAAACTATAAAATCCATTTGGCTGAAATTTGGTATGGAGATAGTTTAAGACTCAGGGAAGGACATAGGATAGTTTTTATCCCACTACGCAAAAAGTGGTTAACAATTTAGTACGATGACCGACATACGCTCGGTTTTTAACTGTAATTTATATAACTGTTTGAAAGGAGTGGAATGGGAACACCAATATTTTCGTTCAACCCTTAGAAGAGATGTGATATCAACTGAGGAGCTGGCGAACAGAACCGGACTTGTCCACTACTATTCAAAAGATGTTTTTTTTTCGAATCGTGATATCTTGACCTAGTTTCGTCGATCCCTGTTAATATTTTCACCCAAAACCGGCTAGAAGTAGGCTAAAAAAGGCTTAAAAAACTAAATTTTCATACAAAACCGGACTAGTCCAATATCCAATTAGTCTCCTTCATATACTGATATTAGTTTTTTAGCTACCGTGTAAAATTTATTTTCGTGGACTAATCCGGTTTTGTTCGCCAGCTCCTCAACTAGTCAAGCGATCTTGATCTTGAAGTGTTTCTTAAAGATCTAAAAAAGATCGATTCAATTTCGTGCTCTATGCCCCCATGCTGGGCATAGGTCTCCCAATCATCGTAAAAATAATGATTGTATGCTATCAAAAGAATATCTTAGTACAAAAGTTCCTAAAGTAGTATTTCATTGTGTTTCAGGTCATTCGCGATTCCCTTGGCAATCGTGATAGCAGTAACCAATACAACACAAGGATTTGTAATCCGTCAAGTACACAGCACATTGGAGACAACACAAGAAATAGACGCAGGAGGAAGCTCATTATTAGCAGTCACACAAGATGTAGACAGTGCAGCGCAGAACCAAATCAATATGACAATTGACGGAATAAACACTACCGTTATAGCACTTAGTAATCCTAAAAAATCAAATGATACAGACTATGAACCGAATGAAAACGCATCAGCCACGAATTATTTTGATATAAAAACTGTGACAAGATCATTAGAAGGTGAAACATTTTTAAGTGGTTCGTTACAAGCCATATCGAACACTTCTTTTTCTCCTACAACAGTTGAAACAACAAATATTATTGAGAACAATGAAACGGAAAACGTTTACCCAACTCCTTTCACAATACTCGAAATATCTACATTAAAAGACAACATGAGTAAAATGAGTGACAATAACAACACGCATAATATTTTGACACCCAAAACTACAGACACTGAGACCATAAAATATTATTTTCAAACTATAACAGAAAATATTAAAAACGCTTCTAAAACTTTAACTGATAATATGAATAACGTTTCAAAAACTATAACAGAAAATTTGAAAAACGTCTCTCGATCAATAAAAGAAAACTTAGAAAAAGTTTCTTATTCTAAAAATGAAGATCATAAACACGTTTCCCAAACAATAAAGGCCATTACCATACCTTTGACTAAAACAGAAGACATTAAAATACACTACAAAAACACGGAAGGAGATACGAAGAATGTTTCTAATAAGATAACAGTGTCTATAGAGTCAAAAGAGGTTGAAAATCCCTCAAAAGATGAATCAGCCTCTAAAGACAAATCATATGTTTTAAAAGAAAATATGAAAAAGAATGTAAACGATGATATCTATTATGGCGTAATATCGTCTCCGTCATATGTAGCTAAAGAAACTCAAAAGGAAGCAAGTGGCCCTGTTTCAAGTACAGTGTTAATAACAACCGCCTCCGATACAATGAAAGTGACACCTAATCTCAGTATAGAAACAGACTCTTTTATATCCGATCAAAATAAATCAGTTGCCGATATTTATGAAATTCCTATACTCAATATTGACCTCTATACGAGGACCCAAATATTTGAGCCGGAGGCTAACCTAGCTGAAATAACTGAAACTACAGATTTCTATCAGACAGTGACCGAATTAACGGATACGGTGACTATCGCCGAACATACACTACCAAATAAATTAGACAAAATAAACACATCAACAGAAAAACAGACTTTTATAGATAAAAAATCCACAGTTAGTGATATGGTGAATGCAGAAAGTGAACAAACACAAATTATAGTCAAAAAGTCCTACAATAACACCTGGATACCTACAGGCAATCTAAAAAATGCTTTTAATAACGATTCATTTTTAGAATCAATAAATGCCACTGAGGATAGGTTATCAGGGCCAGTAGCTTCAACAGGAACTCCTGAAACGATAGTAGAGAAAACTGATAGAACAAAGATGGAATCGTCGAGGGCTGGTTTCATAGACAATACGAATAAGTCATCTATACAGGCGAAAGCGACTACAGTTCAACATATGGGATTAGATCTGGTTGAAACAGTTACGTTAACCGCGATTTATGAAACTGAAGAAAGTGATGGTGACGACAGCAGAAATACTACTGAAGCAGGGTCGCAAAGTCAAATGGTGAGTCATCTAAGAGTTACACTTAAGTCATAACTAACTTAAATAATATTGCCAATGTATATCCGCTGCACCTGCAACTACTTTAAACATCAAATTTTTGCACACATTTAAAAGATTATACCTATTCACGATCTAGTGAGAAGCTCCAACGATTTTGATAAGATTGAGTAGGTATTTATGGAGCTTTAGGACAGTTAATTGATGTAGTTATAGTTAGTTTATAGATGTAGCCATGGTTTGTTTAAAAAAAGAAAGTTTTTATTCCTGATTTTAGGCAAAAGATAATTGCCACAAAAACAAAACGTTAATTTCATTGAAGACTGATTTCACATCTGAAGCGTATTTAAGCTGCCCGCACGTGACCTTTTTTTCCACCGATTTGGGTGCAACACAATAGACAAAGCCACGCGTTGAGTCGGTCACAAAATCGGACATAAAAATCGGTCGTGGGCGGGCAGCCTTATGAAAAATTGTTTGGTTTATTATGAAAACTTTGACCTCAAATTCATAAAATTAGTGTTTTTTACGTTTTTTTTGTGTTTATTTTTTGTCTAAAAATTATTATATAATTTCCAGAACGAAGACGCGATTAAAGAAGAGTTACTGAGAGAGGAGACTATGAACGATAACAAGGATAATGCTCAACGCGTTCAAGATGGAAAGACTTCAACGAATACAAGAAACGACACAAATCGGTCCTCAGAAGTATTTCATGAAGACAAACTAAGTGTCAAACCTCTAGGACCTGATGGAAAAAGGAAGCCAAGCGACATCTACTTGCCAGTGAACTACAAACCTCTTAAGAAAATCGATGTCCAACCATCCAAACAGCTAGTCAGAGACCCCGATGATAATAGTTGGAGAAATGAAAGTATCAGTTCGCTAGGAATAGTATTCAAGCCAAAAAATGCCTCAAAATCGTTCAAAGAAGTTTTAAAGAATAAAACAGAAAGTGAATTATCAAACCTTTTGGATAAAGATTACAAAAACAAAGTTCCAGACTTAAAAGTGCGTTTGGAAAAAATAACGGAAGAGAGAAAAAAGAAAAAGAAGATAAATATGTTGGGTGACTCTTCGCAAAGTGACTATGAGGAAAGTTCTGAAGAAATCTTCAATTCCTCTACAACTGCATTATCATCATCACAAACCACTACTAACCCAAGTATCGACATTACGTCTACCACGTCTTTTACAAAATATTCAGGAAATATTAGCGATACAACTGTTACCGTTGACGATAAGGCCAAATACGACATCTTCCATACAGACTTCCGTATAGAGGAACATACTAGTCCTGCTTCGCCTGGCAAGAAAAAGAAAGTCGACAATTTAGACGATTACGACGAATATGAAGCAGACTATTTGGGCATGTCTAATGTTGACATAAAGAAGTTTAATCAAACCACAAGAACAAAATATACTCTCGCAACTCGTCCTCCTGAGCACATGTACACAACTCAGACTGTAGAACCTTTCCCTGATAGACAGCCAACTGTCCAATATTTCCCGCCTACTACAAAAGTTACACGGTTTCCTCCAATAACCTTCAATTACTACGGCGATTCTAAAAATAAAAAATTGTTTAACACGAAAGACTTTCCAAGAAATACGATATCACATGACACGGTTTCGTCAACGGATAAATTACGTACATACTCTACGGATGCCAGTGAAGTTACAGTGGAACCTAAATTAACCCCAGTGACTAAAATCCCCGAGTTCAAGATAAAATCTTCAACAAAAATACCACCTGCGATTACAACTGAACCAACAGAACATAATCTTAACAAAGCGTCGTATGTTATCAAACATTACAGAGATTTCATCAACGAAGCTTTGTCAGATTTTGACATTGAAAAAGATTATAACACGTTCACAGAAACGCCACTGCACGGGTTGACTACAGAATCACATAACGCCGCAAATAATGTCAGATTAGGAAACGAAGCATATGACTACGACGATAAGTTCCGCAAAGATATTATGAGTAAATTCGTCGATAACTTCAATCAGAACAGCGAGAGGTTTAAAGTAGACTTCCCAGTTATTTATAACAATAGTATCGTACATAGACATGAAGAAAATGGAAAAATTGCGTCGTCAAGCGCTTTTATGAAACGTTTGTATGAAGTAGTGAATCCGAAGCCTTCGTACTTTCTATCGAATGTGAAGCCTTGTGGATTGAGTTGTGATAATGTGACTCTGGAGTTGTCCCCGGCTTATGAACTGCATTACTATGTGCCAGAACAAGAAGAAAAGGAAGAATTTGATCCACATCCAGCGTATGACCAACGGTACAGATAATGTGACAAATTTAATTAGGTACCAAATTTAGAAATGAATGAGTTGACTGATTGGAAATTGAACAAACTGCCATTGCAATTGGCTAAGTAGTTCATTTAAATAAAAAGGCTAAGATTGTTACAAACTATTTGGAGAAAATCTGGTAAGGCTATCATTGTTATTTATTTTAGTTATGATGTAATATAAATAAATACAACCTTGTAGAAAATAGTACTGTAAGTCTTATTATACAACATGTACTTAAAGAAGATAATCCTTTATGGTAACAATAGCTTAATCATCCTGTTATTCAAGTACCAAAGAAAGGTTTTGACGGTCAATGTGCGGAATATGTCTGTCAACGCTATGGCCATTAAGCAGGGTTTCAGGTGTATGTAACCTGATGTCTAATGTAAGGCGTTATTTGTGATAATTATACGAATTATACGTTTTTATACAGTTGTGTTTGTCATTGCCTTAAAAAAAAAACTTATGATTTTAACATGTAGGTATACTTACCACAAAATCTAAAAAGGATGTCTTCAAATCTAAGGTCGAAAAATAACATTTTTTTTTGCTTTAGTATACCTTATTCTATTCCACTTAGTACTATAAATGTGAAAGTTTGTGTGGATGAATGTTTGTTAGGCTTTCGCGCTTGGACAGATTTGGATGAGATTTGGCACCGAAATAGATAAGTCTGGAGTAGAAAATACTTTTTATCGTAATAGCAAGCCAAGCTGCGGTAAGAAGCTAGTAACAACATTATAGAATCTCTATTTCGTCTTGTTAACATGTAGAGAGAAAAAAGGACAGCTATAGCTTGAAACTGACCACACGTAAAAATATTTCGACTTCAAAGCGTGAACAAGTTTCAAATCTCCCAACTTAGTTCTCTAAATAGATAGAGATCTGTCCTTTTCTCATGTTGCCTGTTAATAAAAAATACATAGCATTTGTAACATGTTGAGTCTCTTCAGTATTGGAAGTAAATGGGCTCGATATTAAAACGACAAAATACTTTTTTAAAATACACTTTATTGACGTTTTTTATTGTAGTATAATATGCAAACATCACTCGACCGTTCGATCATCAGTTGCTGATTCTTTACAAGTCTCTTTGAGCATAATCATAAAAAGGTATCATTATAAGATTTAAATCATAAATAGGCCCACATCTTGGTATAATTATGTCACAAAAAGTCATACTTATTAAAGTTAAGTCACACACATTATAAGGAATGACAGATTTTATTTTTAAAAGCTATTTAGACAATAGGTGTTTCATTGACCAGAAACCTATAGACGACGCATAGCTAGGCAGTGCATATTGTTCAATCACAAGTTATTGAGTATTGCGTATGATTGGTTCGGACAAGATTTGAAGATTTATCTTCTCAGATACCCCGCCATTTTTGGACAATTACAATATCATACAATATTTGAACAATGAGGCGTCTAGTAGGTATCTAGTTGCTGAATATACTACTTTATATTGAAATTTTATGCTTCAAACATGTATAATCCAATTTGTCCAACTATTTGTTTAAATGTCAAACGTAGTTGTACTATTTGGGCAAAAAAGTGCAATTTGACTAATTACATTTTTTTTATAATATGAAGATTAAATTTATCTAATGCGTCAAACAGCAGATGCTGCACTAGTTAATTTGTAATTTGTCTTTTTCTCTCTTATAACGTTTTCAAATCACTTGACAGTGACCAAACATTGATTAGCTATTTCCAGCTTACTCTTCGTTTGATAGAGGGTGTGTATAAGCTGTATAACTGAAAACTCTATGAGTTTTTCCTGTGTCTATCTATGATTTAAATCTTAGTTATTAAATTAATAATAATATGTACCTACTATAGCTAAATCATACTTCACTGCAAATGATATATTGTTGAAAATGCAATCTGGATCCAATAAATAATTATGTTACAATCTCATAAAACTCAAATTAAATATTTCAATATATGAACACATTTTTCTCTTTGGATAGCAAAAGAAAAACAGAACACTGATTGGATGTATATTTACAAAATGTTTAATTATACAACATATAGATGTTTTTGAATAAAATTTATATTCATTGTTTGTTCAATTGGGAGTTGTGCCATTTTACTTTGTAACAAAGTTGTATATAGTTTGAATGAAACTTATTGACATTTTAGATAATAATATGGAGCTTTAAGGATACCTTGCGGAGCCATATCTAATATATCTGAAGGTGCATTATTATCAGGCGCGAATCCATGGGGGCTAACAATTCCTCGTAATCCATAACATCCCGTTTGAGAAAAATCGTTATAACGTCACTTATCACTCCCCGAGTAGATTGTAAATTTAATCAATAGCCTTAGTAGAGCTGAAGTTGCGCCTGAATGTTTTCTAGTATCAACAATGAATCTTATTAAAGGTAATGAATAATATATCTCGAATATAAACGAAGAAGCTTATTAACGGGTCAGGAACTAATCCTCTACGTCTTTATGGAGCTAAAGGGAAGTGATAATACCTAACATGGCAGCTATATAATCAATTGACATGCCCTGAAGTTCAGTTGCAAATATAACGACAACGATGACAATTGTTACTAACGGATATATTCTAGATACTTAATACGTATTTCTTTACAAAATAAGATGACACAATTTAGGAACATACTATGGATAATTTGCTAAAATAAAGTTTATTATAATTGTAATATATGATGAATTTTTGAGTTCAGTTTTGTGCAAATCGATTTAATACAGATTGATAGAAAATACATCTTGTGTCATTTTGTATCTATGCGTTTTTCATATTTCCTTTCAACGTTATGTTGTTATTAAGTTAAATCTACAGTGTTTTAATTATTACCAACATAATGTCAGTAGCATTTTTTAAGTGAACAAGTAGCACAGACACAAAAGGGAGCAACTTGTATTTTACAGTTTTTGAGTCGAATACTAAAATATAAAACGACAGAAGCAATAAACATACTTAACCAGCAAATAAAAAACTTAGTAACGGCACTCTATGTCGTGATTACAGGAAGGTACATAAATTGTTACAACAATAATGTTTATAGTATAATTTTAGTCTAAAAGCGAATATTTACAAAGGACACTCTTTACTACATGCCTCCCGACTCGGCCCACACGCACTGTCTCACCCGACCTTACCATTTAAATTTTAATTACACATACCTAATAATTTAATTACATTTATTTACTAATATAATTATATAAATAAGCGTATATTATTTTTGGTAACACATAAAATATTCCATCAAATAGATCTTACCAACGACTACAAATTAAAAAACAATAATGAAAATAAAATATCAATTAATATCGAATTCTTTCGTAATAGTTTGACTTTTAAAAACATCACATAACAATCATCTCAAAATGTAGTTTTTAGATGAAGGTAAGACAGAAACCAGAGCCAAGTTGTTCAAACTGAGAATATAAATAACAATAAATCTTGGCTTTTTATTAACGGTTCCCTATTTCTTCGCATAACATTTTATATGTCATATTTTAATATGGCATTATACTATTAATTTACCCTAATAATAGTTATGCACAATATTAATTTGGCATAACTGTTTAGGCACTATTATGTTGAAGCATAATTATTGTTAAGCATACTGTTCTAAAGCATAAAATTGATTACGATTAATGATATTTAGGCATATATTTCATAATCATAATAATTACACGTCGCATAATTAACTCTTAAGTATTTCAAACATTATTAGAAAACTAAATTTTACATATCGAACAGGGGCCGATTAGGTATTAAACACTCACCGGCCGCTGTCGCGGTACGCTCGTTTCGCTCGAGAACCTAGTGCGTTGTGATTAAAGTCTAATTTAACTTAACCCAGCGCTTAGATGTGGGTGGAATAGTTTGTCAAATAATACGTTTTAATATTAAAATTTGTCATGCCATTATTTTGTAAACAATGATGCGATTAATCAAGAAACGTTTGTTGTATAATGATGAGACGCCAAATTATGTTTTGCTCAACGTTGGTTTAGTAAAAAATTTGACAAATAATATTTTTGCCTATAGAAATAATATGCAAATAACAATTATGCCAAAGTATTATTATGCCTAATTTGTGATGCCAAATTAAATTAGAACAACTTTTTTTGGCGAAATAGAAGGGATCCATTGTTAACTATCCTCCCTAAACATTTCCATACCCTCGAGGAGACAATGCGCGCGAACCGTCCAACTGTACAACCTAACTCGTTACATTAGCCAGTCTTTCGTTTACACTACTCTCTAGACTACTGCGCTACATTACACCTAGCCTTCGACGACGATCTCTAGATACAACTGTATATAATCAATACTGGAATTTTATAAAAACTGTAATTAAAATGTGTTTCTTTTTATGAAAAAAAAACCGTAACATTTATTTTATAGAACTGTAAAAAAAAATTATTTACGTAGGTAAGTACATATGACAAAGAATTTTTATCAGACGAGTACAGGCTACCAAAAATTATAGACAGGTTCAATTTGCCAAGTATAGATTATATACAATTGATCGTAAACAATCACACGGTGAGTTGGTACATACTATCGTTGCCTGACTTGTATTGGATAATACTTGTTGGTGCGAGGATACAGACTTAGGGCTAATCGCGTCGCATTTTAAGCGTATCTAAAGAATTTCTCTCAATAATGTTTAGGGGAATGTATGTAGGTATTTAAGCCTGCCGATCTTTTAAGGCGCTTTCAGAATTGTGAAGATTATGCCAAGATGAAGAACACCTTTGTAAACACCTTTACAAATGTCTGGGAGTGCCATAAGAGCTGTAACTTAAAGAAACTAATTTCTAATTATATAACTGTACTTAGAGGTATGAACGACGCGAAAGCCGGGAATAACTTTTAGACCAGTATATTTTATTTATAAACCAAGCATCGCTCACATGGTACTCGTATGCCATGAAACTATTTTTCACAGTGAAATGTAAGTTTCAGTAACTAAAAAGCTCAAACAAATGTCATTTGAAAGTAAAATTGTTGGCACCTCAAATATTTGGCACCACTAGCGTCCAGAAAATTGAAGCTTCTTGTTCGTTGCTATGTGAATCTCTAGTCAAACTTGGCTGGTCCTCTGCCGTGCAGACGATATATACTTACTCGTTATTTAGTTAAATAACAGATAGTACACTTACTCTGCTGATGTTTTAACGATTTATCAAATCCCTCCGTGAGTTCAATGCCTCGTTTTCATATTTGACAAAAAATAATTAATTCATAACATTGCAACGAACAGAAGCGTTAACATTTCACGTATAACAACTAAACAAACAAGAAATCCTCATATCAGCACCAAACGTTAATAAAAATTTAGGAACCGGTGCCCCAAATATTACACTTTATAGTGAATTAACCGAGCCTAGCACCTCTATCTAGTTACGTATATATAAAAAACAAACTGTTGCCTTCGTCTAAAATAAAAAAAAGTGTGTAAATGCAAAATATTTTTTATTATTAGTTTTCTCTTGCTCTAAGCTTGTGTTGATGTTAATAGACCGGGTTATAAGCAGTTAGTATGGAAAAATTAACGTAATTTGTATTTTTATTTATTCAAATACTAAAACATAATATAACTTTTAGTGCGGATTACCTATTTTCGGATGACATTTAATTGTTTTTTTTTTATTTATATTCCAGTCAGTTAACATCAACACGATAGTGGACAAAATAAATATTTTTATTTTTAACATCACACGTTTTGGTCAATTGACTTCAATAATTTGTTTTGTATGTTAGGACGCCTGAACATACTAAAGGTTCATACATTTGTTATATTTGACTTACTCCGTTTGTGGCATAGTACCGTATTGGCCACATATCTTTGTTACAATTGAGATGTATTTATTTTCAAATCATAACTGGCAATTTTAGATAGAATGTGTTTTGAATAACAAAATAGTAGGTTCATATTTTATTGCATTTTCAAAAATTTTATTATATTTAAAAAAGTATTTTATCTTAGTACAGGCGTCTTAACACCACAACATCATACGTTAAGCGTTTCATATAAAAACCTTAATAAATGACTGTTCATATTACAAAGTCCATTGTCACCAGTTATAATAAACGACGCGATCACAATACAAATTCAATCTTATCATCATAGTGAGTATGTTCAATTTTCCGTATACTTATTACTTATAACCACATCCATAAAGCTCTATGAGGAAGCCTCACTATACATTTAATTAAAATTAAACGTTTAATTTAAATATTTTTTCTTTTAAATATAATTTATAACATATACATACACGTTCATACAAAATCCTACTCTAAAGCATTCTCGATGTTCAAGCTTAGAGGCATTGCTAACACGACACAGTCTACAAGCCCGACGACGAAGTTTATTTCATCATGCTAAAGGACTGCACTTATTGAAAGCACGATTAAGAATGAAAAGAAATTTATTAGAACGCTACTCTTGTTGATTCGTCGTAGTTGTCTGTAGAAATTATAGATGGCGTTACAATAGGTGTCACACATCTTGAGCAACATTTTGCATGAATGGAGTGTTGAGCTGCATCGTATCTGCAATGCTTCTAAATAACGACCAATTCCAAATTTCAACCTTTACATTTTTACACGAATGTCTTATAGTGAAGTTACATTTTTTTACATTTTTCTTTTAAAAGCGTATCGAACTTAACCAACGATTTAGTAGATCGGGCTCAGATTCACACTCGACTAGTAGTTTTTGGGAGGTGAAATGCAATATTTCATAATAATTAACTTGATTCAAACATTATCCACATCATTCGCTACACATTCAAAGTTTAACTTTAAAATAAGAAAGAATTAAAAAAACACTGCAGTAGAAATGCTTGGTTTAACAAATAATGTGGTTATTGTTTAAACCGGCGGTGACTGTTAAATAATACGAATATAACCTCCTTTAAACAGTTTGTAACTGTTAGTGAACATCTCCCTGATATTGTGATCGATACCAAATAATTTAACTTATAGTTGTCCTTGTTAGTTAGCGAGGATATTGAGAATATATATGAAATCTAATTGAACCTGTACGATTAAAAAATCCTCACTATCTTCCAGGATTTATGTAGTTTGACGGTTATATTTAGCGGATCACATTCAGCTTATATTTATGGAAAAATATATCGCAGCAATACAAAATCTCCATCATAAGAGCCACCACTCTACGAATAAATATGCGTTACATCTAATCTAACACTACGCGGGGCTCGTCTCCGGTCGACGAGTCGAACTAGATCTAAACACTCCCGCGATCTATCGACCGAGCGCTTCGTTCGACGGCACAGGAGCGCTCCGAAGATGGAGAGCGACGGCCGTCGGAATCCGAGACGAACGGGACTCGATCATTCGCCAGCGTTCGACACCGATCGAGAGGGTGAATCTCGATTTTCGGCGAAGTCTCTACCTCGACCGGTCGGAGCGAGGGCGAAGAACCGGCATCGAGGGGTAGGTGTAAAGTGGAGCGTGGGACTGTGAGCACGTACCGCAGCGTGCGCCGGGGGCGAGGCGCGCGGGGCGAGCTGGCGCGGGGCGGGCGGGCGCGGGGCGGGCTGGCGCGGGGCGGCGCGCGGGCGCCACTAGCTGCCGGCGGGCGCGCCGGGCGCCGCGCGGGCGCCGAAGCTGCCGCGCAGGGACTCCTCCATCAGCCGCGACAGTTTGTCGCGGTCACCCTGCAACGATCACGAGGTATCGATTACCGTTGAGCCATCTGCGATTTTGCAGTAGTATTCGAATGGAAACATCGGTAGGTACGCGCGAAGCTAAAGTTTTCGAGACCGCTTCTACGTATCGGAGTCCGCGAGTTTAATGGTCCGACGACTTTAAATAGGACCGACCGATGAAAGAAATCGAATGATGTAATTCTCGAAGCCCTTCATAAATATGAACCGGTGACGAATGAATCGAAACAACCACGGACGGTCATCACAGAGTGATCGATTGATCCCTTCGATGCTTCGAGCAAATACCTACAGATATTGAGTGAAACGGTTTGTATAGTAGGGTGCGAGTGGTGTGTGTCGTACCTCGTGTATAAACCCGAGCTGCACGAGATCCCTGGCGAGCGCTGCGGCACTGTCGCGGCGCGTGACGGCGCACGTCAGCTGACGGTTCATCTTGTCGTCCATGCGCAGCAGGATCGTCATCTGCACACATCACGTTCTGCTTAATATTTGGTACAAACGATACGTAGCCTACCTAACACAGCAGTTTGTTCGGATCTTGGTAAACGTTATTAAAAGACTCGAGTACTCCTATCGGTTACAGATTTGCAGATTACAACTGAATTGACTTGATTTAAAGAGGTCATGATTTTTTTTACTAAAGACTATTTGATCATGACACGACTCTAACCAAGCAGTATAATTATATCCAAATATTGATAAAATTTTCGTACAAAAACACATTATAGCGAGAAAACAGATAATTTTCTCCTTATTACAATGTAGAACAGAAATGAACAAAATTCAACACAGAAGTCAACTTATATTTTAGTATATTATATTGAGCAATCAGTCTTCTCTACCAAGATTAAGAGACATTTCAACTAAATGGACACTAATTACAGAAACACAAATTCATTTAGTTTTCCAAACTAAAATTAACCTTTAATACATCCGACACGACGTTATTTATAGATTTAATTGATGTGCATTAGATGGAGAAGGGGGATAAGCAGTATTTACATAAGTAATTACGGCTATAAATGACATAAATATTAATGTGGAAGCAAGTTGGCAGATTTAGTTCGCAAGTGTTTGGCTGTGACAAATCTACTGGTTGACAAGCTGTTGGAAAATGAGAGGGAGTCGCGAATTTAATTTATTAAATGCAACGGGTAATTGGCAATGTTGAAAGACAATTCATCTTAAAAGTTAAGAATTTAAACATTGAAGTATTTATTTATAGAAGTGTAAACTGCCTAATCCAAAAAGTTTTAATATCGGTAGAACTAATCTCAAGTGGGCTGCAAATCTAGCGCATGAAGAAAAAAAGCTGTTCATAATGCTCGACAAAAATATTTATCCGCACGGGGGGTTTGTCCATCTTTAACGGCGTGTGGACGAAGTAATCCGGTGTCGGAATGCAGGAGTAATGGTGCACCTTTCTCGGTACACACACCAGCGGGTCGGGGTGGCACTATCACAAACGTGGGCGAGGTCACCGCAGTCACAGGGGACTCCCAACACAACGGACGGAACCGCCAGGCCGTTTGGTGCACACGATAGCGATTCCCGTAGACTGGTACTCCGTGGCCAAAGAGTTTTAGTGGGTATTCTTTGAAAATCCCATAATACGAATGTGGCCCTACGTCCACTCGAACTAGAAGAGGATTTCCTCCCGGTTAAAAGCCGCTCTCCGCGCCTCGCTGTACGAGTAAGTGTGTGTGTGTACTCACGAGCAGATCGTGCGCGGCGTCGTGGTTGGGCTTGAGGCTGCACATCATGTTGACGACGCGGCGCGTCTCGAGGTCGCGCGGCTCGGGCGAGGCGGGCGCGCTCTCCGCCGCCTCGGCCGGGGACGCGGCGCGCGGGCCCAGCGCCCAGCCGTACGCTGTCAGCGGATAGATGCCGTACCTACACACGATTACCACGCAATAATCAATCTGAGCGACTGGGTTTTTCAGTAGTGGTCACGTCGTTCTCTGCCCGGCAGGAAAATAAATTGGACGATTTCATGTAAAACCCCTATCAAAAAAATAAAGAATTTCGCGACTCGAGTCCCGCTCTACTTGCACAACATTAGACTGAAAACACATCAAAGGAAGTAAAAATAAGACAATCAAAAAAGGATATTACAACATTAGGAACTACCTATATGAGATCAGTCATTTTCTTCGACAAAACTAGTTGCATAAATTTTGCGATCAGTCACTCACTTGACATCCTCGACAAACTTCTCCAGCTTCTCAGCGTGAGGCTGTAGATCTTTGGCTGCGATCTCCATTCGCTCGCCACCCATCACACACCACGCTAGCGCTTCGCCACTCCCGCCACCCGCTACTTCGTCAGTTATCGTCTCTGATATATTTGCTGGAATTATAACGATTTCACCATGTTACCCTCTTTATACTTCAAATCTATGGGTTTCTTACACAAATTATATAAACTCTTTTCTTTTATTCATTAAAATGACTTTTGATTTTGAATATGGTGTTTGAAAGCTTACCCGTGGTATTGACTAGTGTATGCGCCGCTAATAACTTCAGAGAGTGGACTTCAAATAGTAGCGGGTGGAAGAGAAGCTCCCGCGCCGTAGGCCTCTTCGCCGGGTCTTTGTTTATACACCTGTCGATATAAATCTTTATTAATATCCGAGCAACCCCTTAGCGGCCGACACAGGACAGTGTTACCTATACAATAAAAGCCACTTACCGCCAACCTGAAAAAATACCTGCAAAAAGTACCTGTATATAAAATCCTTTTGGCGGGGCTCCTCCAACGATTCAACAGTCCGAATGATGTGTTCTTCAGTGACGTGGCTGCCCGAGTCTCCATTGCCCTGAATCTCAAGTGCGGCTGTCTCCAGAGCGCACATTCCGAATGAGTAGATATCCATCGCAGGTGTCACCATTTGTGATGCTGATAGGGAATAAATTTGTAATGAATGTATTTGGATGACATAGTTTCGGCTGCTAGGAACCTGCGAGACGCATCTTGCTCTTTCTAGTTATTTAATCTCATAAACATGTTCTGAGAAAAAGCAAAAAACGCTGGATTCGAAGCAGAGGAAACAATGTGGTCCAGTTCCGGCGATAGCGCTCAGAAGACGTTTTGTACTTACATCCATATTCGGGTGCAATGAAATGCATATTCTTCATGTTCTCTCGGCAGGTCTTGACATGGTGATGGATTGCGTCAGGAGCGACGGAGCCAATCTTAACGAGGCCGTTATGCTGGATGAAGATGGTGTCACACGTCAGGTTCCCGTGGACTATCGGAGGCACGCAACCATGTAGATAGCTAGTAAAGGAATTATATTGATTGATACAAGACGTCACTAAACTTGCGCGGGCTACTAGATATAACTAAATATTAAAATTGTACCTGAGCGCTGACAAAATCTGTGTGCACCATCGTTTCCACGCTTGCAGTGGTAACCGTTTGACGTTTCTCTTCGTTCGCTTCAAGAACTGTTTGAGCGAACCACATGACATGTACTCTGTTATGAAAATTACCTGGAATAGAAAGTATTGCATGACTTCCAGATTACATGTCATATTGCCATCCCAAACGCTTTTTGGAAAAAAACTTAACTGAATTCTAGATGTAAACGGGTATTTTTACTTACCCTTGGCTTATCATTGTGTGTATCTGTCCAATACCGATGGAACTTGACTATGTTAGGGTGTTCTAGCCTGGTGAGGTTGTCAAACACCATCTGTATTTTGTCCTCCTGGGCCTTGAAGTTCTTCCTCTCGGAGAACTGGACTTCGTTCCAGACGACCTCCACTCCCTCTTCGGTGTCCATTGCAAGGTTCGCGCAATCAATGCCGGGGACATCTCGCTGTTCAACCTGGCAACAATAAAAACGTAGGAATGACGTCATTGTGATATGATACATAAACTCTTTGTATGCAGTTTCAATAGGATCTGAAATACTGAAACGAAAGCCATGTAAATGAAAAAGACATAAAAACTGTTGAATTTTTTCTCGAATTTCATGGCATCCAAAATGAAAACCGACACGTCTCGTACGTAACATTCATTTGAAATTATGTATAATTTCATGCAAATGTTACGTTACGTTTCAAGAATTTGTACCTGTGTAAGTTATAATGATGTACTGAAAATGAGAGGAACCTTCACAAGAATTGACATCTTCATTCTCCACAAGGTGATCAACAGGCCAATTATGATTGTAGTTCGCAAATGGGAGCTAATCATTCAATTGAACCCCTCGTGGAATCATCTAGACTTTAGCTAGACGAATAACAAGCTAATATACTTGTGTAGTATTAATGAATAAATCGTTTCTCGGACAGAATTGATAAAACCTTGATGTAGTTCTTACCAGAATAGTTTTTCTTTTAAATATAGTAAGTTAATAACTAGACAAATCAAATAGGCTAAATTATAAACTTGCGGGAATGCTGGAACAAACGGGAGGAAGTTTGTTAAGCAATACACTCGTTATCGGTCGTCGCTCTGTTGCAATTGTTTAACTTTACGTATATTGCATTATATTCTATTTTTATGCAACTATTTATAAGAATCTTTTATGATATTTTGACACGCTAATTGGCCAAGTGATTTACAATTTTACACTCATTACAGTATTTTTAGGGTTTCGTAGTAAACCAGAAACTCCCATAGTTTCGCTATGTCCGTCTATCAATCCGCGGGGTACCTTAGATGTGTCACGGTTAAGTTGGCTTGACAGGTTAATAGGTAATAGTCGGTCAAGTAATAAAACGTTCCGTGAAAAGTACAAATCATTCTAATTTTTTTTTCTGACTACCCTTTTTACGTTGGAATTTTTAAGTCCTTCAGTTATTATTGCACTATGTGGGCCCGCTTTAGTAGTTAATACAATCTAAAAGAAGCCTTTAAAGAAGTACGCATAATTGGAAGAACAAGTACGGAGGTGCGTGGCTTGACACGCTCTTGGCCGGTTTTTTTATTCAAATTAGGAAGTCAAACCCTTATAACTTCCAGTGCGTCCGTAACTTTTATATATTAAATTAAACACAATAAAAATGTTTTATTTTAATGTTTTAAACTGTGTCAGAACTGGAGACTTTTTATTCCCTGACTATGGACGAAGGCCAGTATATTTTCAACAATCAATAGTCAGTTTCCAGCAATTATTGTGCAAACATAGGTTTTACAAACTATTGTACAACTATTAGCATAGACAAACAAAATCTCTGATTGTACCTAACAATATTTACAAAAGGACACACCTACTGCGCAGTAATGACGTCAAGATCTGTGTGCGCAGACGCACAATTTAATAGCTCATCTCTTGAATAACAATATTTGCTTGGCTATTTTAGTTTACATGGAACTCGCGTCTTGTCTAATTGATTGGTCTCTAAATATTTGAATGAATCGTACCTATTTTTAACCGGCTTCTGAAAAGAAGTATAAGTTAGGTTGTATTTATGATTTCTCCGTTGATTGTGGACCGATTTAGAATTTTTTTAAATTGAAAAAGTACCCCAATTTGGACCCATTAAAAGTTTTTTTGATCGGATGATAAACTCGGAGATTTAGAAATTGAACTCCTCATAGAATCACAATCGAACCGTTGCGACAAGTAGTATAAAACGTGTAGTCGATGGCGAACCACTGACAAAGGGGAAGTGTTATGAATCCCCTTCTCCACCTTCCATGATAAAATATACCATGTGGGGTATCATCACTTAATAATTTCAACCCTTTTAACGGTCATAGCTGGGCACGGGTCTTCTCTCAACTATCATACGAGTTGAGAGAGTTTAGGCCATAATCCACACACGCTGGTCAAGTACTGGTGGATGTCACATGTTCTAGATTAGTAGCAGCTTGAAATTGACAATTATTGTGTCCGGTGAACTACAATAACTACAGCCCAATTACGCGTAAAATTTTGGATGATTTTCACTTCAGCTTACACCTTCGGGTAATTTCTATTATTTAGTAATATATTTTCCTGGTTATTATGCGACTGGTCATTATTTTTTCTAGTAAAATATTATTCATTTTGCTGGTTCATAATTTATTAGATTGTAGATTTACGACGACATTGATAGTACCGTTATCAGAGATAAAATATCTTTTGTTATGGGTTCATAGTACTGAGGATAGTTTTATCATTGTTTTTAGGTTTTTAAAACGTGAAATTAAACGTGCATCGCAGAGATATGTGCTATGCAGCTATGGACCATCTCTGTCACTTGAGATTCATCACGACAGTCCCGCCAAGCCACGATCGACAGCGGCGCGGGTGTAGAGGCTCGATATTTGAAACCCGGCCAAGGCGCGGTACACCTGAACTGTCTTGAATTACACACGAATTTACTCCTGACAATCAGTATGAACAATCACATCTTATGGGAGTGTAATGTATTGTCGAGCGACTACGTACAATTAATATCCGGAACGGTTTAATTATTTATTTATTAAGAACTATTACAACCATTATTACAGTTTTTAAAAAACTAATGCAATGGATGCAGCAGGTACTACTTATAACCAGAGGTCGGAGTAGGTAGATTGATATCTCGTCGTTGACATCAAACGTAGAGAATAATATGGATATGACTCCAAAATACCACAATTTAGACAATTCAAAAGATGACGTCTTTAAAAAGGAATACTTTAAAATTAGAAAATATTGAAGAAAAATATGATTATTTATTTTAATTGTATTAACGTTGAATGATGAGGATTAAAAATAATTTATTTATCTATTTGTTTAATTAATTGTTCATTGAATTCAATCAATCATTTATATAATAAACGATTTTGTTAGCCGATTTTGTTGTATGCTTTTTATTTTATTCCATAATTCCAATGCCGGAACTTTTTCCGGTAACCTAACCTAACCGCACATTATGGATAAAATGACATGTCCATATTATAATATCTTCACGCAAGTATATAAAATCAATCTACCTACTCCGACCTCTGCTTATAACCTATATTAATTTGAGGTACCTACTTAACTATACGTTTGTATATCAAATACAATTATGTGGTTTTTGTGAACTCACTCAATGTGCATGAAAACAGTTATTTTACTGTCCACTGTTGAGAACACGCAGGGTTTGCGTCAGCGGTGCACGCTGGAGAAGGTTGGTTCTCGCGGATGGCACGTTCGATAGCGGTGGCCGCCTCCTTCGTCCTATGTAGAGGTTCGGGACACTCAGAGACCGTTAGCAAATCGACTTGGTCAATGGTCATGTTCCAACCCCCGTAAGACCTTTAATAGAGCATACATTACCAGAGCCACCTCTCGTCTGATCTCCAACATGTCGTAGCCTACCAGATTATAAGTATATAGGTAGGTATTGAATTATATTATGAATATTACCGATCTTGTTGCAACCAGTTCTAATTTCTGTGCGTTCCGACTGGAACTAACTCGAGTAGGTCAAGATATGGTTATCTAGTCAAAATATATCTGTGGTACCAGGAAAAGTAGTGTCTTGTGGCTTCGACCATTTTAAAAAGTAGTTTTTACCTCCCTGTTTTTTAGGCTCACAATAAAATCTAAATTTAATATAATATAAGCTTTCTGATTGAATTCGTGTAGATTCCAAGACAGGTTAACTTTCCCGATCAATATGAACGAGGCAGTTAGGCCTAGTGTAGACCAGAAGATTTAGTCACTCGATCAAAGCAGCTATAAATCGTTTATAGAAAGCCGGTCAGCTCGTTACTGTTTGTCACAAAGAAAACATAACAGAGAGTTAAGTACATTATTTAAACTAAGTGGGTGTATTGTACGAGTCGTGCATCGCTTTGATATTAATTAATCCTCTTCTCCAATTGTTTTTAACTAAAATTTCATATTATTCTTTTAAATTAAATGCTAAACGACTACACTGAAATAATATTAAATAAATCACTACATAGTATAAAACAAAGTCGCTTTTTCTGTCCCTATATCGCTATGTATGCTTAGATCTTTAAAACTACGCAACGGATTTTGATGCGTTTTTTTTAATAGATAGAGTGATTCCAGAGGAAGGTCTATAAGTATAACACATTGCACCCGTGCGAAGCTGGGGCGGGTCGCTAGTATTTTTTAATTAAACAAACTATGCATTTTTTTTAAATATGAAAAAGTTTTCAAGACTGGGCAGAGACACCTAGCAACATTTATGCAAAGCTTGGTCAGACAACTAGTTATCTACGTATAATCCTAAGGATACCTATAGATGTTGCTGATTCAAATGACCCCTACCCCTTCCTTAGAGCATAGTATTCAGTAAAACACATTCACAGTTAGCTGTAAAATAGGTGATTACATTATTAATAATGAATGACAGACACAGAACATCTGCTTGATAGAGCTGGTACTATCTGTTGTTATTAATAAAACAAATAATTAAATACGTTTATCACTATTTATAGCGTTAACCTCGGGTCAATTGGTTATTAATATCGGTTTACTGTTACAATTAGCCTTTGTGTTAAAACGTCATACCATTTAGATGCAAGTAACCAGTACCACGAACTCACACTTGTATTATGTGCTAGGAGTAAACCAAATGTGTGGTGAACTATAATAGGTACTGGGCGAGCCTATAAGGGTACTGTGCATCACTGAACAGTACCCTTAGTACGAGTTGTCAATACAAAAAAAGTTTTCGAATACTCTAATGAACCTGCCAAGTTAAATAAAAAATACACACAAATCTACTAAGTACTGTACTTACTCTATTTCCAATCCATCTTAATTTATTTTTAGCCTTATGTACAAGATGGTAGTGAATGAATGAAGATGATACGATAAACCTTCAAATGGCTTAGCCTGGCTCTTCGCCACGACCGGCTACCATAAGAATTGGACTCCCCAAGATACTCTCCAAGTGAGTTGCTTTTCAACAAGACAAAAATTATGACCATCTATGATTATAAACCGAGATTTAGAATATATTCCGTAGCTCTCGTCGTGACAATGTAGATTTCTAACGCACTAGGTGGTTACTGGTTTGACAATCAGCTAAACTATTCTCGTGCAAAAGTGAATGAACTCACACTGATAGATAACATATAAATTACAGCGTGTGGAACGAACTAATCGGGTCTTTGTGACTATGTTCGTACAATATTATTTTCAACGGTCCACGCTTATTATGTGACAAATGCATAAATAAAACAATATATGTAACAATGGAACTAATGAATTGACTTATTTACTTACACGTGGAAATCACGTCGCGTCTGTAGTGGACCGAGCGTGGCCGGACATTTTTACAGTAAATTAAATACAGTAAAGCATTACGCCTTTATCACCCGAAGGCAGGTGTGAATATTACCCACTTTTCACCGGCTATGTTAAAGCCCCATATGTAAGAAGAGGGCGAACCTATTGCCGTTCAACGTTCAATTAAAAGTGTTTTGCTCGACCCAGGAATCGAAACCCTGACCTCGTGGTTATTAAGCGAACACGCTTACCACAAATAAGTAAGTACGCAGTCTTATATTAAGCTGCAAATAACTTGACCAAACGGAGCATAGAGGGGCTTAGAATATATAACAAGGAACTGGTATTGCACGCGTTCCCCTATGCTAAAATGTTGTTTATTTTTATTCTTCGATAGGCTGGCGCTTGACTACAACTTGCCTGATGTTAAGCAATGATGTAGTCTACGATGGAACGCGCCAGTCCAGTATACCAATTCACTCGTGATTACGAAATATTATCGTATTATTTTTATTTTTTTTTTATTATGTTTCGTGTTAGTGTAAAGACGCTTCAACTTTTACATGTGTGCCGTACGTGGTTACCTCGCCTCCCCCAAAAACTGACAGAAACTATTTAGTACTAGAAGTTACGTTCGCGTTACGTTCCCGTGTTAAACGCTCTAAAGTAGAGGGATTTCCAAACTTAGGTTTATATGAAATCGGCTACTGTGCACGCAAGGCCATTAACCGTCCACTGTGCAATATAATCAAAGAAGAATGCGAAAATTTCTCCTGTTAAGCCTGTCAGAAAAATTTCGCATCACACACAACGGCTTGTGAAACAATAGCACCTTCATAATCGCATTTCATGTTTACAATTAGGTAATTAACTTATAATTAATTAATGTTTGAGTTGCCTGTCACAACTTGCAATTAGTACTCAATTAACGCCTAATTATCCATTGAAGATACGTCCAGTTACAAACGTGTGGTATCATTTGTCATGTTTCTAACTATGGTTCTAAACAATCTGTCGCAGAAGTACCATTTTTATTAATTAGGTACTAGCCGACCCCGCAGAAGTCGTCCTGCCCGGTAAATTAGTGCCACCTACCGGGTTCGAAAATAGGTTACAACCGATTCTCAGACCTACCGAATCGGTCCAGCCGTTTCTGAGGAGGTTGTTTTTTTTAATTTATTTTTCTTCTACATTCTAAAAGGAATATTCTAAAAAAATAATTAGCGAAATCGGTTCAGCCGTTCGCTAATTATGCGCTTACCAACACATTTTGCGATTCATTTTTATATTATAGAAAAGCTTTTAAAGTATAACTTCACATGTATTCACTTCAACCCTTTTTAGTGTCGCACTGCTGGGCACGGGTCTTCTCTTAACTATCTTTCGAGATGAGAATTTTGGGCCTTAATCCACATACGATTGCCAAGTGCGGGTTGGTGGATGTCACATGTCCTCGAATGATTAGTTCTTAGATGTGTTCCTTCACTGATATTGAGTAGCGGCGGTGAAACAATTCACATAAAGATGTGTGGGCACGATCGAGGATCGAACCCGCGACTTTATATTTCAAAGGCAAGTCCGAAATACCGCTGCGCCGTCGCTGCTATGTATAACCACAGATAATATAATACTATACGTATAACTATCTACTAGTAAAGTATTATATTATCTGCAGTATAACCATGCCGTCACCCGACCTATGTATAATTTAGCAAAGATACTTTAACTAATATTTGCGCACGCGCAGACTGTTGCGAATTCAACGAGTCTCAAACGATGTCATGGTTTATTGCACATTGATGTACTCATTAGACAATATTTACTTTGAGAATTTATTATACCTAGTTTTTAGGTCACGTGGGAAAAAAGATGTATTTTTTTTATATCCCATAAGAAGCCCTATTATAACCCTTTTTTGAAGGGCGACATGCTCTTCGGAAAAGCAGGGTCTCAGTGTCTGTGGGAGTCAACTTAACTTAACTTCATCTTTGAGAGCGAACTGAATGAAAAACAAGTTCGACTTTAAGAGCCTGAACGTACTAGCGGTTGTACCTACCACATCCGGCTGGCGACACGTCAATTTTCAACCAACTTTAAAATAAAGGAGGTTCTCAATTCGACTGTAGTATGTCTTTTTTTTGTATGTAAGTACGTCATAATTTCACCATTTAAAGATTGACTTCGATAATTGTTTTTGTTTCAACAGGATGGGACGACCCATTTACATTTTATGATAATCGGTTTTGTATTATTGTTGAGACATTGAAGCCGGTACGTTATTTAAAAAAAAAAAGCTATTATTGTATAAAAAAGTCATGATCTCATTGCACTGTTGCGGGACACCGCACATTACGCACTGAGGTGTACGGTGTACCTATACACACCGCATTTCGGTTAGATTAGACGCTAGTGTGTTCAGGCTCTATAGGCCGACCGTTTAACTCGCGTATCGCCTATCGCCAAGATTCTGACTCCTCAAGCTGCACATACAGTGATGATGATTCAAGCGATATGGGTAATAGTGACGAGTAATCTTACATTACTTTTATCTGTGGTTAAATAGTTCTTTAAGAGATTTAATTAATGTTTTATGATTTTGTACCTCAGATGACGATACGCGACTTAAACGTTTATCTATAGATAAACGTTTATTGTCTGTGTTGCTGGGGTAAACTAGTTGTTGAGTGGAGACCACAAATCGGCAAACGTAGTGCAGGACGTCCTCAGACTAGACAAGAACTGGATGAGAGAAGCCGCGGATCGTGCTCAGTGCCATGGTGCGGCGTAAGTCCAGCGGTGGACTAAAACAGACTGATGATTGATAGCATAAGATAGACTACGTAAACAGGAAAAGTCAGAAAAATTCTAGATAAACAAAAATATCTACAAATACTTTCATTTCTACACACTACACTACTTCACACTACATAAATTGATCAATAAAACCGAATCGCCTTTGTATTCCGTCTAGGATACGAATTGTCTAGGGAGAACGATCTGTCTTCAGGAAATCAACGCGTGATGAAACTACTTACACTGGAATATCGCAGTTTATTTGTTTTATTCACCGACTTTGTGAAAAGACGATGATATTGTTGGAGATATTGTCCCCTGTTATCCTAGCTTAACTGCGAAACTATAAGACTGTTTTCACTGATATTTAGACCGATTCTAGCTAAGCAAGCAAAGTGTCACCAACGATTAGCATTTATACAACTTCCCGACAAGAACAGTTGGAGAGAGTACCGCGGTCGCCGGGCATTACAACTCGCCTGCCTGGAAGATCTTCCCTTTTCACTGGAGTGTGACTACCACCCGATCCTCCAGTTCTTTACACAGTATCTTAGGAATGATAGGGCACAGCGATATTCTCCTCTGTATGGGCAGAAATGAGCAGCGGTGGCGCAGCGGTACGAGCCTCGCCTTAGAAATATAAGGTCACGGATTCGAATCGTAGTCGTGCCCATACATATTTTTGTTAAATGTTTCATCAACGCTTGTTACTAGCAGGGTCACCATGCACTGTGTGGGCACGACCTAGGCCCCGATTCTCGCGATTTAGACATTTTATCGCTCTCAGACAAATGTCGAAAAAAATGTCAGAAAACGAATCAAATCCTTATTTTATTTTCGACATAAATGTCTATTGGAGTTAAATGTCTAAATCGCGAGAATCGGTGCCCTGGTTCCTAACAAAGTAGACGAAACTTCAAATGAAGTATCATTATATTTATTAATATAAGCGTTACATTATGGGTACACACATAATTTAACATATACTAATGTATAAAGATTTAAAGACTGTTAAGGAAGACACATACTTAACATAAGGGGCATATCACAATGAAATTTATCCATATTCCAGCTCTTTCTTGACAGAAAAGAACTCTCATTCATTCATTCATTCAAGTCTAGCTATATGCCTTTAAAGTGTATTTTTCAACTTGATAATAGTTAAACTTATTAGCAAATGGTTGGATCGGTGGTAAAAAAAGAAAATGAAGACTACAATGCAGTAATTTTCAAGCTTCAATCCACATGCATGGCATCAGTAATGAACTTGTGTTACTGTGCACTGAAATAGACAGCGCAAAACTGACTGTATGTTCGTTTTGTTACTTTATACGATCTATGAAGATAGCTCCGACATACTCCGCAAGTACTTACAACTGAATTACAAAACATCTTAACAAATAAATGATTACCATAGATAATTAAACAAGTGTCAATGAGGCAGAAAAACAAAGAAAAGGGAAAGAAAAATAAATATAATATGGAAACATTGTTGTCGAAAACTAGTTTTGTTGGTTTTACATGTTACAGAACCCTTCTTGTCTGAAAGTTTACGGCATTGACCTCTAAACAGCGTCCATTGATCAACCCCAGAGGCCGATCCGATTCAAAGTCAAGTGCGTATCTATTCCTATCTGTTCGTGTATACTTGCGTCATACAACGTTTACAGACAGCCCTAGAGCACCTCCAATTGTATTATCCAACCACATCGTTGGCTCAACGTCGTCGAGACATTTATCAATATTTATTTTGACTAGAGCGACTCCATCAGTCTGTCCGAATTGACTGTTCATAATTCCAAATAGGCGTCTTCAAAATATACATAACACAGTTAACCCGTTGTCTCATTTAGATCATGTCATGTTCCTCTTGCGATTACAGCTTACGTTTTCCGATACGACCTCATTATTTTGCCGACGTGATAACCACTGAATAGTTGGCTGATTCAGTTCAAGCAATGATTATTCATCATCAGCCACCACTGGACTTACGCCTCTTAGGCTTTCTAAAGCACGCCACTGCGCACATTCCGGGAGTCTGAGTAGACTGAGGGTGTTCAATGGTTCAATTGGCTACTACTTAACTTTGCCGACGTTGTATTAAGGATGCGTGGTATTAGGGAATCCAGCCACTGTTTAGATACGGAGAGATTACAGATTTAATATTATGACGATAACAGGCCGTGACGTCACCGCTACGTCACAGCCATGATTAATGGTGAATTATGTGACGCGAGTATATATTAAGATCAGTCATTTCTTGCAAATGAACACTGTTAAGACGATGCCTTTTTGTGACGCCTAACGACGTCGCACTGTTATTATAAATGTTGGCAGACAAGTAGCAAGACAAGTGCTGTCATAATAATTTTAATATGAATTGTTTGGCTACAAACACTGAATAATATATAGTACAACAGCGGCTATAGCCGGCGACGTCGCCGTGACGTTTTTTGACCCAAAAGTTATAAGACCGCTCTTGGTCTTGGGTATAAGACGCGTGAATCTAGGCCCTATTTCACGTAACTTCTTGACGCGCCGCTCAAGTTGCGGTGCAGTTGCAATTAAGCTTATACGTCTTAGTGCTAAATGGTATTCTTGTAATTGTTTAGCTGTCATATCTAGTCTAAAGCGCTTGCGTGACGCGTACTTGACGCGAGCGTACCTATCTGTCAGCGGTTGTCAATATTACGAGAGTAGAAAAAGGGCTGTTTCGACCGAAACTTAACTGCAACTGAACTTATTTAATTACGTGAATTAGCCTACGGTACATGTTTGTTAACCAGATTTTTATGTGATCTTATTCAGTCCAATGGTTCGATCGTCAACCGATGCCATCGAACGATGGTACAAGTGTTTATTCAGTCCAATGGATCGATAGTGTTTATCACACTGATTGATCGATCGTCAATCGATTGACGCCTTCGAACGGCGGTCGATCGATATCGATTGCGTGGTGTGGTAAAACCCTTAGATGATCCAGGCGGTTAGTTACGTCTGGGGTTTCGCAGACATCAAAGGATGTTAATTGAAAGTTGATGACGATTTCTAGCAGTTTGCATAACTATAGTCCACGGTACACAGAGAGACTCAGAAACGAAACGGACAGTAGTTTGTAACAACCACTAAAACAAATACTGCACCTTCATCTATTTCAGTCACAGGAACGCGCCGCGGAGACGAATCGATAGATTTTATTTAAGAGCTGTTACCCTGTTATTGGTCTCATTACTCACGACACGCAGTGCCATTTGCTACTCTTCAACTATAGTTACATGCACTTGAATTGGCATTAAATATTTTTTTAAGAACTAACCATTCGAGGACATGTGACATTCAACATCCCGCTCTTAACGTGTGAAGATTTTTTATATCCTACTAGTTTTCCGCCCGCGGCTTCGCCCGCGGATGTCAGTTATCGCGCTAAACCATTTGTGCATCGCGCTAACCTTTTTCGCAGTCGGATTAAACTATCCTTTACCGGGTCTCAAACTATCTCCTTACAAAATTAGTAGTGTAGGCGTGTAAGCAACATTTTGAAATCGGCAAGCCCCCATAGGCATCTCCATAAATCTATAGGGGTTTCTTTAAAAATACCACGGCTCTTAGACCATACATATTGTAAGGTTTTCATTAAAATAACCAAGAACAAATAAAGTTTAAAGGAGACGTTCAAAAAATGTATAGAGCCTGGGATTAAAATAATTGTAAATTTGAACAACAATCTGAGTTACATAGGTTAATAGAGCATAATTAATTAAATTTTTTGGTGTATTTAAAATAATTTTACACCCCCCCGTTTTTTAAAAAATTGAAATTGAAAATAAGAATCCTTAATGCAATATTATGATTATTGCAATTGGCAACCCCATGGTCAAATGACAATTGAGTAACCAAAAAAAACAAAATTATTTCGACGCTGTCAATCAAACTGATCAATGACAATGACATCATGACGTTTCCCGTAATTATATTTTTTTCCACGCGTTTTGTTATTACACTAATAAGATAACAAATATTTTTCGTCATAATTACATTAAGCTGCAGCTAGAATAATATTACAAGAGAAAAGTACTGTAACAGAATGCAATTATTGACGTGATTGCAATATTTATACTGCTTAGGAAACGGATAATTAAAGGTAATGTGCGTTTTGTTTTTCTATTACATTTTTTTGATTTTTACAAAAATGGTTGCTCCTAAAATTCGTGTTTAGTTAAATTCTAACAGCTTATTAAATAAGCTTTCCAATGAGGTATATCACATTGGTGTTCAAAATTCTAGCCCACTTTTGACCTCTCCTTTCGAATTCTATTCGTAGCATTGAGTTATCAAACATGTCGTTGTGTCAAATTAAAAAGTAAGTTAGATCAAAATGATGAAGGAGTATTGATATCAACTTTGAAGAAAATCACCCTCAGAATAATTTCGCTGGTTTTGTCCGCTTAGTATTAGGATGAGAATAACAAAAATTGAAAAAATAAAGAACACGTGTTTCATTAATTGTTTTAAGCTTTATTTATACCAAATTTGAAGTGAATCGGACCAAGGAATAAACAGTTATGGAATATTTAATTTATCCAAATAAACTTATTTAACACCCCCACTGGGGGTAGTTTTAGAAAAATAAAAAACACGTGTTTCATGATTTCTTTTAAGGTTTATGTGTGCTGAATTGGGAGTGAATCGGACTTGGGACTTGGACTTTCTAAAATATCCAATGAAATTTTAATTTTTACAATAAAACTCATTTTTTTACACCCCTTGGGGGTAATTTTAGAAAAATAAAAAACCCGTATCTCATTATTTTTATGTGTACCGAATTTCAAATGAATAGGACCAAGGAATAAAAAGTTGCATACAAACTTCACCCCTCTATTTAACCCTCTTAGGGGATGATTTTTTGAAATATTATTAGCCTATGTCCTATTCTAGGGTATACACTACCTACGTTTCAAACTTCATTTACATTGGTTGAGCGGTTATGGAGATACGTGGTAACAAACCACACACACACGCACACGCGCACGCGCACGCGCACGCGCACGCACACGCACACGCACACGCACACGCACACGCACACGCACACGCACACGCACACGCACACGCACACGCACACACACACACACACACACACACACACACACACACACACACACACACACACACTTACTTACTTTCGCATTTATAATATTAGTAGGATATTAGGCCTGCGCTTGACCACAACTTACCGGATGTGAAGCAATGATGTAGTCTACTTTTAACACCGATTGACTCGTGACTTGAAGACAGGCAGATTATAGCTAGACTAAGGCCTAAACTCTTCCTCGCTTATCTAAAGATAGTTGAGTGAAGACTTGTGCCCAGCAGTAGGACGCTTATAGGTTGTTACTTAACTTTTATATTTTTAGGGCACAGGATACTAATAGAAATCGTGCATAGAGCATTTTTATTGTCTAGCGCCAAATATATAATCGCAGTGGATCAGTCTAATATCGCGAGACGGGAGGTGTCGACGACCGAAACGCGACGATACACCAGAGGTATTCGCGACAATACTCTGGCAATGTTCCAAGCGCCGTGTGACGTCATACGTGGACATGCAGCGGATACGTAGAGAGCTATAGAATCACATGAAACGGAAGGCGATCGAACCAAAAAGAGGTATGGCACAGCGATTATGGAACAGACAGACTGTGGTAGTATTTCCAAATGATAGTGGTCACGGGAGTCTAGAGATACTTGCAACCCCATAGGCATCACTCCCGCGGTGACAACCTTTTAGAAGTCGACGGGCATGACTGATACCAGACACCATCAAAGAATTCTGCTGTCGTTTTGTAGTAACAAGAAAAATTAATCCTTACAATGTATTTATGTAGTAGTTTTACGAGTGGAGTAAGAACAATAAATTTTTCAGTGCGATAGATTTGGACTCTTTTAAAAAAATAATTAAAACATAAAATAATTAATATTAATTAATTACGATATATATTTTTAATAATAATATGATATTTTTAATACTATTCAGCGTTATAATATTAGTAGGTATAGATAAATTTAGCGAATAGCACACATTGAAATAAAACTATTTTATAACGGATTTTAGCGCGGTTTATTTTAGATTTGAAATCCCGACGTTTCGAAGTCTTTTCAGACTTCATGGACACGGGTGGACTGTCAACCCGTGACCAATGAAGTCTGATCATGAAGTTTATGGAGGATATCTTATTTATGAATAAAAGTTGGAGCTCTGTTTTTTCCTTTGAGTCACACACGTGCGTCACTGGTGTCGGTGTCGCCCGCAGCCAGACGTGACGTCATAGAAACATCACTAATTAATTTCTGTATGTAAGTAGCAGTAGCGAAGGTTGGAAGTCTGGAAAAGGGAAGCCGGAGCAAAAATCTTACTTAGGAACATAACATCTCTTCACTATCGTCACCGAATGTTCTTATTACACTCGATGTTATACTTATTTTTGTTGCTATTTAAAACTTTTACGCGTTACTTAATATATTTTTAATACGTGTAATATTAACCATTTCCTAAAGGAAGTAGGTACATTATTTATATGTGCAGCCAATTGAAAATGAAGTCGATCGGTGACACAAGGAAAGAAAATTAAGGAAAGTTGTCCTAATAAGAAAAATATTTAGAAGTTATAAAAGGTAATTTATAAGGAAAGTATTTAATTAATCTAGGCACAGATTAAGAGCAGCTACAGGTCACAGGTTCGAAGTTAGGTCGTGCCCACACGTTTTTGCACCGGAATTTCATTGAGCTATCTAGTCCAGCGACAGGATCGCCGTTCTACACTGCGACTGGTATGGAGACATACAGAGAGCATATTAAGCTATCGATCCTGAGCCTTGCGCCACTGGTCGAGTCAGATGTTCGCACCGCACTCTCAAAATGCGGCGCACATACTTGCACTGTGCAATATCTTCAGAGTACCTACTCGTACCTGGTTAGTCAGCTCAGCATACGGCTAGGAGGGAAAGGATTATTGCAGTTACTCGATCTATCCATTGAAATAAAACTGCTGACGAACT